>JAUPFT010000018.1:44423556-45048139 GCA_036936625.1 Parnassius smintheus behrii | reverse complement strand
ATTCGTCACAAATAAGTTTATGACTTTTTGCGTCTCATTGATAATCTTATTAAAAAGAAACAAAAGCATGTTGAATAAAACTATTATTTACGGATTTTATCGCGTTTAATTACATTAATTTATTGTTATTATTATCCCGACGTTTCGGGTGCTTTACAGCGCCCATGGTCACGGGGGGGACTGAGATGTTTGACGTCCCAATGTCATAGTTAGTCCGGCTACCTTCAGTTTTTTAATATTAATTTTTGATCCGATTTACGCAAAACGAGCTTATAGTATCATGAAGTCTTGCGGTGGTATGCTTGGGTTTGGGTTTAATTTTGTTAATTATAGGATCCCAAGCAGATGGTAGCACCCAACCATCTTCTCTATTGAAATTTGGATGTTTTTTAATTTCAATAGCCTCGCGTATCATCCTTGGTAGGAATCGGTGTTCTTTTGCGAGAATTTGTGGTTTATCAAATCTAATGTAATGGTGGGGACGATCTTGAACATGTTCGCAGACTGCAGACTTCCCGGAGCGTCGGTGCTTCACATCAGCTATATGTTCCTTCACGCGGGTTTTTATAGATCTCTTTGTTTGACCTATGTAAGAGAGACCACATTCACAATCTAGCTTGTACACACCTGCATCTTGTAGAGGAATATTACATTTGATGGATGGTAAAAATTGACTAATCTTCTTCAGCGGCTTGTAGTATGTCTTAATGGACGCTCGCTTCAAGATGTAGCCAATCTTGTCCGTGACTCCTCTAACATATGGTAGTAGAGCAGGCGCGCGCTCGACTGTGGCCGGCTTCACTCGTTCACTGTTACGTAGGCGCGGGACCCGAAGCTTGTTGTCTTGCAATACTTGCTTGACATGCTGAAGCTCCGCAGCCAGATGTTTTCTGTCACAGATCCCTCGTGCTCTCTGAAACAAAGATTTACCCACGGTAGCTAACTGTGAAGGATGATGGTGAGATTCACCATTTAGATATCGGTTGGTATGGGTCTTTTTCCTATACACAGTGTGACCAATAGTGTTATCAGGATTTCGGATGACTAAAACATCTAGGAAAGCTAAAGAATTATTTGCCTCTAACTCCATTGTGAATTGTATTTTAGAGTTTATGGAGTTAAGGTGGTCTAAAAATGCAGTTACTTTGTCAGATGGTAAAATTGTGAAAGTATCGTCTACGTACCGCTTGTAGAACCTTGGATTTACAGGAGCAGTAAGAAGGGCTTTCTCCTCAAAGTCCTCCATGAATATGTCGGCGACTATGGGAGACACAGGTGAGCCCATCGCCACACCATCTACTTGCTTGTAGAACTCCTCCTTCCACAATAGATAGCCAGATGTGAGGCAATGTTCAAGTAGTATTGCATATTCTTGAGGCATGTTATTTTCTTCTAGCTTCCTAGTTACAATTGAGATGCAGTCCACAATAGGTAGGCATGTAAATAGTGACTGAACATCAAAACTGACCATAGTTTCATTGTTAGCGAGATGTAGGTCTTTTATCTCACTCACAAAATGGTATGAATCCTTTGTGTGTGCTCTGGTATGTCCTCTCAGTGGTGATAGTATTTTTGCTAAGTATTGTGCCAGCTTATAAGGTGAATCGATCTGGCTCACTATGGGACGTAGTGGAGCGTTTGGTTTGTGTATCTTCGGTAACCCATACAACCTCGGTGGTTTGGCACATGATGGTATTAGCGAATTCACGTCGAGATTTAATTTTTCGGAGTATTTCTTTATTAAATCGCTAGTTGTTTTAAGCGTGTTAGTTGTAGGGTCTGTTTTGACCTTTTTATATGTACTTTCGTCCGATAAAAGTTGTTGTATTTTAAAATTATATTCCGACGCGTCCATTACATGTTGTTCGCAATTCTTTGTACGCGGTTCGATCTCAAAGTGTCCGGCGGTATGTGGGTAGTTTGACCTACTTAGGCCCCATATCGGAAAAAATAGCTAATAGTCTTAAGAAAAACGGCGTTAACGTGGCATTCAAAACAAACAATTCGCTCAGGAATATTTGTAACAATAAAGATAAGTTAAATATTAGTCAAAAATCGGGTGTTTATAAACTTATTTGTGACGAATGCCACGCCGTTTACGTGGGTCAGACTGGTCGCAATTTCGGAACGCGCTATAAAGAACATATGGCCGCGTACAGAAATCGCAATCCTGATAAATCCCATTTTGCTAAACATCTCTTGGACACTGGACACAACCTAGCTAGCGACCATTCCTTTGAAGTCTTACATACCTGTAATAAGGGGCTGCGACTGTGTGTGCTGGAGCAGTTGGAGATTTTAAAAAGTAATAATGGTAATTATACACTGCTGAATGAACAAACAAATGTTTCTAATTCACCTTTGTTAAACATCTTTAAGGCCAATCTTTAATAATAATTTCAATAAAACAATAATAATAATAGTATTTAAAATATTAATCATAACAATAATAATAATTAGTAGCAGATTTGTTATCGCACGGCGCGGTCACTCAAAACAATAATAATAATAGTATTTAAAAATAATCATAACAATAATAATAACTGTTGGCAGGTTTGTTATCGCACGACGCGGTCACTCGCTACTTTGGTAGGGAGCAATTGTGTCAGCGTGTATAAATAGCAACTGTTTCGACTCGCCGCTCACTTAGCGGTCAGCCGCCGTAGAGTCTATATTACCTGAGGATGCCTCGTGTAGATGCGAAACACGTGTCGTATTATCGTCGATGGTGTGTCTTGACTGGAATAGTGGTGTTGAGAGTAGTGGTGCTTGGTCTAGTGGTGACGGAGTTAGTGTATACAATTGAGGGAGGGCGAGAGGTGCACTTCAATCCAGGTAAGACACATCATTTTATATGTTTAGCGGAAAGTTGCAAAGAAATTTTTTTTTTATTTTTTATTATAATGGATTTCCGCAAAGTAACGCCTGATTCTATCAGTGACCATTTTGTCTTAAAACTGTCTAAGACTAAAAAGCCTACATATATAATATCTGTCGCGATATATATGAACTCTGCACATTGATTTTTAATAACATATAAATGAGTTTTTTTTTAAATATTAATATAAGAGGGGGCAAACAAGCATGAAGCTCATCTGACGGTAAGTGTCTACGCCACCCATGAACAACTTCAACACCAGAGGAATTTCTTTTAAAAAGAGTGGGCTCTTCTTGAAGGTGCCTAAATCGTAATGGCTCAGAAAAATCGCTAGCCGGATCCGAAGTCACAAAGAAGTTGTGCGAGGAAGAAAACTTCTGGTAAATCGCCCAGCAGTGGACCGCCAAGTTCCAGATAATTGATGGTATGGCGAATTTTATCACGATGTAGAAAAGTGGAATTTGGCAGGTGGAATTAATCTGAACAATTCCTCTGTGTAAAATCCCCTGCTGCAAATGTGATAAAAACTATATGCAGTCTTAATTGAATAAAATATGGGAACACTACATATTTTGCCGACTTACACAGAAGAAATAGCTGTGGGAGTATCGTTTTCAATTTAGAAGAGTTGTATTGTTTAATTACGAATGATAATACTTATTGAAATTGTACGATCTATAAATGTGTCGGTACGATACGCGTGTCACCTACCGGGTCCAACTATGCCTATAACCCTATAAACCGGGTCCAACTATACACTTACCATCAGGCTCATTTGTCACCCTTATTCTATAAAAAAAATAAGGATAACTCAATGTGTCAACGGCGTGAAATTGTGCTATTAACATTTGTAAAAAAGTTTAGAAAATCTAACTTTTTTCATACAAATATCGAAAATTACTGGTTGGAAGGACTCATTATCTGACTAGTTGTCCGCCTGCATCTGGTCAGGTACCGCTATGGTCCACTTCTGCCGTCAAGGAGGCCGCGTTGTTGTGTTAAATAGCCACTACACTCTGCAGTTTATGCTGTGGAAAAGACTAGAGGTCTCACTAGTATCTAGACACTTAGAAACCATTTTTGTTTTGCAGAAGAGGGCCATAAGAGCTATTTACAGCTTAAACCGAGAGGTTACGTCAGAGAAAAATTTAAAGAAATAAATATATACACTTTGGTCTCTCAGTACCTATATTTACGTAAATTTAATGTATGTTCACCAAAACACTTGGAACAAACGCAAGCTGATGATACCAGTTTCTCCACTCCACAGGGTCAATAATTCATTCTTGAGGCAATGTATAGGCTATTAAAACAAAGTCCTAGAAAATATACAAGGTCACTCTATTACCAAATATAAATATTTTATTAAACAAAAACTGTACAAAAGGATTATTACTATTATTATAGGTAATATAAATGAATTAATGGTTAATAATAACCTCTCGGAATGAGGTCTGAATTTTGATGTTGCATAATTTTTTTTAAATCCCACTGGGTTCCAGGACAGTTTTTTTTCCAAACCGGTTGTAAAGTAAAAAAATACTTTTATTATGAATTAGGGACATGTAATCATCAATATTGAATAAAAAATTATTCTATTCTGTTTGAGTATCCCTGAAGTACAACCTATTTAACAAAAAAGAATTGTCCAAATCAGTTCACAATTGACAAAGATATTGCATAACATTCATAAAAAATACAGTCAATATTGACTGTATTTTTTTAAAGATGTCTAAAAATCAAAATTATTAAAATAAACAAACCAATCCAGACTAATACTAAAGAACAATTATCATTCAATTTACTGAAGTTACAAAAACTTAATTGAAGTCATTAATTACCTCAATTATACATGTTTAAAATGTAATAATGTTTAACACCTTGAATCTAACAGCACATCTATTAAATAATAATGTTCCTAAAATGTGGTACACAGTTATGATAATTTTTTTGTTTTTATTGGATAGGGTGACAAATGGGCACACAGTCCACCTGATGGTAAGCGATTGCTGCGGCCCATAGACATCTACATCTATCCTCGATTACAAATCAAAATGCAGACGCGTTGTCACCCGTGAGGACTAAGATGGAATGCCTTTTTTCCAGTAAAAAGGGTCTCCGGTTCTCTACACTCACCATACGAAATACAGCAGCATTAAGCTACTATTTCACGCTGGTATTCTGTGAGAGCGTGGTCCTTCCCCGGCCGAGCCGACCCATTCGTGCTACAACTATACTACTAATATAACTGCAGCATGGCTCTACCACGTTAAAAAATTTAATAATACATTGACATAATATATGTATAATCACTACATTCAAGCTATATCAGAGCTAGATGGCCTGCCTATTTTGTTCTACTTCAGGAATCAAATGGTTAAAACTGAGTTGAAATTAAATTAACCAGAGAAAATGGCAATACATCGGGTTGCCAGGTCTTAAAACCGAAAAGCCAAACAGACCAGCGAGCTTAGCCGGACATTTTGGTAAAAAGGCTAGACACGCCCTTAATTATTTAGTCTTAGTACAACATGACAATTTTTTTAAAGTAAAACAACGCTCCTTATCATTTATACATCTATTATAACATTGACAGTTATTATATCAATAGCTTTGCATATCTTAAATGTTTACATGGCAAATTTTATAAAAAAAACTAACTGATTATGGAAAAGACAAAGTGCAAACAAAACTACAATAGACCAATAACACAGCCTAAGAAGAACATATAGAATGAATTGTCCCCATCAAAAATCAGAAATTATTTGGAGGTATATGCCCTGAGCAAGACCTAAAGGTGCTACAACCTTCTTCCTATTAATCTCACCTTTTTTTTCAACCATGAGTAATGGAGCATTTGACATTGTATGGTGCAATATGATACAATTTCCTTACTTAATGGGCGCTTATCAAAATACTCTTGCCTTAACAGTCTACAATTTAACCTCGAGTAAAAATTGGTTGGGATAGTTAAACAATGTAATTGATTTAGATTCACCTAGTCGGCTAGAGGTGGTAATTCCCCTACAATCAAAACCATGAGGTTCCTAATCATAGAAAAAATAATCTTTTTTTTATAGAATGACGAAGACAAATGAGCACACAGTCTACCTGATGGTAAGTGGATGCTGTGGCCCATGGCCATCTACATTTTTCCCCTACTAAGTATCAAAATGTGGATAAATTGTCCCCTAATGAATAAAATGCCTTACCTACCTAAAATACCTCATTTCCAGTTAAAAGGTTCTTTGGTTTTCTACAATCACCATACAAAACACAGCAGTAATAAGCTGCTATTCTCTGAGAACATGGTCCTACCCAAGTGGAGCGGACCCATTTGTGCTACAACCATAACATAGCTGTAGAGTAACTCTACCACATATATCTCTACTCTTTGACCACATAGTATTAAGTGTCTGACATTGGCCTTAAAGTAATAACAATTCTGAGACAATGGCAGTCTGAACATCAACAAAAAACATAATTTATCTCAGCGACAAATATGTGTTTGACATTGCAAATATAAATGTAAGAATTTCTTATATTTACGCGAACACTACACATTGAAATAATACTAGTTTTAACGGAATTTATCGCGTATATTTAACTTTTTACCCGACGTTTCGAGAGCTTTACATCACCCATGGTCACGGGAAGGACTGAGATGTTCAACGTCCAGCTGTCATAGTTAACCGCGGTTACCATAGATTAAACAAAAGTTAAAATTTTAATCTATGGTAACCGTGGTTAACTATGACAGCTGGACGTTGAACATCTCAGTCCTTCCCGTGACCATGGGTGCTGTAAAGCTCTCGAAACGTCAGGTAAAAAAGTTAAATATATGTGATAAATTCCGTTAAAACTAGTATTATTTTAATAAATGTAAGAATGTATGTTTTATTTCAATGCATTTAATTTTTTGTAACACATATTATATATGAACTTTAGCTTCCTACACTCCTATAAACTATGCAAAATCTCACACTCCTTCACATGCGCAATATGCTTAGAAAGGGGTACAATGATTCCCTTTACGTAATAATATATAGATTTGGATAATCAATGCAAGGAAAACCCACTGTGATAACTTTCTTTGTTGAATATTTTATACCAATTACAACAGACTTTACTGCTTTGCATTGAAACTTTGTTTAACTTTTAGGAGAATTTTGGAGTTGTATGGCAAATTCATAAGCTCAAAATAGGTTTACAGTTTCTTTTTGAGCAGATTTTGATGTGTTACAGACTTGACATAACAATATCTTAAACCAAAATGATGGTAATGTCCATCATTTCTAATCCATTACAGCCTAGGTATCAAAAGTTCACTGTAGAACATAGGTCTCTCTCAAAGATTGGCCCAAAGACTGATTGACACAGTTGCCACAAAATTTGTTTAGTGGAAAATTTTGGGATTATGAGTGTAGGGTCGCTTTTTGTTAGTGGTTTTCTGGTGGTTTTAGTAGTTGAATCTAGTGGAGAACTAGTTTAGTTGTTGGCAACACTGTCTAATAATAAAATTACGTTACATAAGAATATGTAATACTATATCAAGCTATTATGGATAAATATAAATTTAACTTTGATTAGATCATTTTATCCATGAACAAGAAATAGTATTCTATTTCTTGTTCATAGATAAAATGATCTAATCAAAGGCTATATTTATATGACTGATTAGATCATCAAGATCAAGAATCTAATAGGATATTTCCTATTAGTTTCTTATAGGAAAATAAGTTTCATTTTTGCATTTGAAAAAAATTATCTTCATAGTACGCATTAGTTTGAGATCTTGTTTACTGCATCAAAACCAAACCAATTAAGAGATTTACTTAATTAATCTTACCGTTTATGGACCAGATGTGTGAAGGCAGGGAGTGCGCCGCATAAACTCTACCAAGAGCCAATGAGGTTCCTGGCACTGGACCAGCCTCCTCATTGGAACTAGAGTCTGTATCCGGACTCGCTGCTGCCGAAGCCTCATAACTTTGTGAATTTGCTGGAATGGCAATCGCTTCGTGCGAATCGTGTAAGTCCGGCACAGAAGACAGCGACCTCGCCCTCTGACGATCATTTGTCACCTGTATACCCGGTATTGCGCGTAACAGACTAAAGCCGGCACCACCGGATACGACGTCCGAACTGGAGCTCGTAGAGAATGTCCTCGCGCGCGGACTCTGCCCTCCGTTGGCCGTACTTGCCTTAGCACCCATGACTACCGACTGTATTACGCAAATCGCACTTGTCACACACAAAATTTATTCTACGATCACGAGCACACTCGTAAAACAACACCCGCGTCGGCTGAAATCATCGTACGAAAAAACAAAAAACAAGCGAAGGTTTATGAAAATTACAACGCTGTAAAATCGACAAACAGAAGGACGTCTGAAGTATCTACTTGTAAACAGCGTTGCATGTGTTGTCTTTCCGCAAAATTTTGACAGTTCTTCCGAGTGATATTAATCGAATAGAATCGATTATGATGAATACGAAATAAAAATACAATGCAATCTGAACGTAAAATAAAAGCAAAGATCGAGCAAAATATTAATATTTCAAAAGTGAATTAGTACATACATTAGTTTATTGTACAATATTCAGTTGTTTGTGTAATTTTACGTAATGTTAATCCATTCCTTACTTATGGTAAGTATACGTATGGGGCAAGATTACGTGCCTTAAAAAAAGGATAAGGGTATCGGTCCTATTACCGTTGATTCCAAATTTTGACGCTTAAGTTCAAAACCAGCTTGCAGGCACATAATCACTAAACTTAAGACAATATTTCAACCTACTCAACTAGGCTTTGGCACTAAAGATGACTGTGAGGCGGTGATACATTCAATGCGTACATTTTTAATAAACTCTGATGCATTGATTGTTGTGGTGGTTGACATAAGAATTTTTTTTACTCTATTGACAGGGTAAACTAGCTGAAAGAAGTGGCTAACAATACCCCCCATTTGGCAATATTACAGCCAAAATACTTGTTTTACGAAAACCATGTTATCGATTCTGCTGTTAGTGTTCAGTAACATACTCCTTAATGACCGCATTACGACTGCGTTTATTCTACTCTCGTGTTTCTTCTGCCACACCCAACTTTCACTACCATACGTTAAAGTAGAAACCAACACAGAATTGTGAAATGCCATACGTGCCTTTTTTGACACATTCTGGCGTTTCACAATAGAGTGTAGGGCGCCATTTACTCTATTTTCAGCATTCACTCGTCGTTCTATATCCTTATCATATCTCCCATCATTGCTAAATACGCATCCCAATTATAAAAATTCATCTACTTGCTCTATCAACTCCCCTTCTACTTTTATTTGACATATCGTTTCACTTTCTTCTCTTTCAAAAACCATAACTTTCATCTTACTTGCGTTCACTTTCATACCCCTTTCTTTTAATGATCTGTTCATTAATGTAACCATCATTTGCAACTCGGCCACTGACGACGCAAAAATAACTTGATCGCAAAAGGCATTTGGCGGTTAACTCACTCATTCTTAATCCGCATTCTTCAAATTTCAAATTTTCCAAACAACCGTCCATATATAGGTCGAAAAGCTACGAAGAAGCCACAGAGCCCTATCTGACACCTTTATGGATGCCTAATCATTCCGAGTAGATCCCGTTAATCCTAACACAAGCACTAGAGTCCCTATAAAGAGGTTTTAATGCCTGTATCAACAAAGCGTTCAACCAAAATGAGTTCATTTTTTGCCATGAAACGTTCCTGTCCACTCTCGTCTCGTCTCGTCTACACCGCGTACTGGACGTGGTTTACTTGCCATGTGTAGTGACATCCGTTCCCTTCCGCTTCGCCTCGTGTACACGTAATACATCTATTCCACTATCATTCATCATATTGCAAACTTCATCCATCTTATCATTCATTCTACGTAGCCAAGCGGGCTTCTGCAACCTATTTTTCGTCTCTAATTGTATATAATATTAAGTAAGTTATTTTAAGATTAATAAGCCGTGGTAGCTCAGATGATTATCGCTCGCTGTAATTTTCACAATACGCGAGCAAACCGGGTTCGATCCCCGCCGGCACCAATGAAATTGTTAATTGCAATTTTAAGTGCTGATTCACCACGTGCTCGGCGGTGAAGGAAAACATCGTGAGGAAACCTGCATGTCGGAGAAATAAGAAAAAAATATATTTCGGAGACATGTGAAGTTCGCCAACACGCATTGGGGCAGCGTGGTGGACTATTCCTTGCCCTAAAACCCTCTCAGAAATGAGAGGAGGCCTGTGCGCAGCAGTGGGACGTATATAGGCTGTAACTTTACTTTACTTTACTTTAAGATTAATAGAATAAAAAAAATGATTATTTATATATAATTTTAATGAGTATATCGAACAATTATTCTTATACAATAAAAAATTTAATCTTCCCAATCGGAATACTGTCAATGTCAATGGCGTTTTGGCCGGAAACTTTATCATCGATGGATTGTTGTTCCTGTTTTATCCTTAAATAATGGTTTGAAGTGGATTTTGACATGTAAAAGTGATGCAATTTTACGAAGAAAACGTCATAACAAGTATTCTGTGTGTCGCCTTATTAACTTGAGTGACTGTCGTCATCGACTATCCGCTGGATTGAGCTGTCGTCTAAAAAAAACTCGCAATGTGACGCGTCGGCTTATTGTAAAAAAAACTCTATTTATAAAAAGATTTGGAATGAAACACATGGCTTGAAAGATAGATAGTCCGTGATTAAATCACATACAAAGCAGAGTATTATGAAGAAAAAAAAACTTAAACTTAAGATCTAAATTTACATGTTACAATACACAGCGATTAATATTGCTCAGAGAGCAAACACTCTATTTCAGCTATTACCCCCAAGATGGCGAGAAAAAAATGAGCACAATAGTACAATCAGAAAGAAAGAAAAAAAATTATTTGCACGTTAATATTACGGTAGTTTGTGTGAATGATGTGTCTTTTCAGCCCTACGACTTATATCTTCGGTTAAAAATTACTGAAAAGATGTGTAAGACTGCTTAACAGTTAAGGCTAGTACCTAAATGAGTTAACCAACCATGATGAGTCAGTAAAAAGAAAAGAAAATGCCATGATTTATAGCTGGCAAACGAAGCGTTTAGGAATACCTTGTTTTGTTTAATTTAATTTAAAAATTAAACATTTTTTTACAAATTAAACGCTAACCATTTCTACACAGTCGGTTATGCAGATGATCTGACAATACTGGTCACTGGTAAGACAGCAAGCATTGTGTGCGACCTGACCCAAGCGGCTCCCCGTATTGTGGAGAGATGGTGCAGGGAATATGACCTAACCGTTTATCCAAATAAACGGTTATAGTAATTTTCACACAAAAACGAATGCTGAATAACTATCATCTTCCAAGTCTTTTCAGCACAAAACTCCAGCTTTCCTCCGAGGTAAAATACCTAGGTTTTGCCTTGGACAGTAAACTTAACTGGAACAAACACATAGAAAACAAAATCAGCAAAGCTAGTTTAACTTTCTGGCAATGCAGAAACATGATTGGCAAGCGATGGGGTTTAACGCCAAAAATTCTACTGTGGCTGTACAAAACTGTAATTCGGCCCATGATCACATATGACTCTCTGGTAAGGTGGACCAAAACCAATGAAGCCATCACTACACGAAAGCTTCAGCGTTACCAGAGATTAGCTTGTATGGATGCCACGGGCTGCAAAAGGACTACACCAACAGCAGCTTTGGAGGCTATGCTGGAGCTAACACCACTTCATCTACATACACAACAAGAAGCAACTTCAGCTCCCATTAGACTTAAGACTCTAAGTCTTTTAAGTAAGAGTAGAGTCCTCCATACAGATATAATTGATGGAATTTACTCAAAAATTCCTATCTTACAAGCCAAGTATGATAGGATCCCAAAACAATTTGTATCCGATACGAAGTACAGGATACAATTGAAGGAAACTGACCATCTGGAAGGATTGGGTCCAATAGAGCTCAAAGTTTTCACGGATGGCTCTAAGACAAATGAAGGTGTGGGGTCTGGGGCTTTCTCTGAAGACCTCAATATCCACATATTCACACCGCTGGGTACCCACAACACAGTCTTCCAGGCTGAATGCATGGGTATCATCCAAGGGGCCATAGCAATAGATGCTAGGAAGGTGAAAGACTTCTCCATCAGAATACTGACCGACAGTATGGCGGTACTACAAGCTCTGAGTTGCAATGTGACGAACTCGGGACTGATATACGAGTGCCATCAACGATTGAATGAGGTATGTAAGCACAACGATGTGACTCTGCAATGGATCAAGGGACACAGTAGATCTAGAGGCAACGATGCAGCAGATGAACTGGCCAGAAGGGGATCAGCCCTGGCAACTATAGGGCCGGAACCAATAATACCAATCCATTTTGGATACGTTCGTTCACTGGTACGTAGATACTTCAATAATTTACACGCTCAGCTTTGGAATAATTTAGTAGACTGTAGACAAGCTAGGGAGGCCCTACCTGAAATAAACAGTCGTCTAACCAAGGTTCTAATGAGACCGAACAAGCCACAGATCAGGATAGTAACAAGTGCTGTCACAGCACATGGCTTTTTTAACAAACATTTGTTCACCATAGGTGTTACTGATAGCCCCCTGTGCAGGGCATGCATGGGAGAGGAAGAAACCGCGGCTCACGTGTTGCTGACCTGTCCAGAAGCCGCTTCATACAGGGCTAAACATCTCGGCACGCCGGGATCGCTCCCCGAAGTTGCTTGCAACATCAAGGGACTGCTGAGCTTCTTCGGGGAGATATCATGGCTCGAACAACCATAGTATTCCTGCCCACACGCAAAATACGCGCTAAGACGTGGAATTGCGGAAAACAGCCCGTCGTAAGCTAAACTAACTTACTAACTACCTCGTTTTGTTTATCTAAGAGATATGTTTTGAATTTATTTTTAAACTTGTAATTGGTGTTAAGATTTATTATTGGTGGTGTGATGTTATTCCAACACTTCGTTGCCATATATCAGAAACTGTCAGTAAATGCTGCTGTTTTATGGCTGTAATATAGGAGTGCTAATCTTATGGACCTCAATTGTTTTCCAGAATTTTGCATGCAAGTTCTCTGGTTTTTTTAAATTTAATAACACCAAAGATTAGCCCTCCGAAATGTAGCTCTCTACGTGAGTCGATATTGAGCATGGAAGCAGTGTTTAGAAAGGGAGTTATGTGATTTCTGGGGGTACATCAAAACAGAATCGAGTCGCTTTGTTTTGCTGAAAATCCGAGGCCCATAAACAAAATCCCCGTAGTTAAGCCTAGATAAAACTAATGACTCGCAAAGAGTAATGCGTGATGGTATAGAAAGATGTTCAGGGATTTGGTATGACCTTTAGGTACCTTTAGGCTATAAAAACAGTTTTTTACTATATAAAGGACGTGATTTTCAAATCTGAGATTACCGTCGAAGGTTATGCCTAGGATTTTGGCTTCATTTACTTCATCTAGGTCACCACAAATTCTATTTATTTGCGTCTTTGTGCCCACGACCATATATTTTGGCTTTGAAGGGTTTAAAACAAGGGCATATCTCATTGACCAGTCAGCAATTCTGTCCCAGTCATCATTAAGTAACAGCTTACGTTAACGTACATAGAATACTTTATAACTTTGATAAGATCAGCACAGTAAATTATAAAAAGAAGTGGATCAAGTATTGAACCCTGAGAAACACCAAGATTAATAAGCCTTTTGTGAGAACGTACTCTAGACCCATCACTTTTTACCAATTTTACTGATTGATACCGATTACTCAAGTAACTACTGAACCACTTGACCGAATTTTTGTCTAATCCATAATATGACTGTTTAACAAGCAGTAGGTGAATATTTAGGCAGTCGAAAACGCAGGAATAGTCTAATAGCGTTAGAATCGTACTGTGTCCGGAATCGTGTTTAGCTAATATATTGCCTGTGATATCGAGTAAAGCAGAAAGACGAGCATCCAAGCCAAAATCTTAATTATCGATTCAGTAAACAATTCCGAACAAACTACTTTCTCAAAGTGCGTTAATTATGTTACGTGTTGTATATTGCGTTCAAATTTTCATCCAAGTAAGATCCGTTGTTTTTGCGTCCCCCATCGGCAAAAAATTAAAAAAAAACTGCGGTATCTTACCCCAGCCACTTTGGGAATTTTATCGCTGGTTCTAGAATCGGACGAATCGGTCCGATTCGAGAGGTTTTTGGATCGATTCAGTGAATCGATGCGGTGCTCCGAATCGATCTAAAATATCGATTATTTTGCTCCAAAGAATCGATTTTTCGATTAATAGATTTTAGATCGACATGCCTAGTTTCTTTTCTGTTGATTTCTACAAATAAAATCTCTGACTAGTATATAGTTATCTGTGAAATAAAATAAAAAGATTTGATTGCATGATTGTTGAAATTGCGAACGATAGGGATATGATTCATGTTTACGTTTACATTTGAAATCTAATAAACGTAAAAGAAATATATTCAACATAACAGACTAACGATGAATTCTGCGACTGTAAGTTTATGTCGTCTTGTTATTGTAGTGTCTATACGATTAGTCTCCCAAATTTTCAAACAACAATAATAACATGTTTCAAAGGTTTGCTGTGTTTAATTTGCAATTTTTATATTAGTTAATTGATTCTGTAATAGTAGTTTCAGCTATAAAATATTAATAACATAACCAGCGTTAAACTATAAGTAAAAATAATAATTAATATCGATATTAGTTTTTTACTTTTACATATTTTTATGCTTTGCACGGCTTTTGCTGATGTAGTTTTGTTACCGCGCTACTTACAGCCAGGTGTGCCCCAGGTGCCGCTACTTGATGATGACACCGTTGCCTTTGGTGAGGAAGACAATGCCAATAAGCAGTTTGTGTAAGTATATTAATTTTTTATTAATGATAAGTTTGGTTGTTTTTG
This sequence comes from Parnassius smintheus behrii, assembly GCA_036936625.1. NCBI lineage: Eukaryota > Metazoa > Arthropoda > Insecta > Lepidoptera > Papilionidae > Parnassius > Parnassius smintheus. The sequence goes on along the minus strand of JAUPFT010000018.1, from coordinate 45,033,292 downwards.
ACATGTCACCATTGCCCCACTCTTCTAGACCAGACATAGATTTATAGATTAACATTACTTAGCTGATGAAATCAGCAGTATTCACTGTATAAAATGGAAATATATTCTTTGCCCTCACATGCTATCTTGTTTCTTCTATGCATTTAACATCTTGTGCGAATGATGTGAGTAAGATGTTAAATGCATAGAATTATATTAGTAAGTGTGAGTGACTCAAAAATTTAAGCAGACTGATGCATTTTTTAAGAAACCTATGTTCATTTGTGGATATAGCTTTGAAAATTCAATAGATTCGTAAATAGATGTGGCAATAGGCCAGCCATATAGTTTGAAGGATCAACAACTGATGGGGAAGAAAAGTGTTCTCCAATCACAACCTCCTGACAAGTACAGTGTTGTGTAACCCACAACTTACATTTATTTCAAGCAATTTCTTTAAAGTTCATTACAAAAAATTGCATTCACAGCAATTATTATTCATTACAATATTTAATGCTCCGTCCCCGTCATGCTCTAATCCAGAATCCCAAAACCTTTCAGCTCGAGTTACATAACCGCTTTCAGTGCCTAGAAGATTGCAATGCAGTGGACGATATGAATGACAAGCTCGTGGAAACTGTCCAGTGTCGGAGCTAAGTTCTGCAAGACCCGCTGCAGAAGAACACAAAAACTCTCCGATCACACTCTTAATTTCATGGCTGTTAGATGGGAGATGAGGCTGCAATCGTCAACAGATTTGACAGCATACAGGCAACTGAACAGACAGATCTCCAATTGCATGCGACGAGACTTACGCAACTTTAATACTGCTCGTATTAAAGAAGCGATCGAGCAGAATCAGGGCTCCAAATTCTTTGCCAGAGATCTGTCTGCCAGAAAGAGCCAACTGTCAAAGCTGAAGACTGAATGTGGCAGCATTGTTTCCGGGACACCTGAGATTTCACACATCATCATTGGAGCCACACGCAAGTGTGAGTAACGATCCAAGAGCAAGTCTTATCCGACACTATTCCGATGATATCCTGGTTGTTAGTCTGAGCGAGATTAGATGGCTCTCCAGCACCTTAAAAATGGCAGGGCCCCAGGCGAGGATGGAATTACAGCGGAGCTTCTGAAAGCGGGTGGAACACCGGTACTTGAAGAAGTGCGGTGGTCTTGTTCTTTAATAAAGGCAACAACACTCTCTTGAAGAACTGCAGACTGATTTCCCTTCTGAGGCGTGTCTACATGCTGTTTTTGAGAGTCGTCAGATTTGACGACTTCCAGCCTCCCGAACATGCCGGTTTCCGAAAAGGCTTCAGTACCATAGACCACATACATACCCTGCGGCAGATTGTACAGAAGACCGAAGAGTACAATCTGCCACTTTGCCTGGCGTATGTGGACTATGAGAAAGCCTTTGATTCCGTTGAAATTTGGGCGGTGCTACAGTCCCTTCAGCGGTGCCAATTTTACTGTCGGTATATCAAAGTGCTGAAGTGTTTGTACAGTAGGGTTACGACGGCTATCCGAGTACAGAACCAGAATTCGAAACCTATCCAACCGCAGAGAGGTGTAAGACAGGGTGATGTTATATCCCCGAAACTCTTCACCGCAGCATTGCAAGACATTTTCAAGCTACTGGACTGGAAAGGATACGGTATTAACATCAATGGCGAGTTCACCACTCACCTTCGATTTGCCGACGACACATCTTCTCGTCAGGTTTACCTCAATCTCTGAAAACTAAAGTGTACAGCCAGTGCATGTCGCCAGTGATGACTTACGGATCTGAGACGTGGTCCTTCACTGCTGGCCGTATGAGGACGCTCAAGGTCGCTCAGCGAGGTATGGAGAGGGCTATGCTCGGAGGTTCTCTGCGTTATAGACTCAGAAATGAGGATATCCGCAGTAAAACCAGAGTGACCGACATAGCCCAACGGATTACTAAGCTGAAGTGGCAATGGGCCGGCCATATAGCTCGAAGAACCGACAACCGTTGGGGAAAAAAGGTTCTCGAGTGGCATCCTCGTACCGGTAGGCGTAGTGTAGGGCGACCCCCCACTGGATGGAGTGACGACCTGGTAAGACATGCAGAAAGTCGGTGCATGCAGGTGGCTCAGGACCGTGCTTTGTGGCATTACTTGGGGGAGGCCTATGTTCAGCAGTGGACTTGTGAAGGGCTGTAATGTTGATGATGATGATGACAATAAGTTCAACATTTATCTAAAGTAACTAGCATCTATACGAAAGGTCATTTACCTTAAAAACGACTGTGGAGTTGACAATCTACTATGTATCTCTTTCCTTCTTGTGTATTTTTCATAATGTCTCAGTTTCCCGGCAAAAACATGTCAGGGTCAAGATGGGATTCGCCAACATTCGGGAGGCCATTTTAGTAATAATAGTTGTTCATTCTTTTTGACTCTCCATTTGTCTACAGACTTAGAAGAATCGGCATCTGACTGAATCAACAATGATTTTCTCAAAATAAAATATTTTTATCCTCATTTTCATAAACATAACATAACATATCATCAGTCCTGTATCCCCTAAGGGGTAGGCAGAGATATTAACACCCACATTTTGCCTGATATATTTAAGTCCCTATGTAACAGGTGGCAAGCCTGTTACCATACACCGGACACACAGTTGTTAGGCAAGTGATATTCAGAAATATTATTATTATTCTCGTTATTTAATTGAAATCTACATTATACAAGAATTCAAATTGTAACAAAAATTATAAAAAGTCTACTTTTTTGGTTTGCTAGACATTTTTTGACACTATATTGTCTGCCTAAATACATTATCTAACTATCAAAAAGTTACGCACCCTTGATATTTATATTAACCTTGCATTGGTTTTGTTTACATTTGGTATAATTTCTTGTTGGCCATACTTTAGTAATAATTTCTGTGGAAAAAAAATAATGCAATATCAGACCTGAAAATCATAAAATATAATGGATTAGTTATTTTATTATCATATCACATTAAATAAAATATATTAATTTTTTTTAATCTTACAGGCATCCTTACATTGTGTTTTTTCACCTTATATTTCGAAGTGCAGCCATAGTGGTCTACATATTATGTGGTTGGTTCTCAGACTCTTTTATTGCGAGCTTTGTATTGGTGATATTGTTATTGTCTGCAGACTTTTGGACTGTAAAAAATATAAGTGGTAAGTTCTGGTATATGATTGAATACACATCATGTTTTTTTTAAATTTGTTAAACACTTGTGAATAGGCCAATGTTTGAAAAATCCACCTTGAATGTTAAGCAATAGTAAAATAAGATCTCAGACTGTAATAATGGCTGTAGCACATGGATTGGCTTAACCTGAGAATGACCATACTTCAATGGAATTCTAGTACAAATAGCAGCATGAAGGAAAGACAACAGCATTGTGATATTATGTTTCCTATTGTGATTAGGATGTCATTTTTAACGCCAACAAGACTTTCCATCTGAGCTCTCAGGGATGACAATGCTTTTGTATTTTCATTTTTAAATGAGAGTAGTTGCAAGTAGTTTATGGGATACAACATTCACTTACCTAATGGTGGAGTGTGCTTATTTGTCACCTTCACGTGTAATATATTTTGGTCTGACCTTCCTAATCACTTTCTTCATCTTTCATCTTTATGTGGTTGTCTTAATAGATATTAAAAACTGTATTTACTTAATGAAATTAATATCATTTCACTCACTCCTATTAACAAATAAATAAGAGTGTCTGGATTTATTAAACAAGCCTACAAGCGATAAAACTATAGGGTTATGTTGTATGTTATTTTATAGGATAATTTTTTCCTTTTGTTAGATGTTTGGGTCTGGTTTGGTGGTTCCCGTTTTTTAATTGGTTCCCGCATTAGTATTGTTTGGGCAAATAAACAAGATTTTTCTCTATTATATATTAAAACTGTACTTACTTGTGGTTTGTACAATTTACAGATATATTTGACTTAACTTGCATGTTCAAATAATGATATATTTACAGGTCGTCTGTTGGTTGGATTAAGGTGGTGGAACTATGTTGATGATGAAGGGAAATCCCACTGGGTCTTTGAATCAAAACAGGTATGTTATAGATATTATTAGTATTCCGTAGTTATATGTGGTAGCCTTTATGATTGATTTTTGACTGAAATCTATCAAAAGAAATAAATTTTTATCACATTCAATTTTAAGTATAAAAATATTCAAAAGACATTAATATATTTTTATGCATAAATACAGGAGTAGTAGGGCAAGGATCTCTGCTGTGATGGCAGCATTAAATAATTCATCTAATTGAAATAATACTAGTTTTAACGGAATTTATCGCGTATATTTAACTTTTTTACCCGACGTTTCGAGAGCTTTACAGCACCCATGATCACGGGAAGGACTGAGATGTTCAACGTCCAGCTGTCATAGTTAACCGCGGTTACCATAGATTAAAATTTTAACTTTTGTTCCGATCTACACAGTATGAGCTTATGGTATCATGGAGTCTTGCAGTTGTATGCTTGGGTTGGGATTTAATTTTATTTATTATAGGATCCCAAGCAGATGGTAGGACCCAGCCATCTTCTCTATTGAAATTAGGATGTTTTTTGATTTCAATAGCCTCGCGAATCATCCTTGGAAGGAATCGGTGTTCTTTAGCGAGGATTTGTGGTCTATCAAATCTGATGTAGTGACGGGGGCGATCTTGTACATGTTCACAGACTGCAGACTTCCCGGAGCGTCGATTCTTCACATCAGCTATATGTTCTTTGACGCGGGTTTTAATTGATCTTTTAGTTTGTCCTATGTAGGAAAGACCACATTCACAATCAAGCTTGTACACTCCTGCATCTTGCAGAGGGACGTTACACTTGACTGATGGTAAAAACTGACCAATCTTCTTCGGCGGCTTGAAGTATGTTTTGATGGAAGCGCGCTTCAAGATGTAGCCAATCTTGTCAGTGACTCCTCTAACATATGGCAGTACAGCAGGTACACGCTCGACTGTGGCCGGCTTCACTCGTTCTCTGTGACGTAGGCGTGGGACCCGAAGCTTGTTGTCATGCAAAACTTGCTTGACATGGTGGAGCTCGGCAGCCAGGTGTTTACTGTCACAGATCCCTCGTGCTCTCTGAAACAAAGATTTACCCACGGTAGCTAACTGTGAAGGATGGTGGTGAGAATCACTGTTTAAATATCTATCTGTATGGGTCTTTTTTCTATACACAGTATGGCTCAAGGTGTTATCAGGATTCCGAATTACTAACACATCTAGAAAAGCTAAGGAATTGTTTGCCTCTAACTCCATTGTGAACTGAATTTTAGAATTTATAGAGTTAAGATGGTCTAAAAATGCAGTTACTTTATCTAAAGGTAGAATTGTGAAAGTGTCGTCTACGTACCGCTTGTAGAATCTTGGATTTATGGGAGGAGGAATCACCAAAGTTGTATGGGTTACCAAAAATACACAAGCCCAATGCTCCATTACGCCCCATAGTGAGCCAAATCGATTCACCAACTTACAGATTGGCTCAACACTTAGCGAAAATACTCTCACCGCTCAGGGGACATACAAGAGCACACATAAAGTATTCCTACCATTTTGTCAGCGAGATTAAAGACCTACGTCTGGCAGACAATGAAACTATGGTCAGTTTTGATGTGCGGTCATTGTTTACATGCTTACCTGTTGAAGACTGCATCTCAATTGTAACTAGAAGGCTGGAAGAAAACAACATGCCCGCTGAATATGCAGTATTACTCAGACACTGCCTTACATCTGGCTACCTATTGTGGAAGGAGGAGTTCTACAAGCAAGTAGATGGTGTGGCGATGGGCTCACCTGTATCTCCCATTGTCGCCGACATATTCATGGAAGACTTTGAGGAGAAAGCCCTGCTTACTTCTCCCATAAATCCAAGATTCTACAAGCGGTACGTAGACGACACTTTCACAATTCTACCTTTAGATAAAGTAACTGCATTTTTAGACCATCTTAACTCTATAAATTCTAAAATTCAGTTCACAATGGAGTTAGAGGCAAACAATTCCTTAGCTTTTCTAGATGTGTTAGTAATTCGGAATCCTGATAAGACCTTGAGCCATACTGTGTATAGAAAAAAGACCCATACAGATAGATATTTAAACGGTGATTCTCACCACCATCCTTCACAGTTAGCTACCGTGGGTAAATCTTTGTTTCAGAGAGCACGAGGGATCTGTGACAGTAAACACCTGGCTGCCGAGCTCCAACATGTCAAGCAAGTTTTGCATGACAACAAGCTTCGGGTCCCACGCCTACGTCACAGAGAACGAGTGAAGCCGGCCACAGTCGAGCGTGTACCTGCTGTACTGCCATATGTTAGAGGAGTCACTGACAAGATTGGCTACATCTTGAAGCGCGCTTCCATCAAAACATACTTCAAGCCGCCGAAGAAGATTGGTCAGTTTTTACCATCAGTCAAGTGTAACGTCCCTCTGCAAGATGCAGGAGTGTACAAGCTTGATTGTGAATGTGGTCTCTCCTACATAGGACAAACTAAAAGATCAATTAAAACCCGCGTCAAAGAACATATAGCTGATGTGAAGAATCGACGCTTCGGGAAGTCTGCAGTCTGTGAACATGTACAAGATCGCCCCCGTCACTACATCAGATTTGATAGACCACAAATCCTCGCTAAAGAACACCGATTCCTTCCAAGGATGATTCGCGAGGCTATTGAAATCAAAAAACATCCTAATTTCAATAGAGAAGATGGCTGGGTGCTACCATCTGCTTGGGATCCTATAATAAATAAAATTAAATCCCAACCCAAGCATACAACTGCAAGACTCCATGATACCATAAGCTCATACTGTGTAGATCGGAACAAAAGTTAAAATTTTAATCTATGGTAACCGCGGTTAACTATGACAGCTGGACGTTGAACATCTCAGTCCTTCCCGTGACCATGGGTGCTGTAAAGCTCTCGAAACGTCGGGTAAAAAAGTTAAATATACGCGATAAATTCCGTTAAAACTAGTATTATTTCAATGTGTAGTGTTCGCGTAAATATAAGAAATCATTAATTCATCTAATCTCATAGGTGTTGTGGGTGTTGACAGTGAGAGTTATCTGCAAGATCTTATTGCCAATAAGACCCTCCAGATGACAATTATGAAAACTACTTTTAATTTCTTCACTTTAGGGACCTCTCCCATTGTAGGTAAGATATGCCACATTCACTGCGCCTGACAGGCAGTTTTGCAAAAGTTTCATGCTTTCCATGTCTGCTCCCACTATCCAATCGAGGTATTTGACATAATATATGAGATTGTTATGATCTTTCAGAGAAAGAAAGAGAAAGTAACATGATAAAGGTGGGGTGATGAATTCACAGGTTGGATTTAAAGTCGTTTAGCAGGAATTTGGTGGAGTAGGGTGTTTTATTTGGTAGAGGTTTGGTCACCGATTAAAACAATACCACTTTCATTAAAAGGTAATGCAACGTTTTTGAGAAAATAAGAAACTATTATAACCCAAAATGTGTAATACATGGAAAAACATAATGAAATATTACTAAAAAGCTGGATAGCGTACAGAACATTGTATAAGTGCGACAAGGACGTAAGAACATGTCAAAGGCTAGTGTCACATTAGTATACTTCTATGGTATTTTTATTTCTCTGTGGTTGCATGACATACTAATTTTTATGTGATATACGAACATTAAGTGAATGTGTGCTCTCCAGTGTATTATGTTAGTTTTTATCGTATACTTGAGCATCCAGAAATACTTTCAGTTGAAATAGATTAGAGGGTTTATTCGGCCACAGCCTTCGTGGTTGTTTTTTTACCACCCAGAAATACTTGAGCTCTCAGAAATGCTTACAGTTGTGATAGGAGACAACCCTGCTTCCCCCTCCCCCTCTTGCTGGAGAGGATAAATGTTATCATTTTGTGGTTAGGTCTATGGAATTTTCTTTTTTATTATTATCAAGAATGGTGTAATACCTTTGATGGAAATGGTGTTGGGGTTTAGGGAATCCTCCCCCTTTCCTCATCCTCTACCCCCCCCCCCCCCCCGCTCCCCCTCATGCCAAAAGATTCTAAATTTTAAAAAGGTTATAATAGTTTTTTTTTTCTCGAAAACGGTGCATTATCTTTTAATGCGAGTGGTATTGTTATAATCGAAGACCAAACTTCTACCAAATAAAACACCTTACTCCCTTAAATTCCTGCCAGACGATTCTAAATTTTAACCGAATTCTCTTATGGCGACACCACGACGGCAAAGAAATATTCCTATGCGTGCAAGATTACAAATTACAATACGATTGATTTTACTCACATTTTCAATCTCTCAACGTCAATTTTCATGACGCCATCATGAGTCATGACCCATGACATTATTAGTAAAAGTTTTATTGTGCTCAATGTTTTCAGAATCGAGTTAATCGTAACGAGAGCCGCATGTTCTGGTTAGGACTTATCCTATGCCCTATGATCTGGTCCGGGTTCTTCATCATCTGCCTCTTCGGGCTAAAGTTTAAGTGGATGGTATGTGCTGTTTCAGTAACTTAAAATAAAATACCATAACTAGTCTTTAAACTTACTTTTGCGGAAATTCGAATGATGCGTGTAACTTAAGATGACAGTCTTTTTTTTTTATAGAAGAGGGGGCAAACGAGCATGTGGCTCACCTGATGTTAAGTGACTACTTACTACCACCCATGATCAACCGCAACACCAGGGGAATTGCAGGTGCGTTGCCGGCCCTTTAGAAAGGAGTAAGCTCTTTTCTTGAAGGTCCCCAGGTTGTATCGGTCCGGAAAAATCGCCGGTGGTAAATTATTCCACAGAGAGGTTGTACGCGGAAGAAAACTCCTTTTGAAACATACAGTAGTGGACCGCCAAGCATCCAGATGGTGTGGATGGTATCGGGACGTTTGCCGCGTAGTGCGTTCACGAAATTTGGCGGCTGGGATTAATCCGAACAATTCCTCAGAGCACTCTCCATGGTATATGCGAAAGAAAATACAAAGGGATGCAACATCTCTTCGCAGTGCCAGTGAATCGAGCCGATCGGAAAGCACTCGGTCGTCGACGATTCGAGCCGCTCTGCGCTGGATGCGGTCAAGTGGAAGGAGCTGGTACTGGGGAGCCCCAGCCCAGAGATGGGAACAGTATTCCATGTGCGGCCGAACCTGCGCCTTGTAAAGTTGCAGGCGGTGTGCCGGCATGAAATACCGTCCCGCTCTGCTGAGCACGCCAAGCTTTTTAGAGGCCAATTTGGCCTTCCCTTCCAAGTGACCACGAAACTGCACGTCACTCGATATATCGACGCCGCGGATTCCGATACTGGCTGAGGCAGCAAGGGGAGTGCCTTGAAACTGAGGGGATACGACAAAGGGGTTATTTTTAGCGGTTAACGCGCGAACTTGTGTCTTCTGCGGGTTAAACTGGACTAGATTTAGTCGCCCCCAATCCGAGACTCTGTCCAGCAGAGACTCGACTTCAGAAACAAGTTTGTCCCGGCACTCAGAGGCGTTTTCCCGAGAAATATTGGCTCGGCCGGTGTAAAGAGCATCACCAGTGCTGTCATCTGCATAGCAATGAATGTTACGGGTTTGCAACATATCATTGATATGCAGAACGCACGCAAAGAGCACGCAGCCCTGTGGAACACCAGCATTAATAGGCTTGCAATCGGAGCTTGCACCGTCTACAACGACCTTGATGCTCCGATCTGCAAGAAAACTGGTGATCCAATCGCACAATTTCTCGGGAAGCCCATAAGAAGGGAGCTTCGAAAGAAGCGCTTTGTGCCAAACCCGATCGAAGGCCTTCGCAATGTCCAAACTAACGGCCAATGCCTCCCCCTTGGACTCTACTGCCTCCGCCCATCTGTGAGTTAGGTAGACCAGAAGATCACCAGCTGATCTACTACGGCGAAAACCGTATTGGCGGTCACTAATCAGCTGGTGATCCTCAAGGTACCTCATGAGCTGGCAGTTTACAATGGACTCCATTGTTTTGGAGAACAAGGAGGTGATGGCGATAGGCCGGTAGTTGGACGGGTCTGAGCGGTCGTCTTTTTAAGGGATCGGGTGGACGAAAGCCATCTTCCATGATTTTGGGACTACGCCTAGGGAGTAGGAGTACCGGAAAAGACGCGTTAAAACCGGTGCTAACTCTGGAGCACACGTCCTCAGCACAATTGGGGGGATTCCGTCAGGCCCACTCGACTTGTGGATGTCCAGGGAGAGGAGTGCTTTGTGAACCGAGCGCTGAGTGAACTGCACTTCCGGCATGGAGCACTCACACCGGCGTACGTACGGCGTACTCCCCCCGTCATCGAGAGTCGAGTTAGACGCAAAGAAAGAGCCTAGAAGATCGGCTTTCTCCTTTGCGGTGTTCGTCAATGAGTCGTCCTCCCTGTGCAGATATGGAAGAGATGGCTGACAGAAATTCCCCTGGACAGCCTTGGCGAGAGACCAGAATGCACGGGTTCCAGAAGGAAGACGAACTAGTCTCTCGTCAATTCTGCCTATGTGCTCTGACTTTGCCTTGGCAATGACTCTTTTAAAGGACCTAGAGGCCGAATTATACTTCTTTTTTAGAGCGCTGGTGTTTACATCCCTGGACGCTGATGCGTCAGCCCAGGCTTGGTAGCACTCCTGCTTATAGCATGGTGCTATTTTACAGGAGCGACCAAACCATGGCTGAGATTTGCCTCCAATGGGCACCACAGAGGAAGGAATAAAAAGTTCCATACCCTGAAGAACCACATCAGCGACAGAATCCGCAACAACGTTGGGATCGTCCGGCGAGAAGCAAACCCGCCCCCAAGGGTAGGATGCAAAGAAAGACCGCATCCCATCCCAATATGGGATGGGATGCGGTCTTTCTATGCATAATATAAATATATATAGTCTATGGGGTAAATTGCTAAACATATCAATATTAGACAGTGATATATTAATTGATGATCAAGAAAACTTAATTAACAGGCTATATGCTTTTTTATGAGGGTATCCTAAGTAAACTTGCATGTCTTAGATAAGACATGCAAGTTTACTTTAGTTGTATTTATTCACCATTGAGCATGTGGAAAATCAGCATATAAAATTGCAACTAAAAATATTGGGGGAGAGGGGGGAAGAGAGGTGGAAAAGAGAGGGAGGGGGAGTGAGAGAGAGGGGTATTGATAGATAAGGGGGAGAGAGGGAGGAAGGCGGAAAGAAAGGGGGATAGGGAGGACACACAAAGGGCCGGACGTCCAGCCAGGAATAGTCTGAACGCCTTTCTAAGATCTTAAAACGTGGTGATCTGATGAAAATTCGCATTCTTAAAACTCTGACCGAAATTTATAACTTCCTTTCTTTGAAAATTATGAATTTTCAAAGCGGGCAGTTAAAAAAATTGTTACCATATTCCATCCTTATAGTTATTGATTTTGTTCTTTAATAAAATATACATGTGTAAATTTTTTATATTTTACTTCACACAAAATTAAGTTTGTATATTTTGTTACTAACGCATTGTTTGAAATAGAAAGGTGTGTTTTATTATTATTGTGTAAATATTACAATATTATATTATTTCAGCTCCTGGTTCTCATAGCGCTTACCCTTACCGGTGCAAATCTCTACGGTTACGTCAAATGCAAATTTGGCGCGAAAGAGAATCTTCAGTCGGCAACCACAGACTTCGTAAAAAAACAGATACTACAAAATGCTACATCGTTCATGTTCACGCAACCAGCTCCGCCCACTACGAGCAACACTGGCATAGTCTGATTATTTATACATACATTAAATAAATATATAAATTATGTATTATCATTTTAATTTTAATATTTCTGCTTTGAATTGCAAAATATGCTGTTGGTTTAATATCGTACGATTATAGTTATAAAAAGTCTTCTCCTATGATAAAGTATTGGTTAATTATGTGCTTATGTTTAATTGAAAAGCTGTTTTAATGGTTTAGTGTAAAAAAATCATATGTTTGAACATTTTAAGTTAATAAAATGAATTTCGGTATCAATAGTTAAATAATAATCGCACAATGAAATTAATATCGAATTACAGTTTATCCACATACATGGTTGGTCTGAAAAGTTTCCGACAAACTAACAAGGATGCAACACATTTTTCTTAAAATTTATTTTTATTTTTCTCCATAAGTAGTCTTCTTGTATCTCTACGTACTTCTCCCAGCGATGCTCCCATCTCATAACCCGTCCAAATAGTACTCGGCATTTTTCTCTGCAAAATAATTGTTCACGAAGGTGATTGCCTCCTCATTTGACGAAAATCTTAGTCTTCAGTTTTTTTTACAGAATAAGGTGACAAACGAGCACAAAGTCCACCTGATGGTAAGTGGTTGCTGCGGCCCATAGATATCTACATCTATCCTCGATTAAGAATCAAAACTCCCAGCCGAAAAAAAGGTTTTTCCTTTTTTGGAGCCGGTTTCCCTTTGCAGTCCAATGTTTTGACTGTATTTTTATTTCGGGCGTATAATACAAGTTTCATATACAGTATTTAATCGGCGCTAAAACTCGGATTTATTGCGCCTAAAATGCGTCAACAGAGCGTTGGAAATGTTCATTTGAATACGTTTTTGGTCTAACGTGAGCAAACGCGGCACCCAAGCTTTCTCATGCCTTAATCTTGATTTAGTATGTGACAAACATGGACATTTTCATAGCCTCTGCTTAAAAGCCGAATTAAAATGAGAGATATCACTTTAATTCGGCTTTTGTCTAGCACCATTTGGTGAACTTTAGCGACGTTATCGTCAGTAATTGCAGTTTTTGGACGTCCCGAACGTTCATCATCTCCCAAGCTCTCAAAAAAGGTAAATGATGGTGTAGAACCCCCATACACAGTCTAACTCATCTTTGATTTACGTAGGCGTATTGCCTTTCAAAAAAATTTTATGACAGCTTGATACTCAATTTTTTATATTTACACAAAAATACACATCGACTCACTGAAACGACTGTTAAATAATAAGTACGTCCAAAATGGCTGAAATTTTGTTGCGTAACAATCATTAGATATTCAACTACATTCAAAAGCTTTTATTGACGAGTGCTGCCATCTTCACGTTGAGGTCGGAAACTTCAGACCACCCTGGTATAATTATATTTTAGACTATAAACAAAACATAAAATTCAGTCAAAATTGATAAAAACTTTAAATATTTTGTGTAATGCAAGTGTCGATAACATGTAGAAGATGCTGATAAAGTAGGTACATTTTCATAGAGATTGAATGGAGCGTGTGAGGTTGAGGTGAGAAACACGAGTAGTGTGATAGACTGGGGGTACCAGCTCAATCAGCGTTAATAAATCCTTCGTTTCATTAAAGCCACCAAAAGACTACTGGTATTACTTGAATTATTTTTTTAACATTATCAGCCATCATCCCATATTTTTTACGTGGTATGGCCACACTCCAGCTATATTATGGATGTAGCACGAATGTGTCGGCCTGACCGGGGAAGGACCAGGCTCTCACAAAATACCAACGAAAATATCAGCTTAATGTTACCCTTATATTATAAAAAGAAACATGATGGTAAGTGCTGCTGTAGCTGAGGGTAAAACGCACGGACTTAGTTTAACGAAAGCCTAATCCCTCTGGCCTTGAAGGCATTCACATTATCGAAAGGAAAGACAAAGGCTTCAGGCAAGTTTCAGTTTTTCTTCTGGCCACTAAAACCTATTGTGACGTTACAGAGTACTTTTTTTATCATGTCCTACTTATGGGCAGCACCTTTCTGCTAAAGATCACAAATTGTTTTTCTGCGTCCTCTGTTACTAATTATTTTTTATAGATTAAGGGTGATAAACGAGCCCACAGTCCACACGATGGTAAGTAGATGCTGTGGTTCATAGACATCTACGAATACATCTATCTTCGGTTAAGAATCAAAACAGAAGTGTTATTGAGGATTAAGATGGAATGCCTTGTTTCCATTAAAGAGTCTGTAGTCTTCTTCTTTCAGTATTACTCTGTGGGCGTCTTAAACATTATCTTAACTGCGTAAAGCTTACAATTGTTTTGAATAGTGTTTACGATATAGTTTCTTATGTAATGCCTGTTCGTATGTATGTTTGATTTATTCATTCACTTAAAACGTATTGTTAAGAAAGTAAACTTAGTGTAATTTCAAAGTAAATTACAGAATGTGGTTAAATTGTAATATAATTTTATTTAAAAAAGCTAGTTAATTTTTCATAGACATGTTAAAAGGCAATTAACAAGTTAAAAGGCTTGATGCATTTAATCGCTACTGGCATATTTATATTTGTATTTATGTACAATTTAATTTTTGTACAAGAGAATCGTATACTTAATGCTGTTTTTTTTAATACTACAAAAGTACTCATTGGCGTAGCTAGGGTTATTTTCCAGACCATTTTCTACACGCCAGTGAAAGTACTAGTGTAGAAAACTCACATGTCTTCAACAATGTTCTTGTAAATTTTAGATATTATAAGGCTTTATGTAATATAATACGCAATAAAGATTTTAATACAAAGTTTGCTGTAATTTTATTTAATTCTTTCTATTTAAAAGGTAAATCCATAATTTTATTAACGTTCTATCAAGATGTTGGTGAATGGGTCCTATATTTTCAAAATCTAAATTTAAAGTGTTCAAACAGTGCTATAAATTCAACTGTTCAAAGTATGTCTTTGTATCTATGTGTTTGAACGTTAGTGAACCTTCTTTGTTTTTTTATATCTCGATAAGAAGTATTGGTTAATTATGTGTTAAGGTATAATTGAAAATCTTAATGGTTTGGTGTGAAAAACTCATGTTAGAATATTTTGAGATAATAAATTGAAGTTCAGTATGAATAGTTAAATAATAATCGCACAATGAAATGAATACCAAATTGCAATCTATCCATATTTATTTCTATCTTAAAGATATACCCAAAAACATGTAAAATTCAGTTAATTTACTACTAATTAATTAAATTTACTTCATACCCATGTTCTTACTAGTAAAGTTATTGTACTTAATTCACAGATAGTCATTTTTTTCTCTTCTCTTGTACAATAAGGTTTTAGGTATTATTTTGTTTTTGTATGCAAAACTAATTATATATGTACACAGTTTTGATAAAGAACAAAACTTAATACTTTATTAAATGCTTTTAAATAAAAACTAACATACCTATTACTTATCATAAAACAAAAATCTTGGAATGAACAGAACAGAACTAAGTAAGCAAAAAAAGAAGTAAAAGAAAGGTACTGTAGGTAGTCCGTTTAAATGATGATTGATAATAAAAGAGAGAGCAAAGGTTACCTTACGGAACGCCAGCTGCGATATAAAGCCCATTTATTAAGACTAAAGTTGCGCCTTCCTTTCTGCCAAGGAGGGTCGCGTTCGTATACGGCTTAGAGATCTCTAGTCAGATCGTTAAGCCAATTCCTAAAAGGTTGGGTTTAGTGGGTAAAAGTCACCACAATACATAACCACGCAGCCGGCTGCGTGGTATGCTATGAGCATTCCCAACCTCCCTCCCCCGCTTTCCGGAGGGTTGCCCATATTTGCTTCGGGCGCAAAAAAAAAAAAAGACTAAAGTGGCAAATGAACTTAGACTCCACTGATGGTAAGTGGTTAGTTAGTTAGTTTACGACGGGCTGTTTTCCGCAACTCCACGTCTAAGCGCGTGTTTTGCGTGTGGGCAGGAATAATGTAGTTATTCGAACCGCGACATTTCCCCGAAGAAGCCAACAGTTCTTTGATGTTGCAAGCAACTTCGGGGAGCGACCCCGCGTGCCGAGATGTTTAGCCCTGTATGAAGCGACTTCTGGACATGTCAGCAACACGTGAGCCGCCGTTTCTTCCTCTCCCGTGCATGCCCTGCACAGGGGGCTGTCAGTAACACCTATGGTGAACAAATGTTTGTTAAAAGAGCCATGTACTGTGATAGCACTTGTTACAATCCTGATCTGTGGCTTGTTCAGTCTCATTAGAACCTTGGTCAGACGACTGTTTATTTCAGGCAGGGCCTCCCTAGCTTGTCTACAGTCTACTAAATTTTTCCAAAGTTGAGCGTGTAAATTGTTGAAGTACCTACGTACCAGTAAACGAACGCAGCCAAAGGGGATTGGTATTACAGGTTCCGGCCCTATTCTTGCCGGAGCCGACCCCCTTCTGGCCAGTTCATCTGCTGCATCGTTGCCTCTAGATCCACTGTGTCCCTTGATCCATTACAGAGTCACATTGTTGTGCTTACATACCTCCTTCAATCGTTGATAATCAGAGCTTGTAGTACCGTCATACTGACGGTCAGTATTCTGATGGAGAAGTCTTTCACCTTCCTAGCATCTATTGCTATGGCCGCTTGGATGATACCCATGCATTCAGCCTGGAAGACTGTGTTGTGGGTGCCCAGCGGTGTGTATATGTGGATATTTAGGTCTTCAGAGAAAGCCCCAGACCTCACACCTTCATTTGTCTTAGAACCATCCGTGAAAACTTTGAGCTCTCTTGGACCCAATCCTTCCAGATGGTCGGTTTCCTTCAATTGTATCCTGTACTTCTTATCGAATACAAATTGTTTTGGGATCCTCTCATACTTGGCTTGTAAGATAGGAATTTTTGAGTAAATTCCATCAATTATATCTGTATGGGGGACTCTACTCTTACTTAAAAGATTTAGAGTCTTAAGTCTAATGGCAGCTGAAGTTGCTTCTTGTTGTGTATGTAGATGAAGCGGTGTTAGCTCCAGAATTGCCTCCAAAGCTGCTGTTAGTGTAGTCCTTATGCAGCCCGTGGCAGCCATACAAGCCAATCTCGGGTAACGCTGAAGCTTTCGTATAGTGATGGATTCATTAGTTTTGGTCCACCATACCAGAGAGCCATATGTGGTCATTGGCCGAATTACAGTTTTGTACAACCACAGTATAATTTTTGGCGTCAAACCCCATCGTTTGCCAATCATGTTTCTGCATTGCCAGAAAGTTAAACTAGCTTTGCTAATTTTGTTTTCTATGTGTTTATTCCTGTTAAGTTTACTGTCCAAGGTAAGACCTAAGTATTTTACCTCGGAGGAAAGCTGGAGTTTTGTGCTGAAAAGACTTGGAAGATGATAGTTATTCAGCATTCGTTTTTGTGTGAACATTACTAGAACAGTTTTGTTTGGATTAACGGTTAGGTCATATTCCTTGCACCATCTCTCCACAATACGGAGGGCCGCTTGGGTCAGGTCGCACACAATGCTTGCTATCTTTCCAGAGACCAATATTGTCAGATCATCTACATAACCGACTGTGTAGAAATGTTTAGCATTTAATTTGCTGATGAGTTCATTAATGACCATATTCCATAGGAGAGGTGAAAGAGATTCACCAGCAATCTTTATTGTTCGTGTACTGAGCATGTTTACTACCCAGTCAATCAGCGCCGGTTCAACATTATGTCTACTTAGGGCACCTTTTATGCTAGAGAAATTTGTTCTGTCAAAAGCACCGTCTATGTCTATGAAGGAGCCTAGACATATTACTTTGTTTTGGATGGCCTCTTCAATCTTTGTTATTACATGGTGAAGTGCCGCTTCTGTCGATTTACCTAAGCTATAGGCGTGTTGTTTTTCGTGTAGCGGTAAATTAATTAGCGCCGACCCTAACTCCCGTTCACAGATCCTCTCCATCGTCTTTAGGAGAAAGGATGTGAGGCTAATGGGCCTGTAGGATTTAGGGTCTGTATAGTCATTCTTACCTGGTTTGGGTATGAACATGACTTTCACTCCCCTCCATCCCCTGTTTAAGAGCGAGACATGCTCTCATTATAACAACAAGTCTGACTATTAGGACTTTTGCTCGGCATGTTTTGGTGGAGTGATTAATGGACATGATTCATGGTAGCTATCGATCATGGCTTTAATAACAGCTGCTACCTGTTCTTCCGTGAGCCGTGGTAGCTCAGTGGTTAACGCTCGCTGTAACAGAACGCGAGTAACCCGGGTTCGATCCCCGCCGGCACCAATGAAATTGTTAATTGCAATTTTAAGTGCTGATTTACCACGTGCTCGGCGGTGAATGAAAACATCGTGAGGAAACCTACGTGTCTGAGGAATAAGAAAAAAATATTTCGAAGACATGTGAAGTTCGTCAACACGCATTTGAGCAGCGCGGCAGACACTTCCTTGAACCCTCCCCTAAACCTTCTCAGAAATGAGGGGAGACCTGAGCCCAGCAGTGGGTTGTATATAGGCTGTAACTTTACTTTACTTTACTTTACTTTACCTGTTCTTCTAGGAGCGATCGATCTGCTATGGTATTAGTTCCCCCAACACCCGCGATCGAAGACGTCAGCCTATTGAGGTATTTTGTTTTATCCATCTTGCGAGGATTTCTCCACGTTAGTATGGCGGGGATATCGACCTGCAGATCTATCTGTGCTCTGAGCATGAGGACTCTTTCGACACATGCCATCCCGTTATTAATTTAGCTGTCCTTCTGTTGCAAGTGAGAGGTCGATTATTGTGCGACAGCGTTTATTTATGAAGATTGGTTCAGAACCAGTGTTTAAAATGGTTAGGTCAGTGCTAAATAAATATTCAACTAAAACCTTACCTCATTCATTAGGTTTTTCCATTCCCTAAAGGATCGTAAGTTCTGGTTTATTGCGTAGGTTCTTTAACGCTATAAATTCGATGTTCGGTAAAGTCGATGTTCAGTGCCTAAACTGAATCTTCCTAAAGACGAATTTATAGCGTTAAAGAACCTACGCAATAAACCAGAACTTACGATTCTCCGCGCAGATAAGGGAAACGCCACGGTAGTCATGGATACGTCAGATTATAATTCTAAAATACAAGAACTTTGTCGGATGTAAGTACTTATAAAAAGGTTAACAAAGAACCAACAAATAGCTCACTAAAAACAACTAGTGACCTCATAAAGAAACACTCCGAAAAATTAAATCTGAACTTAAAATGGATAAGACCTAGGTGCGCCAAATCACCAAAATTGTATAGGTTACCAAAAATGCACAAGTCCAATGCTCCATTACGTCCCATAGTGAGCCAATTCGATTCACCAACTTACAGATGGGCTCAACACTTAGCGAAAATACTCTCACCGCTCAGGGGACATACAAGAGCACACATAAAGGATTCCTACCATTTTGTCAGCGAGATTAAAGACCTTCATCTGGCAGACAATTAAACTATGGTCACTTTTGATGTGCAGTCGTTGTTTACGTGCTTACCTGTTGAAGACTGCATCTCAATTGTAACTAAGAGGCTGGAAGAAAACAACATGCCCTTAGAATATGCAGTATTACTCAGATACTGCCTTACATCTGGCTACCTGTTGTGGAAGGAGGAGTTCTACAAGCAAGTAGATGGTGTGGCGATGGGCTCACCTGTATCTCCCATTGTCGCCGACATATTCATGGAAGGCTTTGAGGAAAAAGCCCTGCTTACTTCTCCCATAAATCCAAGATTCTACAAGCGGTACTTAGACGACACTTTCACAATTCTACCTTTAAATAAAGTAACTGCATTTTTAGACCATCTTCGCTCTATAAATTCTAAAATTCAGTTCACAATGGAGTTAGAGGCATATAATTCCTTAGCTTTTCTAGATGTGTTAGTAATTCGGAATCCAGATAACACCTTGAGCCATAATGTGTATAGAAACCCGCCAAGAGCGTGTCGGTCCACGCTCAGTGTAGGGTTCCGTAGTTTCCCGTCCGTCACAATAAGTGTTCCCACCTATGAGTTTAAAGGTGGGTATCCATTATGTTCGCGCTCCAGCAGCGCTCCGCGCTCCTGCAACTGCTCCCGGTAGTGGGTACGTGCGCGAACATGGAGCGTGCAACATTGCACGCTCCGCGGCCGGCGCTCCGACTTTCCATCCAAGTTCAAAATGATTTTCCTAGAAAGTCCTTATAAAGTTCTACTTTTCAGATTTTTTTCATATTTTCTAAACTTATGGTTCAAAAGTTAGAGGGGGGGGGGACACATTGTTTTTTACTTTTGGAGCGATTATTTCCGAAATTATTGACCTTATCAAAAATGATTTTAGTAAACCCCTATTCATTTTTAAATACCTTTCCAACAATATATCACACGTTAGGGTTGAAATTAAAAAAAAAACACTTCCCACTTTACATATAGGGAGCTACCCTAATAAAACATTTTTTTCCAATTTTTATTTTACCACTTTGTCGGCGTGATTGATACACATATTGGTACCAAATTTCAGCTTTCTAGTGCTAACGGTCACAGAGATTAAGCGAGGACGGACAGACGGACAGACAGACATGGCGAAACTATAAGGGTTCCTAGTTGACTACGGAACCCTAAAAAAAGACCCATACAGATAGATATTTAAACGATGATTCTCACCACTATCCTTCACAGTTAGCTACCGTGGGTAAATCTTTGTTTCAGACAGCACGAGGGATCTGTGACAGTAAACACCTGGCTGCCGAGCTCCACCATGTCAAGCAAGTTTTGCATGACAACAAGCTTCGGGTCCGGCGCCTACGTCACAATGAACGAGTGAAGCCGGCCACAGTCGAGCGTGTACCTGCTGTACTGCCATATGTTAGAGGAGTCACTGACAAGATTGGCTACATCTTGAAGCGCGCTTCCATCAAAACTTACTTAAAGCCGCTGAAGAAGATTGGTCAGTTTTTACCATCAGTCAAGTGTAACGTCCCTCTGTAAGATGCAGGAGTGTACAAGCTTGATTGTGAATGTGGTCTCTCCCACATAGGACAAACTAAAAGATCAATTAAAACCCACGTTAAAGAACATATAGCTGATGTGAAGAATCGACGCTCCGGGAAGTCTGCAGTCTGTGAACACGTACAGGATCGCCCCCGTCACTACATCAGATTTGATAGACCATAAATCCTCGCTAAAGAACACCGATTCCTTCCAAGGATGATTCGCGAGGCTATTGAAATCGAAAAACCGGCCAAGAGCGTGTCGGGCCACGCTCAGTGTAGGGTTCCGTAGTTTCCCGTCCGTCACAATAAGTGTTCCCATTGAAATAATACTAGTTTTTACGGAATTTATCGCGTATATTTAACTTTTTAAATACCCGACGTTTCGAACGCTTTACAGCACTCATGGTCACGGGCGGGACTGAGATGTTCAACGTCCATATGTCATAGTTAACCGCGGTTACCATAGATTAAAATTTAACTTTTGTTCCGATCTATGCAGTATGAACTTATGGTATCTTGAAGTCTTGCAGTTGTATGCTTGGGTTGGGATTTAATTTTTTTTATTATAGGATCCCAAGCAGATGATAGCACCCAGCCATCTTCTCTATTGAAATTAGGATGTTTTTTGATTTCAATAGCCTCGCGAATCATCCTTGGAAGGAATCGGTGTTCTTTAGCGAGGATCTGCGGTCTATCAAATCTGATGTAATGGTTGGGGCCGTCTAGGATATGATCACAGACTGTCGATGATGATGAAGTCTGCTTTCTAGTGCTAACCGTCACAGAGATTATGCGAGGACGGACAGACGGACAGACAGACATGGCGAAACTATAAAGGTTCCTAGTTGACTACGGAACCCTAAAACATCCTAATTTCAATAGAGAGATCCTAATTTTAATAGATAGAGATGGCTGGGTGCTACCATCTGCTTGGGATCCTATAATAAATAAAATTAAATCTCAACCCAAGCATACAACTGCAAGACTTCAAGATAGGTACCATAAGTTCATACTGTGTAGATCGGAACAAAAGTTAAATTTTAATCTATGGTAGCCGCAGTTAACTATGACATCTGGACGTTGAACATCTCATGCCCCCTTGGTGGGGCCACCTACGCTGGGTGGTATAGTCAGTGGAACGGCCGGTTTAACGGCGGTTCCTTCTGGTTTATCAGTGTCTAAGGTAATCACCTCTGACACGCCTCCCACTCTACTAATGGGCCTTGTGTTGTCCATAGTTTTTGAAATGTGTAATAATTCGTCCCCCCGACTTCCCACCCTCCATGGAGCCCGCAACTTTGGGAACGCCCTACTTTATTAAAAGAATTTCAGGCGTTAGGATTACCGGGGGAATATAGGGACGCAGAGTTGGCTCACAGCGCGACATTGGGAGGTCGATTCAGCTGGCAGATAGGGCTGAAAAGGCCCATCCCCACTGCCCGAGTAGACTTTCACTTGCTCCGTCAGCATGGCCTTTACCACCACCTAGCCCTTTTCAGGGAGACTAGGCAGCCCCCACACCCCTCGCCTGCAACCCTCTGACGGGATGCTTGGCCATTTCCCTATCTGTGGCTAGCAGATAAGGCCACCATTTAGCTGGAAATCCGGACCAAAGAGGGCGTGTTGCCTCTCGACACTATATACCCCAGTGACGATCGGCTCAACCCTCCAGGACTCCTTCATCCCCGCATACGACGCTCAACTGCGCTGGTCCTAGCCCAGGTAGGTGTGTTAGTCCACCGGATGCACCCACTCTCTCCGACGGAACCACTCCCTCCTCTTTTCCGGGCTTGGGACCGGCAGCACCAAAAAGCACTGACAGAGTTAGTTGCCTATGCTTTTTGTTGCAGGCAGAGTTATGGTAAGTGGTTACCTACTGCAGTTCATAGTCAGAATGCTCCTAATGCAAAAAAATCTTATTCTTACCTCATTTAGGATCGTGGCAGCATGAGTGGTGAAAATGGCGCAAATATGAATCTCTGACAAAATTAAAGTTTCTAAAAGTGCTGGCCGTTTCCACTGGGGGCTAGTTTTTTTCGATAAGTACTTAACTAACAATAAAAAATTATTTTGACTAGATACTGTTCATTTTGCATGCTATATTAAGGCAAAATGTACAAGGATTCATAAAAAAACTATAACACCGATTTTTTTGTACCTACATTCATTATAATAAAAATATTTGTTTAAAAAAAGCCGTAGAGAGATTCTTGGCTCTGCACTGCGAGGGCAAGGTAGGTATTTTTTTAAATGTTACTTCAACATTAGGATTTTCTCCTGTATCGTAAAGGCAGTTTACATTCACAAATTTTACAAGGACGAACATCCAGAATCCAGATTAGAAACAATTATTTGTAGGTACATAAAAAGTACAAATACATTATAATTAATTTTTGCGGGATTCGAACTACCACTAGCACTGCAATTCATTGCTAAGCCTCTGCGCCAAGGAGCCGTTAATTTATTATAATTATTAGAATTTTTTAATATTGTATATTTTTCCATGTTATGTAATATAAGATAATTAACTAATGTTGTGCAATATTGTAACATATGGGAATGGGAAGATTAGTATTTGTAGTATTATTGTGAAATTGTGATTATGCATATATTTAAAAAAAATGTTACCGTTAAAACATTGGATTCGTGATACTAAAAAAGAATTGCTCCAGGTGAGGCTCGAACTCACAACCCCGGCATTACTCACACGTACACTGTCTTATAAGTACCGTGCGCTAACCAATTGCGCCACTGGAGCTGTGGAGGAAGCGTTGAAATTTGTATATTAATTCAACACAAAATTTTTAGGTCAAATGATGTCCTTTTTCGTGATAATTATAAGTCAAACGCGATCATACAACCTTTATGAACACAAGATAAATATGAAATAAGATTATTAAACTATTATTTACAGACTATAATACAGTTGCTAGTACAATTACTCTTCTGTTTATAATATTGTCAGCGTTTGTCAAGTGTAGAAACTGATTGCAAGATTCACAAAACAAAACGTAAACACAAAATGGAATGTAAAACGTAAACGTCAGTAAACGTTAGTGTATGTTGTGGTTACGTTTATAATATCATTTAGCTTATGATTCCTGATGTAAAATGTTGTTAATGGTATTTGTATAAAATTATTTGTGCATATTCTTGTGTCTAATGTTTTGCCAAAATGAATTGGTTTGATACATCAGGGTTGACAAGCTTAGCTAAAACTGCACTGAAAGAGGCTCAGAAAACTATTGACAAAGCTTTAGATATACAAGACGAGAGTAGTGAAGAGCAGGATGATCCAGTGCTTGTCAAAACAAAATCTATGAGTAGCGGAAATACTCCTCAAAAAGATTCAGATTTCTTTGCGTCATGGGGGCTGACAACGAGTGCTGAAAGTTCAAAAGATCCGATCAAAGAACAACCTGTGGTTACTGAGAGTCCATCAAAGTCAAACTCTCAAAGTTTGTGGGGATCTTTCGCCGGTTCTTTCTTTGAGCAACCAAAGACATCTGAAGATGAATCTGCAATTGTTCAACCACCTAAAGCGAAATCTATGAATGTAATCGCTGATGCTAAATATGATAGCCAAGATGATTTATTTTCACGAAGTCAGTTGGTTATGTCTGATGGAGCAGAGTGTTTAGAAACTAAGAAAGATGATATAAATTCCAAAGCAGATGACAGGCGTAATTCATCTTTGTCACATAGATTGTCCCTTGTTTCAAGTAGAAACAGCTCAGACTCTGTTGAAGTTTTATCACACAGTTTAAAGACTACCCCAGACTCTGAAGCATCAATACATTCAATTTCAAATAGTAGTAGTACAGGACAAAAGCAAACTTCTGAGTCTGTAGAAATACTGCCAGATAGTCTAATAAGTCCGAGTTCTATAGAATGTCTCGGTTTCGATAGTTATTCAAGTGATAAAAGTACATCATCTAACCTCTCACCTGGTGATTTGTCAGAAAAAAAATCAACTTCCCTTGGAGAGACAACGGAAAGAGTTGAAACAGCTGAAAGTGTTAGCTTGGTAGCAGATGATGATGAAGATACTATGTCATATAATTCCATCTCAGAATGTACTGCACCAACTGTGTTAGACACTGACGAAAAACCTATCAGTCCATTTCCAAAGACAAGAATTGAATGTCATAAAAAAGTTGCAGAAAAGGAGTTAATCCACTTAGATCAGCCGCATTTATCTCAAAAAATGCACATTAGTGAAAATTCTTCAAATGATGGCTCTTGGTCAGACCGAACGCTGAATGCCGATAATGATAGTATTAATCTTGAGAATATAGATGACCAACGAAAAGAAATGGATCATGAGGATACACTAATGGAAAAATTAAGCGATTCATCATCATTTTATAATGTCAATGTTTCCACAGATCTATTAAGGTCAGGAAGCTCAGTTTTTGTGAATGTTGAGAAGCAGCAGTGTAGTGCACCAGGCAGCAGCGAGTCATCACAAAGGGATTGTAGTATTAAAGAAAGAACATCGCCTATTAGCTCAGACAGTAAAAGTGATTTAGTAAAAATTGGATCAGACCGTACATCGGGACACACTTCGGGTGATGAAGCAGAAACTGCAACATCATCTGATATTGAAATCATACCAAGCCCTAATGGAGATAATGGCCATGGCTTTTGTCGGAATAGTCCAGGAAAATATAGTTTCAAGCAGTCAAAGTTTGATGGTACAACTTCTCCAAATCTTGTAGACTTGGTCTTAGGTAAATCATTAGCGACTAAAATACGTGGCCACACTCGTGAACTGTCAGAAACATCAGTGCAGAGTAATACCAGTGATGAGAGTCAAGGTTCCGAAAATGATAGACTTATGAGGAGGTTGTGTGAAATGGCAGAGATATTAGATGCCCGTGAGAGTAGACTGATGGAAGTAAGTAGAAGTAATGCAGAATTGGTAGAAAGTAATGCTCACTTAAAGAGTCAGATGGAGTCATTGCTAGCAAAGAACGAAGGTGGGGATATAAATACAATTACAGAAGATTACACTCAACGAATGTCAGCTTTGGAAAAGAAATTTCAGCAGGCCATTAGAGAAAAGGTTAGTTAATATTTTTATTACTTAATTATTAGGTGGACAATACCAATTACAAAAAGTGGTACATACTCCTGTTCTACCTAGGGATACATTTCTGTAGTGCTCTCACTTGTGTAGTAGTCTCCTGCTAAATAGCGGTGATTGCATTGGTGTGTTCTCTCTGAAGGTATGCACCAGGTAATTTATAGAAAGCTGGTATTATGAGAAGCTGTGAGGCATTCCTACATATTCCTTCTTTGTTTAAAGTAGGTGGAAGGTTAGTTTGTCTTTTCAGTTTTATAAAAATAACTTGTAGCATCCATATGACAGAGACATACTCTGACTCAATATACATTTTTTGAACATGCATCTATTTAGGAAACTAAAGTATTAAGCCTTTATTGCTGATACTAAACATTTTTTTTTATATAGTAGATGATTTTTTGATTGATTGAACTTAATTATATCTAGCATATCGGTTTTCCAAGTTCAGTGATCAGCGTGTCCTGTGACACATAGGCCTCTTTCAGCTCTTTCCACTCTTCTCTGTTGTTAGCTTTTCTTGACCAGATTTTTCCTCCAATAATCTTTATATTGTCTGTCCATCTTTTTGCTTGTCTGCCTCTTTTTCTTTTGCCATCACATGGTTTCCATTCTGTTACGATTTGCATCCATTTTATCCTGCTTTCTGTTGCCATACGCCCTGTCCATCGCCATTTTAACTGTCCAATTTTT
This sequence comes from Parnassius smintheus behrii, assembly GCA_036936625.1. Lineage (NCBI taxonomy): Eukaryota > Metazoa > Arthropoda > Insecta > Lepidoptera > Papilionidae > Parnassius > Parnassius smintheus. The sequence continues at coordinate 45,006,829 of JAUPFT010000018.1, read as the reverse complement.
CTTAATCATGTCTTCCACCTTTGTTGTAGATCTAATATCTTCTGCTCTCTTGCGGTCTTTTAGCGTCACTCCCAACATACTTTTTTCAATTCTCGTTGACATGTTCTCAGTTTTAAAATAAAGTAAGTAGTTTTAACTCTTAACAATTACTATAAATTTTATAAAATATCAGGAAATATGATGTCAAACTAAGGACCACAATTATAATATTTAGAAGGAACCCTCCTGTTTTGTGTATTGCAATGTATATGCAAAATGTCATGTCAAATGTATAATAAATGACTATAGATATCCAGTACTTGCGTACGGGGGTGGGAGGCATTGGAGGAGGAGTGGCTTTTAGGGGAATCCCTACCCTTCCCCCCTCGCGGAAATGTATAATTTATGAGTAATGATTTTTTTTGTAAAATTATAACTTCGCTGTTTACACAGGATATTGACCCAATGTTACTTCTGCAATAGCGACGACGATGTGGGAAGTGCAGCCCTTCTGCTCTTATGTAATTAACTCAAAAGGCATTTCCGAAATCTAAACATAGTGTAATAGGATCAAGCTTAACCCTAACAAGCCACCTAAACTAAATACATTATTAAAATCAAGTACAGGACATCTATAGCCAACCTGAAATGTTTCCGAATGCCGATTGTTAATTGGTCTAATAGCTCTTTTCGCCACGCCAGACCGTACGTGCGAACGACAGCTTACAAGAGCGAGCAAATGAGAGAGTCGCTGAGTGTCATTCGGACATTAGTCGACAAATGCCTGATGATCAAAGTCGTTGCAATGAAATGTTATAGAAAGATACAAATTAGGTATAGCAATGCAATAATGACTAATTTAGCTAATAATCCGAAAAGATGTGAGACTCACTGTGTTCGCAAATTATTGTACTTATACTTATATAATATTTTTATAGAAGTATAAGTACAATAATTTATTAATTTTAATTATACTTAATAAATAGTTACAAATATTTGCAACTATTTATTAATTATAATTATACTTAATAAATAGTTACAAATATTTGCAATACCTCATTTTGGCACTTGCACATTGCGTAAAAATTTAATAAAATTGAAGATAATAACAATTATTAAGGAGTGTTTTATGTTTTTTTTTTATAAAAAATATTAGTATTTCTTAGTAATTAACATTACTAATATTCCTTTTAACCACTCCTGGTAAGCTTAAAATGCTTGTGTTAGGAGTTTTATTATTGTTTTAATACTGATTGCATCCTTGGATGCTCTTTATTTTCGCATGTTATGGATATAGGATTTTGTTTCACTAATGCTAAATATTTTATAACACTAATTTGCTTTAGACTTTTATATTGACCAAGAAATTATCAGGTGTGTTTGTACAAGTGATCAAACAACATTACGATTTGAGCAGATTTCGACTAACTGAGACTTGACTAACTATTCCAAACAGATAGATACGGTTTAAACTGCTTAATAGTACTGATTATCAAATAGAACTAACATAATGAACTAGTTTACTAGTTCACAGTCTGCAATGAACTAGTACAGATACAAGAGTGATCTTTACAATGCCTGAGCAGGCACAAGACTAGTGATGAGGATAACAACCAAAACACTGTAGGCTGTTTGGTAACACAAAGGCCGTTAGATAACTAGACGTAGACCTGAGTGTGCCCTGCTTTTAGTTGCATTTCATATTACAGCAACTTTTATTTACTTAATTATTTATGTACACTCAACAAGATACAAAAACAGTTTTTAGTAAGTTTGTACAAATTTTTCCATAATCTGCTGAAATATCTTCCAATAAACCCATAGAGGAAAATATAATAAAATGGCAAACTAAGTGCATGCTACTACTAAAGAATAAATAATATACAAAATGTTACATAAATTATATTTAATAATACTTTTTCTTTTTTACTAAGTCCTTTATTGACCAGTACCTCCTACCTAGGTTAATGATCCTACCTACCTAGGTTAAGGTCACCTAGGTTAATGATGGAAATTATGAAATTCGTAATGAAAAAATAAAATTATATTCAAAGTATTATGTATGAGTATGTATGGTTAAAAATAACTTAAACCCATTGTCAACTTTATTATCTTGTTATTGATGATTAATCTGATAGTATTATCTCTTAACAATTGCAAATTTGTTAAATTAATTGATATTAAATTCATCTTTGATGTTAACACAAATGTTTGAATGTGTATAATGGACAGTGATATGATGATTTCACACTTAAATTACTTTTTATATTTAATGTGTTAGTATTAACTGAATCCTTAATGAGTTGGAGTTATGATGTGTTCTGAAATCTATGATATGGTATTTTTTTAAGAATTTTTTAAGAACTCATAAATAAATGGAATATGTTTTATATTACCCTGAAGTTATCTTCATTGAATTTTTTTTTCAAAACCAACCGCCCGAAATTTGTAAAGCTAGATTTATTGAATGTGTGGTGTTTGCCTAAATATAAAAAAATATTATGTATTTTCTGTTTTTATAAATTCAGAAGTGATTTCCTATTGCCGTAATATTCTAGTTTCTGTAAAGAACAAGTTTTTTTACAAACAAATTGTGCTTTTCCTAAACATTGGTACTTAAAAAATACTAGAAGAACCCCCTTTCTTCTAGTATTTTTAGGTATATCAAGATTTCATATTTATTTCGAAGTTACCGCCTTTGTAGGACCAGCTAAGGAAGGAACTGGACAAGCTGAAATCGGAAGCTACTCGTAAGAACTCCTCGGAACTAGAGAATGGTATAAAGGAACGAGACGAAATGATCGCTCAGCTGCAAGAGGAGGGCGAGAAGCTGGCGCGCCAGGAATTACAGCACTCTAATATTATAAAGAAGTTGCGGGCCAAAGAGAAAGACAATGAACAAGTTATAAAGAGTTTAAGGTGAGTATTGTAATAGCCTAAGGATGCCGTTAGGTGGCGGTGTAAGAGAGTCCACTACCGTATATCATCATGGATGTAATAAGAGGCGACTGAAGGAGACTGAAACAAATGAGCCGCAGCTTAATTGTGATAACAGCTCAGATTATAAAAATTGCAGTTGCTAATGACATACGTGGCAAATATGGCGAAAATCCCGTGTATATTTTGACAGTCCACTATGGGAAATTTCAGTAAAATCTTATAACTACCGCTAAATGGCGTACACGATAGATGAATGGACTTGATGATAATAATCTCGTTTACGCTAGACGTAAAATGCCAGGAGCAGCAATGCGAAGCAGCCTGGCGGTTGAGTTCAATCCGCCCTAACATGTGACCCGACGTCAGCAATTTTAGGGAGGTAATATGCATAAGAGAGACATAATATAATATAAGCTAATGATGATGATGATGATGATTGGACTATAATTTTTTAATTTATATAAATTTCATAAAATAGGTTTATAATGTTAAATAACTGTTATATGTAAGGATATGTAAGGATTATTGGTAAGGCAGCCAATTCTCATCTTATTTATTATTAATTCAGATACTTTTTTTGTTCGCAATATATTAAAAAAAAATTGCAATTATTACCCAGGGATAAAGCAGCAGAGCTCACGGCAGAGCTGGATCGCCTAAAGCGATCTCTGGCGGCAAAGGAAGAGCTTGAAGTGAGCCAGATAGAAGCAGTCTACAGGCTTACCACCGCGAATAAAAAGATGGAGACCGAGTTGGTTGAGGTAAGCAAATGTCATCATCGTTATTCAACAACAGCTTTTTTTAAGCCTAGTACTGGATATCACAGAATACCAGCGTAAAATAGCAGCTTAATGCTGCTGTATTTCGTATGGTGAGTGTAGAGAACCGGACACCCTTTTTATTGGAAATAAGGCATTCCATCTTAGTCCTGACGGGTGACAACGCATATATATTTTGCTTCGTTTTCGAGGATAGCTGTAGATGACTATGGGCCACAGCACCACTTACGATCAGGTGGACTGTGTGCTCGTTTGTCACCCTATACTATGAAAAAAAATTAAAAATATAAGGATTTACAGATACATGCCAGCTAGCAAAGCTGAGCTTCTGGATTGCTTAGAAAGCCATATAAAAATATACATGGGACCTGGTTTAATATATTTAATTTGGATAGACAACTGTTTTTAAGTATATTAATTGTTTCCTGTTATATCTTTTTTATCAGCCTGTAATAGTGTACCGCTGTGTAGTGGTGGAGAGTATCCAAATCCACTACCGCTACCAGAGGCGATAGAAGGAAATAAAGCAGGAGATGGGCAGCAGCATCTTCCTAATAACAACAATAACATAATAAAAAACTGCGGTTGCCAACCCGCCCGCCAAGCGTGGCAACTATGGCAAATAGACCCCAATGAGGCAAACTATGGGAGATTACTATGTTCTGCAGTGGACTTTTCACAGGCTGTAATGAATGAATGAATGGAAAACAGTCGACTGCTGAACATGGACCTGCCCCGTAATTAAAAAATAATGTAAATAAAAAAAAATTTCCTTATTTATAAGAGGCAACAATTTGTATCTATTTTGTTGAGAAATATTATTTATAATTAGAAAGAAAGAAAGAAAGAAAGAAAGAAGGAAATAAATAATATTGGGTTGCAGCAACGAAACAATAACTGACTCAAATTGCCGCAGCACTGTTATAGTGCCGATATTTTGGGCAAAATTCATAAGCAGTTTTTGGCATATCTGTATTTTAACGTTAGGTAACACAAAAATAATGTAAAAATTGCAAATGAATACAAAAATAAACTTACCTAAATACAGAATAACAATACAATTTATATTATGATTATAATTTTTTTATTTAATACGCATAAAAATACTTCCGCCCCCGGGTGGGCTCGAACCACCAACCTTTCGGTTAACAGCCGAACGCGCTAGCCGATTGCGCCACGGAGGCTGTGGCAGTTTTACTAAAAATAATAAATAGTTTCGCTATTGATAACACATTCGCAATAACCTGTTATATATGTATTTTATACAGTTTTAATCAATTCCATAAGACAGACTAGTTTTATATAATATTAGAACAGCTTAAAACTCAAAATCTAATCATCGTTATTTAAATAGCTAAACAAGTATAATCGAGGTATTATTATTAACATATTTTTATAGAATAAGGGTAAAAACCACATAAATAGTAATAATAAGACAATATAAATGAATTAGCGCTCGATTTTTTCCAAAACCGATGTCGCCATATCTTACCGTATTATAAATATACGCAATGATATCTAATGTTTCACATTACATTGCTTGGCGAGCTTGTCAACATCGCGTGTGTCGCGTATTACGGTAAAACAAAAGCAGCAATGGTAATTGTACAATACGAAAAGTAATAAATGAGAGTACAAAGGTAAATATCATAGTAAAGTATTCATCTAGATTTAAATTAGTTAAAACAATAATAATTAGTAAATAATCAATTTACCGATGAAATGCTATGCCTTTATTAGTTGAATTACACGTCCTTGATGAGATTTTACAACTGATTATGCTGGAGTTCACCATTATAATTTTATAATAACATAAATTCACGTACGACGTTCCCCGCGCAACTAAATCACAAAATGGTGAATGATGTTCCTCAACACATCATAGCGGCGACAAGGTCACACGTCTATTAATATTGTCTTATTATTAGGTTTCTGTGGTTACAACCGAGCACACAGTCCAACTAATAGTAAGTGGATGCAGTGGCCCTGGGGATTAAGGTGGAATGTCTCGATTCCAGTAAAATAGATTTCGGTTCTTTATACTCTCCTTACGAAACAGTCAACGGCAAATGAGGATCGGCCCTTAAGCTACTATTTTAAGCTGGTATTCTATGAGAGCCTGGTCCTTCCCCGGACAACTATATTACATCTCGTCGTGCTACAACTATATTATAGCTGCAGCGCTGTTCTAACACGCATAAAATGTGTATTTTGTAAAGGTAGTAACATACGGAAATTTAGGAATAATACTTTTAAGTTTTCCCTCAAATTGAAGTGAAAACGAACTCTTCTTTTCTTCCGTGGTAGAGCAACGCTGCAGCTGTGGTACGGTCGCAGTACGAATGGGTTGGCTAAACGGGGAAGGACCACGCTCTCACGGAACACCAGAATGAAATAGCAGCAGTAGTAGCTGTTTCCGTGGTGAGTGTGGAGAACCGGAGACCCTTTTTAGGCTGGAGACCCTTCAAATGTGGCATTCCATCTCAGTCCTCAGGGGTGTCAACGCATCTGCATTTTGATTCTTAATCAAGGACAGACGTAAATGGTGGCCCAATTATCGTCAAGTTGACTGTGTGTTCGTTGGTCACTCTTATTTTATATTAAAGATCGATTGTAGTCCGTTAGTCTCGCAAAAGTTGGAAAATACCTGGAGCGAATTTTTGTGAATTTTTTTGTGTGTGTTGGAGTGGCTCCGTGGATGGTTTAGATTCATAATTGGACCCGGTAGGTGGCGCTGTTGTCGAAATCCGGAAATCACCCGTGCGAAGCCGGGGCGAATCTCTAGTTTTATATAAAAAAGGTTTGTTTATCAGCTTATCACATTGTTTAAAGTCCATTTAAAATAAAATCCATAAAATGTAATGTTTACAGTACAACATTGTTTGTGACCTAGTCACTTAGCGACACCTTTTATAAATTAAATAGGTTGTAGTGTAATGAAGGCTATCAATAAGTATGTGTTATCAAAAATATGAGTATGTATATCAAATGTGTACCTAATGCGCTAAATGTTACTGTATTTATCGTAGTTTATATTATATATTGACTGCCTCGTTGTTTTAGTTAATTTATGAATATCGGGTTGGGTCAACAAAATCCTTTATTCAGTTTTTTCTGTCTAGACATTCTCAGTTAATAGCCGAGGAATTGGTGGTGTTTCGATCTTGTGCCTCGCAAAGCACGGTAAACCGTATATCCTGAGCCGGATCACTCCGGTCGCTTCGGTTTGCCGTCCCATTAGGCTATTTCTGACATTGTAAAATTTATTTAAAAAAAAGTCCCGCTGGGTTTCTTGCTGTTTCTTCCCAGGACACAGGTTTTTTTTCGAACCAGTAGTAACGTAAATTTATTGACTTTCAATAAGAATTACTTGTAATCTATATCGAATAAAAAATTATTTTATTCTATTCTATGAGAGTGGAGCAATGGAGAGCGAACCTGTGCTTGCGTAATCACTCAGGCACTATAATTCTGCTCTGCGTGACTGAAATTCGGACTGGAGAACATTATTATTAAATTCTATATTTTCACTATTTTATACGTGGTAGAGTCATTCTGCAAGTAAATTATGATTGTGGCACGAATGGATCGGCCCGACCGGAATATGACCACGCTCTCCCAAAACTCCAGCTTTAAATAGCAGCTTAATACTAACTCTGTTTCGCATGGTGAGTGTAGAGAACCGGAGATCCTTTTTAATGGAAACAAGGCTTTTCATCTTAGTCCTTAGGGGTAACTAAGCATTTGCATTTTGATTCTTAATTGAGGATAAATGTAGACGTCTATGGGCTACAGCATCCACTTACCATCAGGTGGACTGTGTGCTCTTTTGTTATCCTTATTCTATAAAAAATACATGAAGTCGTGGTATATCAGGAGTTTAGAGCTGGCCGTAAATACAGTACGCGAGCCTTCTAGATGGTAGGATTCCTGTTTTGCCGCGGAGAGTACGTCGGGGTAGGTTCCCCATCACCACCTTCTTGCCCATTACCGCCGTCAAATAGCAGTGCTTGCACTGCTGTGTACTTGTCTGAAGGGTATATAGTCAGAATAATTATAGGCCGCAAGGTATTCCATCTTAGACCTTGAAGGTGACAATGCATCTGAAGTCTTCTGTGTTAAGTGGGCTGCTAGTGTCAATCGACTGCAGTAGCCACATACCATTAGCTGGACTTTTATTCAAAAACGATTTTAATTTGTATAGTATTAGCGATTCACCTCGACATGTAATAAGGTGTCAACATTTCTCTACTGGCCTTAAATACTACGCAAGTTCGCGCACCGTTTGCAACTGGAACGTAGCATTCCGAAGAGTCGTAGGTTTGCCCAGAATCATATCTATACTGCTATTGTCCTAGCCTAGAATGGGAAAATAGCGTATTTGGGATAAGGGGAAGATTAAAAACTTGTGAGGAATCAAAAAGTGTACGTAGGAATAGCCCTCAGCACGCGCCGCGTGCATATCTCGAATATCGACTCGTATGAGCTCAGGGTGCTGGGCTATGGGACGTGGTTGCCCTTACACCCAATTCTTTCAGCTATGGCGAAAACCGCATCAGAATTCATCAAGTAGTTTGAAAGTTTAAGCGAATACAGATGGACACGGATAAGCTTGATTTAGTTGGTGATAATTTTTTAAACAAATTCTTTTTTCTTTGTTAATCTTTTAAGATAATTTAAATTTACACATTTTAATTTTAACACAATATATATTGTTATATATTTTGAATTTGTAATATAAAATAAATATTGCTTTATTCCGATTCCGAGCTAAGTGTGTTTTGTACGTTTCGCAAGAAATTTCTTTAGTTTTTCTAATCTCCGTTTACTTGTTAGTAACTATGACAAATCAACACAGTTGTTTCAACCAATGAATCTGATTTATTAACAAAAAGTATTCCTCGCCCCCGGGTGGGCTCGAACCACCAACCTTTCGGTTAACAGCCGAACGCGCTAGCCGATTGCGCCACGGAGGCCTTGACTATTCGTGCGAAATAGTGAACAATGTTGTAATATTAGTTTTCAAAGTTTTTATCAGTTCATTTTGTAAAGATACGTTTGGATGATACAGAATATTTATTAAAAAAAAACTACTAAATATATATGTAATATCTTGATGAAAGATAACTATTTTAGTGAAAAATCCTCAATTTCACTGTATGTTCCTCTTTCGAAAAAATTCCACCACTATGGGTGAAAAAATAAGGAATGAAGTTTTTGATCTATTTAGACGAAATTGGTGCTTGTAATATTCCATTCACTAAAAAACGTAGAAAATTACAGTTTTTATAAGAAGTAAAAGCCGACTTTAAAGAACTAAAAGGAATCAAATAATTTCGACATAACAGCTTCAGAAGTCAGGGCTTAGTCATTGTGTGTAGAATAAACAACCGCATTGACAATACAGTATGATGTGATGGCGATAAAAATATTGATTCTATTCTTGCAGTGTGATTGTGTAACTATGTTAAAATCGTGAACAGAATAGAATATGTTTATATTCAAAATTGTAAGATTATAAATAATTCGTATTAAAATTCATTTTTTACTTTTATCACTGGTTCGGAAAAGACCTCTGTCCTGCGAAAAAGAAGCTAGAATCCCATCTGGACTATATTCGAAGTTTATTACAGCTTGGAAGCGACCACCTCATTCCCAGTTGTTATCATCAACCATGAATCCATGTATAATAAAATGATTGAATTATATTTTTGTTATAGAAGAGTGGGGAAACGAGCATGCGGCTCACCTGATGGTAAATGTTGACCATCCATGAACAACTGCAACACCAGGGGATTGCAGGTGCGTTGCCATTGTTGGTGCAGGCCTTTTAAAGAGGAGTAAGCTTGTTTCTTGAAGGTCCTTAAATCGTATCGGGCCTGAAAAATCGCCGATGGTAAACAATCACACAAAGAAGTCGTGCAAGGAAGAAAACTCCTGGTAAACTGGTAATAATAACCTAATATTATCGTGCTTGGCGTCCTTTTGAGATTTGACGTTGGGTTTGGATTTTGTTATGTAAATGTATTCGTAGTCCGTACCCTAAATAAGTCCTCTTTTTATATATTATCTTAATTTTTAAAAACGTTTCCTCCACACTAAGTTTTTCTCATGTATCGTGGAGGCAGTTTCCATACATAAATTCACGAGGACAAACATTCAGAGCCGGAACAATTATTTGTAAGCCATACAAATACGTGTTCCGTGCGGGGTTCGACCCGCGGCCCTCAGCGCTGCAACTCGTTGCTAAGCCACTGCGCCACGGAGCCGTCAAATTAATATCTTATTTAGGTTACAAATGGTTCACTATTGCGAAGTGATTCCCACCAATCGCACTGCTGCATTATAAAATGACCGCTTGTTAAGACGGTTGCGGTTGGCATAAGTTCAAGGTCAATATAAATAGGGGTCGCCGATAGAGCGCATCAAAATCAAATGTTCGCTACACAGATGTCAATCGTGTTGTGTGTGCCTTTTGATAATGCTTTCAAGTTTATCGGAGTTATTTTGAAACTAATAAGGGTGACGAACGAATACTCGGTTGTGGACTAAGATGAAAAACATAATTTCCAGTAAAAGATTCTTCGGTTCTCCATACTAACAATACGAAACACAGCAGTATTAAGCTGAAATCGTGGGCCTTCCCCGGTTGAAAACCATTTGTGGTCCTACTATAATGTAGCTGCAGCGTTGGATGTATATAGGCTGTAACTTTTCTATACTATAACAGATAATACATTGCAATCATATAAGGTCAGAAACGTACTTACTGCGATAATTTCAAATCGGCACCTATTGAATTGCGTAAAGAACTTAGACATGATAACACCTAATAACTCATTATCAAATTGTATTTATAATGAAATGACTCATACACTGTGAATAGTCAATGAACAGGCAAAATCAATGTAATATTTTGATTAAAACTACTTTTACGGATTTTATCGCGTTTTATTTATATTAATTTTATTACCCGACGTTTCGGGTGCTTTCCAGCACCCATGGTCACGGGGGACTGAGGTGACTGACGTCCCGATGTCAAAGTTAACCTGGAGTACCTTCAGCTTTTTAATTATTGTCTTTGGTCCGATCTACGTAGAATGAACTAACTGTATTTTGAAGTCTTGCAGTGGTATGCTTGGGTTTCGTTTTAATTTTATTAATTATAGGATCCCAAGCAGGTGGTAGTACCCAGCCTCCTTCTCTATTGAAAATAGGATGTTTTTTAATTTCAATAACCTCACGTATCATCCTTGGTAGGAATCGATGTTCTTTCGCGAGGATTTGTGGTCTATCAAATCTGATGTAATGGTTGGGGCCATCTAGAATATGATCGCAAACTGCAGACTTCCCGGAACGTTGATGCTTCACGTCAGCTATGTGTTCTTTTACGCGGGTTCTAATTGATCTCTTTGTTTGCCCTATATATGAGAGACCACAATCACAATCAAGCTTGTATACTCCTGCATCTTGTAGAGGAATATGACACTTGACGGATGGTAAGAACTGACTAATCTTCTTCGGCGGATTGTAGAATGTTCTAATAGAAGCTCGCTTCAAGATGTAGCCAATCTTGTCTGTGACACCTCTGACATATGGTAGTATAGCAGGCACATGCTCGACTGTGGCCGGCTTCACTCGGTCACTGTGACGGAGGCGCGGGACCTGAAGCTTGTTGTCGTGCAGAACCTGCTTGACATGCTGAAGCTCGGCGGCCAGGTGTTTGCTGTCACAGATCCTTCGTGCTCTCTGAAACAAAGATTTGCCCACGGTAGCTAACTGTGAAGGATGATGGTGAGATTCACCATTTAAGTATCAGTTTGTATGGGTCTTTTTTCTATACACAGTATGACCTATGGTGTTGTTAGGATTTCGGATGACTAACACATTGTTACGTGAATAAGTCAACTAGCGCCATCTAGTGTCAGGAACGAGAGCGAGGGGAGCTTTGCAGAAAATGACATCCCAAATCTTTCAACCGACAGCGCCATCCGAAGAACTAAGTTTCTACAAAATCTACACTCGAACACTCGTCGCTTTGCGCGCATTTACTTGAATATTCCGGATGCTTCTTTGCTAATTTATATAAATAGGCGCTGCAAGATGCGATCGGGGCATTATTGGATTTGGCGAGACAAGCGAAGCTTCGGAGCGGAATAAAGTGAATTAGTGTGTTTAATTATTAGTGTTTTAAGTTTTAATTTGTGTAAAGTAAATTAAAGTGTTAATTTAGGTAATTTTATCGGCAATTTTTATTGTCACGAACCTCAAGCTCATAACAATTGGTGTCAGAAGTGGGATAAAATCATGCCGATTTTACCTAAGGTGGAAACGGAGGGTGTCCGTACCCGAAGTCAACGCCAGCAGGGGACGGACCAAAGGAGATTTGGTGGTGCAACGCCGCAGACGTCGGAGGGCCAGCCACCGGTTGTGGGCCCGTCAGTAGCCCCTACATCTGCAGCACCTGACTTAGGTGCCCTCATGGTGATGCTGCAGGAGCAGGCTCGCCGACAGGAGGAACAGGCCCGTTGGTTGAAAGAGCAGCAGGAGGAACAGGCTCGCCGACAGGAAGAACAGGCCCGTTGGTTGAAAGAGCAGCAGGAGGAACAGGCTCGCCAGCAGGCGGAACAGGCACGCCGATTGGAAGAGCAGCTGCGGGGCGGACAGGAGGAACAGGCCCGCCGACAGGAAGACCAGGCCCGTCGGTTGGAGGAGCAGATGCTCCTCATGAAGGACCTTCACGCTACCTTCGGGAAGGAGATAAAGGAGGTGAAGGATAAGGTTGCTCAACAAGATAACCGCCTGTCGGAAGCTGAGACCCAAATCAACCAAGTTAAGAAAACGCTGGATGAACTCAAACTTGGGGATGGAACTACAGCTCCCGTAGTAGCTTCAGCACCTTCGCTACGTGGGTTCAAGGTGCCACCGTTCGACGGAACTTCTTCCTGGTCAGCCTACAAAATCCAGTTCGAGGCTGTTATGAAAGCGAACGGCTGGAATAAAAGTCAGGCCATGACCGCTCTCACACTAGGCCTACGCGACCAGGCCTTAACAGTTCTGGAAGCTCTCGGTGAGGAAGTGACTTATGAGCAACTCCTTGAGGCATTGGAGGCGAGATATGGCGACGCTCACCTGGAACACATCTTTCGTGCGCAGCTTAAAGATCGCTTGCAGCTCATCAACGAAAATCTGCAGCAGTGGGCTCTCTCTAGAGGTGGAGAAGCTGGTGCGAAAAGCATACCGGTCTGTACCTGCGCTCATTGAAGGGAACCTGGTGCAGACATTCATCGACGGCATCCGCGACCTGGAAGTCAGAGCTGCTGTGAGGCTCGGGCATCACGAGACGCTTATGGACGCCTTGGCCCATGCACTGGAGGTGGAAGCCGTGCGGCAGGATCATCGTTCCCATCGCGTCAGGGAGGTTGCAGCAGCTACGGTTCGCGACCGCAACAAAGGATACAGCCCTAGGTGCTATGGCTGTGGGGAAAGGGGCCATCTTCGATCCAGCTGCCCTAAGCGAACCGTGGAAAGGAGAGTTGATCGATCTCGAGAGGGTAGTGCAGCTAACGGCACTGCCTGGCGGCGACAGGATCATCCTTCACCTCACGCTAGGGAGGTTACAGCAGTTACGGTTCGCGACCACAATAAAAGATACAGCCCTAGGTGCTATGGCTGTGGGGAAAGGGGCCATCTTCGGTCCAGCTGCCCTAAGCACACCCTAGGAAGGGAAGGTGAACGGTCTCAGAAAGGAAGTGCGGCTAACAGCACCGCCCAGCAGCAGCAGGAATACGACTTTACTATCAGACACTGCAGCGGGAAATCTCACGGCAACGCAGATGCATTGTCAAGAAGACCTTGTCCTGAAGATTGCAACCATTGTAGTAGGCAAGGTAAGGAAGTGGTATCCGTGAGGATGCTCAGGACGGACCACCTCAGCAACGGGTGGAAGGACAGCCTACGACATGCACAGCAGGAAGATCCGGACATCAAGCCGATTCTGGGATGGATGAAGGCCCGTGCTACCAAGCCTAAGTGGAGGGACGTCTCAGCGATGAGTTCAACCACGAAAAGCTATTGGGCCCAATGGGACAGCTTGCTGCTTCAGGATGGAGTCCTGTGCCGTAAATGGGACAATGGTCGAGGAGACAGCTGTCGTTTGCAAATGGTTGTCCCTAAAGCTAAAGTGCCGAATGTTCTACAGCTGTGCCATAATGGTCGTTCAAGAGTCCATTTGGGAGTTAAACGAACTCTACTGAAGGTCCGAGAACAGTTTTACTGGGTCCATTATCGTGACGATGTCGAGGATTGGTGTCGTACATGTACAAGTTGTGCGGCTGTGAGGGGACCTCAGACACGGAGTAGAGGAGCATCGAAATTGTACAATGTTGGTGCACCACGGGATAGGATATCCCTTGACATTGCGGAGCCGTTACAGAAAGGCGCAAGAGGGACTCCTAAGATCGTCCATGTGGATCGCTTGGCGCGTTATTATGGGACCGATAATGCTCGGGACGAGCATGTCTTAGGAGGGGGCAGTGTTGCGTGAATAAGTCAACTAGCGCCGTCTAGTGTCAGGAACGAGAGCGAGGGGAGCTTTGCAGACAATGACATCACAAATATTTCAACCGACAGCGCCATCCGAAGAACTAAGTTTCTAGAAAATCTACACTCGAACACTCGTCGCTTTGCGCGCATTTACTTGAATATTCCGGATGCTTCATTGCTAATTTATGTAAATAGGCGCTGCAAGATGCGATCGGGGCAGTATTGGATTTGGCGAGACAAGCGAAGCTTCGGAGCGGAATAAAGTGAATTAGTGTGTTTAATTATTAGTGTTTTAAGTTTTAATTTGTGTAAAGTAAATTAAAGTGTTAATTTAGGTAATTTTATCGGCAATTTTTATTGTCACGAACCTCAAGCTCGTAACAACGTCTAAGAAAGCTAAGGAATTATTTGCCTCTAACTACATAGTAAATTGAATTTTAAGGTTCATGGAATTAAGATGTTCTAAAAATGCAGTCACTTTGTCTGATGGTAAAATTGTGAAAGTACCGTCTACGTACCGCTTGTAGAACCTTGGGGTAACAGGTGCAGTAAGGAAAGCTTTCTCCTCAAAGTCTTCCATGAATATATCGGCAACAATGGGAGATACAGGTGAGCCCGTCGCAACACCATCTACTTGCTTGTAAAACTCTTCCTTCCACAATAGATAGTCAGATGTTAGGCAATGACTTAGTAGTGTAGAAAAAAGACCCATACAAACCGATACTTAAATGGTGAAACTCACCATCATCCTTCACAGTTAGCTACCGTGGGCAAATATTTGTTTCAGAGAGCACGAAGGATCTGTGACAGCAAACACCTGGCCGCTGAGCTTCAGCATGTCAAGCAGGTTCTGCACGACAACAAGCTTCGGGTCCCGCGTCTCCGTCACAGTGACCGAGTGAAGCCGGCCACAGTCGAGCGTGTGCCTGCTATACTACCATATGTCAGAGGTGTCACAGACAAGATTGGCTACATCTTGAAGCGAGCTTCTATTAGAACATTCTACAATCCGCCGAAGAAGATTAGTCAGTTCTTACCATCCGTCAAGTGTCATATTCCTCTACAAGATGCAGGAGTATACAAGCTTGATTGTGATTGTGGTCTCTCATATATAGGGCAAACAAAGAGATCAATTAGAACCCGCGTAAAAGAAAACATAGCTGACGTGAAGCATCAAAGTTCCGGGAAGTCTGCAGTTTGCGATCATATTCTAGATGGCCCCAACCATTACATCAGATTTGATAGACCACAAATCCTCGCGAAAGAACATCGATTCCTACCAACGATGATACGTGAGGCTATTGAAATTAAAAAACATCCTAATTTTAATAGAGAAGGAGGCTGGGTACTACCACCTGCTTGGGATCCTATAATTACTAAAATTAAAACTAAACCCAAGCATACCACTGCAAGACTTCAAAATACAGTTAGTTCATTCTGCGTAGATCGGACCAAAGACAATAATTAAAAAGCTGAAGGTACTCCGGGTTAACTTTGACATCGGGACGTCAGTCACCTCAGTCCCCCGTGACTATGGGTGCTGGAAAGCACCCGAAACGTCGGGTAATAAAATTAATATAAATAAAACGCAATAAAATCCGTAAAAGTAGTTTTAATCAATGTATAGTGCTCGCGTAAATATAAGAAATCATTGTATCAATGTAATATTCTTGTGAATATATGATTATGAAAGCACATACTATCTGTATTGTATTAGTATATTACATTACGAAGCCGTGAAGTGATAGTATAAGAGAACCTATCATACAAATCATCCAACTTCATCCCGTGGGTTAACGAGGAGGTAACGATAGGAAATAATAGAAATAGATCCCTTCAATAAATGCTAGTATAACTATCTCGAGGTTGGCACTCGAGAACCTTTCTTCATCGGTTGTCGTTTCTTCGAGCTATATGGCTGGCCCATTGCCACTTCAGCTTACTAATCCGTTGGGCTATGTCGGTTACTCTGGTTCCACTGCGGATATCCTCATTTTATGTTCTATCACGCAGAAAAATTTCGATCATAGCTCTCTCCATAGCTTGCTGAGTGACTTTGAGCTTTCTCACACAGCCAACAGGGAAATACTACATCTCAAAACCATATGCGTCCTTTTACCGGTAAGCGAACCTGGTGACGACCTGGTAAGAGATGCAGGAAGTCGATGGATGCAGGTGACTTAGGACCTTGCTTTTAGCATTCCTTAGGGAGGTCTGTGTTCAGTAGTGGACTTGTGATGATGATGAAAGGCTATAATGATTAGGTCAAGAGATATTAGGAGAGAAACGAGATGGTTATAATCCTGATAACAATCTCGTTCCTACTCGACCTAAAATATTCAGACTGGCAACTGGGAGTGGCGTTAATGGTGCGAGATGTCCGACACTGTGATCGCAAGTTCACGGTCCATCTCTTGAATCTAGATTTACGGGCTGACAAAGATTATACTATGCAAATGCAAAACAGTTTAAAGTGTATTTTAACCAACTTGAAAAAAGGAGCAGGTGTGTTGACTCAGAACTTCACATGTCAGCTGAACCGATTTTGATGATTCTTTTTTTATTTAAAAGCTGGTACTTCTCATGTAATCCCGCATATATTTGATCAAGACTACATTGATATTATATTTTTTTACAAATTTTTAATTTTACCACTTGTATTATTAATGATTCATTATGTCTTAAACATAATCTATGTAAAATTAACCAAGTAAAGAGAAATCCGTACTGAAACTCTGTCGTTAGTTAGTCTTACTGCTCATCATTATTACCATTTGTATCATTATTCTTATTACGTTGTTAGTTACCTTGTAGCTTAGAGTTTTAGAGTTTAATAAAGGTGAAACAACCCTCTTGCTAACAACACTATCATAACCAAGCCTGAATAATTTTTCTCATCAGTTGTCGGACTCATAAATCAAATTTTTTTATATATAATCCGCCTGATGCGTCATCTATCCTTGATTAAGAATCTGATGTGTTCTCACCCGTCAGGCCCAAGATGGAATTTTCAGTTTCCAGTAAAAAGGGTCTTCGGTTCTCTGCACTCACCATACGAGACAGCATCATGAAGCTGCGATTTTACTCTGGTTTTCCGTGACAGCGTGGACTCATTCGTGCTACAACCGTTATATAGCTCCAGCGTGGCTCTACCACGTATGGAATCCAAAGAGTCAGCAATAAAAGATGTCTGACTTCTATAAACCATCAAGTTTAATAAATAATATTAATATTAATTACATTACAGACAAAAAGTGCACTAGACGACACGATCCAACGACTGGACAGCACTCGCACATCGCTGGATGCGGCGAGACGGGAGTTGAACGAGCTACAGCGGGGAGCCGGCGATCTGGAGCGGTGTCGAGCGACGAGCGAGCGTGAGCGAGCACAGAGAGAGCGAGCAGAGCGCGACGCCGAACAACTGAGGGCGGAGTTGCAGCAGCTGCGAGTGGATAGGAAGAAAGGTGAGTTATGTTTAAAGAAGTCAAAGTGTACAAGAGAGTGAAGGGTACTTAAGAGGGCGTATTAAGCCAGCAAAATTTAAGATTTCACCCCCGCGTCTCGCACGGAGACCTTGGCGCTGTAGCACGCCGGATGGCGGTACTACAAATATAACACTGGGGGTCATGTGTGGTCACACATAGCACTACAATATAACAAATCAAAATGTATTTAAATTCAATTTAATTTTTGAATGGTCGAGTTTTCGGAAAGAAAGTTATTTCTATGTTTGAATACTGATTCTGTAAATGCATTTATCGGGAAATATCGGGGGGGGGGGGGGGGGTGCAATCGAGCAAAACAACTGCAACACCAGGTAAAAAGGAGTACGCTAGTTTTTTGAAGGTCCCTAAGTTGTATAGTTGCGGAAAAATCGCCGGTGGTAAACAATTCCACAAAATGTGAGGCACAAAACTCCTAGTAAATAACAAAGTAGTGGACCGCGAAGCATCCAGATAATGTGAATAGTAACGTGTTGTGTTGCGATGTGTGTTGAAACCTGGAATGGTGAAACAATTTTTCTGAACACTCTGTGGTAAATGCGATAGAAAATACAAAGGGGTGCAACATAGTAACACGACTATCACAGTCACTTACATTGCAAATAAAGTGAATAAACCGTATACAGAGGAGCAGCGCTGGATCTCGCGCGAGGAGGCGCTGCGGCGCGAGCTGGCGGAGGCGCGGGAGGCGGGCGGCAGCGAGGCGGCCGAGTGCGCGCGCTGCGGGGACGGCGCCGCCGCCGCGCTGCTCGCGCAGCTGGCAGCGCTGCAGCGCTCGGCTCTCGAGCGCGAGCGCGCGCACAGCGCAGCGGCTGCTGCGCTTAGCCGCCGACTGGGTAAGTAACTCGCTGTAGCGCTGCACCGCGCGCACCTGCCGCACCGTAGCGCTGCAGTGTCGAATCACACGGCTGCAGCTGTTGCATCGTTTTGAAGCACTACAGTGCATAATCGTGAGCGCGCTCTGCTCTGCCGCTGCTGCACTCAACCGCTGCCTGGCTGAGTGTGGTGTGCTACAGTAAGAGTGGGCGATACAAATCTATACATCGATATCTATATATAAAATTGAAGTACCTGCCTGTATATTGAAATAACTGTCTTACTTTGAGTTGAAATTTTTGTCCGTCTGTCTGGTCTACACGTCTGTCTGTCTATGCGGGTTAATCCTAAAAATGACTAAACCGATTGTAATAAAACTTCACAAACGGAGCAATGTCAGGAGTGATCTAGGCTACATTTTATCCAAATACCTTGGATATTTTTTGAAAAACAAAACGAAAAATTGCCAAAAAAAGCTTTGTGAACTGCACACTCGATAGAAGTGAAACCCTTTTGAAAATTTAACTTCAAGATAATGAGGCGAATTCAAGTAGTAAGAGTATCAGGAGTAGAATACTTGTAGGGTATAAGTAATTAAAATACAATTTTTTTTAAATAAATACTTTATACTGTATTCTAACTTATTCTTTGGCCGGTTGAGTCTATGTTTGTCTCTTTTTAGTGTAGCTTTTTCGTTTCATCGACTTTAAAATCACAACGATTCTAAAGAAGTTTTCTCTTTGATTATCTTAAATCTAAATAACGCCGCATTAATATAGAGTATTAGAACCAAGCGAAGCTAGGGCAAATTGCTAGTAATCGAATAAAGCAGCTACTAAGATTCTCCGTTGTAGGAATTCGTTTCAGAGTAACGATATAAATCAATACGCATTAACATATTAGATATTACATTGTGCAATATGACTTTATATCTAAGTAAACCAAATGTACCAAAAATCGCACTGCATAGTACTGAGTACCGATTTGCTTAAAAGTTACAAAATCACGTAGATATCAACTGATATGTAGATATAGAAATAATAAGATACAATATTCGATTTAAAATCCAGTACATATATGCGATTTGATATGCGGTAAGAATGGTATTACCCATGCTTACGCTGCAGCGCTGCATGGTGCATCGTACTGCAGCGCTACAGTGCATAGTGTTTCTTAGCCTGGCACTAAACAAAGTGAAACGAACCCGGGTGGGTTTTTATGTTTAAATGAGTCGTATTTTCTAAGTAAAGGTTTTAAAAATAAGTTTTTGTGCTTGTGACTACTTAACAGCCACTGGTGTTATTCAATGCAGAAGAAAATATGCTTAGCGATTAGTCTACCGATTTTTATACTATTTAATAACATTTAGTGTTATCAGTATACAAATAATTGTTTACGTGTGGATGCTTAACTATATGCAATTATGTCTATAAACTATACACACCGGCACAATTAGCGGAACAGAAAAAAAAGTGAGACTATGAGATAATAACGCATATATTTGTATAATAAATAAATAAAAGCCTTTTTGTTTCTTACAAACAAATGAAAGAGTATTTAACAGTGTTATCTTATTACTAAACCTAATAATTTTTTTTAATATGTAACCTACGATTATATCTATTTATGTGTATTTATTTATCTATGATTGCAGTAATTTTTTTTTCAAGCTAATTTGGTTTGCAAGAACCCCTCCTCGGGTGAAGGCCTCCTCCAAAGTATCCAATGGTCTCTGTCTTTGGCTATTTGTAACCAATTTGTGCCCGCTATCTTTGTGATGTCGTCTTGCCATCTCGCATGGGGTCATCCTCTATAGCGTTTCCCTGTTGGGCTGTTCCATGAAGTAATTTTTTTGGTCCATCTCTCATCTTGTAATCGCGCTACATGTCCCGCCCACTTCCATTTTAGTCTTTGAGCGTGAAATAGAGTATCTGTAACTTTTGAAATATTTCTTATTTTAGTGTGTCTTATTTTTTGTCTTTTTTGGATATTCAACATACTACGTTCCATACCGCGTTGGCAGCTGATTATTTTGTTCTTTACTTTACTAGAATATCTCCAGGTCTGACAGGCATAGGTTAAGCATGGTAGGAGACATGTGTTCATGACTTTAGTTTTTATCTTTACTGGCATATCATCACCCTTAAATATTTCCTTTAAGCTTTTTTTTATAGGATAGGGTGACAAACGAGCACACAGTCCACCTGATGGTAAGTGGTTGCTGTGGTCCATAGACATCTACATCTATCCTCGATTACGAATCAAAATGCAGATGCGTTGTCACCCGTGAGGACTAAGATGGAATGCCTCGTTTCCAGTAAAAATTGTCTCCGGTTCTCTAAGCTCCAGTATTTATTCCATCTATGTATTCATCGTTCTAATTCGAACTCATTGTTTTTCCTGTCAAAAGATATTTGTTTACCTAGGTAGATGTAGTTTTCTGTATAAGTATCTCGTTGTCGACTGATATTCTTAATTTTGTACTGTTCGTCATTACCATTGTTTTTGACAGGTTAATTTCTAAACCTACTTGGTTGCGGGCTTCGTTCAGTGAATGAATCATGAGTTGTAGTTGTGTACCCGTTTCTGACAACAGAACCAGATAATCGGCGAAGCGGAGGTGGCTAAGGTATTTGCCGTCGATATTTATACCATACTTTTTCCAATCCAGTTTCCTCATTGTATATTCTAGGATGGAAATAAATAATTGCGGAGAGAGAGGGTCGCCCTGTCTTACCCCTCTGGCAATGGGAAAGCTTGGTCCGGTTTTTTCCAGTTTTACTCTACCTTTATTGTTCAAATATATGTTTTTAATAACTTGTATGTATACATTTTCTACCCCCTGCTCTTCCAGCGTTTCCCAGATGCTTGAGTGAAACACTGTGTCGAATGCTTTTTTGTAATCTACGAAAGCGATATAGAGAGCTCTCCTTCGTTATTGATATTTTTCGATTAGTAGTTCCAAGGTGTGAATGTGGTCTATAGTAGAGAAGCCCTTTCTAAATCCCGCTTGCTCAATGGGCTGTTCCGAATCTAATGTATTGCTTATTCTTTGATTTATTAGCGAAGAAAAGAGTTTGTACAAGCACGGTAATAAGTTTATTGGCCTGTAGTTACTTATATCGCGTGGGTCTCCTTTTTTATAAATTAATATTATATTTGACTCTGACCATTGAGTAGGTGTATCAGTAGTTTCTAGTATGCGGTTGAACAGGGGAGTCAGAGGTAGAGCAAGCTGAGTGCAGGCTGTTTTTATTGCTTCGTTGGTTACGTTGTCTGGGCCTGGGCTTTTTTCTGATTTCATACGTTTAATTGCTTCCGCTATTTCTTTTACGTCGAACTGTGCTCTAGCTTCTTTGCTATAAGGGTTTAAAATATTGGTTTTTATCTGTCCTGTCAAGTTTTGTTCATTGCCTTTGTATAAGGTTTTATAAAATTCAGTTGCAATGTTTATAACGTCATTTCGATTATTAAATGTTTTATTTGCCCGATTTAGTCCGTCGATCCATGTTTTACATGTTTGCAACTTCGTAAATGCTCTTTTTGAGCTGCCTGCCTGTACCAGGTGTCTTTCAATGGTGTTAAATCTATATTTTGTATAATCTTGTTTTATAAGTTTGCTTATTAACTTATACAGTGCTGAAAGCTCATTTTTTAGTGGTGGAGTTTTATTTTTAGTTCTTTGTAGCTCATGTCTTCTTTTCATGAGTGTTAAGGTACGCTCTGACAATATTCCTTTGCTTTTGTTGTCGTTTTTATTTACTGAATGCGCACTCTGAAGACTTTGGCAGATAGCTTTTATTATTTTATCATAGTAGGTTTGTACAGAAGTGGTGGAGCAGTCTTGTAAGTCTGGTATATAGGATGTAATACTCTCTTTGTATCTCAATATTTCCTCTTCTTTCCTTAATGTAGAGTGTTGGCAGCTGCTAAAATTTGACCTACTTTTTTGTGTTTTGTTAATATTATTGTCGCTCTTACTGGTCTGTGGTCTGAAGAAAAGTTGACATTTAATACTTCAATGTTTTGAAACAGTTTTGGTTGATTTGACATGATGAAATCGATTTCATTTTTGTACGTTCCATTTGGTGGGCGCCATGTCCATCGTTGGTTCGGCTTTTTTTTGAAATAAGTGTTTAGGATTGCTATTTTATTTTCAAGCGCGAAGTTTATCAATCTCTCACCTCTCTGGTTTCTTTCTCCGTATCCGTTTGATTTCGTAACTAAGTATTCATTTTGTCTGGGTTGTCCTAATTTAGCATTTAAGTCGCCCATTATTATAAAAGTTCTATGTGCTTGGTGAATAGCTTTATTTACATTTGTATAAAAAATATCAATTTCTTCTTCCTTCGCTAATTCTGTGGGTGCATATACTTGTATAAGAGATAATTCGTTTCCTTGTATTTTTAAATTCAATGGTGCTACTCTATCAGTTATACCTGTGAAGTTTACTATCTTATTTTTATGTTTTTTATGTAGTAAAAATCAGACGCCATACTTTCCAGGTGTAAGTCCTATGTGGCATAAAATAAAATTGTCATATTCCTCTATTTTTGTTCTTTGACGTCTCACTTCCGATAGTCCGATTATGTTGAATTTTATATCTTTCATTGCCTCTACCAATTCTATTAAACGTTCGTACGATGACAGTGTTCTTATATTATAGGTTAATATGTAAAGCTTGGTTGGTGAGATAGTTATAGGGTTTGTTAACATGGTTGTATTTTTCTTTGGAGGGTTGTGGTCGTGATCTTCCTCGGTGACCAGCCGTGTTGGAAGATAGTTTTTGTTTCTTATTATAATATGTTCGTGTATGAGATCTTCGTGGGAGGGGTGGGTTGGTTGTTATATATTCTTGTTTTTGGTATCTTGGTTGTTTGTTACAATATTTGTATTTTTGTTGGCTAAGAAGTTCAGCATACCCGGTTTTAGGACACCATCCGATAAGCTATTGATCTTTGAATCGATGTCTGTGGTTTGTTCTTTTTGGTGGCACGAGTGTTTCTATCGTCCTGTAGTAGGGAATTTTTTTCGGGTGATGTAGGGAGTGTTCTTTTATTGTTAGGTTTTATTACGATCAGTTTATCATATTTTATTCTTACTATATTGCCTTTTTCTTTCTCTAGGATCATTTGCTGCTGTAGTTCCTTTCTTTTTTCTAAAATGTATTTTGGATAGTCCTCTTTCATATAATATTCAGAGTCTTTCAGTGCTCCCTTTTGTTTAAATATGTTTATTTTGAGACCGAGAGTAGTGAAGGTTACTATTATTGGCCGAGGTCTTTTGCTTTTTTTTCCGATTCTCTTTACCTCCTGAATGTCATTATGGTCTAACCTAATAGAAAGACGTTCTCCTATCCACTTGACGATGTTGTTTTCCAGTTCTCCGTACGAATATTCTCTTTCCTCGATGCCAAAGAACACTATATTTCTCTGTCTTGACTGTTTGTCTAAAAAGTATATTCGTTTCTCTTGATTTTCTACCTTTTCTTTTAATTTTTCAATCTTTTCTTCACATATACAGAAAATTTTTCATCTAATATTTTATTTACATTAAGAGTTACTTGATGTGTTACGTTTTCCCCACTTTGGCGGATCATTGTTTTATGTTCTTCAAGCTCTTTTTGTAAGGTGCGAAGTGCATTAAGAACTTCTTCCATGGTTGAAATAGAGAGTATTTTTTTGTTGTTGATGCGCCCTCTTTTTTTTTCGTTGCTGTACTACGTTGATGTATTGATTGCGGTCGATCAGCTTCAGTTACAAGCGTGGTGCAGTAGCATAGGATCTCACTAGTAGATGTCGCTAAGTGTTGTGCGCCCTCTGTTATTTATTTGCTGCACTATGACGGTGGTGTATTTGTTTCGATCGATTCAAATTTGGTGGTAGTATAGACACTGATAAATAGATGGCGCTTTGAGCTAACTATTTCGGCAGCCGTGCAATAAAAGGTAAATAGGTATGTATTTATCGTATATAATATTGCACTGGTGTTAAATTTATTTCACTTTTGCACTGATCACGTTAGTCTTGATTAATATTCTCTTTTTTAGACCGTCGATCTTCGATTAAGTCTAATAAAAGAAGTAAGCACTGGTAAACACTGATGTTGATATTGACTGTTAAGTATAGTATTTTAGGTTTTATTATGCTTTGAAGACAATTTAGGTTCAAGTCTCCAATGTACGTCTTTGTTTCACTGAGTTTTATTCACTTTTTACACATAAGCACGTACTGAATACACTATTTTTTACAGTAAAAACTTAAATTTGTGTGGAGAAAATCGTGTTATGGCGTCCTACCCTCCTCTCTTCTGCATATATGCATGCATATATTTGACGAAAATGTAATTAGACACAAAATAACAAATTGATTAACATCTTTTAACAACGACTGAAAAGTCTTCGTTATTTTTTATTGAAAAATAAAGAAATTTGAAATAAGTGAAATTTTTAGATGATTATGAACCATCACAAAAAAAAAATTACAATTACGTAGTTATTACTCGAACAAGTTGACAAAACGTATTGTTCGGGAAAATAAAACAAATTAATGAAAAAAGTGTATGTCATCTAATTTTCTATTTTCAAATTTGACAATAAATTAAAAAAATATCATAACTGGCCAGTTCCTCAAGTGAAAGATTTTAAAATTCTGCTTTTTGTGTTCCGCTAATTGTGCCGGTGTGCATATAAATACGAAAACATTAACTTTGATTTTGAGGCTGACTTTAAGTTTGAGAGTAAGTTTTGTGGTGCAGCGGAAGCGGAGACGTGCGCAGCAAAGGCAGCGGAACGCGAGCGGCTCGCGCGGGACGAGTGCGACGCGCTGCGCGACCGCCTCGCGCTCGCCGACGCGCTGCAGGTACCGCACGCACACACGCGCACACGCACTCGCGATCACACGCACACACGCACACGGGCGCACGTGCACATACACCTACACGCACACGCGCCCTCACGATACATGTAAATACGCCCACACGCCACGTTGCATACGTGTTCAAAGCGCTCGCCGTAGATACATTGAAAATTTATTTGGCAAGTACTTTTGACGTTGAATAATTTGAACTAACATGTTTGAAAAAATAGGAGATGAACAACAGCGTCTTCCTAATAACGACGAAAAATAAAAATAAACTGCAGTTGCCCCGCTTGCCAACCGTGACAACTATGGCATGGGGCTCTCTCGGGGGTAAGGTAACCTATAGAGGGGGACTATGTGCATCAGTGGAATTTATTAGGCTATAACGGAATAACATGTTTTGCCGTAATAATAATAATAATGTCCTTCAGACCAAATTTCGGTCACGGCGGCCGGCCTCAACGGAGACTAGCCATCGGCGCGGGACAGGATTATATTGGCCAAGTGTATACGCAAGCACAGGTGCATTATTCACTCACTCTAATGGTCCAATGGGACGGTAAACCGACACAACCGGAGAGGGATGCAGGAACAACGGCTTTACGTGCTTTCCGTGCTTTCCGAGGCACGAGGGTGAAACATAAAAAATAAATAGAATAGAATGGAAAAACTCAAAAGGCTCTAGTGTAATGGAATAGTGTATATAATAAGCGAAGCGATGAAAGGGCTACCCTATACGTAGGGAAGCGGAAAATGCATTACGCATACCACGATAGCCGGTCTATCGTGGTTATGAGGGACTCACACACTACCGGGGAACCTAAATGATACCCTCTAAAAACCGCCTTTAGGGACTGGCAACTGGCTGATTAAGCTTTATTGTGCCGTATCGTGAGCGACCCTCTTTTGGGAAAAGAGGGCGCAGGCGGCTACGAGCCGCTGAGGGAGTGCCTACGAAGGCAAATTAATTATGAATAAATAATTTAATTTAATTAGAGTTGGCCTGAGCCGCCAGGAGGCAGTTCAGATCGTTTGATAGTTTATTAGGCGGGTCCGAGTGAGAGTTTCTCGGCCTGCGAACTCGATAGCGAGAGGGGGGTGAGGCTGCATAAGTAGCTGCCTCACGAATAAAATGGTTATACGCGCGCGCACCGATGAACAATATAAAGGACTTATTTGTTTGACTCAATGGAGTCAAACAAATAAGTCCTTTATATTGTTATTTCCCAGCATAATAAAACAGTATTAGTATTAGGTTTCCCTACCACTTGGCTGGTTTGCGACTGATATTATGTAATGGAACGAAAAACGTTTAAAAATATTTATAAAGTTGTAGTATTGATATTTTGAAATTATCAGGTTATTTCCAACTTAGACCGTATTGGCTAGAAAGATTATTTTTTTGTTATAAGAATTGCAATATAGAATTAAAAAAATATTACATTCAATAAAATGCTACGTTAAAAGTAGTAATAATGTTAACGTACGTCAAGCCTGCTAGTTGTCATTTAGCATCGTACATGACATTGAACGTACAGCAAGACCATAGTAAAAACAGAATAGTAGGATAAATCCCTCGTCGCGTGAGACTTGAATTCCTACTGATAAGTCTAATTTAGAACAGCTAAGTCTCATTTAGTTTTATAAGCAGTTATTATATTTTTAGGGGGGATAAGTCGCTCGCGTCCGTAGGCTTCGACCACCTAATCCTAGGCCCACCCTACACGTTTCCCCCGGTTGGTGCTAAAAGAGCCACAAAGCCGAAAGAACAGACTCGGTTCCTCTCCGTGTGGTAGCGGCGTAAAATATACCACCACCGAGTTTCGCCCCATGAGGCATAAAAAAAAGGAAATGGCCCCGAGTTCCCGGCGCCCATTTAATGGGGCAGGGGTGCGAAGAATCTCCGGGAAGAAAACCGGTGACGAGGTTCGCCACCCATCACGTTCTGTCCCCCGGAGGGGCGAAAAGAGGATTGCGGAGGCTCGTCTAGCTATGTTGAATGTATGTGGAGCAATAAATGATAAGATGGATGAATTTTGCGATATGATGTATGATAGAAGAATATCTGTAAATGAGACGAAACGGAAGGGAAAGGATGTCATTACACATAGCATATATACCGCGTACTGGTCTGGTGTAGACGAGACCGAGCGGGCATGCCAGGTAGTCGGTATCATCCTTCATAAAAAATGGGTTAATGTGTGAAAGAGTATTAATGTGTAAGCCCGAGACTGCTATGGATACGAATGAATGTGGGCCTAAAGAAGTTGTTTGTTCTAGGGGTCTACGCCACAGACATGTCTAAGCCCACATATATCCGAGAGCAGTTGTGGGAGATGGTAAGGATAGTGTTAATGAAATGTAAGGGAAATGAAAATATTGTTATGTTAGGAGATTTTAATGGAAGGGTTGGGGTGAAGAGGCTTGGCTATGAAAGGATATTGGGAATGTTTGTGATGAAAGTATTAATGAGAATGGTTAAAGCCTTCTCACCGTATGTGTGGAAAAAATCTTTTTGTGACGAACACTTTCTTTCGTCATAAGAAGATTTACATGTATAAGTGGGAAAAAGGGGCTGATAGAAGCATGATAGATTTCATAATTGTGGATGAAAGAATGAGGAGTGGTCTTATGCCGAATTAAAGGTTTATTCAGACGTTGTCGGCATCGGACATCTGTGTCTGCTACTGCGTTACAGCTTATAAGAATAGAGAGGTTACAAGATGAAGATGTGAAAGACAAGTACAAATCTAGACTGAGAGAAAATATAAGTGGTCTGGATGAATGAGTTACACTTGGAGAATGTGTGGCATAATGTTAAGAAAGGTTTAGTGGATGCAGCTACCGAAGTATGTGGTGTTTGTAAGAGAACGAATGAAAGGAGAGATAATACGTTATGGTGGGATGATGAGGTACGTATGGAATTTAAAGCAAAGAGAGCATGGCTAGATTTACTACAACCAAAGCTGGTAATTTTGGCGGTATGAATGATGAGATTTTGGAAGAAAAATGCCAAAGTTTAAACGTCTAAATAAGAGAGCAGAAGAACTAGTTGAAAGGAAAAAGCAAAAAAGAACGGAAAGAATAACAAAAAAGGAACATTAAAATGTTCTGAAAACTCGTAAGAACTACCATTCAATAATGATTTCTTATATTTACGCGAACACTACACATTGAAATAATACTAGTTTTTACGGAATTTATCGCGTATATTTAACTTTTTAAATACCCGACGTTTCGAACGCTTTACAGCACTCATGGTCACGGGCGAGACTGAGATGTTCAACGTCCATATGTCATAGTTAACCGCGGTTACCATAGATTAAAATTTAACTTTTGTTCCGATCCATCAGAAATGGCTGGGTGCTACCATCTGCTTGGGATCCTATAATAAATAAAATTAAATCCCAACCCAAGCATACAACTGCAAGACTTCAAGATACCATAAGTTCATACTGCATAGATCGGAACAAAAGTTAAATTTTAATCTATGGTAACCGCGGTTAACTATGACATATGGACGTTGAACATCTCAGTCCCGCCCGTGACCATGAGTGCTGTAAAGCGTTAGAAACGTCGGGTATTTAAAAAGTTAAATATACGCGATAAATTCCGTAAAAACTAGTATTATTTCAACTACCATTCAAAACAGCCTAGATTGAATGCTATACGAGACGAGAATGGCTGTATTCTGAATGATGAAGTTGAGTCTAAAGAGATGGAAGGAATATTTCGAAAGCTTATTTATGAGTGAGGAGACGTGTGAACTAAATAAAATAGAAAATCTGAAAGTAGAGGAAAGAGGTAGGGAGATTAGTATAGATGAAATAATTAAAGCAATAAAAAGCATGAAAGTAGGTAAGGCAGCCGGATATGATAGAGTTTCACTCAAAATGATGAGGGCTCATAGGAAATGGTGGCAGGCCTGCTGTACACCTTGTTTAATTTATGTTGGGAACTGAAGAGCGGGTACCGGGAGACTGGACAAAGTCGTGACAGTCCCAATATATTAGGGAAAAGGGTCGCAGCAGGACCGTAAAAACTACAGTGGTATCAGCCTTCTTAGCATTGTGGGAAAACTGTATGCTAAGGTACTAATTGAAAGAGTTATGAAAACAACTGATGGAAAATTTTGGGATGTGCAAGCGTGATTGAGAAAGGGAATGGGGTGTACAGATCAAGTCTTTTACATGCGCATGATCGCGGAGGAGTTTGTGGCGAAAAACCAAAAAGTTTTTTGTGCGTTCATGGACTTGTAAAGGGCTTATGACAGAGTGGACAGGGATGTATTATGGCAAACACTGAACTTATTTTGTTTGAGCGCTGGGTTGATACAGGCATTAAAGTCTCTGTATAAGTGAGATATATTATATATCTATGATATTATATATCTATGATATTAAGACTCGAGTGCTTGTGTTAGCATCAACGGGGTTTACTCGGACTGGTTTGGCATCCATAAAGGTGTCAGACAGGGCTGTGTGGCTTCCCCGTGGCTGTTCAACCTATTTATGGACAGTTGTTTGGAAAATCTGAAAGTTGAAAAATGCGGTTTGAGAATGGGTGAGTTAACCGTCAAATGCCTTTTGTACGTCGATGATTAAGTCATATTTGCGTCGTCGGCGGCCGAGTTGCAAATGATGGTCATTGAAAGAAAGGGGAATGAAAGTGAATGCAAGTAATACGATAGTTATGGTTTTTGAAAGAGGAGAAAGTAAAAAGGTATGTGAAATAAGAATAGAAGGGGAAATGGTAGAGCAAGTAGATGAGTTTGTATGTTTGGGTTGTTTATTAAGCAAAGATGGGAGATATGATAAGGATATAGAACGTCGAGTGAACGCAGGAAATAAAGTAAGTGGGCCTCTACACTCTATTGTAAAAAGTCAGAATGTGTCAAAAAGTACGTGTGGCAATTCACAATGCTGTATTAGTCCATACTTTAACGTATAGTAGTGAAAGTTGGGTGTGGCAGAGGAAGCACGAGAGTAGAATAAATGCAGTAGAAATGCGGTCGTTAAGGAGTATGTTAGGGCTGAATCTGAGTGACAGGATGAGAAACTGTGTAATAAAAGAAGAGTGTTGTTTGCAAGATGATGCTGTAATATAGTAATATAACCTTTTAATGAAAAGCTAATTTACTTAAACAAACCCATATATCAATTTATTTTACAAAAAGAAAAATATTATAAGAAAAAATAAAACAAAAAAATACTGCTAGCAAAATTTTATTAAAAGTCAATAAAGTCTCAAACAAAGGTGATTGCGGAAGCGTGGCTGTGGCCGTCCGCGGCTAGGCCAGACCTTACCGAATTAGCAAGTGTCGTTGAGTGCGTACGAGTTCGTACTGTCAAGTACCAGGCACGCATGCGTGCTAGCGGCGTTTGGTACGTTTCTTAGAAGATAGCCTACTAATCTGTGTTTACTATGACAAGACGGACCGTGTATAAGACACTTATGGCCAAATTTATATATTGAGAAATATATAAGTATGTTTCATCAGTTGTCTAGTACCCATAACACAAGCTCTGCTTAGCTTGGGACTAGATGACGTTGTGTGGTAGTACAAAAAAAAAATTCTCAAACGCTACTCAAGTTTAAGATGTCGTTAAATCTCGTGATATTACAGTCACTTTGACTTAAAGTGATAGAGACAGCACGAGACTTAAATGAGCAGTGTTTGAGGTATGTGCATTGGAGATGTAGTGAGGTGTAAGCAGTGGTTCCTGTTGCAGAGCGAGGTGAGGTCAGAGCACGACGCGCTGGCTGCGCACTGCCAGCGCGCCGCGCTGCAGCGGCAGCAGCTTGAGCAGGAGCTCGCACGGTGAGTTGTAGCATTTCACAATTAGTTTTACTTTTGTCATTATATTTCTTTCGTTATGAACTCGCACTATTATACTTTTGTCATTTTCTTTCTTTAGTTACGAACTCGCACTCTTGTACTTTTGTCATTTTATTTCTTTCGTTACGGACTCGCACGAAAGTCCTCGGATTTTTTTCGTTCATAACGGACTCGCATGGTTGTACTTTTGTCATTCTCTTTCTTTCGTTACGGACTCGCAACATTATGCTTTTGCCATTTCTTTCTTTCGTTACGGACTCGCAATATTATACTTTTGTCTTTATTTTTTCTTTCGGAACTGACTTATACGGTTGTTCTCTTGTCATTTACTTTCTTTCGTTACGAACACCCACTATTATACTTTTGCCATTTCTTTCTTTCGTTACGGATTCGCACTATTATACTTTTGCCTTTTTTTCTTTGGTGGCGGACCCGCACGGTGGTATGTTTGTATTTTTTTTGCTTTCATTACGGATTAGCACTATTATACTGTGCCATTTTTCCTTTCGTAATGGGTTCGCAGGGTTGTAGTTTTGTTATTTTATTTTGTTACGGACTCGCACGAAAGTCCTCGGATTTTTTTCGTTCATAACGGACTCGCATGGTTGTACTTTTGTCATTCTTTTTCTTTCGTTACGGACTCGCAACATTATGCTTTTGCCATTTCTTTCTTTCGTTACGGACTCGCAATATTATACTTTTGTCTTTATTTTTTCTTTCGGAACTGACTTATACGGTTGTTCTCTTGTCATTTACTTTCTTTCGTTACGAACACGCACTATTATACCATTTTGCCATTTCTTTCTTTCGTTACGGATTCGCTCTATTATACTTTTGCCTTTTTTTCTTTCGTTACAGACTCGTAAAGTTCTACTTTTGTCATTTTCCTTCTTTCGTTACGGACTTGCACTATTATAATTTGCCATTTTATCTTTCGTAACGGACTCGCATTATTATACTTTGGCATTTTTTTCTTTCGTTATGGATTCGCACGGTTGTATTTTTGTTATTTTCTTTCTTTCGTTACTGACTCGCAATATTATACTTTTGCCATTTTTTTTCAAAACAGACTCGCACCGTTATACTTTTGCTACTGTCATTAATTCAAAAACTTCCCCATAATATGTTTGTGCATCGCATGGGGAAGTTTTTAGGTGATTTCAAACTTCATACATTGTTAAAGAACGCTAGTGGCCAACAAATTTACACACCACCTGCAGTGGCGAAGCTATGGCTCCAAACTAGGGCAAGCCCAAGATATGGTTTTGTTGTTTTTAACAGTTATATAAAAATAAACCAATCTTGATCTGTCTCCACTTTTCAGTTTCACATTCAGTGCTGTCAAGGACGTGTTTAACAAAGCACACAGAAGGCATACTACTGCTAGATACTCGTAGATTGTATGAAATATCGGCGATTGCATACCTTCGGTGACTTTGAAAAAAAGCCGTTTGAGTTTGCTTGAGCGAAAGAAAAAGATATTTACACTTAATACAATACACGAACAAAAGAAAAGCATGAACAAATTACAAACAAAGTATGTACAAAATTAAAAAAGGGACGTCTGGCAGATGTGAAACATCGAAATTATTTTGTTTAAGTTATATACATAGAACAGATTACGACAGGAATTAGATATGGTATAATGAAAAGATAAACCACTACAATTTTTTTTCATAAAATAATGACTGTTTATTATATAATTATTCATTTTCAATTTTAATAAACCGTACAAAATGATATTTTTAACTCACATGGTAATGTAAATATTAAATTATTAAATTAGCCGATAGCCGTGTTTGTGCCATCTACCGTATTCTTTACGATAAAATGACTTATAATGACCTATAGAATTCAGTAGATGGCGCTATTAAAATTTTATATACTGACCGACTAAAGAAAAAATATTTTTTAAAAACGTCAGTACATGTATTCTTTTGATTTATTACATAAAAATTTAGGCTTCACATTACAAATTTATTTTTATTTTTATTTATTTATTCTTTTTTGTACACCACAATACAGAAACATCAATATAGTTAAAACTAATTAAAGTATGTACAATAGGCGGTCTTATCACTGAAAGTGATTTCTTCCAGACAACCTTTGCGTAGAGGAATGATGCAAACAAAAGTTACAAATAGAGGGGGGCATACAAAATAATAATAAAAAAAAAATACAATAATACATACAAATAAAAGTAAGTGAAAGTTATATATAAAATATCATATGATAGATTAAATGAAAAGAGTAAGAGAAAGGTAAAGTAATTTATCTAATAGCGTTCTAAATAATACGATTTAACAAGAATTTTGAAATAGTGAAGAGATTTAGCACGACGAATATGGAGAGGTAAGGAGTTCCACAATCACACAGCTGTTACGGTGAAGGATTTCTTGAAAAAGGAAGAAGAGTGCAAAGGTGTAGAGAGAGAAAGATTGATGGAGGATCGAAGGAACCGATTATGGGTAAGAGAAAGATACTGGAAACGGTTTTTTAAATAAAGAGGAGTAGAAGGATTAAACAGCACACTATACAACGCGGAGAGAATGTGAGTATTCCTGCGAAGGCGGATCGGGAGCCATTTGAGCTGTTTGCGAAATTCGGAGATATGATCATATTTGTGAAGCCCAAATATAAATCTAATGCATAAATTTTGAATGCGCTCAAGCTTATTAAGCTGCTCCTCGGTAATGTCAAGATAGCAAATATCAGCATAGTCAAGGAAAGGCAGAAGAAGAGACTGGGCGAGCGTAACTTTAGTTGCTGTGGGAAGGAAATTACGTAATCTACGTAAAGAGCTTAACGCAGCAAACATTTTTCTACTGACCTCATTAACCTGTGAGGTCCAAGACATACAGGAGTCAAGATACAACCCCAGGTTTTTAACCTTGTTACTGTAAGGGATTAGAGTGCAGTCTAGTATAATAGGGGGTAGGGAAGACCAGTCAATTTTACCAATTAATCTAGAACTACCGATGACAATGACCTGAGTTTTCTTAGGATTAATCGTTAAACCATAACATTTACTCCAATTCGAAATACAAGTCAGATCAGCGTTAACAGTGTCAACTGCTTTAGATAGATCTTCAAGAGAGGACTGAGTATAGATTTGGAGTCATCAGCATACAAGTGGTAGGAAGAGGACAAATTATGACTTATAGAGTTAATGAAAATTGCAAAAAGGAGAGGAGACAACACGCCACCTTGTGGTACACCAGCAGCTGTAGTAATTCAGGTGGAAAAAACCTCTTGCACCTGAATTCGCTGTCGGCGACCAAACAAGTAACTTCGAAACCAGTCAACTACAGTTGGAGATATGTTGAGAGAGCGTAGGATGCTTAACAAGATATCAAAATCTACAGTATTAAATGTGTTACTAAAATCAAGCAACGTGAGAATAGTAAGCTTTTGTTTCTCCGTACCATACCGAATATCAGTGATTTGTAAAAGTGCAGTAGTCGTACTATGGCCAGGACGGAAACCGGATTGCAAGGGATTTAAAAGATTGAGTTTTAAAAGATAGGTGCTTAATTGATTGTACACAAGACGTTCTAGAACTTTGGAAAGGAAAGGCAAAATAGAGATAGGTCTATAATCGGAAAAACTAAAGGGATTTGACTTTTTCGGAAGAGGAACTACAAATGCGTCTTTCCAAGCTGAAGGGAAAAAAGCAGAATTTAGTGATTTATTCAGGATAGACGTGATTATAGGTAAAAGGAGATCAATGAGAGGGACCATTTTCCGACTAATGCAGTCACTACCAATCGAATTTGAATGGATGGACATTATGGCTCTCTTAACATCACAACTGTTAAATTGGCTAAAATTAAAAGCAGGGGTGTCCGGAGTGGGAGCTTTTGAAAGAGAATCTAAAGTATAATGTTTTGCTTTATCGTTAATGCAAGACGAAGATGAGAAATGCAAATTAAGTTGATTGAGATCAAGGTTATGGTGTGTGAGATTTTGTCGTAATTTCCCAACTCCTAAGGACTTAAGAAATTTCCAGACCCTAGCAGGATCAGGATCTTGTACTGATTCATGGATATGGCGTCGTTGTGCTTTTCTACACAGATTGTTGCAACGATTCCGTACTAATCTATACTTCTTTCTATTCAAATCGCTAGGGACTGACTTGTATTTAGCTTTGGCACAATTTTTAATGTGGATGATTTTTTTTATATCATCGGTCAGCCAAGAAGAGGGAGGATGCTTTACACGCACTGGACGAACAGGAGCTGAACGTCGTAAAGCTGAATTAACAGAGAGTTGAACAAAGCAACCTGTTCATCAACAGTAGACGCATTGACGACTACACTCCAATCAATCTTTACAGCGTCATTTAAAAGCTGCTCCAAATCCAAGTCACTAAAGTTATTCTGAAGTAGTATCCTTGACTTAGCTTTAGGGGGACGGATTTTGTATGACAAGTATAAAAGGTCGTGATAGGAAAAATAATCAGCAGCATGTTGCCCAAATTTAAGAACATGGTCAGGTAAAGACACAAACATTATGTCGAGAAGAGAAGGGGCACAGTTCGGGAAAAAGTGTGTGGCAGAAGTAGGAAGAAGTTTTAAATTTGCTGCTTCAATAATAGATTTAAGTTTTATTGATCTAGCGTTGTTTTTTAAAAGACAGGTATTAAAATCACCCATAATAATACTGTGACAATAGATAGGTGTAAGATTGTCAAGAATATTTTCTAACGTGGTGAAGTAGTCGACAGTGAGAGAGGGACTGTAAAAAACTCCAAGAAGTAATTTTGTATGACCAAGAAGAACTTCGATAAAGAGAAATTCAGCTTCGTTTCCAGTCTGCGAACCATTTGAAACTTGAATTACTGAAAAAGGTATATGTGAACGCGGATAAATAGCAACACCACCACCGCCCCGATCAGTACGGTCGTTACGAATCAAATGAAAACCTGGAAGCGAGTAGGAAGTTGATGGAAGACATGGTTTTAACCACGACTCCGAAACAAGGATAGCGTGTATGTTTTTGCTATTAAAACTTGACAACATGTCGGGGTAATGAGCAGGAATACTTTGAGCATTTATGTGAATAGCGTTAAAGTTTTTGTTAGATTCAGAAAAAGTTGAATCTAACATAATATTTAAGGGTTCAATACTTTCAAAGCTGTCAATACTGCTTAATCCATCAGAGGCAGAATCAAAGGCGAAGGAATTGGAACTCCGAACAATATCATCTGAAGAAATCATATTTTTTTTTTTTTTTTTTTTTGGTGATCCTCTGGTCCACCTAACTTATAGATGGGCAGCAGCAGTAGAGTCCAAGGGGCATTGGCTGTTAGTTTGGACATTGCGAAGGCCTTCGATCGGGCTTGACATGGCAACGCACCTGAAATTCCCTTGGTGTTGCGGTTGGTCATGGGCGGCGGTAGTCACTTAACATCAGGTGAACCGTATGTTAGTGTCCCCCCCCTCCTATAAAAACATAAATGTTAGCTTTCTGCAATCCTTCTGTAAATGTATATATATATATATATATATATATATATATATATATATATATATATATATATATATATATATATATATATATATAAATTACATGTCACGTTATTTGTCCGCAACATGACAAGGGGTCGTCGAAAAGGGCAGAACAACGTCTGCCTGGCAAGCTAGTATTATATACTTTATAACATGAGTTGTTTTGCCTGTTTGGGAATTTTCAAATGTTGTAATATCTCAGTATTTATTTGCAGTACAAACGAAGAATTAGAGCAACTCAAATCGGAAACCGAGACACAGATATCAGATCTGCAGCAACGACTCACAGAGGTGGAGCACCAACTCGAGAGTGAAAGGGCTGCGCTCGAAACTGAGAGGAAGAGGAATGCAATCTTGCAGGTGCGTACATTATTGCGTACTCCTAAGTTATTAGTCATGAAGTAAAATTGGTTAGTTAGTTGAAAAAACGTTATCATTTCAGTAGGATTTCCACACCACATTTGTCTCCCAGGAGAAGGTAGCTCCTGTATTGTGGAGGCAGTTTACATACATAAATTTCACTAGGACAAACATCCAGACCTAGAACAATTATTAGTAGGCCATACAAATACTTGTTTTGTGCGTGATTCGAATTCGCGGCCACTGCGCCACGGAGCTAGGCTAACTCTGATCTTTATTCGGATGTAAGTAACCTACAGTAAAATCGATAGTCCTGTTTAGGGTTCCGTACCTAACGGGTAACCAACGGGACTCTATTACTAAACTTCGCTGTTCGTCCGTCCGTCCGTGCGTCCGTCTGTCTGTCAGCTGGCTGTATCTCATGACCCGTAATAGGTGGACAATTATGGGCATAAAGCCCGCCTTTTGTACCTTTAGTACAATAAAGTGTATAAATAAATAAATAAACAAATAATAAAAACAAAAATAAATCAAAAATTAAATGACGCTCCCCCACTACTACCACTACCACTACTATGTCTAGAACAGGTAAATGAAATTGTATACTTGGGGAATGCTTTCAGCCGGGATGGAAGATGTGATTTAGATGTGGATAGGCGTGTCGCTGCCGGAAACAAAGTCAATGGTGCCCCGAATGCGTTAGTCAAAAGGCAAGGCGTGGTGAAGAGTGCACGCCTTGCAATACATAACGCAGTGTTGGTACCGACTTTGTTATATGGCAGCGAAACGTGGGTATGCCAGAAGAAGCATAAAAGCAAGTTGAATGAAGTGGAGATGCGATCTCTTCGTAAAATGTGTGGCGTTACCATAGCCGACCGAAAGCGAAACGAAGATATTCGCAATATGGCAGGATTGAAAGATGACCTTATCACAAAAATTGATAGGGGCGTACTCAATGGTTTGGGCACATTGAACGAATGAGTGAAGACCGAATGGTGAAGAAAATATATAGAGCGAAAGTAAATATTAAAAGGTGTCGAGGTAGACTAACTTTCGAAGACCATGTGAGCAAATTGCTCGAAGAGGGGAGGGGCAAGAGTACTGGGATACCTAGACGTGCATGTATGAAGAAGTTAATGAACCTGAAAGAAGCGAAAGAGGTATGTAAGGATCGTGACACTTGGCGATCTGTTCTCTCTGGCTACCCCGTTAAGGATTGTGCGTGAAGATAAGTAAGTAAGTAAGTAAGCTCCCCCACTAGAAACGTGTTTTATAATGGTACGGACACTTGGCCTGTTATTTATAAAAAACAAGGGATGAAGGAACCTATAGTTCACCTGATGTGTATATGGCTACTGCATCCAACTTCAAACAAAGAAGGCTTGAGATGAGTTGTCACCACTGACCTCCATATATACAAGTACGCTGGACTGGCTATGCACCGTGACATGATAAGGCAATTTGATTTGCACCATTTTGGCGCTGAGAGCAGAAGTGCACGTCCACGGAACTAATAATAGGGATTAGACAGTGTGACAAAATATATCGATAAAAATTCTATACCCTACCTATACCTAAATAAATAGAATGAACTCTGTGGATAGATGGACTCTACCCGTAACGTCCATTCTATTTATGTATCATATTAATATAATGCCACTACCATTCATCATCATTAAAGCCATTCACAAGTCTACTGCTGAACACAGGCCTTCCCCAAGGAATGCCACAAAGCACGGTTCTGAACCACCTGCGTCCATCAACTTCCTGTATGTCTTACCAGGCTTTCACTCCATCTAGTGGGGGAACTTCCGACACTTCACCTGCCGGCACGAGGCCGCTACTCGAGTATTGCACCAGCAACACTAGGCACATTGCCCTTCGCGGCCTCTGACTCCACCTGCACTATGGACTCCCCGAGCCCGATATGTGAATGGAGCCAGGAAAAAACGAGCACTTGGAAGCATCAAGTGGTGCAGCCTCACCAAAATCGCGAAGGATAGACGAGTGGCATCGCATCGCCAATCGCCATATCAACACTCCTCTTCCCTGACGAATCTCCTCTAGCCGCAGCCCACTCACACACATCCAACGTGGCTCAACATCATCAGGTGACCTTTCGACACTTGGCTGTGGCCCTTGAGTTTGGGGGAAAATGAGAAGAGAAGAAATAAAAAAAAACATTCGGAATAATAATCTAATACTTTTATAGTTACTGGTACTTGTACTACAAAAATATTGTCGAAATACTGCACTTTTTCAAAGTGGTGCAGTTCTCATGTCTAATAAAACAGTCGTCTGTGAACGACAAAAACAAATATGATCATTTTGTTACAGATGCCAATTCACAATATTTATGCTTTTAAGCCATAATTTTAGTCTAGGGTCAGCTGGAA
Source organism: Parnassius smintheus behrii (assembly GCA_036936625.1). Taxonomy (NCBI): domain Eukaryota; kingdom Metazoa; phylum Arthropoda; class Insecta; order Lepidoptera; family Papilionidae; genus Parnassius; species Parnassius smintheus. The sequence continues at coordinate 44,967,299 of JAUPFT010000018.1, read as the reverse complement.
ACCTGTTAATGAATAAACATTTGATAATCATCTGTTGTTGGCAACTTTGTTTGTTAGGAGATATGGATAGGAAAGAACATCGATAAGTATTATAGACAAGGAACTCGACAACCCTATTGAATTTTATTGTTTATCAAAACTCAGTAATATACAGCCATATATATGTTGGTATATATGATATTAAGATTAGTAACAAAGGGGACAATCATTTTTGGGCCCACTAGAAATATTAACGACGTTTAATGGTATTTACACCAAAAAAAAGACACCAAATTATAATAGTAAATGGTCTATAGATTTTTCGAAAATGTAAACGGAAACAAGAAATCTGAAAAAAAATTAGTTGTTTTGACATTCGTGTTCTGATCATTGGCTAAGGTAATGTAATATTTATAAAATTATTGTCTTAGAGATGTCCCGTGATAACTCGGAAAAAATCGACTCGAGTTGAAATTCATCGAGCTCGATTTTGAGCTCGAGTTAAACAATTCAAATTAGATGAACGAAGCTGTGTCAATATTTCACAAATTATTTTTATAATTGTTCTTCCATACAACACAATTATTATTACTACACTTAATAGGTTTAATTATTTTTGGTATGCGTATCGACATGTTCATAAAATAATATCACTCTAACGTTATGACGTAAGTTTTAATGTTATTAATAATTTGACTATCCAAAGTATATATAATCAATTTATATCATATATAACATATATAACATAAATTGATACAACATTATATACATATTACCTAATATCAATTTATTTATTACATAATATATTGTTATGTGAATAAGTCAACTAGCGCCATCTAGTGTCAGGAGCGAGAGCGGGGTGGGCTTTGCAGAGAATGACATCGCCGATCTCTCGACCAACAGCGCCACCCGAGGAACTAAGTTTCTAGAAAATCTATACTCGATTTCTCGGTACCTTGCGCGTGTTTACTTGAACATTCCGGATGTTTTGCTGATTTGAATAAATAGATGGCGCAAGATGCGATCGAGACAGAGTTTAACTCGGCGACACAAGCGAAGCTTCGGAGCGAAATTAAGTGATTTAGTGTGTTTAATTATTAGTGTTTTTTAACTTTAATTTGTATAAAGTAAATTAAAGGTTAATTTAGGTAATTTTATCGGCAATTTTTATTGTCACGAACCTCAAGCTCGTAACAATTGGTGTCAGAAGTGGGATAAAATAATGCCGATTTTACCTAAGGAGGAAACGGAGGGTGTCCGTACCCGAAGTCAACGCCAGCAGGAGACGGACCAGAGGAGATTTGGTGGTGCAACGCCGCAGATGTCTGAGGGCCAGCCGCCGGCCACGGAAGCCGGCCCGTCAGCAGCTTCTACGTCTGTGGCACCTGACTTAGGTGCTCTGATAGTGATGCTGCAGGAGCAGGCTCGCCGACAGGAGGAACAGGTCCGTCGGTTGGAAGAACAGCTGCGGGGCGGACAGGAGGAACAGGTCCGTCAGTTGAAAGAGCAGCTGCAGAGCGGACAGGAGGAACAGGTCCGTCAGTTGAAAGAGCAGCTGCAGAGCGGACAAGAGGAGCAGGCCCGCCGACATGAGGAACAGGCCCGCCGACAGGAGGAACAGGCCCGTCGGTTGGAAGATCAGCAGGCGGAACAGGCTCGTCGGTCGGAAGAGCAGATGCTCCTCATGAAGGACCTTCACGCTACCTTTGGGAAAGAGATAAGGCAGGTGAAGGATAGGGTTGCTCAACACGACAACCGTCTGTCGGAAGCTGAAACCCGAATCGAAGAACATGAAACCCGAATCAACCATGTGAACCATCGGGTTGACAACGTGATGGCCGACATGAAGAAATCACTGGACGAACTCAAACTTGGAGATGGAGCTACAGCTCCCGCAGTAGCTACAACACCTTCGCTACGTGGGTTCAAGGTGCCACCGTTCGACGGTACCTCTTCCTGGTCAGCCTACAAAATTCAGTTCGAAGCTGTTATGAAGGCGAACGGCTGGAATAAAAATCAGGCCATGACTGCTCTCACACTAGGCCTGCGCGACCAGGCCTTGACAGTTCTGGAAGCTCTCGGTGAGGAAGTGACTTATGAGCAACTCCTTGAGGCATTGGAGGCGAGATACGGCGACGCTCACCTGGAACACGTCTTTCGTGCGCAGCTTAAAGATCGTGTGCAGCGCATCAACGAAAACCTGCAGCAGTGGGCTCTAGAAGTGGAGAAGCTGGTGCGAAAAGCATACCGGTCTGTACCTGCGCTCATTGAAGGGAACCTGGTGCAGACATTCATCGACGGCATCCGCGACCTGGAAGTCAGAGCTGCTGTGAGGCTCGGGCACCACGAGACGCTTAAGGACGCCTTGGCCCATGCACTGGAGGTAGAAGCCGTGCGGCAGGATCATCGTTCCCATCGCGTCAGGGAGGTTGCAGCAGCTACAGTTCGCGACCGCAACAAAGGATACAGCCCTAGGTGCTATGGCTGTGGGGAAAAGGGCCATCTTCGATCCAGCTGCCCTAAGCGAACCCTAGAAAGGGAAGGTGAACGATCCCAGGAGGGTAGTGCGGCCAACAGCACCGCCCAGCAGCAGCAGGGAAACGAGTAAAAGCCAGAACTGCGGGGCGGGTGCTGGCTGATGTTAAAAGAGCCCCAAGGATCTCGATCTCACAAACCCATGATGGGAACAGTCTAATCATCAAGGGCGAGGTCAACAGAATGCCGTGTAAACTGACCATAGACACTGGAGCCTCTCGTACGGTTGTTAGTTCCCAACTTATAAGTCAGTTCCTTGGGGACTCTGCATACAACCGAGAACGCATTAATTTGGTAACAGCCACCGGTCAGCGTATACCCGTCCGTGGAGAGAAGGAGATGGAGTTGAAGCTTGGCAACGTGATCTACCTGCATAATGTCATCGTGGCTGATATAATGGACGACTGCATCCTAGGCCTAGACTTTATGAGGAATAATTGTTGTGAGATCGACGTTAAGCAAGGTGTTTTGAAATGTGGACAGGAGGAACTTTTTATGGAAGGTGCGTTACCAGGGAACGTGTACAGCATTAAGAAGATTGTTCTTCCGCCGAGATCGGAAACGATTGTTCCGATTAGTCTTCCCCGAAACGCTGGGCAAGCTCACCGTTGTGTACTTGTGGAAAGGGTAAACAATGACCTTCCATGGAAAGTAGCTCGAACCTTGGTCAGGACCACGGACATCTCAGGAGTACGTGTGCTGAACCTTTGCGACCGGGACCAGATTATAGAAAAAGGCACATTAATTGGTACTTGTGAGGAAGTGGATTGGTTACGTCGGTGCCAATATATATCGAGTGGGACCCCCAGCAAGGATGCAGAAACGAGAGTGACCACACTTTTGGAAGACTGTCGCAGTGTTCTCTCCCCGAACGAATTGGTCAAGGCGAAGAAGTTGTTACTCAAGTACGCCGATGTATTCTCATCAAACGATGCTGACATAGGAAAGACTGGTTTAGTTCAACACAAAATAAACACAGGTGAAGAGTTGCCTATCCGTCAGCGGCCAAGACGATTGCCGGTAGCACGTGAAAAGGAAGTGGAAACCATGATTGAAGGAATGGTGAAGGATGGTGTTATTGAACCTTCCTCTAGTCCATGGTGTTCGCCAGTGGTGCTGGTGAAAAAGAAGGATGGCAGCATGCGGTTTTGTGTTGATTACCGCCGTCTGAACGACGTTACAAAGAAGGACAGCTATCCCTTGCCAAGAATTGATGACACGCTGGACATGCTTACAGGAGTAAAATGGTTTAGCACGCTGGATCTAAAAAGTGGCTACTGGCAAGTTGAAATTGACCCCAAGGACAAGGAGAAAACTGCGTTCTCGACGGGAAAGGGTCTGTGGCAATTCAAAGTAATGCCGTTTGGGTTGTGCAATGCTCCAGCAACGTTTGAAAGGCTGATGGAACTTGTACTTACCGGGCTAATTGGCGATGCCTGTCTGGTCTACTTGGATGACATCATCATCGTGGGCCGTACGTTTGAGGAACACCTTGAAAACCTGGGACGCGCGCTCATGAAGATTCAGAGTGCCAATCTCAAGCTGAGTCCGAAGAAATGTTCACTGTTCAAACGGCAAGTCAAGTTTTTGGGGTATGTAGTGTCGGAAGAAGGTATCCGCACGGATCCAGAGAAAATTGCAGCTGTAAAGGATTGGCCGGTTCCAAAAGACAAGACGCAGGTTAGAGCATTTTTGGGTTTGTGCTCCTATTACCGGCGATTTGTGAAGAACTTTGCAGATATAGCCAAACCTCTGCATAAGCTAACCGAGGAGAAGCGACATTTCTGCTGGGATGAAAGTTGTAATATCGCATTCCAGGAGCTCAAGGACCGTCTGTGCAAAACACCTATTTTGGGATACCCTGATGCAAGCAAAGAATTTGTAGTTGACACAGACGCAAGTGATATAGGACTTGGCGGTGTGTTGTCTCAACGGAATGGTGACCAAGAGGTCGTGATAGCGTACTTCAGCAAGTCGTTGTCAAAACCGGAAAGGAACTATTGTGTCACAAGACGCGAATTGCTAGCTGTGGTAAAGTCGTTGCAGCATTTTAGCAAATATCTTCTGGGGCGAAAATTTCACTTACGAACTGACCATGCTGCACTAAAATGGCTATTGCAGTTTAAAAATCCAGAAGGACAAGTTGCGAGGTGGATTGAACTACTGCAGGAATACGACTTTGAGATCGAACATCGCAGCGGGAAATCTCATGGCAACGCAGATGCATTATCACGAAGACCTTGTCCTGAAGATTGCAAACATTGTACTAGGCAAGAGAGTAAGGGAGTAGTATCCGTGAGGATGCTCAGGGCAGACCACCTCAGCAACGAGTGGAAGGACAGCTTACAACGTGCACAGCAGGAAGATCCGGACATCAAGCCGATCCTGGAATGGATGAAGGCCAGTGCTCCCAAGCCCAAGTGGAGCGACGTCTCAGCGATGAGTTCGATCACTAAAAGCTATTGGGCCCAGTGGGATAGCTTGCTGCTTCAGGATGGAGTTCTGTGCCGTAAATGGGAAAATGTTCGGGGAGACAGCTGTCATTTACAAATGGTTGTCCCTAAAGCTAAAGTACCGGATGTTCTACAGCTGTACCATAATGGTTATTCAGGAGGCCATCTGGGAGTTAAACGAACTCTACTGAAGATCCGAGAACGGTTTTACTGGGTCCACTGTCGAAACGATGTCGAGGACTGGTGTCGCAAATGTACAAGTTGTGCGGCTGTAAAGGGACCTCAGACTCGTAGTAGAGGTGCATTGAAGTTGTACAATGTTGGTGCACCATGGGAGAGAATAGCCATTGACGTGGCGGGGCCGTTTCCGGAGAGTGAAAGCGGTAACAAGTATTTCATGGTTGTAATGGATTACTTCACTAAGTGGCCAGAAGTTTTCGCCATTCCAAATCAAGAAGCTTCAACAGTTGCAGATAAACTAGTTCATGAAGTCTTCTGTCGTTTTGGAGTACCTTTAGAGATTCACAGCGATCAAGGAAGGAATTTTGAGTCTCAAATATTCCAGGAAACTTGCCGAGTTATGGGTACTCATAAAACAAGAACGACTTCTTATCACCCGCAATCTGATGGAATGGTGGAACGATTTAATCAGACATTGGAGAGGTACCTAGCAAAAGTTGTGGACAATCGGCAACGAGATTGGGACAAGCACGTACAACCGTTTTTGTTGTCATATCGAAGTTCTGTTCACGAAAGTACGGCGGTGACACCAGCTTTCGCAAATTTTGGAAGAGAATTACGGCTGCCTGCAGACCTGATCACTGGGATACCACCTGATGCCCCACGCAGTATAACCGATTATGCATATGACTTGCGGAACAAAATGAATGACATTTATGAGCACGTCAGACAATCGGGCCAGCAAATGTCTGAGAAAATGAAAACCCGGTATGACCGCAAAATGAACAATAAAGGGTTCAACGAAGGTTCATTAGTGTGGTTGCACAATCCAGTCCGCAGCAAAGGGAAATCTCCTAAGCTTCAAGCTAAATGGGACGGCCCGTACCGGATTGTAACCAGGATCAACGATGTGACCTACCGGATACAGAAAGGCGCAAGAGGGACTCCTAAGATCGTCCATGTGGATCGCTTGGCGCGTTATTATGGGACCGATAATGCTCGGGACGAGCATGTCTTAGGAGGGGGCAGTGTTATGTGAATAAGTCAACTAGCGCCATCTAGTGTCAGGAGCGAGAGCGGGATGGGCTTTGCAGAGAATGACATCGCCGATCTCTCGACCAACAGCGCCACCCGAGGAACTAAGTTTCTAGAAAATCTATACTCGATTTCTCGGTACCTTGCGCGTGTTTACTTGAACATTCCGGATGTTTTGCTGATTTGAATAAATAGATGGCGCAAGATGCGATCGAGACAGAGTTTAACTCGGCGACACAAGCGAAGCTTCGGAGCGAAATTAAGTGATTTAGTGTGTTTAATTATTAGTGTTTTTTAACTTTAATTTGTATAAAGTAAATTAAAGGTTAATTTAGGTAATTTTATCGGCAATTTTTATTGTCACGAACCTCAAGCTCGTAACAATATCAATAAATTGCTCGAATTAGTAAGTCGATTTCATCACTAAATTGTAGACAAACACTGCATTGGCCGTAAGATAAAGATGCGATTCGAGTAGAGTTTTGTGACTCGAGCCACTCGGGTTAATTTACGAGTATGTACGAGTATGTATGTATGTCATTCTAGTTGTACACTAGTTTTTGAGTAAATCAACTATTTACAGAAAAGTTTATCACTAGAGTTGAGATCAGCGATTACTTTAGTTAAACCATTTTTAAATATGTACCTTTATAAATAAGTAATATGTGGCAACATGAAATTAAAACTATAAATCAATATCATAAATAAAACTAAGTTCAGGTTTGTTTACAACATGCCAGATGCAAGTTTGAATTTGGATGCAACTTGTGATGTCACCCGCAGCGACTTATAATATATACAAGTAAATTAATATCTATATAGCACCCTCTGAATCTATACATTGCGCCGAGTTAACTCGGTAACTCGGTAAAATTTATTTTCTATCGATTATCGAGTTGGACAAATTCACTCGATTCACTCGAGTGACATAAAACATAGTTGGAGTCGCATCATTATGGTAAGAACAAAATGGAGTTTTTTATTTACAAGCATTATTAAACTAATGTTTAAGAAAATATGGATATTATCAATTATCAGAAAGGTTAGCCAAATATTAATTGACACAAGTACGTATGTTTTTCTCTTTTTTGTTTTTGTGGTAAAATTGGCAAATAGAATATAAGAGTTTATTAATTTACAATATAATAGAATAGCTAGGTTGTGAAAATCTATTATTAAGTTTGTATATTTTACCTCAAACAAATACAAATAATAAACAGGTCTTAGAACCTTATTAGTTTGTTATAAGTGACCAAGTATTAAGTTTATTTTATTAGTAAAATCTAAATTAAATAATAAATAGAATAAATGCACAAAAGAAGTTATTATAATGTTAAAAGAAAATTAGAATCTTTGGGCCGAGGGACTTAAAGAGGGTTTTGAAGAGCAATTCATATAACTGCATTTGTGTACAAATAGGTACCTTATGTATTCAGCAAGTTGCTTAATACTAAATGGCTTTTTTGTTAAGCCAGACACAGATCCTGGATTTATACCAGCCACAGTAGATAGGCAATATAAATGTTACATATATTTATGTGTAAAAAATGTAGTAATTATTTGTACTAGAAGTAAATATAAAGTTTAATAATAATAGTTTGCATAAAAAAAGTGTAATGGTTGTTTCTATTATGCTTAGACAGCTGCGTTGTTCACTGTGCAGAAAGGAATATTATTTTGTCATCTAGAATCAGATATACTTAATATAACAATAATATCTTTGTCTACTATGTAAGTACATGAAACCGGTAAAAATAAAATGTGAGACAACTTTTACATGGTTGATATGATGACATATCATTGATGTTAATCAATAATTACTGCTTCTGTATTTGATCAGCTGGAGCTGATTAATGCTGTATAATTTATAATAATTTCTTTATTATTTAACATATGAAAAGGCAGATATAAGAAAATGCTCACAGAAATATGTAAATACTGTTTATTGACATTGAAGGCATAGTCTTATCTCATATCTCTTATTATTAAAAATGTCCTTTTAATTCCTATATAATATAGAAAAAAATAATATATTGATAAGAATTATTATTTAGTTAAGACACCTTTACAATTGTCATTAACTTCTTTTCAGGTGGATCGCTTAGAACAAATCTGTATGCCGTGCAGGCTTGCAGAAAAAAAAAGTGTATGGATATTGAAGACAACAGTCTTATATCATATATCTTATAATTGAAAATTCCTTCTGATTGCTTACAATATCATAAATGTACATGTTACCATCAAGTTATTTTCAAAAAACCTTCAGAAATATATCTAACACTAAAATGTTTCTACCTAATGTCCGTTATAGACAAAACATAAGAAACCTTCCAACCAATTTAAATGAAAATGTTTGTGTGTGTTTGGATGGATCCCTAGATGGTTTATATTTACATTTGGACTCGGTAGATGGCACTGTTGTCGAGATCCATTAATCACCAGTGCACAGCTGAGGCGCATCGCTAGTAATAAATACATTTAAATTAAGCCTGTGTTTTTGTAATCCTTACACAAACAGTTTAAAACATCTTACTTCCTCACTATTTATCATTGTGTAATAACATAGATAAGGCATGTTAATTCCTAGTCATTGTATTATGATGTATACTACTTACTAATCAACCAAACATTTTAAAATAATGTCTTGACCCCGCTGCTGTCTATATATGTCAGTCAATCATCAAAGTTCAAAAAATGTATTAAATTAAGTTTGTATAAAAGGGGTTATTATAGTATAAAGGAATTTATGGCTGACAATAACCCGTGGGTAAGGTGATCGCTACCAAGCTATTTCTAATTTGTTCTGTGTTGTTAATTATGACATACATGATTGTAAGCTGGCTTTTTTTTTAAAAGACCCACTGGGTATTTTGCTGGTTCTCTTCAAGTCAGAGGTTTTTTTCCGAACCAGTGGTAAATTAAAAAAGTGACTTTCAATAAGTATTATTTATAATCTAAATTGAATAAAAGGTTTCTGTTTCTGTACCTACTACTGTTAATAGAATACTTAAATAAATTATGATTTACAATAATAAATAGAATTACCTACATTATATTTTCTTTTTTGTAATACAATCAGTTTAAAACGTATCTTACTGTGTGTTGGTAATATCATAAATATAAATAGACATTATCCCTTAGCCATCTTGGTATTTAGAATTACACTCACAACCAATCAATACATGTCAAAGTTAGAATCCATACGACATTTGTGCATAGACAGGCACTATGTTTTGCCCGAACTAGTGAAAGGTTTTACATCGATTATAAAATATTTATAAATGCTGAATATACCTACTGCTTAGTTTTATATGTACTATTATTCAAGACATTATCCCTTAGCCATCTTGGTATTTAGAATTACACTCACAACCAATCAATACATGTCAAAGTTAGAATCGATACGACATTTGTGCATAGACAGGCACTATGTTTTGCCCGAACTAGTGAAAGGTTTTACATCGATTTTAAAATATTTATAAATGCTGAATATACCTACAGCTTAGTTTTATATGTACTATTATTCAAGTGTGCACTATTTTAACTTATAATACCGATGAATACTACTAGAAAATCGCTTTCAGTTTGTTTTTAGGTTATTGTTAGATTCATATTTTATTTGTTAATTTCTTAGGACTCCGTTTAGATGCAGTAAAACTAATAATTTTATCGTAATCTATGGATTATAAGGAATAAATCGACTTGCATTTCATTGATAATCTTTAAAATTTGTAGTGGGCCCATTCTCCATAGAAAAATTGATTGTCTCCTTTTTAAGTACTTTTATTATGAAATAGTTTTAATTTGTTTAATATTAGCTGCAAATTCACTTACTTGTGAAATGTTATATTACTTCGCTTTTGGTAACCAGTTTTACAGATTACGCACACTCTCATTGTTATTAAAAATAATTCTTAAATAATTCTTGTTATGTAACTAATATCATACACAATCAAACAACATAAAATACTTTCGTTTTTTAGTTTAAAAGTTCAAAATACAGATTTTTCAAATATGACAATTTAAATCGGACAACAGACTTTGGCATATTATGTCAATTTTAGTTTCCAAGACAACCGTTAGGTGTGCTTCAAATTGGCACAGACATTTTGTATGGTATAGCCAGTCCAGCGTACTTGTATATATAGAGGTCAGTGGTTGTCACCAATAAGGAATAATATATACGTGGTAGAGCTACGCTGCAGCTATTATGGTTGTGGCATAAACGGGTCGGCTCAAGTGGGGCGGGACCACGCTCTCACAAAATACCAGCGTAAAATAGCAGCTTAATGCTGGTGTTTTTCGGATGGTTAGTAGACCCGTTTTACTGGAATCGAGGCATTCTATATTAGTCCACACAAGTGACAACGCATCCGCATTTTGATTCTTAACCGTGGTTGAATGTAGATGTGTATGGGCCACAGCATCCACTTACCATCTGGTGGACTGTATGTTTGTTTGTGACCCTTATACTATAAAAAATCTTATTTGCAGGCAATATTGGCCCTATGGCCTTTAGACTGGAATACAGCGGTGCAAGCACTGCTGCTTGTCTGTTTTGTAGGTTTGTAGTCTCTGTTATGTGTAGGGCCCGGATTAATATGTATATATAATATCAAAATATGTACATTTAATATGGACTTAAAATCCTAAAATATGGAAAAAATATGTGTAATAAAAGATAACGACATTGTACATTAAAACGATTTCCTATTAAGAAAAAACAAAAAAAATACGATTTTACTTAGCTTAGGTTCATTATTATTTAAATAACAGTATATAATTACGTGTTTCCTTAAATTTTCTGTTTGGACGAAATAATGCTTTATTCTAGCTGAATGATTTTTCATCATAGGATGTGATTGGAGCTTATTTAAATTTGCATAATTCTGCAAGTGAGTAGGGCACATCTATGGTGCCTTCTAATGTTCCACACAGCATGCTGTTGATTTTCTTTAGGATCCTTTCCTAAAGAAAATCAACAGCATGCTGTGTGGAAATCCTTTGTTTTTTTTTCAGTACATAGAGTAATTTTTGCCTCGCTACTTCAGCAACGGGACCTTCTGATTCTAAAAATATTTTCGATAGTCATCAAATTATCATTTAGAGAAGTGGAAGAATTTTCGAGTGCCTTTATATGGTATGATAAAAAGCAATAATTAGTGTTTATGTACATAAAGCAAATAGTTACGTAGGGTAATCTTGGAGAAGTTCTTTTGGGATTGAAATATCAGCAGCTTTATTCTCCAATTCAAAGATAATCATTTTGATTTCAGTGTAATACTGGGCATAGTATTCATTTGCTCTCAGCTAAGTTCCCCAGCGGTTCAGCACTGGCTCTAGCGGTAAAGAAATGTCGGGATACCAACTCTTTAAATTTTAAGATCCTGCTTGCTGCTTTCAAAAACTTTTTCTTTACGTTTCATACTAAACTGTCAGCCTTTTTAAACTGAGACCTTATTCATTCAGCAAATCTATTCATACCATGAGCCAAGCACTTCATATGAATAATTTTTGGATACAAAACTTGTAGGGAATCTACAGCTTTTACCATACAAGGAGCAGCATCACTAAGTAGCAAGACAACTTGGTCATGTTTAACTCCATAAGGCCACAAAACTCTCATTGCATCATTAAAAAGCTTTACTGACGTTTGGTGGTTGCATTAAAGAAGTTCTTCACACGCCAATAAAAAGGATTTGCTGGCATTTTCGTCATCTAAAACTAATTTTTAGTCATTTCACATACCTTCTCATCAACCTAACATAAAATAATGAAGATATGGATAAATTTATTTAATTTCTTGTGGAATATGGATTTATACTTGAAATATGGAAAAATATGGAAAATAGAAATTGCATTTTCTTGATCAAAATATCATAATATATGTAGAAAACATATTCAAGAACAAAAACCATTTCAATTAAAAATATGGATTTACATATTAATCCGGGCCCTAGTTATGTGTATAGTTATAGTTGGGATGTGGTGCCTGTCAGTGACATTTAAATCCAGTGCGTCTATTCCAGGAACAATTGTCATCGCGAGGAGATATATCGCCGCCTCACTCAGTTGCATCGGACACATTCTCAGCATCTTTATGGGCCCCGGTAACAACTTTTTTGTTTTTCTATTTTTTTTTCTTCAAAAATTACAAATGTTATAAAAATAGTCAAGTAATGACTTTGGTGTCATTCAGTGATAATATGTGATGATCTCTGAACAGCTTGTTATGATTTTAACATAGATATGTACTATATTAATGTTAAAATAGTTACATTAGATTGGCGATGGAGTCATTAAGGCGAGACCAAAATCAAAGTACACCAAGGTGCGTGAAATGTGCATGTGTGGGAGACAAATTGTGCTGCACCATGCATTGTCTACCACAGCTTAAGTTATCGATACCGATAGCAGTATATTCTTGTCTTTTGATTTAATGCAGATGATGTAAGTGAATATTTATACTCGACTACGATGAAACCAAAATGATGGTTACGATTTTAGAAGATTGTGTATGTATGTTATTGAATAGAGGACAAACAATTTTTTTTATAGGAGAGGGGGCAAACTAGCATACGGTTCACCTGAATTTAAGTGACTACCGTCGCCCATGAACACCCGCAACACCAGGTTGATTGTAGGTGCGCTGTCGGCCCTTTAGGTCCCTATGTTGTATCGGTCCGGAAAAATCGCCGGTGGTAAACGATTCAACAAAGAGTTTGTACGAGGAAGAAAACTCATAGTAAACGATCAGTGGTGGACCGCTAAGCATCCAGATGGTGTGAATGGTATAGATAGTTTTGTCATGATGTGCGTTCGCGAAATTTGGCAGCTGCTATTAATTCGAACCAATGCGATAGAAAATACAAAGGGATGCAATATCCTTTCACAGCGCCAGTGAATCGAGCTGATCAGAAAGAACTAAAAAGGTCAGATACCATCCACAGAGATTTTTATAAATGGCCCCACGATACAGGAGAACATCCTAGTGTGGATAAAGATAAAGATAAAGATATTTTATTTTGCAAATATGGGTACAGTACATGGAAATATAGGTAGTGAGTTCAGCCATATTTTACCAGTAGGCATGCAAAATATACAGAAATATAAACTAATCACCTAAACAGCTATAAAAAAATAAAATAATAACATAAAAACAAACATAATTCAAATTTTTAACATTATACAGTCTTAATCTCAATGAAAAATTTTTTTCAGTCAAGAATTCTGTTACGCTATAGTATGCTTTGACTGTCAAGAAGCTACGAAGCCTTTTCTTAAATATCGATAGCGGCAATTCTTTCCAACTTTTTGGTATTTTATCATATATGACTGGAGCCATGCAGTATATACTTTCGCGCATTAGTGCTGTCTTAGCGGATTGATGACATAAAAGGGTATTGTCGCGTCTATTGCGTGGAACTACTTGGTCAAGGCGTTTAAAACGTTTCGGATGCAATTTAACAAACACTGCTACTTCTAGTATGTATAAGCAAGGTAATGTCAGTATTTTATACTGTTTAAAATATGGCATGCAACTATCCGTAGTTTTGAGCTTAAACATCGCCCTTATGCATCTTTTTTGAGCCTTAAACGCTGATTCCTTTTCGGTTGAGTTACCCCAAAATGTTATTCCATATCGGAGGTGGGATTCTGCTAAGCCGTAGTAAGCAGTGAGGAGTGCATCCGTGTATACTATTGAAGACAATTTATGTAAAGCATATGCGGTTTTACTAATTTTTTAACATAAAGTATTAATGTGTGCTTTCCAGTTAAGATGTTTATCTATTTCGAGACCCAGGAACTTTGCAGTTTCAACTTATTTTACAACATCATTATTGTAGTGTACATTTAGGCTCATGCTAGGAATCCGTTGACTGAAATGGATAATTTTTGTTTTATTTAAGTTTATTTTTAAATTGTTTTCGTCCAACCAGTTTACAACTAATTTTAAGGAGTTATTAATATGTCATTTTCATAGGTCTCTACACTTTTACATGGTATTGTCACTGTGGTATCATCCGCAAACAGTGTTACTGGTTGCTCAATGCATTTAGGTAAGTTATTGATGTACAATATAAATATAAAAGGACCCAGCACACTCCTCTGTGGTACTCCAAATTTAACTTCGCGCTTTGACGATCGAAATATCTCTTCCTTCTTATTTGCTATATTGATTTGATTAATTTCAGTTATTTGTATTCTATTCTTTAAGTAAGATTCAATTAGATTAAGAACAATGCCTCTAATGCCATAGGCTTCAAGTTTTTCTAAAAGAGTAGCGTAATTTACATAATCAAATGCCTTTGTCATGTCGCAAAATATGCCACAGACATGTCTACGTTTATGGATATTGTTAATAATATTGTATATAAAGTCATATATGGCCATATTGATTGTCCTATGTGGTCTAAATCCTTTTTGTTCCTCACATAAAATGTTATATTTTTCAATAAATTTATATATTTCCTTATATATATATATATATATATATATATATATATATATATATATATATATATATATATATATATATATATATATATATATATTTCTCAAATATTTTTGAAATTACGGGAATAAGTGAGATGGGCCGATAATATTCCATTAGTTCTCTATTTTCCTTCTTAAACAGCGGTTTTATAATTGATGTTTTTAAGGCATCTGGGTAAATACCTGCGCTAATACTTAGGTTGATTAGATGACTTAGATGTCCTCATATTTCCATTGATATGTGTTTTAATATTTTTGTAGCAATGCCATCGTATCCCACGCTACTTGTATTATTTAACGACATTATTATTTTGTGAATATCTAATGGAACACTAGGCGGCATGAACAGAGATTTACTGTTGGTGTTTATTTTATAAGATTTATGTTTTTTAGTGACATCTATGTTTGCCTGAATAATATCGATAAAATAGTTGTTAAATGCTTCAGCGATGCACTGAGGATTTGATAGAGTTTGATCATTTACCTTAATTTTATTAATACTGCGTGTAGGTAAGTTGTATTTTGTTCGTTTAATAATTTGCCAAGTTGTTTTAGACTTATTTTTAGATGCTTTTATTTTTTGGTTATTTTGTGCCTTTTGTGTCAATCTAATAATTTTTTTATATAACTGCGAATAATTTGAAAATAAAATTTTGTTCTTACTGTTAGGATTTAATCTTAGCTGTCACAGAAGTTTTCTTTTCTTTCGACTGCATAATTTAATTCCTTTAGACAACCACTTTGGTTTTTTATTATGTCTACTTTAATCAATTTAATCGGAAAACATAAATTGTAAATAAGTCTAAACGTATCGATAAATTTATTATATGCTGCGTTTGGATCATCTGTATCGTATATTTCCGAAAAAGAGATGTGTTTTATGTGATCTTAAAATTTCGTTATATTTTCCATATTATAATCCCTTCTAGGCGTATACCAATAGTTTATTGCATATATTTTTTGCACTGGACAGTGCAGCAGCTGTGCTGTATGATCGGACAGCGCAAACTCGAAGACATCAGCCTTAAATGATTTATTAAAATTGTGCGCAAAATTGTCTAAACATGTTATCTAGCCATGCGGGTCGGTTGTTTTAATGCCAGTTTCAAGTTATATCTAATTAATAAACATTCAAATGCATTTGTGAGACTATTATCTTTAAGAACATCTATATTAAAGTCTCCACCAACAACAATGTTTTTATGTCGTGAATGCGATATTCCTTGCAAAAGAGTTTCTAGTTTATCCAGACAGTAGTTAAGATTGTTTACATTTGGTACTCTATATATACACACGACAATTATATTATAATCGGTAAGCTCAATAGCACAACATTCAAATATGCCTGGAGATGATAAACTCGATATTTTAGGTAGTTCCTTAAATTGAAGACCGTTTCTCACAAGAATGCATGCACCACCCCTCCCTTGCGCCTTTCTACAGTAATAAGTAGCCAGACAATAATTCGGTACAAACAGTTGTTTCTGATACCCCTCCTTAATAAAATGTTCCGTAATGCACAGTACATCTACCAGTATTTTTTTTTGTGGAGGTAACGTTTTTTAAAAAAGATATAAAACAGATCGTGATACTTGGCGATTTTAACGCCCACCAACAAAATGGCTCGGCTCACGTTTAAGCGATCATGCGGAGAGATCTGTTTATGAATTTGCCCTGGCATATGGTCTGACAAAACTGGTTATTTCGCCTACGCGGATTCCAAATTAGGAAGATCATACACCTTCCCTGTTGGACTTTCTGCTGACCTCGTCTGGTGATATCCATATCACGTTTCCGCTGATGCCCCTCTCGGCTCTTCGGATCTTTGTTTGATCCTGAGTGTGGTGCCACTGATGCTCATTTCGCAGTTACGCACTGCAGGTTACCGTGTTTGGCATTACAGGTCGGCTGATTGGGACTGAACGCGTTCTTTCTTTGCATTCTACTCCTTCTCCGTACTTATCCATGAATACAAATGAATTCAATTTTTTTTTCGAATTTTAAATTCGTTAGTAGGGAAGACCAGACAAAATTAAATTAAAAACTATACCCAATTATTTTTTCAAACTTCACATTTGTCGAGAATTTGATTCGTGGGCAAAATGGAGAAACGCGAACTTCGTGCGTGTGTGTGTACAAAAAGTGTTTTTGAAGAATTGCGGTTTACTTTCGCAGACAATGCTCCGTCTTATTCTACAGTGACATATTCTACGGTGCACTGAATTTAAACGCTGTAGAACCACCTGCAATGACGACACTCGCTCCGGGCGATTTAAAAATGTGGCCGGTCAGTGGATTTCTCGAAAATTAAGAGACGCCCAAAAGAAAGTAAGAGTTGATAATTCAAAGCTAAACTTAGCAATAATTGAAGAAGATTCAGATTCTTTTTGCGCTCATTTCGTAACCGTAGATGAAATATGGGACACCATTTTGACCTGGAGACGAAAAACCAAAACAAGGTGTGAAAAGACTGGCTTTCCCGCTAGCCAAGAGATTTAAGATGTCTGCGTCCGTTGGAAAAATAATGGTCTTTGTCTTCTGGGATGCAGAAGGTATAATTAATGATCGAATATTTAAGTAAAGGGAAATCATTACGCATAATTAATTAAAAAGCTACGCAAAGAACCATCCATCTACTACTAAATGGACCTAGAGTCCGCGCTCAAAAGTGTCCGAGTCAAAAAGTTCCAAAATGCAAAAAGAGTTCCAATTGCGCGCCAGTCTTCGTTTTGTCGACAACTTAAAATTAAAACGCGTCCTAAATGCTGCACTGAATTGTAAACACGTGCAAAATTACTCCCTTTCACTCGGCTATCGATCTAATTAGATCATACAATAACTACCTTACGCCGGCTCGGCTACGGGGCGAATTAGATCTGAAATACTGCCCTATGAAATATTTTTTTAAATCTATTCTTTCGTTTTAAACAAAGCCAAAGACACTATGCAATAGATAATAGTATCAAAGACAAAGATATGATCTTTTATTTTAAACCATAACCTGGCAATGTTTCTTAGAAAAAAAAAAAAGAAATCACTCTGAACTTACGGCGTTCCACGTGTCGTTTTGATGAAGGTGCTCCGTCTTTTTTATAGAATTTTGTATTAGTGTCTGGACTAAAAACGAAAGTATTATACTTTTTTACATTTCTTGTAATATAGTAAACACGTAGGTATATAATTTGTGGTATAAAAAGTGAAAAGTAAATTGCCAAAAGTACTTCAAACTCCGGAAGGCCTTGTTTGGAGGTTGGTTCATAAATGTGTTATTTATCAAATTCTCATTTATTTTTAGTGTAAAATGTAAGTAAAAATAGTTTTCTTACATATTTCAAATGACTTGACGTTGTATTTATTTCAAATTCACACGAAGATATTTTTGAAATATTGTTCGAAATGTCATACAGATAAAATAATATTATTATTTTTTTTTTAATTTTTTTATATTTTAATATTTTGGTATGAGTAACGAATAGAAACACATAAAACATAAAAATATACATATTACCAAACATTTTCATATAAATTTCTCCAAAAACAAAAGTGTAGAATTCAAATTAGTAGTAATTTTGTCACTAAAATTGCAGTTTATACTACTACTATGCTATACAGGGTAATTTATGTATTCTATTACAATTTATAGCAACCAAAAATAATTTTATTCGATAGTTTATACATTCAACAAGAATTCCTGTAAGTTTTATCCATAAATATTGTCTCAAAGTGAAAATATAGCAAAATTTGCAATATAGCAAAAAATTTTCTAACTTACAAATTTTCCCGCCATTAAGGTCCCGAGTGAACGGGAGTATAACATGTCGCGCGCTGTCAGAGCTAAGGTATTAAGTAAAATAACAAACGTGTATCATATTTTTGATAGGGACTATTAATATTTAACCATTTAAAGGTAATATTTTGATAATGATTTCTTATATTTTCTGCGTAGATCGGGCCAAAGACAATAATTAAAAAGCTGAAGGTACTCCGGGTTAACTTTGACATCGGGACGTCAGTCACCTCAGTCCCTCGTGACCATGGGTGCTGGAAAGCACCCGAAACGTCGGGTATTAAAAATAAAATAAATAAAACGCGATAAAATCCGTAAAAGTAGTTTTATAATATTTAACCATTTAAAGGTAATATTTTGATAATGATTTCTTATATTTTCTGCGTAAATCGGACCAAAGACAATAATTAAAAAGCTGAAGGTACTCCGGGTTAACTTTGACATCGGGACGTCAGTCACCTCAGTCCCTCGTGACCATGGGTGCTGGAAAGCACCCGAAACGTCGGGTATTAAAAATAAAATAAATAAAACGCGATAAAATCCGTAAAAGTAGTTTTAATCAAGGTAATATTTTGTTTAGACACATAGTATTTCATTCATACATTAATTGTAAAAACAATCCAACGTAATTTTCGCTAGAAGCTTCAAAAGGTGAAAATAGTGCGGCCTCTAGTCGAAGTTAAATAGGCTGATAAATTTTCGCAAGTAAAATTCAGCAGTTTGCTAATGACAATATGGTTTGGATTAGGATGTTATAGTTTTTTTTTATTTTCTACACATGTACGTACGCTTATATAGGTTGATTCGGGACACATTTTACGTGAATTTTGTTCTAGACCCGCCGTTCATTTAGTAGTAGGTCAATGCGAACAACTAAAAAATAAAAGTGGTCAATGCCCCTGCCCATCAATCTGATGGCGGCTCGGCGCCCAGACGGACGGCAGCGCCGCCGAACTGCTGGGTTTTAGTTGATGCACCACTAACCATATTCTTCGAACCTAGCTCTGAGTGATTTTTACTCACCTGAAAAAGCACTTGCGTAGTATAAAATTCGACGGCGATGCTGAGGTGATGTGTGCCTTTTTTGAGTCCCAGGATCAAACCTTTTTTTTTCCAAGGTAATTGACCCAACTTAAAACCCAACATGCAAAACGCTATTCTAAGCTTATTAGCTTAAAAGGCGATGACGTTGAAAAATAAATACAATTTACAGACTATCCTAGTGTTTCATTGCGTTTCCAAAAACTTATTGATCAACAGAATATGAGTAAAAACAGTATTTACAGAAAAGCGCTGTATAATTTATTAATTTTCTAACTTTAAATTTAACATCATTTTAATGTTGATACGATTATACAATTTTAAATTGTCTGGATAAATTTCAAAGGGATATATTAATGTTCTGGCCAAGTCGTTTATAAAAAAAATATGTATGAGAAATCAGGGACCCAAGTGTGACCCTCCCGGTACATCAGTTGGTAATAGTTGGCTTTTTGATGAAAAATCGCCAATCAAGATTAATTGGCACGTCTTTTTTATTATAATTCATACGTCTTCAACAATTAATCATGAATTCATGAATTCCTGCGCTGAAATTCTTTTTAGTAAGAGGATGAGTGATATATTCAGTGAAAAGCCGTGGTGAAATCAGTGAGATTCCTGTTTGTCATGAAAATCTTCGGTTATTTGTTTAAATTATAATGAAATTAAATACTGTCGATTTTTCGAACAAAATTTTTGTTGAATAGTTGAATGGATAGTTTTTGTTTTCGGAATTCGGATATTTTTATGATTATAAACTTTATCTCGGCACAAGAGCTTCCATAACTTTTCAAATGCAGCCAGAATTTGTACATATCTATAACGTATATTGAAAGTATCGCCTTACATATCATACAATTGAAATGATATAGTTATTTACTAACGGCTGTGTCAAACAATCCTCTTTGCAGGAGGAAGGCGGGCGAGGCACCCCTCCAGTGATGTCGAGTATGGGGGGTGGCGTGTCGGCGCCCGGCGTGGAGGAGGCGTTGGCGGCGCTGACGCGGCGCGACGGCGAGCTGCGCGCTGCCGCCGCCGGCCTGGCCGCGCTGCGCACCGAGCGCGCCGCGCTGCGCTCCCAGCTGGCGCGCCTGCACGAGCAGCTCGCGGACCAGCAGGTGCACTCACACGCACACGCACGGACGAGCTTACGCACGCGTGCCCGAACATCCATATGTTCGTGCATGTTCGTAAGTGTGGGCATGCGTCCATACGCATGCCCACACTTACGAACTTACTTTATACCTGCGATCTCTTAATCAGCGGTCACGTTTATGACCACCAAACCAACAAGGCGGACATTGGAACCGTCATGTATTGTAATGCTTGTGTTAGTAGATCACAGGTTATAATTTGCTAGTCAGATTCACCAATGCTGGTATAAAAGAATCCACCAACTCATTCCGTCCAGCGGGTGTCGCTACAGTGCCAAAAAAATCTCATTACTTCCAATAAATGGTGGTATAACTATCGCGCTTATGCCAAATGTTAAATATTTCGTCTATAATTTTTAGACAGAAGCGCCGAAGATGTGAGATGTCTGGTAGTGTTATCGTTAACCCGCCTGCCAAGTGTAACGGTTAATGCACATCCTACTTACAAGACAAGAGGCTCATGTTCAACGGGGCACCGTCGCGGGCTATTAAGAAGAAAAAAAATGTTGTAATAATTGAATTTTTCTGTAGAATAAGGGCGATAAACGAGCACTCAGCCCAGCTCAGCTCAATCAATAGTAAGTGGATGCTGTGGGCCCCACATCCACTTACCACCGGGTGAAATGAAAATGAAAATGCGTTGCCGACCCTGTGCACTAAGATGGAATGCCTTTTTTCCAGTAAAAAGGGCCCCCAGTCTCACCATACCACCAAGCAACTGTTTCACGCTGGTTTGTTAAAGCGTGCTCATTCCCTGCTTGAGCCCATCCATTCGCGCTTCGACTATAATATAGCTGCGACGTGGCTTTACTACGTAAAGAGTTTACATAATAACAAGCGGAATATAAAATATTCTGCTTATAGATAGACTTCGATGCAATCATACATGGAACGAAGTCTACATCCGATGTTCTAAATATAGCGCCCTGTAAATATCAGTAAAATCCAGCGCACAAGCCATTTCTTATATTCGTGTTAATAGTGAATTGAATGTAACAAATATAACTGTTTCCTCAGAGCCTCCAAGAGCAGTATGACGCGTTGTTGCAAATGTACGGCGAGAAGGAAGAGCAATTGGCCGAGTTGCGCTTAGACCTGCAAGACGTGACGCAGCTCTACAAGGCTCAGTTGGACGAGCTTGTGGCGCTGAAAGGCCAGCGGTAGCCCACTACTGGGCTTTGTTCTAGGACCGAGGCCCGAAACTGCGACCACGCGATAGGGAATATAAAGAAAAGCTTATTTCCCAATAGCAGGTTTAGGTCACTGTAATGTGAAAATATAATGGTGTCTAAAAACCAAGAGCGCCAATTTCGTATGTTGTGACAAAATGGATAATTTAGAACTTATGCTACTTGATATGTAACATTTTTAAATGTCGATTAGATCTCCAAAGTTTGTAGGAGAGCCAAAGCTTTGATGAATTATGACGTCCCGGTGTCGTTAATGCTTTGGTTGTTAAAGACACTTCATTAAAGAAAATGATACTACATAAAATAAATTATTAAACCTGAGATGTGGATTTATTGCAACTTATATATCAACACAAAACTACCTACGACAGGATAGTAAATTAAAATATTATAGAAAATTGCAAAAATACTTTTTACACTTACGTTTTTCAATATACTGAATTATACTATATGTGGTTGGATCTTGATGTAATCTTTCGCCCACTATTTGACCATGATCGGTTGTCAACTTTTTTGACAGTTGAGCCCTACTCGGAAGTAATATTTTAAGTTATTGTAAATAAAAACGTACTTTGGTTAGATAGCAATAAACAGGTAACCTCTATGCCCAGCACGACTTATGCCACGTGATCGTGTTTTAAATAGTCTTAAGATTATGCTGTACTTCAAACACATTATGAATCCTAAGCTTATTCCAAAGTTGTTGTAAAAAATACTTTCTGTCTACAAAATGCGCACGAAGAAAATGGGAAGTCATACTGGCATCTAGTTTTGTATTGCGCGCTAACTTCAGTTAGATACGTTGTGTAGGGTTTGCAAAAAAATTAAGTAAGAAATAGGTTTTTTTAAATATTTATGTTTTATTTCTATGTTTGTCCTTATAATAAATAAAATAATAATTTAAAAATGGCGGTATCTCTTGATTGGTGTTATGGTATCCGCAATGCTGTGCTGAATTTACTATCGTGGTTCGATGCTAATTAAGTATTATTATTAATAATTTTCCCAGTTAAAATAGCATTTATTTGTTCTCTGAAATAACATTATCAAAAATAAATGCAACACTTCTTCCACCGTGTATATTGAACACGGTACAGCAGATTCTGACAAATATTTTTCTTGAAATACGTTTTGCTCACAATACAAAGATAACGTTAAATAGTAAAGTTATCTATATCCGCGATCCTAGTCTCTGCGTGCGCATATTTATTATATTGAGATACTGAATTATCTAAAGCAATATATGAATAGATTTTATTGTGATATTATAAATCTTATTATTTTTTCTTTATAAATTATTATGATTATTAAAAATGTTTAAAAAAATTTTTTTTTAAATTTGTATATGAATTGTTTATTAAGTTTTAAAAAAGATCGTTATGTTGTCAATTTATTGGTTGCTGGTGGTTAATAGTTATTTACCATAATCAATCTTATTATACTCTAATATTCAAATTTTAAACTAGTTTCATGTTACCAACGTCATCGTACTTAATACTTAAACAGTTTTTGTACGTCAGAAAATATTTTATATATTTAATAAAGTTGTTAATTGTGATTGTGCGATGTGGCAACATGGTTTTTTTGTTTAAAAAATTTTAATTCTATTAAAATTCAAACTCTTTCATTAACTCAATCAGAAGATAGAATAAACTTCACGTCACAAATTTGTACAGACCGTGCCACGAAAGATGAGACTTGGCGAGCGTCAGTAGTGGGGAGGTTGCGCAGGTACTGTCGTGTACGAAATATTATCCGTAATTTGTATATCTATTCAGGGATTTTTCGACGACATTTGAAATTAACACAACGTAACAAAATTCTGAAAAATATTTATTACGAAATAATAGATTTAAAGATAAAAATGGCTGATTATCCTAGTCACTGTCACTGTCAATAAATGATACACCAGCGGGAAGATCGTTTTTAATCGATCGTTTTTAACGCGGCTGCAACCAGGTACATTAACTCTAGAAAATACACTACTTGTTCCAGGAGTTAACAGATTATCGTTTTCGTCAGATGACGATGAGGAACTACTTGAGTCCCCTGAGTCGCTGTCTGACGAATCTTCTCTTAGTCTGATAATTATCTCCGTATCCGTCAAATTGTCTATTATGTGATCACTTTCTATGTAAAAGTCTTCAATTTTTTTTTGTTTTATCACATAGAGCTTTCCATTCATTTGGTCCCATTTGGCTTGCCTTTTCTGTTACTAACTCTATCACACGTTTGAGGTTCCATTGCACATTCTTACTACTCACATAACCTTTTATTGAAGCCCAAGCCATTTCGATTGGATTTAAATCTGGGTGGTATGGAGGTAATCGCAGTACGTCATGACCGTGTTCAGATAGTATTTTGTCAATGCTCAATGTCTTATAATGTTCTTTATGTATTTTTATCAATTTGTACAATTGTGGTTTAAGCATATCTGGAGTGTAGGGAATTCCTTTTTGGGTTAGCCAAGATTGCATATCAGCTTTCTTAGTATTTGAGCTTGGTGCAGATTCATACTCCTTATTGTGATACGGGGGATTATCAACTAACACGACGGCATTTGGTGGAAGATTGGGTATTAGCTGGGTTCGAAGCCATTTCTGATAATTTTCGTAATTCATGTCGTCGTGGTAATCACCCGTTTTTGACCCCGATTTAAAACTCAGTAAAACGTTTGGTATGAAACCACTTTCAGATCCAGCATGTACAATAACTACGCGCTGACCTTTAGATATTGGTTTTTTGAGCCCTTTATCTGAATTATCAGACCAAGATTTGGAGGTACTATGCGTGGAATGCACATAAGACTCGTCAGTATATACAATAGGACGGCCTTCTTGGCGATATTTTCTGACTTTTTTTAAATATTCAATTCTTTTCAGTCTGATATTGGATTTTTCTATAAGAATTTTGCGATTATTTTCGGTCCTCCTCCATCGAAAACCAAGGTCTTTCAAAATGCGGCGTAGACTTGTTTTAGAACCTCGAAAGGCAATATCATCACGCAACTTTGCTAAAATTTTATTAAGGGTCGGCAGTTCCTTGTTCGTAACATGGAAGTTGTGAACACATCTTTTTATCACTCCTTTGTCAAAGTCATCTATGTCGGTTAAAAGTTTGGGTCTTGACCTTTTTTTTCCGGGGGTGCGGAAAATTGGTAGTAACTCGGAACTGTTTCCTTCCTTCACAATTCTTTTTACTGTAATTAATGATGTTCTAGTTGCGGCCGCTGTACGCATTTGTACCTGCTTCAAATTTTGTACACCTTCCTTTGCTTCTTTTGACATATAGGTGTACACGTCGTATACCATCTTCCTACTTTGTCGTCTTAATGTTTTACCTCGAGGCATAATCAAGATTTCACAAAGTTTCACTCGTATAGAACAACACAACTATAAACAAAGTAGAAATTTATAAACACAAGTTGCACTTGTCTGTACTTGCGGAGTCAAGCGGTAAGTGCACGGGGCGCGGAGAGCGGGAAGCAACTAATATGAATGAGCGGCGCCGATGACGCCCGGTCCCTTCCCGCCTCAGACTTCAGTACCTGGTTGACCGAGCTTTGCTCGGTATTTTTCGCTCGATTTTTTTTAATTCGTGTGTTTTGGATATTTAGATACAAATTACATACTGATGAAATATAAATAATATTTTTTGATCTTAGCGACATAACAGAAAAAACGGAACTGGTTATTTGAATAAAAAATCATGAGTGCAATTATTTTAATTAAAATTTTCGTGTTTTTAAAAAATACTAAAAAAAAAGCTCGAAAAAATAGATTTTCTCAAAAAAGAAAAAAAATTAAAAAAGTCGGTCGGTCGGTCTGGGCTCGAACCGGGGTTTTAAGATTCTGTGACCGCCCATTATACCAATTTAGCTATGTATAATCATTAACAATCTGTCAAAATTTACCTTCTTATTCTAACGATATTGTAGCAGTTTTTCGTTGCCTAAAAACACGGACAAAAAGACATTTTCTAAGAATAAATCCTAGCTAGATCGATTTATAATCCCCGAAACTCCCTGGACACTAAATTTTATGAAAATCGTTGGAGCCGTTTCCGAGATCCCGATTATATATATATATATATATATATATATATATATATATATATATATATATATATATATATATAAGAATTGCTCGTTTAATAGTATAGGATACCGCTAAAGGGACCGATAAATCGACTAATGTGCAACTCAAACCACGTGATGTGTCAAGTCTCATCTTTCGTGGCACGGTTTGTACACGTTACGGTTTTAGTGATCCATAATGGTATACCTGCTATAAAT
The DNA here is from genome assembly GCA_036936625.1 of Parnassius smintheus behrii. NCBI lineage: Eukaryota > Metazoa > Arthropoda > Insecta > Lepidoptera > Papilionidae > Parnassius > Parnassius smintheus. The sequence goes on along the minus strand of JAUPFT010000018.1, from coordinate 44,941,155 downwards.
GCAATAAAATTGAATTTTATAAATGTAGGAAATATATCTATTATGTATGTACCAGCAATAAAATAATATACAGCTCTTCTCTTTGACACTTTCCCACATTACATTATTTAATCTAGAGACGTTTGCTATTGTAGTAAATAAAAGTTAATAAATATTGCCAAATTAAAGTGACCAACTTTATGTGAAGTCATTGGGACAATCTTTAGAATCTGGATGTCGTCGATTTGCTGAAATAGGAAAACATACTTACTGAAATATTACACAATACTACAAAACCAATCGAACATTCAAACGAAGTCATTTTGGATTCCCACCAGTCACAGATTCTCACTGCGGATATGCACTTGCCACATCTCTTTAAATTTCGTATTAATAAAGTATCATTAAATAATTAAAATTTATTTATAGATTTCATATTTAAAAGTTAAATTACTGCATATTGATGGTTTTAAACATCTTAAGCAGTTGAATGAGGGTGCGGTAACAAAACTTGTCATTATTTGCGCCTATATTACAATAATGTGTGTAATAAAATCTTAAAGAATTTATTTTATGGGCAGTATGCCATATTATGTAAATAAAACTATGCCATATTCTATTGTTTCATTTCTATTCTCACATTAGCATCTGATATTGATGGTGACTGCCTTGATGGTCTAGTGATCGTAAATCCGATTGCTGATCATGAGGTCGCGGGTTGGAATCCTGAGTCAGACCAAAGTCGCTTATTGGTTTTTTTGCTTCTTAAGCAATTAAGGGCAACCCTCCGGTAACGGGGGAGGGAGGTGGAGAATGCTCATAGCATACCAGGCAGCCGGCTGCGTGGTTACAAGAAATTCTCACTAGCAGCCTGTAGTCGGAAAATTGGGGCTGTTTTACCCCCGTGCCTCGGAAAGCACAAAGCCATTGGTCCTGCGCCTGGTCTCTGCAGTCGTGCCGGATTACCGTCCCATCAGACTATGAGAATAAAGGAATAGAGAGTGCACCTGGGCTTGTGCATACACTTGGGCACTATATTCCCATCTTGTGCAGATGGCTAATCTTCGTTGAGACTGGCTGCTGTGACTGAAATTCGGAAGACATTATTGACGGTGAATCTGCAAAATATGTGTTGTAATAAAAAAATCTTAATATTTCATAGAAGTGCGGATTTCCTCATGACGTCTTCCTTCACCGTCGAGCACGTAGTAAATCGGCACTTAAAGTTGCAATTAACAATTTCATTGGTGTCGGCGGGGATCGAACCCGGGTTGCTCGCATACTCTTAAATTTACGGCAAGCGCTTAGGCCCTGAGCTATCACGACTCTTCTCTTCTCTTAAATATAGAATAAAAAAAGCAAATACAACAACATGCGTAAGTTCTCTATTGTATTGTGTTGTTCAACTTACCCACCTGATTGCGAAAATATTTTATAGACATCCTACACGTGGATACAAAGACAGTCTCTGCACAGTATGCGTTAACATTAAAAAGACAAGTGAAATCTGACATCCACTATATGGACACGTTACAATTTGAAAGAGTTGTCGAAAACGCTCAAATGCCTTGGATCTTTAAAGACTGATTTTAAACACTAGTTTTTTCATTCCAAATTCTTGATGTATACTTGCGAAGTGCTAGAACATCAATGTTAAAGTGCGATGCATTAATATTATAGCAGGAAAGTATGTTTTACATTGACATTTTGCTTAATTTGAATAGAACCGATCAAAATCAATATTAATTAATATTTCCGGCATCATACTGATGTCGGAAATATTAAATGTGGGGTTACATGCAGGTGCTTTTAGAATAGCCCACCTGTTCGGAGAAAACCTCTGTCGTGGAACAATCTTTAGTGGGTATATATATTATTGAAATTGTATGAATACAAAAATTACTTAAGTTTAAACAAATAATTGTGAAAACCTTCATAACAATTGATGAGCGGAGCTGACCAATCTTCTACGTTTCAGGACATTTTTTTACGCTTTTCTCTCTGTTTTAGAAAGATGCTATGTACTTAAGTATTATACTGACGTATGGTGGTAGCACAGCGTTCGGTAGGTGGTTTATACTTGTAAATAGCGGCTATGGAGAGTACTAGAAAAATGTAATGTTTTCAGATAGATGGCGGTACAATCAGCTTGTTTACTTCAGACGTAAAATACCCATATTAGGTCCATATTCAGCTGGACAATTACGGTCTCATGAAAGTTAAGGTGAATAGAATAAAACGTGATTTATATATTTTATTAGGGTGTAAGTAACTAATAGTATAGGTACTGTTTTCTTGCCGCTGCCCCAACCTATAATTTGTTTATTCCTTTGAAAGTATATGTAAGACTATGATGAGAATGTAAGTACGTTATGAAATAGCGGTGAGTCGATGAGAAGGTTTCTATAAATAATTCAACTGAATTCCAAGTAACTGGTTAATCGTAGATTCAGCCTTCATGTATCGGACCTTGAATATATATAGCATTTTTATTAAAGTTTCTGTAATTTCATGATCGAGACACTTGCCGGAATTCCATAAATAAATTAGTGTCAGTATCAAGGGTCAAGTAGTTATCGGATAACGATCCATTATATGACAGACTTTGTAATAATGGTAACCGCAGTAGAACCAGAGTAATCGATGAAGCCTATTGAATTAGTAAGCGAAAAAAGGTACTCTAGTGGAAACCTCTACCGGATACTAAAGTTTAGGGCGGCCAGCCACTACATAGAGCGACGACCTGGTAAGAGATGCAGGAAGTCGACTGACGTAGGCGGCACAGGACCGTGCTTTGTAGCATTACTTAGTAGGGCCTATGTTCTGATGTGAGCTTGTGATGGACTGTAATAATGATGGTGATGATGAGTGTTCTATTGTCAACTTGTTGTTGAGGTTGTTACGCAGCAGTCAATGGCATTAAAGCCATACTATATGTAATACTGTCGGTATTTCCTTAACTGTGCTATTTGTGTTGATTTATGGGACTAGAGTAAGATCATAGAACTTATTTATTCGCACTATACTATTTATTCATTTTTTACAAATTAAATACTTACTATTTACCTAACTAATGTAACATCCCCTTAACAGACTCGCCAGTGTTAACGGGGACTAGCCACCTGCGAAGGACAGGATTATAGTGCACGAGTGTGTCCGAAAACACAAATGCACGCTCTTTTTCCTAACATTTCGAGGTAAAAGTAAAAAAGTAAAGTTACAGCCTACATTCATCCCACTGCTGGGCACAGGCCTCCGCACATTACTGAGAGGGTTTTAGGGCAAGAATGTGTTCGCCGCGCTGCCCCAATGCGTGTTGGCGAACTTCACATGTCTTCGAAATATTTTATATTTATTTCTCAAACATGTTGGTTTCCTCACGATGTTTTCCTTCACCGCAGAGCACGTGGTAAATCAGCTCTTAGAATTACAATTAACAATTTCATTGGTGCCGGCGGGGATCGAACCTGGGTAGCTCGCGTATCGTGAAATTAGTAGCGATTTATTAATAGCATCCTTCTCCCACGTCACTTCTAGTTGGGGGGTTGAATTGTGAAATGGTAAAGGTTTTTTAACCATTTTATTATTAATCAGCATTCACTTATAAATATATTTACCGTTGCAGCATATCAATGTCCACTGCTGGACATAGGCTTCTCACATAAATTGTTATATATTTAGCCTACCTTACCTAGCACACTAGCACCACAAGCTTATTGCTTAGTTCAAGCGCAGATGCAAATATATATTGTTAAAATTTTTCCTGAATAAAGAAATTATTATTATTATTATTTACCATAGCTGCTTCGACTGACAGGCGGGTTGGAAATGCAGTTTATTTTATTATTAGTTGTTATTAGGAAGACGTTGCGGCCATCTCCTCCATTGTTTCCATCTGTCGCTTCTCAGAAACGTTAGTTTTAAAAGTTTTTAAATATAATAAAGTTGCAGCACATAAGTATTTATTAATCTATTAACTGCGTAGTATGTAGGTAATCCTAAAACAATGACGTCAAATTAAAGGATAAAATTTTTGATTTCACATAATGTAAACGTTACTGTATATGCCCTTAAATATTTTCTGGTAAGTACTCTTTGCGATAAGATGCAGTGTCAAATGAGCGGAGAAAATTTTGAGCAGGTACAACCACACGTGGCTGAGATTCGACCTCAGGGCCTGCAAGTGGCCTGGCCCATAGACACCTATTGAAAAGGAACCAGAGAAGAAGGTCGATTGATCCGGCTGGTACAGCAGCGGATTTCCCAACCTCCTATGACACCTACGTTGGGTTCGGGAACAACGTATGTGAACCCCGCAACGGAGTAACACACAGGGGCGTCGACCTCTTCCTTTTCTTCAAATAGGTTCAGGCGGGGATTACGGGTCTTCCGAAGTCGTCCCGGTCCCAACGCCTTAATTCTTCAATATGTGCCGCAATAGCGACACAGTGGACTGAATTTTACGGGTAAAGGATTCCTTGGGAATAAAACAGTAATTATCTTCAAACCGTTTCGTGAGAGAGTAATTACTTTCCTTATCGCTTCCCTATGCACTTTTTCTTTCTTGATTATTATATATACTGCTGGTGCCGAACTGTCCCGAAAGATTTGTACGTGATGTCGTCTACAATGTCCCGAGGGACAATGCAGGTGTCGGGCCTCGGGGTGTACCCCATTGCCCGGATGTTCCTCATGGCCCCTCACTATGGGCCAGTCCTTAAAGCCTATTTAGGCATAATATAGTAATTCCGGGTTAGTCCGTAATCGGTAATGTTTTTCCCGTAGTTGGTTAATTACGGGAAAAAGAGAGGTTGTCCAATAAAAGTCGAGTTGGCCTTTCAGCGGCATTGTGGGTTGTTACTCGACTCTCTAATCACATATAGAGAGGAGTTCTCTTGGAAGAGGTCGCCCGTCCGGTGGCCGGGTGTGCAACGGCGCAAAGCCGTTGAGGTGTTCATGTGGCCCGTTGTCGGCGCGGTCAAACATGCCGCGCCCTAGCCGGGCCATGAAGTCGGTGATGTTCTCGATCTTCAAGTCCGCCGCTATTACGTCGTTCCGGACGTAGAGACCTGCTCCGACGATCGTCCTTAATGTCAGATTCTGCTGGGCCTGCAGTCGCCGCCTCAGAGGGTCGCTCAGAAGTGCGTACTAGGCCGGTGCAGCGTAGGTGATGATGGTCCGGATATACATCTTGTATATCCGGAGCTTAGTTCTTATAGGCAGCTTGGATGCCAGGACCGGCAAGAGCGTCGCCCGCGCACATCGGGCCCGGCGGACGACGAAGTCGACGTGCGCGGTCATGCGCAGCGTCCTGTCGATCCTGCACCCAAGGTAGGTTACAGCCTTCTGGTACGCAATCTTCTGGCCGTTGAGGGTCAGCGGAGGTGGAAACTTCCTGAGACGGCGAGTGAGCAGAGCGGTCGTCTTACCAACGTTGACCATCCTCCACTCATCCAGCCATGGTGGCAGCTGTAATGTAGGGTAGTAGGTTAAGACTTATTATATAGGTGGCGGGTAAATTAAGATAATACAGCGAATTCATTATGGAATAAACGTTATAGATTGCGTTACGTTCTTTGTGTTCTCTCCGGCTTTCATAAACATTACATTGGCGACGAGGATAAAAACGTAGTTTTATTGTGTTTTTAATCGTTGTGAGTAAAAGTTTACAAGTTAATTCGAGGACAATGTCGATTGGAAAAGTAAACGAGTTCGATGTAAAAACCGGGGTGTGGTCGTCGTATGTCGATAGACTTGAGATGTATTTTACGGCAAATAAAATAAATAGTGATCTCAAGTTGCCCACGCTAATAGCGGTCATGGGCGATGAGGCCTACGAGTTGCTAGTGAACCTGGCTAGCCCCGTGAATCCGTCGGAATTAAAATACGACGCCGCCATTAGTCTATTGCGCAACCACTTACAGCCGGCACCATCCGCGTTAGCGGAAAGGTATCGTTTTAGACAAAGGAGGCAAGCAGCGGATGAGAATATAGCAGAGTACGTAGCAGAGTTAAAAAAATTAACACGTCACTGCAAACTGGGCGACGGTCTTAGTGAAAGTCTACGGGATCAATTTGTCTGCGGATTAAGGAGCGATGTTATTCGGCAGAGGCTGTTTGCGGAGGATGACACATTAAGTTTCACCAATGCGATAAAGATTGCCAGCTCGTTAGAGGCCGCGGAGCGGGACGCTGCGGCGGTAGATGCAACCGAGTCAGCAACATCAGGAAGAGATATGGCGGGGGTGCACTCGCTGGTGATCGGGAAAAATGGATTGCGGAGAACGTTGGGGGGAGGCGGGCGCGGAATGCGCGGAGACCGCCAGCCACAACACAATCGGCCGGGATCGTCTACAGCTGTAAGGAGGCCCGATGCAATTAGCAGTCAAAATTGCAGCGGATGCGGAGGGACAGGCCACGGTTATGAGGATTGTCGGTTCCGGGAATACGTGTGCAGCAGGTGCAAGCGCACGGGTCACCTACGACGCGTGTGTCCGGGACAGGGCGCGGCATGTATTCGCACAACCAGGCATACCGCTTGTCATCAGGCAGACGTGGCACGGCATGATGAAGACGGGGGTCAATTAGAGGAGTTTCATCACCTATGTTTAGGTGACTATAAGGCGGTGAGTTTGCCAGTGACTGTAAATAATAAAGTCATCAATATGGAGGTTGATACGGGAACGGCAGTGTCATGCATTAGCGAACAAACTTATAAGCTATATTTTAGTACCATTAAGTTAGATAACACAAGTGTTAGTTTGAAGTTCTATGACGGTTCGTCACTTAGACCTTTAGGATTAATCACACCGGAAGTTTGTTACGGTGGAGAGAAAAAAAGATTAGAATTGTTTGTTGTCAAAGGAGGAACCACGTCCTTGTTGGGCAGGCAGTGGTTATCTGAATTAAAAATAAAATTACCATTATTTACCAACTGCCATAACTTGCAGAGTAACCGAGGTAATTTAGATGATCAATTGAAAAATTTGTTTTCCAGATATAAAGAATTGTTTAATGGAGGGCTGGGACGGTACACGGGCGGCAAGGCGACGTTAAGAATCCGCGAGGGGGCAGCGCCGGTGTTTCACCGCGCGCGGCCAATACCGTATGCGCTGCGCGAGCGCGTCGACGCCGAGCTGGACGCGATGCTGCGCGACGGCGTCATCGAGCCCGTCGACTGCTCCGACTGGGCCTCGCCGCTGGTACCGGTAAACAAAGCTGACGGTTCGTTGAGAATTTGTGCTGACTATAAGGCGACGATAAACCCTGTTTTGTTAGTTGATCGATATCCCTTACCTAGAGTTGAGGATTTAATTGTTAGGTTGAGTGGGTCGAAATATTTTTCAAAAATTGATCTGTCTCAAGCCTATAATCAGATAGAGCTAGACGATACTAAAAAGTTAACCGTAGTTAATACGCACCGCGGCTTATTTCAGTATAATAGGTTAGTGTACGGGCTAGCATCGAGTGCTGGAATATTTCAGCGTATTATGTATAATTTGTTAAAGGACATCCCCAATGTCGAAGTATTTTTAGACGACGTCATAATCGGCGGGAAAAATAAGTTCGACCACCTTCAAGCCGTAGAAGCTGTCTTTAGCAGGTTACATAAGAACGGATTGAAATTAAAAAATCATAAATGTATATTTTTTGTAAACGAAGTGCAGTTTTTAGGGTATGTACTTAGTAAAGACGGAGTAAAAACAGACCCGAAAAAGATAGAAGCAATTGCTAAGCTACCTAGGCCTAGTAACGTGACCGAGGTACGGTCTTTTTTGGGTTTAGTAAATTTCTACGCAAAATTTATTAAAAACATGAGTAGTAGGCTCGTACCATTATACCAATTACTGAAAAACGGTCAAAATTGGTTTTGGTCGAAGGAATGTGAGCGCGCGTTTGTTGAAGTCAAAAATGTATTAATCAGCGCGGAAGTATTAGCTCACTACGACCCCCAGCGGCCGGTTATAGTAACGTGCGACGCGAGCGCCAGAGGGATAGGGGCCGTGTTGTCGCAGCCGAGCGACGACGGCAGTCGCGAGCGCCCCGTGGCTTATGCGTCACGCACGCTTAACGACGCCGAGAAAAACTACTCGCAGATACACCGCGAGGCATTAGCGATTATATTTGCCGTAAATAAATTCCATCAATATTTGTACGGTCGGCATTTTACTCTGCGCACCGATCACAAGCCGCTAGTGTCCATTTTTGGACCGAACACAGGTATACCAACTATGGTAGCGAGTCGGATGCAACGGTGGGCAATTATTTTGTCCGCTTATTCGTTTGATATTGAGTACATACGTACCGATGTGAATGGAGCGGACGGCCTGTCGCGTCTGCCGCTTTCGTCTAGTAAGATGACTCATGCGGCGCCCGAGCAAACGTATCTGCATTTCGTTCAGCAATCATTGTTGTTAGATTATAATAAAGTTAAAAATGAAACCGCTCGGGATCCAATTCTCTCGAAGGTTATTAGCTATATTCGGGATGGTTGGCCAGGGGAATGTAATATTAAGGGTTTACAACCGTTTTTTAATCGAAAGAATGAATTATATGAGGAAATAGGCTGTGTGATGTGGGGGCATAGACTAGTTGTTCCGGAGGCCTGTAAGGAAAAAGTTTTATGTATGATTCACGAACCTCATATGGGCATTGTCAAATCCAAGGCTATAGCTCGAAGCTATGTTTGGTGGGCCGGGGTGGACGAGGCGGTGGAGCGGATATGCCGGGAGTGCGAGATATGCGCGGCGCAAGCGGATGCTCCGCCAAAACAGACGCCTCGTATGTGGCAATGGCCCAATCGTCCTTGGTCAAGGATACATTTAGATTTTATGGGGCCCGTTTTTGGAAAAACATACTTGGTAGGGGTCGATGCGATGTCAAAATGGCTAGAAATCTATCAAGTAGCGAGTACGGCAGCCACGGGGGTAATAGATAAGTTAAGGGAACTTTTCAGTCGTTGGGGACTACCCAAACAAATCGTGACGGACAACGGCCCCCCGTTCTCAAGTATAGAATTCAATAACTTCATATGCAGTCAAGGTATCGATCATAGTTTCACGGCTCCGTATCACCCTGCTTCGAACGGTTTAGCTGAAAACGCGGTAAAAACCTTGAAGCGGGTTATAAAGAAAGCGGTGCAGGAAAAACAAAACGTAGACAGGGCACTACAAACTTTTTTGCTATATTATAGGAATACGGAGCATTCAACCACCGGCGAGAGTCCCGCTATGTTATTGTTAGGTAGACGACTGCGCACTAAGTTAGATATTTTAAAACCAGACAGGGAAAACAGGATTTATAAGGTGCAACGACACCAGAAAGACTTAGCCAAAGGAGGAGACAGGAAACTGAATCCTTCGGAAGATGTTTGGTATAGACAATACTTGAAAGGGGAAAAGTGGGGCAGTGGTCAAGTAGTAGACGTTAGGGGTCCTAATAGCTATACAATTAAGGGAAAAGGTGGCGAAATAATTCATAGACATATAGACCAATTAAAAAGGAGATCTTTAAGGGCATCTATGACATGTCCTTACAATGATCCTCAGTCAGGTTGCAGCACAAATTCAACCAACGAGCCGACGGTGACACCAGAGGTGGGAAAGGCTCAGCCGGGTCCGTCGGCGGATCAGGATGACCGGGGGGTGGTAAAAACCTCAGAGGCTGAAATCGGCTTAAAGGAGTCGGCAAGGGAGACGACCAGTGAGAACCCGGGTTCACAGGCGTATCAGGATACCTTGCCAAACGTTGTACCGCCCACAAAGCCTCGGAGTCGCCCTATAAGGCAATGTAGACTCAAAAACCTTATTATTGATTAAGCGCTGATACAATAATGTTAAGTAATTAAGTTATATTTAAGATTAGCATAATAATAAATAAGTGTAGAGGAGTGTAATGTAGGGTAGTAGGTTAAGACTTATTATATAGGTGGCGGGTAAATTAAGATAATACAGCGAATTCATTATGGAATAAACGTTATAGATTGCGTTACGTTCTTTGTGTTCTCTCCGGCTTTCATAAACATTACAGCAGCAGGTCCAGCAGACGCTGCATCTTGGCAGTGGCTAAGTGGGCTCTTCTGGACGAAGTGAAATAGGCGCTATCGTCCGCGTATAGCGCCAGCTCGACTTCGTCCTCCTACTCTTGGAGCCTGCCTGCCAGTGTAGGTATGTCGTTGGTGTAAGCCGCGTACAGGACTGGTGACAAACAGCTGCCCTGTGGGACGCCGGCTCTGATGGTTCTTGTTGCGGACTCGGCGTCCTCTACGCAGACGTAGAACTTCCTGTCTTCCAGGAAAGACGCCATTAACCGCAACATAGCAGGAGGGACACTGGTCTGTTCTTCCAGTTTATATAATAATCCTATGTGCCACACCCGGTCGAACGCCTTCTCGATATCGAGGAAGACGCCCAACGATATGCGGCTACGATTGTATTCAGCCGCAAGCAGGTGCAGCACTCTAGTCAGTTGTGTGACTGTAGAGTGACCCCTCCTGAATCCGTGTTGCTCCGCCCGAAGTTGGATGCACGGACGGAGACGTCTCAGCAGCAATCTTTCAAACAGTTTAGCTATGTGTGGTAATAGCGTGATCGGCCTGTAGCTGGCAGCTCTACGCCTGTCCTTCCCGGGTTTCGGCAAGACGATGATTTTGCCTTTTTTCCAGTCCTCCGGGAAGTGGGATGTCCGCAATACCCCACTGTAGAGTCGACCAAGCTCTACTATGACTCTATTGGGCAGCTGTCGGAGTGCAGCGCTGGTAATCCCGTCGTGCCCCGGCGCCTTCCTCGGTTGCAGGCGGGTTACTGTCCTCCGCAGTTCAGCAGGGGAGATGAACCACTCTCCTGCAAGAGGCGGCGCGGGCGACGACAGGAACTCCTGTACGCGACTTTCCTTCCGGGCATGAAGCTCCATGAACTCTGCACTTGTTGGGTTCGGCATAAATTGCTCCTCGAAGTGCTCGACTAGGATATCCGCTCTGGCCTTGGCATCGTAGCAGCGTTTGCCCGCGTTGTTGGTCAGCGGGCAAACGGGAGGTTTGGTTTTGGTCAACTGCCGGTTCAGTTTATAGAGCGACGCATCTTGCTCTTCTGCCTCCCTGATGCGCCGATCTCAAGCGTCGCCTCTGAAGGCCTGGACTGCAACCGACAGTTCCTCCGAGATGGTGTTAAGCTGGGTCTTTAGTCTAGGGCAGCGAGTACGCGCCCAGAGCTTTCTCAGCGCTCTCTTGCGCCTGATCTGTACGCATATCTCACGCGGCAGATCGTCTCGCCTAGCTGTGATCGGGACGATCTAGAGGCCGCGTGAAGGGCCTCCTTGATGTTGTTGGTGATTCTAGTCGCAGCGGCCTCTACGTCGTCCGCTGTGCTTATCGGCTGGTGTGCTGGAGGTCTCTGCTGCAGATGTTGACAGTAGAGCCTCCAGTCGACACGTGTCTTAAACGCTCTGGGCGGCGTAGTCACCGCCTTCAGGCCAAGGGTTTTCAGTAACGGGAGGTGCTGTGAGGACAGGTCGTACAGCCCTTCTACCACTGTCGGGTAGTTGACGTTCCTAGTGAGCACGATGTCTAACACATCCGGATGCCTCCGAGGATCGGTAGGAACGTGCGTTAATTCCTCGGGACCTAAAACGTCGTACAAGTTCTTTTCAGCATCGTCATATAGTTCAAGACCCGGCGGGGTGATCACTCTGGACCCCCACGCCGGGTGTTTAGCGTTCAGGTCCCCGGCGATAATTGTGGGTGTATCGCCTTCCATCACCGTCCGGATGTCTGAGGAGCAGAATGGAGTCCCTGGCGGGCGGTATGCTGCGTAGATCCTAAGTTCCTCGCCCGCCGCCTCCATTCTTATGCCGATAGAGCGCATAGTCTGGTAAGGTGGTAGTTCCAGCTCTTGATGGACGATGTCCCTCCTCACTAGAACCGCCGTCCCTCTGTAGGCGGCCCCTTGAACAGTGACCTCGTCCTTCCTGTAGATATGGTAATTCGGCAGCTTTATATGCATCTTTGGATTCAGCTTCGTCTCTCCCAGCAAAATGATGTGCAAATCCTGTTGCTGGGCGACTGTGCGGAGTTCATGCAGCTTCTGCTGTATTCCGTCCGGGTTCCAATAGAGGAGGCGCAGATTACTCTCCTCCGTAATGCCGGGCTAGAAGGTTTGCCAGCGCCTTCATTATCGCTGTCACTGGATCTGTCCCGGCTCTTATGTCAGCCAGGACTTGTGTGCCGACCTCGATGGCAATACCAACCAGACGTTGGATTGCATCTGCTGTTTCGAGGCCGGTGGTTGGTGTTTTCCTATAAGAAGGCGTTGGCAATTGTCTCGGGTGTTGGGGCTCCTGGTTTTGCTCTCTTTGCTTGTGGGTAGTGCGCGCTCTACCAGTAGAGCGGGCTCTATGTTCGGATAGAGCCCTTTCTGGCACTCTACCCACGCTTCTGGTTGTCTCCCGAGTAATCTGCGCCTGTGAGGCTACTGGTACGGTTGGTGTCGGGGTAGAGGTGACAGCCTGAGGAAGCTGCGACTTCTTCCTACTTCTCTCCCGCCTCCTCTTTTTGGAGGGTTGCCGTTCTGTGGCAGGATTGGCGGGAGGCTGTAGAGTCGCCCCGGTGGTTGCCCTGGTCGTTGTGGTTTCCACCGTTTCCTGGAATGTTACGGGTGGGGGAGGGGGCTGGTTGCCTGCCCTTCCCAGTGATGGTGGTCCACCCGTCTTGCTGAATAGTAACAGCTTTCGGGCGACTCTGGGGGGCCTTTTTAGGAGCCTCCGGGAGTAGTCCCGGCAAGGTTATCCCCTGCCTCCTAGCAGTCCTCCTCAGGACTGGACAGCGGCGGTCATTTGCCGTGTGGTTTTTACCACAGTTGGCACATTTCGGTTCTTCCTCTCTACCCCGAGGGCAAAGGCTTGCAATGTGCTCCCTCTGCACAGCGCACGCATCTCACTGGCCTGAAGCAGTTGGCAGAGGCGTGCCCGAAGGCCTGGCATCGGTGGCATTGGGCTGGTCCTGCTTTTCTTTGCCAGGCCTCGATGACGACCCCTCTCATGTAGAGGAGTTCGTCGATGTTATAAAAATCCTGGAGCTGCTCCAGGCTCAAGTGGTCCAATTGGGCAAAGTAGATGCAGCCAGGTCTGCTCCTACGAGGTGGTATTGCCTTTACGTATTTAATGGGGAAGCCTTTTGCCCTTATGGCCTCCTCTATTGCTTGGGTATCCGTGCCCATTGGTAGACCCTGGATGCCCACTTTAGTGGGCTTGTCCTCCTCCGGGGTGTAACAGTACCACGACAGTGTTGATGTTTTCTTGGTTAGTTCTACCATATACCGCTGTACTGTGCGGAATTCATTCGCGCTTTGCGGTGCGAACCGTACGCCTTTCCCGAATGGACGGGCATTTATGGGGTGGCCCAACATATTGTTGAGCTCCTTAAAATGCCTCGTCCAGTCCGGTAGGCATTCAGCCACTATGGGTGGGTAACGGCCTTTCTCCTGGTCGGCAGGCTTCTCAGTAGGCACTGCCGCCGGTGGTGGTCGTGGTACTGCTGGTGCAGCTACCACATGGGCATAGCTGGTAGATGGCCGTTGGCCATCGTCCTGCGGGAGTCCGGACGGATTGGTTGTTGCCACCGGCGATGATCGGCCGGCGGATGCTGCGAGGGTGGCATACGTGGTTGACCCCCAACTATAGGATTCTTCGCCCCCCTGCTCATACTGGGCCGAATCATGGCTTCGCCGATCTGGTGATATGGAGCGCAGGGGGGGTTGCGGTGAAGAAGGTGACCTAGGTGGCGATCTTAGCACCTTCTTTGTAGTCACCTGGTGGTAATCTTCGTCTTCCTCCGATGTAGCTGGTGCTTCATCGGAAGATAATTGGGAGCCAATCCGTTGCCTCTTCTCGTACAAGGAGGCTTCAGTTTCCGGAGGAGTATGTCGTCTTGCCGTTTTCTTTGCCCGCTGCTCCTGGGGCGTCGGTTCCTGCCTGACCGTGTGCTCAGACACGGCCGGCGTGAGCGCGACGCTCGGTGCGGGCTCTTTACGTGGCGAGACGGGTTTTCTTTGAGGGATCTGTGAAAAGGATGACACTATTCTAGTGCGCTCCAGGTTCAACAGATCCCTCACAGCCAGTGGTCGTTCCAACACACCTTTTCGGTCCGGTGGTTTTCTAGATGAGGGGGGGGGGAGGCTCCCCCTTTTTCTTATCGGACATGATGACCTACCTACGTCAGTCAGGTAATCTAAATTACGGCCCTGTCTAAAATATGGTATGTAAGAATAGTGACTTTCCACACTTGGGGCACTGCCTACCCCTTTTGTAACAAAAGGGTTGAGGGAAGTGCTAAGGTGGCACTTTATAACGCCACTAGGCACAGGATGCACATAGCGCATAAAGTGCCAAGAATCAACTAGGGGCCGGTGACCTCGACGCCTCACGGAATCACGGGACTCAACGATCGGCGGAGTATGTCGTAGTAAGTCGTAAGTCGTACCGGCGGTCATTTGCAGCCACTGCTAACTGCAAATAACGCACACCTAGGAGATCCTCAACGATTTGTACCGTTAATTGTCATCTGCACGCACCTAGGTACGTGTAGGTATCGGGCCTCGGGGTGTCCCCCATTGCCCGGGTGTCCTCATATCCCATCATTATGGGACAGTCATTTAGCCTACTCTAGGCTAGATAGCATACACGGGATTTTTCCGTATTATGGTGTTAATATTGTTTCCGTAGTTATCCAACTACGGAAAAAGGTGGTTATCTGATTGAGTCGAGGTTGGCCTTTCAGCGGCATTGAGGGTTGTTACTCAACTCTCTAATCACATATAGAGAGGAGTTCTCTTGGAAGAGGTCGCCCGTCCGGTGGCCGGGTGTGCAACGGCGCAAAGCCGTTGAGGTGTTCGTGTGGCCCGTTATCGGCACGGTCAAACATGCCGCGCGCTAACCGGGCCACAAAGTCGTGGATACTCTCGACCTTCAAGTCGGCCGCTATCACGTCATTCCGGACGTAGCGACCTGCTCCGACGATCGTTCTTAGTGTCAGGTTCTGCTGGGCCTGTAGTCGCCGCCTCAGAGGGTCGCTCAGAAGTGCGTACCAGGCCGGTGCAGCGTAGGTGATGATGGTCCGGATATACATCTTGTATATCCGGAGCTTAGTTCTTATAGGCAGCTTGGATGCCAGGACCGGCAAGAGCGTCGCCCGCGCACATCGGGCCCGGCGGACGACGAAGTCGACGTGCGCGGTCATGCGCAGCGTCCTGTCGATCCTGCACCCAAGGTAAGTTACAGCCTTCTGGTACGCAATCTGGTCGTTGAGGGTCAGCGGAGGTGGAAAATTTCTGAGACGGCGAGTGAGCAGAGCGGTCGTCTTACCAACGTTGACGACCATCCTCCACTCATCCAGCCATGGTGGCAGCAGGTCCAGCAGACGCTGCATCTTGGCAGTGGCTATGTGGGCTCTTCTGGACGAGGTGAAATAGGCGCTATCGTCCGCGAATAGCGCCAGCTCAACGTCGTCCTCCCACTCTTAAAGCCTGCCTGCCAGTGTAGGTATATCGTTGGTGTAAGCCGCGTACAGGACTGGAGACAAACAGCTGCCCTGTGGGACGCCGGCTATAATGGATCTTGTTGCGGATTCGGCGTCCTCTACGCAGACGTAGAACTTCCTGTCTTCCAGGAATGACGCTATTAGCCGCAATATAGCAGGAGGGACACTGGTCTGTTGTTCCAGCTTAAATAATAATCCTACGTGCCACACCCGGTCGAACGCCTTCTCGATATCGAGAAAGAGAAGCGGAAAGCGAAAGATATGCGAAAGATATGCGGCCACGATTGTACTCTGCCGCAAGCAGGTGCAGCACTCTTGTCAGATGTGTAACTGTGGAGTGACCCCTCCTGAATCCGTGCTGCTCCGCCCGAAGTTGGATGCACGGACGGAGACGTCTTAGCAGCAATCTTTCGAACAGTTTAGCTATATGTGGTAATAGCGTGATCGGCCTGTAGTTGGCAGCTCTTCGCCTGTCCTTCCCGGGTTTCGGCAAGACGATAATTTTGCCTTTTTTCCAGTCCTCCGGGAAGTGGGATGTCCGCAATATCCCATTGTAGAGTCGACCAAGCTCTACTATGACTCTATTGGGCAACTGTCGGAGTGCAGCGTTGGTAATCCCGTCGTGCCCCGGCGCCTTCCTCGGTTGCAGGCAGGTTACTGTCCTCCGCAATTCTGCGGGGGAGATGAACCAATCTCCTGCAAGAGGTGGCGCGGGCGACGACAGGAACTCCTGTACGCGACTTTCCTTCCGGGCATGAAGCTCCATGAACTCCGCACTTGCTGTGTTCGGCATAAATTGCTCCTCGAAGTGCTCGACTAGGATATCCGCTCTGCCCTTGGCATCGTAGCATCGTTTGCCCGTATTATCAGTCAGCGGGCAAACGGGAGGTTTAGATTTGGTCAGCTGTCGGTTTAGTCTATAAAGCGACGCATCTTGCTCTTCCGCCTTCTGGATGCGCCGATCCCAGGCTTCGCCTCTGAAGGCCTGGACTGAAACCGACAGTTCCTCCGTTAGGGTGTTTAGCTGCGTTTTGATCCTGGGACAGCGAGTACGCGCCCAGAGCTTTCTCAGCGCTCTTTTGCGCTTGATCTGCACGCATATCTCACGCGGCAGATCGTCTCGCCTTGCTGTAATCGGGACGACCGTAGAAGCCGCGTGGAGGGCTTCCTTGATGTTGTTAGTGATTCTAGTCGCAGCGGCCTCTACGTCGTCCGCTGTGCATATAGGTTGATGTGCTGGAGGTCTCTGCTGAAGGTGTTGACAGTAGAGCCTCCAGTCGACACGGGTTTTGAAAGCTCTAGGTGGCGTAGTCACTGCCTTTAGGCCAAGGGTTATCAGTAACCGGAGGTGCTGTGAAGGGAGGTCGTACAGCACTTCTACCACTATCGGATAGTTGACGTTCCTAGTGAGCACGATGTCTAATACATCCGGGTGCCTCCTTGGGTCGGTAGGAACGTGTGTTGGTTCCTCGGGACCTAGAACGTCGTACTGGTTCTTTTCAGCATCTTCATAAAGCTCACGACCCGGTGGGGTGATCACTCTGGACCCCTACGCCGGGTGTTTGGCGTTCAGGTCCCCGGCGATGATTACTGGTGCATCGCCTTCCATTACCGTCCGGATGTCTGAGGAACAGAATGGAGTCCCTGGCGGGCGGTATGCTGCATAAATCCTTAGTTCCTCGCCCGCCGCCTCCATTCTTATGCCGATTGAGCGCATTGTCTGGAAGGATGGTAGGTCCAGCTCTTGGTGGACGATGTCCCTCCTCACTAGAACCGCCGTGCCTCTATTAGGCGGCCCCTCGAGAAGTGACCTCGTCCCTTCTATAGATGTGGAAATTTGGCACCTTTATGCGCGTTTTGGAATTCAATATTGTTTCGCCCAGCAGTATAATATGTATGTCCTGTTGCTGGGCGACAGTGCGGAGTTCCTGCAGCTTCTGCTGTATTCCGTCCGGGTTCCAGTACATTAGGCGCAGGTTATTATCCTCCATAGTGTCTGGCCAGGAGGTTTGCCAGCGCCTTCATAATCGCTGTTATGGGATCAGTCCCGGCTCTGATGTCGGCCAGGACTTGTGTGCCGACCTCGATGGCAATTCCAACTAGGCGCTGGATTGCATCAGCTGTTTCGAGGCCGGCCGACGGTGTTCTCCTATCTGAAGGCGTTGGTGCTGGTCTCGGGCGTTGGATTTCTTGTTTTTGGGTAGAGCGCGCTCTGTGTGCAGTTCGGGCTCTCTCTTCGGGTGGAGCCCTCTCCTGCACTGAGGGGCTATTGGTCCAGGTGTCGGGGTAGAGGTAACAGCCCGAGGAGGCTGCGACTTCTTCCTGCTTCTCTCCCGCATCCTCTTCTTTGAGGGCTGCCGTTCTGTGGCAGGGTTGGCGGGAGGTTGCAGAGTCGCCCCGGTGGTTGCCTTTTCCTGTTCGGGTTCCACCGTTTCCTTGTGTGGTACGGGTGGGGGGGGGGGGCTGGTTGTCTGCCCTTCCCCGTGACAGTAGCCCACCCGTCATTCTGGATAGTAATGGCTTTGGGGCGACTCTGGGGGATCCTTTTCGGGTCCTCCGGGAGTAGCCCCGGTAAGGTTATCCCCTGCCTCCTTGCAGTCCTCCTCAGGACTGGGCAGCGGCGGTCATTGGCTGTATGATTCTTGCCACAGTTGGCACATGTGGGTTCCTCCTCTCTACCCCGAGGGCAAAGGCTCGCTATATGCTCCCCGGCGCAGCGTACGCACTTCACCGGCCTGAAGCAATTAGCTGAGGCGTGTCCAAAGGCCTGGCAGCGGTGGCATTGGGCTGGTCCTGCTTTCCTTTGCCAGGCCTCAATAACTACTCCCCTCATATAGAGTAGTTCGTCTACTTCATACAATCTCTTGAGTTGCTCCAGGCTCAGGTGGTCGAACTGGGCAAAGTAGACGCATCCTGGTCTGCCCCTTCGTGGTGGAATTGCTTTAACGTATTTCACCGGGAAGCCCTTTGCCTTTATAGCCTCCTCAATGGTACTGGTATCGGTACCCATTGGTAGGCCCCGGATGCCCACTTTGGTGGGCTTGTCTTCATCCGGGGTATAGCAGTACCACGACATGTTGGGTGTTGCCTTGGAAAGTTCAACCATATAGCGTTGAACAGTCCTAAATTCAGTGGCGCTTTGTGGTGTAAATCGAACCCCCTTCCCGAACGGACGGGCATTCAACGGGTGGCCCAACATTCTGTTGAGCTCCTTGAAATGCCTCGTCCAATCCGGGAGGCATTCAGCCACTATGGGCGGATATCTCGCTTTCTCTTCCTGGTCGGCAGGCTTATCAGAAGTCGCTGCCGCCGGTTGGGGTCGTGGTACTGCTGGCGCAGCTACCATATGGGCGTAGCTAGTAGATGGTCGTTGGCCATCATCCAGCGGACGCCCGGACGGGTTCTCGGTTGTCTTCCTCGGTGACGTGGACGGCGAGTGTCCAACCGATATATTGGGGGCTAAGGTCGCATAGGTCGTAGCACTCCACCCGTACGACCCTTCTCCTCCCTGCTCTAGATCCACAGCTTCCATGCTGGAGTGGTGTTCCTCTGATCTAGGGGGGGTGGGTTTGTTCGGCGATGGCGATTTTGGTGGAGATCTCCTAATAGGTCTATGGTCTTGCTCCTCCTCGGAACTCGAGTAATCCGAGGAGTTTGAGGATCCAAGGCATTGCCTCTTCTCCTGAAGCGATGCTGCAGTCTCGGGTGGAGTATGCCTTCTCCACGACTTCTTAGCCCGCTGTTGTAGGGGTACCGGTTCTAGCCCAGTCGTACCTTCAGGTACGATGGGTGAGAGCGCGGTCCTCAGTGCGGGTCCTTTCCCTGGAGATAGAGGTTTCCTGGTCGGGATCTGCGAGTAGGAAGACACTACTCGAGTCCTTTCCGGATGAAAGATGTCCCGGTATGCTATCGGTCGATCTAGTATGGATGTACGGTCCGGTGGTTTTCTAGTCCTAGGCGGCGGCTCCCCCTTGTCGTTATCCTTGTCGGACATGGTGAAACCCTACCTAAGAGTCAGTAATCTAATTGGCCCTGTCTAAGTTCCAGCCGTTCGGCTAAATGCGCGACGCGGATGGATGGGTATGAGATACTTTGGTGTAATCACATGGGGCACTGCCTACCCCTTTTACAACGAAAAGGGTTGAGGTAAGTGCTTAGGTGGCACTTTATGACGCGACTAGGCACTAGATGCACGAAACGCATAAAGTGCCAAGAATCAACTAGGGGCCGGTGACCTCAACGCCTCACGGAATCACGGGACTCAACGTGGGCGGAGTTTGTCGTACCGGCGGTTATTTGCAGCCACTGTATAACTGCAAGTAACGCACACCTAGGAGATCCTTAACGATTTGTAAGAAAACTTGTTTACTGAGCTACCACAAAACTATACGCGAAAGAGAGCCGCGCCCTCTGTGCGATTGCGCCACTTAATTACATCAATTTGTACTATCACTCTCTCACGGTTTGCCCAATATCTTTATTTGTATAAGACATACATTTATACATTTTACTTATAAAGATAGCACTAAAAATATCTATACTATGATATACATTACATTTTTATATCACAAAAAAACCTTTTATTTATTCAACAAAATATGCCCATTTTACAACATTTGCACCAAGTTAGAATTCTTAAATATCTAACATATAAGGTTGAAACAATGTTCTTCACTTGAAAATATAAATATCTTAACTAATACAATAGTTTAATTTACATTTTTCCTATACATTTACCATTTAAAGCACTTTTAAATTTCTTACACAAAACTATCAATATTTCACTAATCCAAAGGAACTTTCACATGAAAATAACACAGAATTCACCTATTTTGCTCATACAGTCAATCTGAAATATTTTACAAGTCAATTTTACATAAGTTACTGAAACTTGCAAATATTTATATTTCTACTTATTTTGACCTCCTAAGTTAACGCGCGGCTATGAACTCACGCTATTTGAACAACTAATTCTCACACGACTTTCAATTGTCGGCAAAAATGGCAAATTTAGCACACACTGTTATCAACCAATACTAGGTGAACAACTGATTCTACACGACTCCTAAATTGTAGGAAATTATTTCTAACTAGATTCTTACCAGTTATCATGTCTCTTATCAGATAACATAGACAAAAATATTTCATGAATCAATACATTGAAAATAAACATTTTGTTTTCATACAAAACGTATCAAACTCATATAAGATAATACTTATGCAATTAATTTCCATTAATTCTATTTATTCAGAAAGTGATCATTTCGACCGGGGAACAAATCCTGGTCTCTAACTTTATTTTAATATTCCTTTAAATTAACATTATTGTAAAGGTGATTTCAACCGGGGAACTGAACCCGGAAACATAATTTATATCTTAAAAAATCCCTATATTAATTTATTAAGAAAATATTACTAAGAAAACGACAAACTAGTCCGGCCTGGGAATCGAACCCAAGACATTCAAATTATTAATTCGATATTTCTTTAAGATTATATTCTTATTTATATTAGAATATTATTGCTCGATAATTTGTTTTTAGAAGCTGTTCGTAATCGGTTAACTAATAAATTGAAATATTCTTATAGACGCGTCGCCAACAACCTCCCCCCCGTGCATCAGCACCATCATTTGAGAGGCGTCGCGGGTACCAGGACTATTATTCTGGATGTAGGTCTCCTCAAGATACCTGTGCGAGTAATGACGTCAACCACTCTGGTGTGACCGTCTGGTCCCGGTAGCGTCCTATTAATCTTGCCTTTCGGCCACGTATTTCGTGGCAACGAATGATCTTTTATCAAGACAATATCACGTTCTTTGGGTTCCATTAACCTTCCGTTATTGCCCGTTCGAGGTATTAAAGTAGGCATGTACTCTTTCAGCCATCTCGTCCAAAAATGGTCGGCTAACCTCTGGGCGGATTTCCAATTGAGTTGACCCGTCAGATGTTGCTCTAAAAATAATCCAGGTGGTCGATCACCACATGAGCGTCCGAGAAGAAAATGATTGGGTGTCAAACCCTCTTCAGGACTATCCATATTGAATGTTACCAGAGGTCTGGAATTTACAGTATGCTCTGCTTCTAAAAGCAACGTATGCAGAACCTTCTCTCGCGGGCTCCTTTCTTTGAGCGTAGCGGTCAACGCAATTTTAATTGATCTTACTAACCTTTCCCAAGCGCCACCCATGTGCGGTGCTCCCGGAGGTATAAATTTCCATTTAATATATTTTCTAAATGACTCGTTTTTCATGCCCTCATAGCACTCTTCGCATGCTTGCAATAATTCTTTATGTGCAGCTTTGAAATTCGTCCCGTTATCGCTGTATATAACGGCTGGTTTTCCCCTTCTGGCGATAAATCGCCTCTACGCCATTATCATTGACGCTGGTGTCAATGAGGCTGCTAATTCTAGGTGTACTGCTCTGATGGTCAGACACGTGAATAAAACACCCCAACGTTTTTCGTGTCGCCTTCCTATAGTCACACTCATAGGTCCGAAATAATCTACGGCTGAGCATGTAAAAGGTGGTTCATGATGAGCTATTCTCTCCAGAGGATGATTTCCTTGTGGCACGTTGTCCTGCACCACTGACAGTGATGTGACACACTTCGTACTACGTTACGCAAGTTCAAGACATAAATTTTTTGGTTCACCTCATTCATCACCGTCTGTCACCGGTGATTGGCATGTCCAAAATGATGATAAACTTCTCTAATCATCATTTTAACGATTTCGTGTTTACCGTCTAATACGACAGGTTTTCTACTTTCCTCAGTCAAATTAGACTTGAAAGGTAAACGCCCATTTAAACAGAGTAAGTTATCTTCTCCTATTTCCATAGATAATTTACTTAAGCGTGAACTTCTTTCAACGCTTTTGCCCGCTTTCAAGCATTTCGTTTCCGAATGGAAACACTCATCTTGAACAACTTCCAAATTAATAATTCAGCTCTTTTTAAGAGCGTTATGTCCAACGCGCCATCGGGTCCTTTAACCGACTTTGCTAAAATTTCGTTGGAACGCATAACCGACTTTTCGGCTGTGTTGTCGGGTCCTTTAACCGACTTTCTTAAACTCTTGAATTTTTCTACCGTTTGTAAGGTGCGTGTAGTTGCCCCAAGGCATTTCTTAAAGCTGCTAAATCGTCCGTAGTCATGTAGACTTAACGGCCCTTGCTTTCTTAGCGCGTTTACGCCTTTCGGCGATTTTTTTCACCTGTTTCTAAGCTATTTATGGTGTCCACTTAGCTAGTCGGCTGCCCATAAGAGCTGCTTATAATTTAAGCCTTGTAATGGAAATTGGTTTCAGCGGAGCTACTCTTTAGCTTAATCTGCCTTTCTCGTAGCTCGTCCGTGGTGACGTAATACACCGCGGCAGCGTATGCTTTCTCACTAGCATCTGTGAAAGTGTGTAACTCTCCCTTGCCGACGCCTTCAGCAACGGGTCTAGGTACTTCTAAATGACCTAATTTCTTCACTTCCGATATCCATTTACAAAATAACACGTGTAATTCGTGTGAAACTTCTTCATCCCAAGAGATGCCTGTCCTCCATACTTGCTGGATTAGCGACTTCCCTTGAATCGTTATGGGTGATGCGAGTCCTAAAGGATCGAAGACTGACATCACAGCGCTAGTTATCTCCCTCTTCGTAGGCGGTCGTAAACCTTCCATCGGAAGAGGTTCCGGTGTGTTACGAAGACTTATGGAGAAACTTATTATATCTCGTTTGATATTCCAGATCAAACCTAAAGTGCGTTCTGTGTGCTCCTTATCTCCCAGTGAAGCACTTTCTTTATTTATTCTCCATTTTACATAAAACCTCGGGTCGGTTGCTAGCCCATCCCCTCAGTTGGAAAGAAGCACGTTTATGTAATTCATACATATCGTTTACTATCCTTTCGGCCGTCGTCACGTCGGGAAATGCCTGTAGATAGTCATCCATATAAAAATTGCTTTCCGTCGCGGAAGCTGCTTCTGGATAGATATGTGCGTTATCCTGCGCATTTCTATTCTTCACATATATAGCGATGCATGGTGATGATGCCGCTCCAAATATGAGTGACGTCATTCTATACTCTTCCGGTGGCGCGTCACGATTGTGCCGCCATAAGGATCGAAGGCTGTCCCTGTCTTCTTCCCGAATTTTCACTTTCAGGAACATTTCTTTAATGTCTGCCATCACTGCCACGCTTCCTTCTCTGAATCGTAGCAGAACGCCAAATAACGACTTCAATAAGTCCAGTCCGGTTAACAATGCATCATTGAGACAACGTCCGCCCGTCCTTGCGGCGGCGTCGAAAACTATTCTTATTTTCCTTTTTTGTGGATGAGTCACTGCGAAGTGAGGAAGATACCACGTGCGTGGGGAAATGGAAATATGGTTCGCTTTCTCTGCGTAACCGTTAACGATGAGATTTTCAATTTGCTTCTCATATTCTTTTTTCAACTCGCTATTTTTATCGAGCTTCCTTTCGATATTAAACAGGCGACTTTCAACCTGCGCTCTATTCGACGGCATGCACTCATTATCTGTGCGCCATAACAAAGCAGTCTCGTACCTATTATTAGGTATACGACGTACCGTTTTGCTCAAAATATTTAAAGCTCGTTCTTCTGGGTCGTTCGTGGGCTTTCGCGCAGACACTCCCAGAGATTACAAACTAAAATAATCCTTGATTAACTTCTCCATGTCCTCCTCCTTCTTGGTGGAAATGTGGTTAACAATCTTGATTGGTTTAACGCCACCCGATATGTGACCATGTAAAACCCATCCAAGTTTGGTGAGCGATGCTACAGGTAGGTTCTTACCTCCTGCAATTAATTCACAAGTAACTATGAGATGCCAATTGTCCCGGCCAATTAATATGGTAGGTCTGGACCTCTCATAAATCAACTCGTCCTTAATCGGTGTCAAATGGGAACACCGTTGCAATAATTCTCGGCTTACTGACTGCGGAGAAAGGTTAAGTGACTTAATTGTTTGTACACTTATCTCCTCTAAGTCTTTCGAGAAAATGCCTTTTATTTTAACGTTTAAGCGATACGAACTGTCGTCGTTAATTCGCTTACCTCCTATCGCTTCAATACGTAATTCTTCTTTGCGTCCGCGAGGTGCTTCTGAACCATCTTCTGAGCCATCCACTCCTCTATGAGTGTCATGGTTGATCCTTCATCCAGAAAAGCTGTGGTCGTGACCTTTCCTCTAGGTCCATACAACTCGACTGGTATAATTTTTAAATACGCACATGCCAGTGCATTCACTGTACTAACAGTTCTAATTTGAGCCTCTTTACCCCCCTCGTCCCCTTGCGGCGAGGTATTTTTATTGGGGTATCGATGTAGCATTCGATGATGTGCCATTCCACATCCCTCTACACCACATTTTTTCGCTCTGCACTCTAACCTCCTATGGTTAGGTGACAAACATTGGAAACATACTTTTGCCTTTTTAACCGCTTCCCATTTTTCGGGATTATTCATATCCTTAAATTTGTAGCAACTCACTATACAGTGTTCCTTGTTACATATAACACACTTATGTTTTACCCGACTTACAGGCTTATCCTGGGTTATCATAACCACTTGTCGGTTGTGCCCTTTATTATTTCGGCGTTCATAATGCTTGCTCTTAACACGGTTGCGTACACACCCCTTTGCAGTGTGTACAGTTTGCTTCCAGAATTCAGAACGTTTCCGCTTTTCAGGCACATTTTCATTGCTTAAGGACGTTCCAAATTGTTCACTCAATGAATTCAAAATTTGGCCATCTTCTGTAACTCCAAAGGATGCTGAGCTCGATATTCGAACCATTTAAATTTAATCATAGTTCCAAGTGTCTCCACTATACGGCTTACTAACTCCGGTGAGCATAAATACTGTGGTAGGTTCAACGCTTGTATTACAGTAACCACGTTCGTGATGCGACTTGCAAAAGAACCTATATTTCGGCAATCTTCCGCCAATCTTGGCATACGCTTTACATTATCGATTTCGGCTAGAATGAGCATCTCAACCCCACCGAATCTTCTTTCGAGAGCGTTCATTATTTCTTCAGGTTCACACAAAGTAAACAACAATGACTTAACTGCTTCCTTAGCGGTGCCCTTTAATGCCCTCCTAAGGCGTGCGACATTCTGCACCCCTGAAAATTGGCTTCTTGTGTCTTCAAACACCGTTTTGAAAATTATCCATTCACCCGGGTCTCCATCGAAGACCGGTAATTCCTGGAGGAAATGAAGCTGGGAAGACTTATCTTTACTCGCTATCTTTATTGCACTCACAATCGCTTCGGTCAATTCTGACACCTCACTCGCGTGTGCTTTCTGTGCATTGCCTAGGTTGCGCTCGACCTCCGCCCCTTTGCGGCGTGATCCCTTACACGCTCCCTTATCAGTAATGTCGGGTTGCGTTACACTAACCGGCGCGCTCATTATGGTCTGCTGAACCCAACTCCTTACGAAAGGTTCCACCTGAGTATTCCGCTCTTCATCATCCTCACTCGAGTCGATCTCCTCTTCTCGGTTGAGACGTGCTAACTAAAATTGAGACTTGGCTAAGGCAGCAGCTGCCTGTGCTCGTTCGAGCTCTGAGCGTTCGAATTTAATCCGCGCCTCTAAATCGGCTATCAGCCTCGCCGATCGCGATGACCTACTACCTCTCTGTGACCCTTTGTCACTAGTGTGCCCGATTACTGTCCTTGACGATGCCGCTTCTTCGGTCCTTTGACCTACTTTTTCGACTACCGTTTCACTCCTGGATATAACGGATTGTTGTGCGGTGCTGGTCTGCGTACCACTGGTGTCCGTCCTGTTGCTAGTCGTTGCCACGGACGCCCCTGAGTCCCACGTGCATGTGGACGTATCGGTGGTGGCTCCACTTGAAGGAGTTGCCCCAATCGAAGCAGTAGTTGTGGTCGCTCCAGATGATTCCGCTTCTTTAGCCTTTCTTGAGAGCCCTGTTCTTGTACTGGTTCCCTCGCTCCTCTCTGTCTGGTCTTGTGCCTTCTTCATCTTGCAGGAAGGTGATTGTTGGCCTACGGTCCCTAACTATCCCTACGGTCCCTACAACACCTTACCCTTAACCCTTCTACACCCCAACCTAACCCCACTACCCCTCCCCCCCTTTATCTCCCAAACCTAAAACCCTACTACCACCCTAACAGCCCTATCAGCCCTATCAATCCTGGACGGGTGCCTGCCTTGGTGAGCCGTCCAGGGATGGAGTCGTGCAGGAATGGAATGGAGTAAAGGTTTATGAACTGTCCCGCCAAGGAATATGACGAAACAGTCGAGCCAGTAGTGCAAGCGCAGTCTCCGTTTGGCACCATTAGGGGGTCGGGATGTATGCTGTGCTCGCCGCCCAGTCGCCGGTGACGCCTCTCCCGGGCGCTCTCCTCGGGCCGCGATGCAGTCAGGTGCCCACACGAGCACCCTCGCCTGGCAGCAGCAGCGGTGGATGCTTCTTCTTTTTTGCACCCTTGCCTGAAGACCCGACAGGAAATGCCGGAAACGGTCGTCCGACAGGAAATGCCAACAACTGGCCGTCCAGTGGAAAATGCCGAGCACATTTGCCCGACAGGAAAAAATGCCAAGCCCTGCTTGGCCACGATGAGCGCCTTCAAAAGGCAGCTGCGCCTGGCTGCGATACGTGCCCCAAGCGAGCACACGCCCCAAGCCGCAATCCCGGTTTTCTTTCTTCCGGTAGCTACCAGTATTCCAGGTCCGGTCCTGCCTAAGCCCTGATGGGCCTACTGCGCTGGCCTGGTCTTCTTGCCTTTGGTCCTGTTGCTTCAGCTCAAACCTCCGGCTTCCTTCGGTCGATGACCTTTACTCGGCTCCGAAGGTCCTCTTGAATGGTATCCAGCAGTTCACAGGTGATCCTTTGATCCGGCTGCGAAGGACCACTTGAAAAGGAACCAGAGAAGAAGGTCGATTGATCCGGCTGGTTCAGCAGCGGATTTCCCAACCTCCTATGACACCTACGTTGGGTTCGGGAACAACGTATGTGAACCCCGCAACGGAGTAACACACAAGGGCGTCGACCTCTTCCTTTTCTTCAAATAGGTTCAGGCGGGGATTACGGGTCTTCCGAAGTCGTCCCGGTCCCAACGCCTTAATTCTTCAATATGTGCCGCAATAGCGACACAGTGGACTGAATTTTACGGGTAAAGGATTCCTTGGGAATAAAACAGTAATTATCTTCAAACCGTTCCGTGAGAGAGTAATTACTTTCCCTATGCACTTTTTCTTTCTTGATTATTATATATACTGCTGGTCCCGAACTGTCCCGAACGATTTCTAAGAAAATTCGTTTACTGAGCTACCACAAAACTATACGCGAAAGAGAGCCGCGCCCTCTGTGCGATTGCGCCACTTAATTACATCAATTTGTACTATCACTCTCTTACGGTTTGCCCAATATCTTTATTTGTATAAGACATACATTTATACATTTTACTTATAAAGATAGCACAAAAAATATCTATACTATGATATACATTACATTTTTATATCACAAAAAACCTTTTATTTATTCAACAAAATATGCCCATTTTACAACATTTGCACCAAGTTAGAATTCTTAAATATCTAACATATAAGGTTGAAACAATGTTCTTCACTTGAAAATATAAATATCTTAACTAATACAATAGTTTAATTTACATTTTTCCTATACATTTACCTATCAATATTTCACTTTAATTTCTTACACAAAACTATCAATATTTCACTAATCCAAAGGAATTTTCACATGAAAACAACACAGAATTCACCTATTTTGCTCATACAGTCAATCTGAAATATTTTACAAGTCAATTTTACATAAATTGCTGAAATTTGCAAATATTTAAATTTCTACTTATTTTGACCTCCTAAGTTAACGCGCGGCTATGAACTCACGCTATTTGAACAACTAATTCTCACACGACTTTCAATTGTCGGCAAAAATGGCAAATTTAGCACACACTGTTATCAACCAATACTAGGTGAACAACTGATTCTACACGACTCTCAAATTGTAGGAAATTATTTCTAACTAGATTCTTATCAGTTATCATGTCTCTTATCAGATAACTTAGACAAAAATATTTCATGAATCAATACATTGAAAATAAACATTTTGTTTTCATACAAAACGTATCAAACGCATATAAGATAATACTGTTACGAGCTTGAGGTTCGTGACAATAAAAATTGCCGATAGAATTACCTAAATTAACACTTTAATTTACTTTACACAAATTAAAGTTAAAAACACTAATATTTAAACACACTAATTCACTTAATTCCGCTCCGAAGCTTCGCTTGTGTCGCCGAGTTCAACTCTGCCTCGATCGCATCTTGCAGCGCCTATTTATTTAAATTAGCAAAGAAGCGTCCGAATATTCAAGTAAATGCGCGCAAAGGGACGAGTTTGCGAGTATAGATTTTCTAGAAACTTAATTCTTCGGGTGGCGCTGTCGGTTGAGAGATCTGTGATGTCATTTTCTGCAACGCTCTACTCGCTCTCGTTCCTGACACTAGATGGCGCTAGTATATCGTCGACTGGAGCGCGTAACACTGCCCCCTCCTAAGACATGCTCGTCCCGAGCATTATCGGTCCCATGATAACGCGCCAAGCGATCCACATGGACGATCTTAGGAGTCCCTCTTACGCCTTTCTGTATCCGTAGGTCACATCGTTGATTCTGGTTACAATCCGGTACGGGCCGTCCCATTTAGCTTGAAGCTTAGGAGATTTCCCTTTGCTGCGGACTGGATTGTGCAACCACACTAATGAACCTTCGTTGAACCCTTTATTGTTCGTTTTGCGGTCGTACCGGGTTTTCATTTTCTCAGACATTTGCTGGCCCGATTGTCTGACGTGCTCATAAATGTCATTCATTTTGTTCCGCAAGTCATTTGCATAATCGGTTATACTGCGTGGGGCATCAGGTGGTATCCCGGTGATCAGGTCTGCAGGCAGCCGTAATTCTCTTCCAAAGTTTGCGAAAGCTGGTGTCACTGCTGTACTTTCGTGAACAGCGCTTCGATATGACAACAAAAACGGTTGTATGTGCTTGTCCCAATCTCGTTGCCGATTGTCTACAACTTTTGCTAGGTACCTTTCCAATGTCTGATTAAATCGTTCTACCATTCCATCAGATTGCGGGTGATAAGAAGTCGTTCCTGTTTTATGAGTACCCATAACTCGGCAAGTTTCCTGGAATATTTGAGACTCAAAATTCCTTCCTTGATCGCTGTGAATCTCTAAAGGTACACCAAAACGACAGAAGACTTCATGAACTAGCTTATCAGCAACTGTTGAAGCTTCTTGATTTGGAATGGCGAAGACTTCTGGCCACTTAGTGAAGTAATCCATCACAACCATGAAATACCTGTTACCGCTTTCACTCTCCGGAAACGGCCCCGCCACGTCAATGGCTATTCTCTCCCATGGTGCACCAACATTGTACAACTTCAATGCACCTCTACTACGAGTCTGAGGTCCCTTTACAGCCGCACAACTTGCACATTTGCGACACCAGTCCTCGACATCGTTTCGATAGTGGACCCAGTAAAACCGTTCTCGGATCTTCAGTAGAGTTCGTTTAACTCCCAGATGGCCTCCTGAATAATCATTATGGTACAGCTGTAGAACATCCGGTACTTTAGCTTTAGGGACAACCATTTGTGAATGACAGCTGTCTCCCCGAACATTTTCCCATTTACGGCACAGAACTCCATCCTGAAGCAGCAAGCTGTCTCACTGGGCCCAATAGCTTTTAGTGGTCGAACTCATCGCTGAGACGTCGCTCCACTTGGGCTTGGGAGCACTGGCCTTCATCCATTCCAGGATCGGCTTGATGTCCGGATCTTCCTGCTGTGCACGTTGTAAGCTGTCCTTCCACTCGTTGCTGAGGTGGTCTGCCCTGAGCATCCTCACGGATACCACTTCCTTACTCTCTTGCCTAGTACAATGGTTGCAATCTTCAGGACAAGGTCTTCTTGACAATGCATCTGCGTTGCCGTGAGATTTTCCGCTGCGATGTTCGATCTCAAAGTTGTATTCCTGCAGTAGTTCAATCCACCTCGCAACTTGTCCTTCTGGATTTTTAAACTGCAATAGCAATTTTAGTGCAGCATGGTCAGTTCTTAAGTGAAATTTTCGTCCCAGAAGATATTTGCTAAAATGCTGCAACGACTTTACCACAGCGAGCAATTCGCGTCTTGTGACACAATAGTTCCTTTCCGGTTTTGACAACGACTTGCTGAAGTACGCTATCACGACCTCTTGGTCACCATTCCGTTGAGACAACACACCGCCAAGTCCTATATCACTTGCGTCTGTGTCAACTATGAATTCTTTGCTTGCATCAGGGTATCCCAAAATAGGTGTTTTGCACAGACGGTTCTTGAGCTCCTGGAATGCGATATTGCAACTTTCATCCCAGCAGAAATGTCGCTTCTCCTCGGTTAGCTTGTGCAGAGGTTTGGCTATATCTGCAAAGTTCTTCACAAATCGCCGATAATAGGAGCACAAACCCAAAAATGCTCTAACCTGCGTCTTGTCTTTTGGAACCGGCCAACCCTTGACAGCGGCGATTTTCTTCGGATCCGTACGGATACCTTCTTCCGACACTACATACCCTAAAAAGTTAACTTGTCGTTTGAATAGTGAACATTTCTTCGGACTCAACTTGAGGTTGGCACTCTGAATCTTCATGAGCACGCGTTCCAGGTTCTGAAGGTGTTCCTCAAACGTACGGCCCACGATGATGATGTCATCCAAGTAGACCAGACAGGCATCGCCAATTAGCCCGGTAAGTACAAGCTCTTTCAGCCTTTCAAACGTTGCTGGAGCATTGCACAACCCAAACGGCATTACTTTAAATTGCCACAGACCCTTTCCCGTCGAGAACGCAGTTTTCTCCTTGTCCTTAGGGTCAATTTCAACTTGCCAGTAGCCACTTTTTAGTTCCAGCGTGCTAAACCACTTTACTCCTGTAAGCATGTCCAGGGTGTCGTCAATTCTTGGCAAGGGATAGCTATCCTTCTTAGTAACGTCGTTCAGACGGCGGTAGTCAACACAAAACCGCATGCTGCCATCCTTCTTCTTTACCAGTACCACGGGTGAACACCATGGACTAGAGGAAGGTTCAATAACACCATCCTTCACCATTCCTTCAATCATGGTTTCCACTTCCTTTTCACGTGCTACCGGCAATCTTCTTGGCCGCTGACGGATAGGCAATTCTTCACCTGTGTTTATTTTGTGTTGAACTAAACCAGTCTTTCCCATGTCAGCATCGTTTGATGAGAATACATCAGCGTACTTGAGTAACAACTTCTTCGCCTTGACCAATTCGTTCGGGGAGAGAACACTGCGAAGTGTGGTCACTCTCGTTTCTGCATCCTTGCTGGGGGTCCCAGTCGATAGATATTGGCATTGACATTGGCACTTCCTCACAAGTACCAATCAGTGTGCCTTTTTCTATAATCTGTTCCCGGTCGCAAAGGTTCAGCACACGTACTCCTGAGATGTCAGTGGTCCTGACCAAGGTTCGAGCTACTTTCCATGGAAGGTCATTGTTTACCCTTTCCACAAGTACACAACGGTGAGCTTGCCCAGCGTTTCGAGGAAGACTAACCGGAACAATCGTTTGCGATCTAGGCGGAAGAACAATTTTCCTAACGCTGTACATGTTCCCTGGTAACGCACCTTCCATAAAAAGTTCCTCCTGTCCACATCTCAAAACACCTTGCTTAACGTCGATCTCACAACAATTATTCCTCATAAAGTCTAGGCCTAGGATGCAGTCGTCCATTATATCAGCCACGATGACATTATGCAGGTAGATCACGTTGCCTAGCTTCAACTCCATCTCCTTCTCTCCACGGACGGGTATACGCTGACCGGTGGCTGTTACCAAGTTAATGCGTTCTCGGTTGTATGCGGAGTCCCCAAGGAACTGACTTATAAGTTGGGAACTAACAACCGTACGAGAGGCTCCAGTGTCTATGGTCAGTTTACACGGCATTCCGTTGACCTCGCCCTTGATGATTAGACTGTTCCCATCATGGGTTTGTGAGATCGAGATCCTTGGGGCTCTTTTAACATCAGCCAGCACCCGCCCCGCAGTTCTGGCTTTTACTCGTTTCCCTGCTGCTGCTGGGCGGTGCTGTTGGCCGCACTACCCTCCTGAGACCGATCACCTTCCCTTTCTAGGGTTCGCTTAGGGCACCTGGATCGAAGATGGCCCTTTTCCCCACAGCCATAGCACCTAGGGCTGTATCCTTTGTTGCGGTCGCGAACTGTAGCTGCTGCAACCTCCCTGACGCGATGGGAATGATGATCCTGCCGCACGGCTTCTACCTCCAGTGCATGGGCCAAGGCGTCCTTAAGCGTCTCGTGGTGCCCGAGCCTCACAGCAGCTCTGACGTCCAGGTCGCGGATGCCGTCGATGAATGTCTGCACCAGGTTCCCTTCAATGAGCACAGGTACAGACTGGTATGCTTTTCGAACCATCTTCTCCACCTCAAGGGCCCACTGCTGCAGGTTTTCATTGCTGCGTTGCACGCGATCTTTAAGCTGCGCGCGAAAGACGTGTTCCAGGTGAGCGTCACCATATCTCGCCTCCAATGCCTCAAGGAGCTGCTCGTAGGTCACTTTCTTACCGAGAGCTTCCAACACGGTTAAGGCTTGGTCGCGCAGGCCTAAGGTGAGTGCAGTCATGGCCTGGGTTTTATTCCAGCCGTTTGCCTCCATGACGGCCTCGAACTGGATTTTGTAGGCCGATCAGGAAGAAGTCCCGTCGAACGGTGGTACCTTGAACCCACGTAGCGAAGGTGTTGTAGCTACTACGGGAGCTGTAGTTCCATCCCAAAGTTTGAGGTCGTTCAGCGTTTTCTTCACGTCAGCCATCACGTTGTCAACCCGATTGTTCACATGGTTGATTCGGGTTTCATGTTCTTCGAATCGGGTTTCAGCTTCCACCAGGCGGTTGTCATGTTGAGCAACCCTATCCTTCACCTCCCTTATCTCTTTCCCAAAGGTAGCATGAAGGTCCTTCATGAGGAGCATCTGTTCCTCCTGTCCGCTCTGCAGCTGCTCTTTCAACTGACGGACCTGTTCCGCCTGCTGGCGAGCCTGCTCCTCCTGTCGGCGGGCCTGCTCCTCCTGTCGGCGGGCCTGCTCCTGCAGCATTACCATCAGGGTGCCTAAATCAGGTGCCGCAGATGCAGGAGCTACTGACGGACCGGCATCCGTTGCCGGCCGCTGGCCCTCCGACGTCTGCGGCGTTGCACCACCAAATCTTCGTTGGTCCGTCTCCTGCTGGCGTTGACTTCGGGTACGGACACCCTCCGTTTCCTCCTTAGGTAAAATCGGCATTATTTTATCCCACTTCTGACACCAATTGTTACGAGCTTGAGGTTCGTGACAATAAAAATTGCCGATAGAATTACCTAAATTAACACTTTAATTTACTTTACACAAATTAAAGTTAAAAACACTAATAATTAAACACACTAATTCACTTAATTCCGCTCCGAAGCTTCGCTTGTGTCGCCGAGTTCAACTCTGCCTCGATCGCATTTTGCAGCGCCTATTTATTTAAATTAGCAAAGAAGCGTCCCGAATATTCAAGTAAATGCGCGCAAAGGGACGAGTTTGCGAGTATAGATTTTCTAGAAACTTAGTTCTTCGGGTGGCGCTGTCGGTTGAGAGATCTGTGATGTCATTTTCTGCAACGCTCTACTCGCTCTCGTTCCTGACACTAGATGGCGCTAGTATATCGTCGACTGGACCGCGTAACAATACTTATGCAATTAATTTCCATTAATTCTATTTATTCACAAAGTGATCATTTCGACCGGGGAACAAATCCTGGTCTCTAACTTTATTTTAATATTCCTTTAAATTAACATTATTGGAAAGGGGATTTCAACCGGGGAACTGAACCCGGAAACATAATTTATATCTTAAAAATTCCCTATATGAATTTATTAAGAAAATATTACTAAGAAAACGACAAACTAGTCCGGCCTATAAATCGAACCCAAGACATTCAAATTATTAATTCGATATTTCTTTAAGATTCAACTAAGTGTTTTCTTATTAGAATATTATTGCTCGATAATTTGTTTTTAGAAGCTGTTCGTAATCGGTTAACTAATAAATTGAAATATTCTTATGGATGCGTCGCCAACACCTATCATGGATTAAAAATCTAAATGCTGACACGTTGTCACTCCTGACGACTAAAATCGAGTACTTTGCCACCAGTAAAATGGTTTCCAGCTCTGGTCATTGACCATGCAAAGTACAGGAGCATTATGCTGCTATTTCACGCTTGTATTAGGTACGTGCGAGCGCGGTACTAACCGTGTAGTGGCGGTGTAAAAATATCCACTGCCACATACCCCCATATCGTGCCGTGGGTATCGTAAGCGGTGAAAAAGTGTATCTGTGTGGTATGGCCGAGCCACGCTTCAGCTATATTATGGTTATAGCATGAATGGGTCGGCTCGACCGCAGATGGACCACGCTCTCACAAAATACCAGCATAAAATAACAGCTTAATGCTGCTGTGTTTCATATGGCGATTGTAGAGATCCGGAGACCCTTTTTTACTGGAAACGAGACATTCCATATTAGTTCTCAGAGGTGATAACGAATCTGCGTTTTTATACATAATCGAGGATAAATGTAAATGTCTACGGGCTACAGCGTCCAGTTACCATCAGGACCGTGTGTTCGTTTGTCACCCTTATCCTATAAAAAAGGTAAATCGCTACGGGAGACAGATAGAAGCATCTTACTGACAACAAGTCAAAATAATAGAAAACTGCGATCACAACCCACCTATCAAGTGGATGAGGGGGCGGCCTATGTCCAGCAGTGGACTCTTATAGATTGTAATGGATGGATGAATAGAGCGCGGAGCCGAGCTGACCCACGCTGGAGGCGTAATATGCTGCAGTGTGACTACCGAGTACATAAATATTTCTTTTGGTTATGATAATAATAATAATGTCTTCTAGACCGAATATTGGTCATGGCAGTCTGCCTCAACGGAGACTAGCCATCGAGGCAGGACAGGATTATAGTGCCCAAGTGTATCGACAAGCACAGGTGCACTCTATTCCCTCACTCTCATAATCCAATGGGACGGTAAACCGACACGACCGGAGAGAGATCTTGCGCAGGAGCAACGGCTTTACGTGCTTTCCGAGGCACGGGGGTGAGACACCAACAACTTCCTAACTACGGGCAGCAACTGAGAATTTCTTGACGAAAAAACTCAATTATATATTTTTTGGGCCGACCTGGGATTCGAACATCAGCAGTCGCATTACAACCACTAGACTAACGAGGCAGTCACTGGTTATAATAATTATACAGTTAATAATTTACAATTTATTGGTCTTTTGTGACTTTAAACTTAATATAGTAAAAGTGACTATTTTCCATAATAATTTGAAAAATGTTATCCAATCTCTCAAGTGAAGTGGAGTTTTGGGTTCTATTTTAGATGTAGGTTATGTCGGTAGCGTTTATCTGTCTCCGGGGGAATGATGGATATTGCGTTGCGCGAGCTCAATTAGGTAAAGGTCACGAGTTACTAAAAGTGCTTACATAAATCACCTTATATAATATGATATAACGCTGTGCAAGAAATATAAAGCCGTACAGTGGCGGCGTAAGAAAATTCTCTGCCCCATGTCACCCCTAATGTTGTAAGAGGCGACGCGACGGGGGAACTGAAATAGGAGATGGGCAGCGGTTTTTTTATTGTATAAGAGTGTGGTCCTTCCCCGGTCGAACCGACCTACCACACAGCTGATAAGATAAATAAAAAATGGCACTTGAGGTAAAATAGTAGATGTATTCAAAAACTATTAATAGCTAATAGGGAGTACACGAACGCGCTGTGTAGATGCTATGTGAACTAACTTGATCAGCAATAAAATAAGTATATGAGACAAAATGCTGATCAGGTGATATGTGCGGTTGCACCGTACAGGCATGTTCCTTATCACGATTGGAAATAATAAAATACTGTGGTTGTCAAGCCGCCTGCCTAACGTGGTAACTGTGGTAAAAATCTCCCACGATGCAATCTATTGTGAAGTTTATGTTCAGCTGTGGGTTTTTGATTAGTTTATTCCAGCTTATTTTTAATCAAAGGATTATTTTTCTTCAGAAATGCCTTGACATACGGATTTGTGAGTCTAATACCAGACAAGTCATACGCCAGACGATGCTCCTTACGATCTCACTTTTGCTGAGATATGAGAAATTTCACAGAGATCACTGCTGTGCCTCAAGACGTGATTGCGAATTTCACAAGCCCTCGAGAGTTATTTTTTTTACCTTTACGTTGGTAAACCAGCACTTGAACATTTGTGTGGTGCCGGCTTGAGTCGAACTCGGATTTATGGAGAACGCTTGTATTAGCTAGCATGCGACACTAAAGCTCAAAGTTTACTCTATATTATTAATCACTGTTACACATTATCACAAGTTTACTGCTTGTATAGACTCCCCTGCAGTAAATTGCCACAAAGTACGGTCCTGAACCGTTTGTATCCATCGATTACTATTAATTATATTTGGTGTATTGATATAGTATCTGTTCTCACCCGATTGGAATGTGTTAATACATAACAACAAGATAAAATAAAATATGTGTTGATTATAATACGCTACACAACATATATTAAAAAAATTAAAAATTCAAAACGGCCTGGGGCGAGGGTAAAAAGAAAATAAATCGGCGAACGATTTACCGCCCTCTATATTTAAGCACAAACGGACTAACAAACTTATGATGACTCGCAGTCAAATGTGTCCTCTAACAGGATAATAAACGGCAAAAGTAACTCCACCGGTATTATATTTCTAGTCGACTTCAAAAAAGTCGGGAGGTTCTATGTTCGACTGCATGTATTTTTTATATATATTTAACGATTTTCCATCAATTATGGACCGATTTTGATGACTCTTTTTTATTAAATAGTTTATATGTGTATTTTTAAAAGTCTTTACAAGCAACTTCAAGAATACGT
Source organism: Parnassius smintheus behrii (assembly GCA_036936625.1). Lineage (NCBI taxonomy): Eukaryota > Metazoa > Arthropoda > Insecta > Lepidoptera > Papilionidae > Parnassius > Parnassius smintheus. The sequence continues at coordinate 44,903,592 of JAUPFT010000018.1, read as the reverse complement.
CATTTGACTTATAACTTGAATGCCCAAAGTCAACAGACTAATCGGGTATTGATCAAAACCAGTCTAATGTGAGCTAATAACCTTCAGCTCAACAGATGTTGCTTGTTGGGACTGAGGTGAAGTATTTGTTATACAATGTCGTTATAATTGAAAAGTAGCATTTTTAATTAAAGGTCAGGTTTCTAGAGTGTTTTATATTCAGAATTTAGTAGAATTTAGTTTATGTTAGATTCAGAATTCATCACACCATTAAAAGAAACAAAAAATCATGAACAAAAATTAATTAAAATAAGTAATTTGTAAAGTACTCTATCATACTCCTTGAATACCAGCGTGAAATAGTAGCTTAATGCTGCTGTATTTCGTATGGTGAGTGTAGAGAACCGGAGACCCTTTTTACTGGAAATGAGGCATTCTATCTCAGTTCTCATGGGTGACAACGCATCTGCATTTTGATTTGCAATGGAAGATAGATGTAGATGTCTATGGGCCGCAGCAACCACTTACCATCAGGTGGAGTGTGTGCTCGTTTGTCACCCTATTCTATAAAAAAAAATACTGAATAATAAAACTATTTAACAAATGTTTTGTTTAATTTGTCTTCACCTATTGTGACACCCCTACCAAAATTAGTTAACAATTTTGCACGTTCTTAAGAAGCTTTGTCTTTGTTCCGTTTATCCACTCATGTGCTAAAGGTGACATTTTCTTCCGAGCTGGAGCGGTTGGTTCTAAATTTTAGGCAACAATTTACAGGAGCATTATTGTAACCTGTTGTATAACGGGAGTTAAAAGGCTATCATAGGCTACAGATTTTCTCTATTTTTTTTTAAATGTGAACATATGTATCATATAAATGCATGCAAATACCCAAAATAATGCTTCATTGCTTGCTCTTTAGTTGTTTGCACATTTTAACTTTGATTTTAATTTTCTTCTGACCTTCAATAATCCTTAGTTTAATTTAGCCATTTTAATCTAATACCTTAATTCATTTTTGCTTTTTCCTAAGAAATTAATTTTTACCGTGAGTGTCGCCGCCATGGTAGTAGGAAAAGTCGTGGATCATTCACTTCAACTGGAGCTGGCAGTAGTTGGAATGTGACGAAAGTAAGGTGATTTAAGGTACAACCAAAGAGTATAAAGTAATTGCAATACTAACACCGATATTTAGGGACTACTAGGTGGTAGTACTCATGTTATGTCTAGGACTCCACCTGGGTAGGTTGCAACCGCTGACCTGTTCTTGCCGCCAAGTGGCAGCGTAGGTGATTGTCTATTTGAATGAATACTGATACTTGATACTGGAGAAAATTCTACAGTAGGGAGCGACTTATATCTATACATATAAATAAAATTGAGTTGTCTCTCTGTAATATTCAAAAAACTGGCTTATTTTAAGCTGAGGAGGTTATTTGCACAAATAACCATTTTTAAGATGTTTGTCTCTCTGCCTATTCGGGTTAGTCTTTGAAATAGCCGAACTGATCGTGATGAAACTTTACAAACAGATAGAAAACAATGCCAGGCGGAATCTAGGCTATATTTTATCCAAAAAATTGACATTAATAGATCCTATCTAAGCGAGGCCGCGGCGGTTCGCTATTTAATAATTACCTATAATTCTAGCCCTGCAGCAAGTCGCAAGGCTATCTAGTTGGTTTCTGATCAGGCTAGCTCATATCTTGAATAACTGCCTAAGAGACATTTGCAAACTATACCGCGATTACCGCAACAAAGCGTATTCCACATAACACGAGATAATAGAGACATTACGCAATTTGACGAACAGGCGAGCACGTGACCACATTCAGTTCACGGCCCGCAGAGGCGCAATGACTCGACGAAATATTCATTTAAATTCATTGCCCCGGGTGCGTACGCGTGAAGTAATTCTCAATAATATCGTGAACCATGGAGCACGTTCACATTTATAGGGTATATATATATATATATATATATATATATATATATATATATATATTATTTGTATGTATGTATATACACATAAGTCGTAGAGCAACGTTGCAACTATTAAATGGTTGTAGCACGAATAGGTCGCCTCCACCGTGGTAGGACTACGCTCTTAGAGAATACCCGCGTAAAACAGCAGCTTATTGATGTGTTTCATATGATGAGTGTAGAGAACCGGAGACCTTTTCTACTGGAAATGAGACATTCCATCTTAGTTCTTTGGGATAATAACGCATCTGCATTTTGATTCTTAATCTAAGATAAACGCAGAAGTCTATGGGGCACAGCATCCACTTACCATTAGGTGGAATGTGTGCTAGTTTGTTACCACAGAAATCTAAATAATACCTTATTATTTAGTTTTCTGTGTTTGTTACCCTAGAAAAAACTATATTCTTATAGTATGAGCCTCAAATTTAAAATAAAGAAATTAACTTTCATTAAAATGTAAAAGGATTTGAAAGAAATAAAAATAATAAAATATTTTCACATAATAGCTTTAAAAGTCGGTGCTAAGTATATAAAAATTAAGACTCTACTTCAGAACCTTTTTTGACGCTTTTAGGTGGGTTAAAGAATATCAAAAGTTCAAAGTAACAACTAGATTGTCGTTTAAACAGTGACTCTTTTTAAGCGGCAGCCTACAATTTAAATAAAACACAAAAAAATTGTTGTTACTCATTTTTTAATGTTCGTGTTTTATGTAATTTTTCTTGCGACGTGTCATAGCTTATCTATACAATTTTCCTGCCATCGAAACATTCTTAATATGTTATAAAAATATTTTATAAAGAAAAAGTCAAAGAACTATAAAGAATAAAATGGTTTCACGTTCTGAAGTTGGCGTCAAGACTTGTATATGGAATAACTTAAAGCCTCGACTTTAGGTAAAAAATTCAACTTTTAATAAAATGTGAAACCGGCTTCTAAGAACTAAAATACTTAAATAAATTCCACGTAACAGCTTCTGAAGTAAGGCCTTTAATTATTCTTTTCACTATGTTTTAATTACACTACCCACTTCTGCAGCTGTTTCGTTACATACTGTTTTGCCTTGAACTTAAGGATTACCCCTTGATCTTGTTATTGCATCGTTGCAAGTTCAAATGCTGGGCTTTTGAACTTACAACCATGCAATGACATTGAAGTGAGTGTTGAGCGAAGCACACGATCACTTTTTCTCTTTAGAAGTGGGCACTTGACCTGTTTTCAGCAAAGACCTCGTGTTTATTTGAAAAAGGGATAAACAGGGCATATATTAATCTATCTTCTCCCCATTTATGGAAGTAATAGTGATAAAAGCGCACACAATCCACCTGATAAAAAGTGGGCACTGTGGCCAATAGACTAGGTCCATCATTTATTTATGCATTACAGAAAATTAAAAAAAACCACTGATGAGTATTGTAAATGTCTGCGCTTCGTGTACCGCTCTTTGTTAGTCTGACTTAGCTGCATGAAACACAATGTTCAAACTCAAACATTTTATTGCGTTCATATGGTTATTTCCTTAATTTCACAACAAATTAAATAACAAGGTAAATAAACGTGAAACATAAAAAAACTTTTTACTTTGTACCTTTTGCAGTTTCCAATATCGCGAAACAATATCAAAAAAACTTTGAATATTTTTGGAGCTTCGCATCAACGGTGAAACCATTCAACTGTAACAAGTTGTGTTCGCTGTGTGAAAAGAGAAATTGTTTGCGCAATGTTTTGATCAAGAAAATGGCTGACACTATTACGTAACATTAAAATTAAATGAATTATTGTTGTGTGATAACACCGTAAGAGGATCCATCTACCATATCCCACAGATGTCGAAAGAGGCGACTACTGGATACTCCAAAAAGATTGACTTCGGAAGATGCAATATATATATATATATATATATATATATATATATATATATATATATATATATATATATATATATATATATATAATCGTCTCGTTAAGACAGAGTTAGGTAACCCAGAAATTCACCAGATTAGTTAGCCCGGTGGAAACCGTACTGGCGGTGGCTAATCAGTAGGTGATCCTCAAAGTATTTCATAAGCTGACAATTTTAATGGATTCTATTATTTTGGAGAACAATGAGGTGATAGCTATGGGCCTGTAGTTCGACGGATCTGTGCGGTCGCCTTTTTTAGGGATCAGGCGCATTAAAGTTGTCTTCCATGATTTCGGGCTACGGCTGGGGAGTACGAGCATCATATCCACCCAGAGCCCATCGATTAACGTACTGAGGATATTACTTAATATTTGTGATACTTATGCTGAGAGTCACGGTCTCATTTATAATGTAAAAAAAAGGGAAGTGTTGTTATTTCGAGCTGGATCAAAATTGAAACGATTTCACCTGTTAAATTAAGGAACGTACAGTTAAATAGAGTGTATCAATTTAGGTATCTTGGTCACGTTTTAACTGAGGATCTGACTGATGATGCGGACATAGAAAGAGAAAGAAGGGCATTGGCGGTTCGCTGTAACATGCTGTCCCGTAGCTTTGCACGCTGTACAGAAGAAGTTAAGGTAACACTTTTCAAAGCCTTTTGCCAGTCGTTTTACACGTGCAGTCTATGGGTTAAGTACACGCAGAGAGCCCACGATGCCCTTCGGGTACAATATAATAATGCCTTCAGGATGCTGATGGGGTTTCCGCGGTATTGTAGCGCTTCAGGGATGTTTACAGCGTACGGTACGGACGGTTTTCATGCCATAATTCGAAAGAGAATAGCATCCCTCATGCGCAGGGTTCGTGGGAGCTCTAATAGCATTCTGAAGGCAATATCTGATAGATTTGATTGTCCCATCCTAGGGCACTGGATGCGTATGCACTTGTATGTGCCTGGTGTCATGGGGTGCCAAAAATAAAAAATAATTGTTATGAAAATTGTACGTATAATGATTTAAGACTAACATAGGTTAAGCTAATTTACAAACATATTATGGACTATATGTGGGTCTGAAATAAATTTATTATTATTATAATTATATTATTATTACTATTATTTACGCAGGTAAATCTCGCGACAAGCTTTATATCATGTAAATCGTGTAATGTAATAAATTGATAGGCTTGATTGCATTTAGAGTTTATTTTCTTCTTTTCAGAGAATTTAAATAAAGTATTGTTTTTTTGAATATTTATTTACCATTAATTTATTATTTAATATAGATTTCAAGAATAATTATTAAAAGTAATTTAAGTTTTACCACTAGTTCGGAAAAAAAACCTCTGTCTTGTATAGAACTAGCAAAAAACCCAGTGGGACTATTTTAAACATTAATTTACAATATAGTATATTATACAATTAAGTATGAAAATATTTAGAAACGTATGGCAGTGATCACAAAATTCCCTTGGGTTATTATCAATCATGTACTCTTTAGAAATAACCCTTCAAAAAAATTACATACGGGGCATAAATACTCTGTCCGTCGATGAGCAGTGGCATAATAGATGCGAGGCGTTTGTAAACTTAATTTGCATAATTTACTACTCTTTCATATATTGCGCAATTGTGTTCGACATAAAACTAAGCATATAATGTTACTTTGTGGACATTGATGTGGGTTACAAGTTAAGTTCTCCTAGTATAAATTAATTGTCATTAATGTGTAACTCTTTTTGACCCAAAAAATAATAAAATTTTAAAAAACTTAATTCGCTTGGCCATTGTTCAAATTAAGATTAATCTGCAGTGGACTTCTGCGAGCTGAACAACAACAGAACACTCGGTGATAAATAATTTATTGATAATTTAAAGAATAATTTACAATTTTTTTTTTTCGTTAATTCCCTTAATTTGTAGATTTTAAAATATGTTACTTTATTGTAAACATAGGAAATGTAAGTTTACTAATAGCACCACACACCTTTGACATAGATAACCGCCTTTGCGAATAAAAGATTGTAGTTGCTGACTGCTACGACTGCTACGACGGTTGCTACCGGCTAGTGACGCATTCAGTGCCAGCATGTCGCCATAGTTTTCTACTAACTGACAGAGTTACAAGTGATGGTGGCAGTAATCGTACCTTGCATCACATTATCGCTCATTTGTAGCTTTTAGCTTATAATAACCGTAGCACTTCGTAGCCCTGCTACGATTTTTGTAGACAAAACTTTTAAAATTGATTTATCAATAAGATCTACGTTCTACTAAATGTAAAATAGAAAATCGCTTTAATTGCATTGGTAAAACGTTATTCTTCAAAATCTTACTTGAATACCAAAGGTAGTCCATGCAAACTTACTAAACTCTTCTACTAAAATCTTCTTATAGTTCTTTTAGACGGCTCAACCGGGGTGGACCATGATCTCACAGAATACCAGCGTTAAATAGCAGCTTGATGCTGTGTGTTTCGTATGATGAGTGTAGAAAACCGGAGACCCTTTTTACTGGAAACAAGGCATTCCATCATAGTCCTCAGGGGAGACAACGCATCTGCACTTTTAATCTTAGTCAAGGATAAATGTAGATGTCTATGGGCCTTAGCATCCAGTTACCATCAGGTGGGCTTTGTACTTCTTTATCACCCATATTCTATAAAAAGTTTAACAATAAATAAAGTTTAAGGCATAGAATTTTGATTTAACTATTTCAGGTCTCAATCGAAATTGTTTAATTAAAATTTTCACTTCAAAAAATATTAAACGGTACTTAAAATTTTATCTTCTGATTTTACTTTATTCACAGAACTGCTGGCTCTTGTGCAAATAATCAATTAACGTCCGCTATTTGCCGACCCGCATGCGATTGTAATTTCATTGATTTTCCTTTACATAAATTCAAAGTGCATATATAAGGCATTTGTATGAAGAAAGGATGTTATAAATTAGATGACTATTTAAAAGATAAAAAATTGCGTGGGCTCACATTAGCTTTCTTTAGAATTTTTGATTTTATATGGGATATTATTCTTATTGAAGACATTATCATCATGTCGGAAACTCAGGACTGTGCTTTGTGTCATCCTTTGGAGGACTATTGGAGATCTATGTTCAGCAGTGGACTGAGTTGTCATGGGCTGTAATAAAGATGTTGATGATGATGTTTACTATTACTTTATAACTAAAATAAAGATGTTGATGATGACGTTTATTATTACTTTATAACTAAAATTTAAAGTAACGATTAGCAGCTGGAGTCCATCTACTAGGCTGCACTAAAAGTATCGGGAATGGAATATTTCCACTGTTCCTGTCGTATTAAAATCTTTTTAATTGAAAATTCCTTGGTTTTAAAAATCGAATACCATTTATTTATTTAAAAAAAGATTCTCGGTCTTGTCACAAGGTTTTGTCAAACTTGTTTAGTCGTTGAGAAAATGGAATTGACTCAAGAAAATTCAAGAGCGATGATTTATCATTACTTTCGAAGTGGTTTCACACAAAAACAGTGTGTTAACCGGATGATGAAGCCCCATCTAAAACCACAATTTATCGCTGGTTTGCTGAATTTCAACATAGACGTGTCAAGCTCAGTGATGATCCTCGTCAAGGTCGTCCAAAAACTGCAGTCACACAAGAAAACGTTGATGCTGTGCGTAAGCTGATTGAGGAAGATCGACATGTGACATACCGTGAAATTCAGACAACTTTAGAAATTGGCATGAGTTAAATACAAATAATCTTGCATGAATAATTAGGTGTAAAAAAGTTGTTTTCCCGATGGATACCGCATTCGCTCTGTGAAGAGCAAAAAGCGGCTCGCGTTACTTGGTGCGTCAGAACTCTCGAAAGATTCCACACAGGATCCTATAATGCTGCATACAACATCGTATCAGGTGACGAATCCTGGATATATGCGTACAAACCCGTAACAAAAAACCAGTCACGAGTTTGGGTGTTCGAAAATGAGTTAAAGCCAACAAAAATTGTTCGTTCACGGAGTGTTGCAAAAAAAATGGTGGCCACGTTTGTCTCCAAAACCGGCCATGTTAAGACTAATCCTCTTGATGGACTAAGAACGGTTAATGCAGAATGGTATGCTAGTATTTGTTTGCCACAGGTCGTTTCTGAACTCCGTAAAGAGAACTGCAACCGCCGCATCATCTTCCATCACGACAATGCGAGTTCTCACACCGCACACAGAACAAAAGAGTTTTTAGAGCAAGAAAACATAGAATTATTAGACCATCCGCCGTACAGCCCCGACCTAAGCCTTAATGATTTCTATACTTACCCTAAACTAAAGAATAAATTGCGTGGACAGAGATTTTCATCACCTGAAGAAGCTGTGGACGCCTACAAAACGGCCATTTTGGAGACCCCAACTTCCGAATGGAATGGTTGCTTCAATGATTGGTTCCATCGTATGGAAAAATGTGTCAAATTTCGCGTAGAATACTTCGAAAAGCAATAAATAAATTTTTAAATAGTAATGTTGTGTCACTTCCGTGATTCCCGAAATTTTCAGTGCCGCCCTCGTACAAAGAGTATTGTTAACATTGAGGTAGAGAAAACAAAGAAAAATTATATCTTGCTAGCCTCAAACTTGTTATCTTTGACTACTACGTCAGGTCTACCAATGTTATTCTTTTGCCGAACAATTACGTCATAAGCAAATCCATCCCCCCACTTCACCCCGTAAGTGTTGTAAGAGGTTGTGCTCTGCGCTACTGGCGACGATCGCTAATTTGCCCGCCAAGCGTATCGATAACGGCCCTTTTGTATTATTTAATCATACATGTGGCGGAGCCCTGCTACAGCTACATTAAATATGGAAGATCTATGCTGCGGCTACATTATGGTTGTAACACGAATGAGTCTACTCGACTTGGGTAGGAACCACTCTCACAGTTTTTTTATAAAATAAGCATATATTTAAATAAAACTAGTTAAAAATATAAGAAATCAAACTATATCTACTTACCATCAGGTGGACTACGAGTATGTGCTCATTTTGATTTCTTATATTAAAAATACGTAAATATTTTTAATATAAAAAATCAAAACTAGCACATAAGCAAGTAGGTAGATAGAATGGCCCATAGACATCTTTATCCAGGATTGAGAATCAAAACGCAGATGTATTGTTACCCCTAAGGACTAAGATAGAATACTTCGATTGTAGTAAAAAGGGTCTCTGGTTCTGTCTTCACTCATTGGCGGTCCACCACTGTACGTTTCAAAAGGAGTTTTCTTCCGCGTACAACGCGTTTCTCTGTGGAATAGTTTACCATCGGCGATTTTTCCGGACCGATACGACCTGGGGACCTTCAAGAAAAGAGCTTAAACCTTTCTAAAGGGCGGGCAACGCACCTGCAATTCCTCTGGTGTTGCGGTTGATCACGGGCGGCGGTAGTCACTTAACATCAGGTGAGCCGCATGCTCGTTTGCCAACTTTTCTTTTTAAAAAAAAAAATTAGAAACACAACAACATTAAGATGCTATTTAAAGATCGATTCATTACGCAGATTCATGATGTAGCTCAGTATTTTTTATAAAACGTTTTTTTCTTATATTTAAGACGTATTAATAATTCGCTTTATTTGTTTTTCTTTTATATTTAAACTTGAATAAACGTGTATAAATAATTTGATAGAAAAGCCCAGCTATTAAATAATGAAAGTTGAAGACCATAAATATACTATATTTCTTCTTTTTATTGTTTACTTCTTTCTTTTGATATTTGCCTTACTTGTCACGCTTAGCAAGCGGGTTGCCAACCGCAGTTTTTTTAATTCGTTACGAGCAGGACGCTGCTGTAGACCTCCCGATAGGTTGACCTCTGTCACCTCTTACGACACCCGCGGGGATGATGTGGCGTAGTGGATATTCTCACACCGCCACCACATGTTATTTTCAGTCGGTAAGATTCCTTTTTATTTAAGAGTCCATCTGTGTTGAGACCACACTCTCAACTATTTCTGCCAGTGCCGCCGCATAGCAGTGTCTGCACTTTTGTGTTCAGGTTTTCAGGTCTGAAATATTCATTCATCCGTTTTATGTAAAAACTTTTTTAGGAACCAAATAATTATTAATTTATATAAAAAGTTAAGTCTGTAGATATGTAATAAAATATATTATGCTCGATACGCGTGCAGAAAGTTACATTAATGTTTCAGTTTCATCCGTTTAGAGAGTTATTTTTAAACAGAATTTTGATGAGCATTGTTAAAAAGTGACTCACGTAACCAAAAATTTCAATTTGAATAATCAAATACATTCATATGCCAGCTCACGATCCGCGCTTCATTATAATTTGCTACGTAACTGTACTATAATATCGTTTGTTTGGCTTTTGTACAAAGGTTTTGTATTCTAAATTCCCTTTATAAATATGTAGGTTCATTTTGACAAATAAATGTATTTTAATACAGTTGCTCAAAAAGTGGCATATTGCAGGGACGTATAGCGTTGGGGATGTGGGCTTCTACTCTCCGCTGGGAGTAATGGTGTTCTGTGGTCAGACACCGCGCCTCCGAGCCATTGAAATGTTTGTTTAATTTTTTAGACTTACAACGAATAGCATATTTGGCCACACGCCGTATATTGAATATTATGCGGGCATTCTAGACAAAATCCGAATATAAAGCAAAGGTATTCGACCGGAAGGTCGGAGAGAGTGTTTATTCCAAGCGCCTATTCTCTGAAGCTGGTATTGTCTACAAGAAGAAAAGGAGTAAACTGCTGCCTGAAAACGCAGAAAAATAAGTCTATCTGCACCATTATCTTCCATTGTAATTAATATAATTCAAGTGTATCGACATTTGCCTGATAGTTTTTTTAATATTTAAAATATAGAAATTGATTACATAACCTAAGACTACTTTAATGATTACAAGAAAACTACATTATGATAAAATCAATATTTTCATTTTACCAATCATCTAACTACAACAAAATATCTTAAGTATTCGGTATTCGGCCGAATAGTACCTAGATATTCGGTATTGAACCGAATAGAACAGAATAAAAGTAGCTGAATAGGTCGAATACCGAATGTTAGCCAGATATTCGTTGGAAGTCTAATTTTTTTCCATCTCATATTACCCCATGTGAGTATCGCAAGAGGCAACTATGAGCAATACAAAAAATCTTATGGCTCTCGACGACAATATATCATCTTGCTTACGCCAGAAGTAAACACCCAGAAGAGCAAAGGGCAGCAAGGTTAAAAGGCGCGAGACATACGAGTATATTATTGCGATCAACAACACTTGCCAGGTGTGACGTTGATCGTCGAAATTTCTCTCTAAAGGGAGAAAACTCTTATCCAGGTGTGAACTTCTTCGAGCCGATGAAGAAGGAATTGTGATATAAGCATTCGCTGTAAATGTCAAAATATGCGAGTAAATGAGGTTCGATACTCGACGAAACCAATGAAATTGTTGAATGCAATTTTAAGTGCTGATTTACCAGGCGCTGGGTGATAGAGGAAAACATTGTGGGGAAAACTGCATGTCTGAGATAAAAAAAAGGTATTTTGAAGATATGGGAAGCCCGCCAACTTGCATTGGGGCAGCGCGACGGCGTTCTCCTTGTCCTGAGAGGAGCCCTGTGCTCAGTTAAGGGACTTGTATAAGGCTAAGACTATACTTTTGATTTACCATTACACACAACTTTACATTACGTTTACTTACTACGAGACATTTCATCTCAATCCTCAGAGGTACTAAGCTCAGTCTTCAATGAATTGAAGGTGTTGCTCAGCTGTGAGCAATTTCACTTATTCTTGGCGTAGCACGTTGTTTCCCACACGAGAGTTACGTTTGCACATTAAGGGTCAACAATCAGTTAGGATGTGTTTCTGTGTATGTGGATGTGTAGAGGTGTTTCTTCCGTTAACAGGACTTGCACATCCTTTTTTATAGAATATGTGTGACAAACGAACACACAGTCCACCTGTTGGTAAGCGGACACTGTGGCCCATAGACATCTACATTTATCTTCAGTTAAGAATTATTTATTCGGTTATCGGTTCGGGTCTCGGTTCTCTCTCTTCCTGGCTATGTGTCCCACATGGTGGTGGGGTTAGCCTTTCTTGTCTTACGCCTCCACTTCGCTCTATCCTCGACTTCATTTTCGGAAACTTCGCACTCTCTCATGTCCTTTACCACTACATCTTTCCATCGTATTTTGGGTCTGCCCCTGGATCTTCGACCTGGGTTGGAAAGTTGTAGTGCCAAGTTCCCTACGTAGTCTGGTGGCCTCCTCTTCACGTGTCCATACCATCGCAGCCTACTTTCCTGCATCTTGTCAGCGATGTCGCGCACGCCTAAGCTTCCTCGCACGTACTCGTTGCGGATTTTGTCGAGCTTGGTAACGCCGCACATCCACCTCAGCATCTTCATCTCGGCAACTTGCATGGTATGCACATTCTTTTGAGTTACGGCCCATGTTTCACTGCCATACAATAGGACTGGTCTGATGATGTCTTATAGATTAAACCTTTAAGTTTGACCGGCATTCTCCTATCGCACGTGACACCAGTCACTTCTCGCCACTTTAGCCACGCTGCGGCTATTCGGTGCTGAATGTTAATTTCCAAGTCCCCAGAACCGCTCATCATACTACCCAGATACTTGTATTGATCACACGATTTGACCAATTGTCCATCGATGGAAATCGGACTGTTGTTTGTATCTGGGTCGTTGAAGGACATGAACTGAGTCTTTGCCACACTCAGCACTAGGCCACCGGTCTGTAACTGATGTTTCCACGACACGAGTGCCTCTTGCAAGTGAGCGCGGCTGTCTGTGCAGATGGCTACGTCGTCAGCGTATATAAATGTCCACGTTGCTGAATTCTGTGCCGCTTCAGTGAGTGAGTCCAGAACCAAATAAAACAGAAAAGGGCTCAATACAGAACCTTGGTGCACTCCTTCTGTGACCGCTATCGACTTGGTCTCACCCACCACCGTCCGAACCATTGATCTCGCATCTCTGTACATGTCGGCAATGATGTTAACGTAGTGTTCGGGGACATTTTTCTTACGAAGGCTCCACCAGATCGTATCCCTTGGGACACGATCAAACACCTTTTCCATGTCCAAAAATGCGACATATAATGGTCGGTTTTTCGCGCGATACTCTTCGACAATCGTGTTAAGAGCAATGCACAAGATCGGTTTTCTTTAATTGATTGAAAGCAAGCTAAGACCGCCCTGGGCGATAATCCTATACAAGCTAGCCCTCGTTTTCTCGTTTAAAAAAAGGTCAGGGGGTGTTAGGAATAGAAGGGCAAACGTAACAGCCGCTTCTTGCGTTGCATAGTTTCACTTACCATTATACGGGTAGTCCTTTGTAGACTATTATGTCTGTCCGTAGCCTTCTTTTGGTTGGTCTTATTTAATCAGACAATGGAAGAGTAGGTCATACTCGGCCACACTATGCTGCTGTACAGCCATAGGATCATACTAGGACGCAAGACCCAGTTGTTCCCAAACATACGACTTTTTTAGCCGTATGACATAGGTTGCTAAGGTGAGTGTTCCACGTTAGTTTTTGATCGATGGTTACGCACAAACACTTTATTTCAATGGAGAGTGCTACTTCTTTACCATTGAGTTTGTGTGTGACTAATTTTTCTTTTTGGTAAAGGGTAACATGATAATGGTTTTTTCAGCAATAACTTACAAACGATCCCGACACCAGTTATTTACGGTGTTGAGGGTTTACTGCGTGTGACCATATTCAGTGGTCATCAGTGTAACACAGTGTGTCAACGTTAAAGTCTGCCATCTTGTACAATAATTGGTCAACCGCGAGAGTCCAAAGAAGGGTGGTAATACACCTCTTTGTCGACAACCTCTCGTAGTTTAAAACTTAAACAAAGTTAGAAACAGCGCTATTTTTACCTTATCGTTTGAAAGCGTCAACTGAACGCACCTAGTGGTCGTGTGGTCAACATTTTTAGATGTAAAGCCCCCAACCAGCTGTGATGTAGAGCTACTGTCGAAGGCGCCCTCAATATCTAGAGGCCCATACATTACAACCAGCACGCTTGCTGGTTGTAATGTATGGGCTTCATAGCCATATACCTATTTATATATATATATATATATATATATATATATATATATATATATATATATATATATATATATATATATATATATATATATATATATAATTATATCTATCTATAACTTTTTCCAATGTCTTGAGAAGAAAGAAAGATAGCCTTATAGGTCTAAAGGACTTTGGCAAGAACTTTGACAATTGTCCATCGTTCTGGAATGTATCCCCATGCAAAACTTGCTCTTAAGATATTCACTAGATAAGGAAGAAGGATATCGATATCTCCAATAGCCAACAGCACCAAGTTTGATTTTATTATCTTTGCAGTCTTACACCAGTTCTCATTACAAGGCCTTTGTAAGGCTCCGAAAGTGATCAAGGCGGAAGTCTTTTGTGACCATGGGAAATTGGTTAACGCTAGTAACTCTACTGTTTTTGTTTCACTGGTCCCGCTCTGACTGACCGCCTGATCTGACTAGGTTTAGCTTGCGATTGCATTTAGTGCAGTGTTGCACCGCGAGGCAAATGCTCAAATTCCTCGCATAGCTTCCTTCACTACGCTATCTTAGCTTTCCTAATCTCTATATTATATTCAGTTAGGGCTGCACTATGAACTTCCCACTCTTTAGTTTTATTGACCCTCTTGAAACGTTTCCTGGTCTTTTCCCTAAGCTCCTTCAGCTTAGTGTTTCACCAAGAAACTTTTCGTGTAGAGGTCTTGGTTTTAACAGGACAACTGCCCTTGAAAGCCGTGCAGATTCCTACGGTTACACTCTCTAATTCTAGATCTTAAATGATGCTTTTAGGAAACGTCGGTAGCTTTTGGATCCCAACAGTTTCATGTACTTACTTTAGTAGTTAAGATTTTCTGGATGATCAATCGTTCCATCCACTGCAGCCTATAAAAGTCTACTGAACATAGGCGTCCTCCATAAATTGCCTTCGAAGCATAGTTGCCACGCTTGGCAGGCGAATTGGTAACCGAAGATTGCTGCCAATGTCCTAATAAAGGTTCCAACTACAGTCTCTTTCGACGACCACGGCTCATACAGGCTAGTGTATATTCTTACACCGCCAATACACGTTTTATAATAGTCTCTATTTTTTATATCAATACCTCCAATAGTGATTACTTATATAGGTTAAACACTAACTGAGGTAATCGTCACGGTCGGGATGGGCCAGGGACATCACCATCGTTAACGTTTTACTGTACCGTTGTGCAAAATATGTTTCAAACTCGAACATTTAACGTAGTGTAAAATGAAAATGTTTTATAAGAATGCCAGCACAACAAGAAACGTGAAATTGTTATAAAACGTTTCGTTGTCGAGCAAACACGACAATGCTTCGTGTCCAGACGTAATTTCGCTAAATGCTCACCATAATGCTGCAGTTTTTAGTTCGTCTACACTTCTCTCCATAAATACGCCTAGAATTAAAGATTTTTTCAAATTTAACGCAATAAAACTTGTAAAATTAATTTTATACAATAAAATAAATATTTCACTAAACAGCTGCCTATAAATAAGCAATCCTTAGTATTTAATTTTATAATGAAAATGAGGATTAAATATAAATTATTAACAATTGCTTGAAAAATGTAATTGCCGTTGCCAAACTGTTTGGCGCACTTTGGTGGACTGATTGGAAACTGCAGTATTTTTATTTTTTTAGTTGTAATTTGTAAATCTGCCAATTTTCTGGTTTGTTTCTTTCTGTCGCATATGCATCTAAATACTCGAACGACTTTTACTCGTATTTACCCACACGAGTGAGACAAAGAAGCAAAAATTTTACATTCGTAGCGCAACGTTAGTGCGTGCTTGAAATGAGTCCCCTTGTTCAATATTACCCCGAACAAATTGTTTTGTCCCTGACACCTCGTAAATTTTATTTGTTTTTTAAACTATAATATAGGTAGAACACAATTAGAACACAACTTTACTTGCACATGGTCTATACCTGACATAAAAAGCTTATTATTATTATTATTTTGGGGTATTAGTAGTGTATTCTCATCTGGTTGGGCTGAATAAATATATACCATTAAAAAAATAACTTGTAAAAAAAGCAAGTCTCGCAACTCAGTTCTTCTACCGTAAAAAGTTGTGAGATCCATGTAATACCAAGTCGGTTAATTTATTCAGTTCCTACTTAAGGGTCCTTCTGTTTTAAGTTATTACGTAATTAGCTAACCTAAAAACATTTTATAGTGACCATATCAATTTTAAAAGTCTTTTATGTTTTAAATATATAGATTGACTTGGCCATCGCATGAAACCACAATGTATCTCACAAGTAATACGTATTATATTAAATTAGATTGCTTAATGCGATTGCCAAGTCAATCTATATATTTAAAACATAAAAGACTTTTAAAATTGATATGGTCCTATAAAATGTTGTTAGGTTAGCTAATTACGTAATAACTTAAAACAGAAGGACCATTAAGTAGGAACTGAATAAATTAACCGACTTGGTATTACATGGATCTCACAACTTTTTACGGTAGAAGAACTGAGTTGCGAGACTTGGTTCTTTTTACAAGTTATGTTTTTAATGGTATCTCATTTCTTTTTGTATATAAGATAGTCCTAATTCTTTACCTTTCCGGTACCTCCTACTTCCTGAGTACCAACAACGTACCTATGTACACCTGTAATACATATACAAGATTCATTCACTGCAAATGTAACTTTGTAATTCTATATATTTATATGGGATTACAAAGTTATTTATGCAGTTAGTGTATCTAAAAAAAATGGACAGAAATTAACAAATGTCTTAGTTTTTCCTTAATTTATACACTAAACACTAATTGTATTCTAAATTTGAAGCTTCTATGTCTACTAGAAGTGCCTTAGAGTTTTGATGATCGGTCAGTCAGTGAGTGACAATATTAAGAAACTTTGACTGGTTACAATTCTTAAACTACTGGTTCAAATTGAATGAAATTTGAAATATACCATGTTTATGCAATGCTTACTCGGGCTTCTAGTTTTATTGACCACGAAGTTATAAGGGGTCTAAAATGGCCTGAATGGTACGGCCGTGCCGCTTTTTTGTTCGACTTGGCGGGGGCGCTGCCGTGCCCCCAGATAAAAGGAAATGATAAATATACATAAATATATATTTCATATACCAACAAATAAATAATACATAAATAAATGAAAGCCCAAAGAGATGGAGGCCTACGGCAGGGGAGACCAAACGGCCGAAGGTTAGGGGGAAAGGGAGAGAAACCGGCGGACGATGCGGGCGGTATCGAGGAGCACCGCCTTCTGCATTTGAGCCTGGAGCGGCCCGTCACGGAGTCCCAGCCTCCTTAGATGACCCGAGAGGCTGACTGGGATTAGCCCGTTTGCAGAAACGACTACAGGAATAATTTCAGTCGGCAGACCACCACACATGTCAGTCACCTCGTGAACCAGGTCCAGATATTTTGTTCACTTATCTGTTTCGGCTTTCACGAGGTTCTCGTCATACGGAATGGTAATGTCGACCAAAAATATCCTTGACTGTGCCCGGACCATCAGCACAATATCAGGCTTATTCGCAAGAATAGTCCTGTCTGTGATGATATCCCGGTCCCAGTAGAGCCTGGCGCGATCATTTTCGAGCGCGGCTTCCGGAAAGTACTTGTAATACGGCAATTTCCGGTCCACGAGACCGTATTTCAGAGCGAGCTCCTGGTGTAGAATTCTGGCTACTAGGTTGTGCCTGTGCAAGTACTCAGAGTTAGAAAGCGGCAAACAACCGGAGATGACATGCCTAAGTGACTCACCGGGATGGCGACAAGCTCGACAGATCTAGACGGTGTCATCCTTTAGGATGTATCTCCGATAGTTGTTGGTCTTAATAACCTGATCCTTTATTGCACAGACAAAACCCTCGGTTTCCCCGAAGAGGTCACCAAAGCGTAGCTAGTGGAGGGAGGCTACTGTGTCTACGAAAGGCTCATGTAGAGCCTTGTAAAACCTCCCGTGGAGCTCCTTCTCCTTCCATACGTTCTCCCGGTCGGAAATGCTCTTCACTGCCGGGTCTTGCCGTTGCTCGTTGGCTAAGGATAGAGGGGTAAGTCCTTTATTACAAAAAATGACGTCCTTATAGAATGAATCATCCGATCTCGCCAGGAAGTAATTATGGAGGCTGCACACTTCGCGATTATGCATGGTGAGCGCGCTCAGAAAGCCACGCCCACCATGCTTTCGCGGCAAGTACAGCCTCATTACCGACGATCTTGGATGATGCATCCTATGGGACGTCATTGTAGTGCGGACTTTTCTATTCAGGGCGTTAAGTTCAGTCTGAGTCCACCTGAGTATGCAAAAGGTATACATGAGGACAGGTATGACCCATATTATTAGTTGTTATCAGTTAACGTAGTTGCAGTAAACGTAGTTGTGGTAGTGCCACGCTGCAGCTATGTATGGCCGCGGCACGAAAAGGTCGACCCGGCCGGGGAAGTATCACGCTCTCACAAAGCACCAGTGCGAAACAGAAGAATATTGCTTCTTTACTTCCTGTGGTGAGTGTAGAGAATCAAAGACGTTTTTCTGGTAACGATGAATTTCATCTTCTCTAATTCTCAGTGGTGACAACGCGTCTGTATTTTGATTCTTAATTGAGGCGTGCATGCAGATATCTATGAGCAACAGCATCCACTTTCTATCAGGTAGTCTGTGCGCTCGCTATCACCATTCTTCTAAAAAAAGGCTCACATAGAGTAATATTATCGCCTGCGGTTGAAAAGTTACCCCTTTATCCTGGAAATGAGGCATTCCATTGTAGTCCAGGGGGTAACAACACGTCTGCATTTTGATTTTTAACCGAGGGTAGATGTAGATGTGTATGTGCCACAGTATTCACTTACCAACAGGAGGTTTGTGTATTCGTTCGTCACTATTATTCTGAAATAAAGTAATGGCTAAGAAAATTCAACTTGATTATGTTATTTCATGCATATTTGGAATTTTGGAATATAGGCAGGAACAGTACTTTTGAATTATTTGCCAAACAGGTTTTTAATATGCTGATAAGTGACAACGTTTTACACGCTGCTTACTATAGTGGTTCTGCAATTAAAATGCAAATTAGTTTTAAGTGTTTCAGTGTTCTGTTACAAATAATCCTATCTTTATATCTAATTGAGCGAAAAATCGTATGTAATATAGAGTTCATAGCTATTCATTTTGCAGTATAGAAAATTCTTCATACACTTTCTTTTTACATGAGATTCCCGAATTCCATTACTCAATTTCTTTCTCTGATGTAATTATTACGTGGTAAATGACTTAGCCGTCGGAGGAAAAGTGAAATAAAAACCAAACGAGGTGTTCACTTTGGAAAATGGCCAACTCTAACGTTATGTATAAATATTATTAGATATTACCAACTAATAAGGATTCCAAATTATATCCACGGTACATCAATACAGCCTAATGGATTCTAGAAAGCAAACGAGGTATTTATTTCGAAGAGCAGCCAACTCTCTATTTTTTATAAGTACGTGGCAGAGCTACCCTGCAGCTATATTATGGTTGCAGCACGAGTAGGTTGACTGCTTGACCGGGTAAAAACCACGCTCTCACAAAATACCAGTGTGAATAAGCAGCTCATTGTTGTTGTGTTTCGTATGGTGAGTGTAGAAAACCGGAGACGCTTTTTACTGAATACAAGGCATGTCGTCTTAATCTGTGCGGGTGACAAGGCATCTGCTTCTATGAGCCACAAAATCCTCTTACCATCAGGTAAACTGGTTGTCACTTCAACTTTATGAAAAAGAAGGTCAATGAGAGATCATTAGGGGGGTTTATAAGTGACTATAAAGGTGATAATGTAACGCCGAATGATCTCTTGATTCGAGGTGTACCTGCCCTAGGATTAAATTATTAAATAATTTCTTTATTGCAGTTACTACTATGGCATTTATCGCTTTTTGTTTTAGTTTTAACTTCCGACGTTTTGTGTGCTTTGTAGCACCCATGGTCATAAAAGAATTGTTGAAAACAAATACATAAATACAATAACAAACCTCACAGAAGACGGGATTATATCGATGGAAATCCCTGTCATTTGAATAAATTGAAATATCATATATTAAAGCAAGTATGTGTTGAGATTAAGCATGAAGACTAGCAGTTTATTTGTTTTTTATAGAAGAGATGCTATCGAACATACGGCTTCCTGATGTTAGAAAGTGACAAGGTAAATCGACCGCCACCCGTGAATTACTGCAACACCAGGGGAATTGCGGGTACGTTAAGGCCAACGGTTTACAGCGTTTTAAAAGGAGTAGGCTCGTTTCTAGAAGTACTCTCACGC
This sequence comes from Parnassius smintheus behrii, assembly GCA_036936625.1. Lineage (NCBI taxonomy): Eukaryota > Metazoa > Arthropoda > Insecta > Lepidoptera > Papilionidae > Parnassius > Parnassius smintheus. The sequence continues at coordinate 44,883,315 of JAUPFT010000018.1, read as the reverse complement.
CAGTGATAAACACTCCCACAAAGAAGTCGTGCGTGGTAGAAAACTCCTGTAAAATATACAGTGGTGGACTACTAAGCATTCAGATGGTGTAAATGGTTATTAGTTTTGTCGCGGAGTGCAAGTGGTGAAATTTGGTGTCTGGAATTTGGTTATCCATCGTAATATGGACGTTAACCTGCGCGGTAATTGATTTTTACCCGATACAGGATTCAAACCCGAGACTACACTATCTGTAGTCGATACGATAAAATACGTATGTTTTAAAAATGAGATGGTCACTCACCAAATGACACACGTAATTATGATGTTACTAATTTACGATTTCACTAGCTGCCACGTAAAACTGCTAGGAAGTTCCCATTTTCATTGTAAGTGTACAAATTTACTCTATCGTAAAAAATAAATACAAAAGACTGCGAAAAAAGCCGAAAGTGAAACTCGACAACTTTGAGTGAGCAAATTAAAAGCTTTGTCGCGTTATTTTTTCGTAAACAAAATCCAGACGAAAGTAAATAATTGGTTTGAACTCGTTTGAAATACTCGACACCCGATGGGAAATTTCAGGGTGCCAGATAATTACTATTACCAACTTTTTAACTTGACCCGAAAAAAATCAGCTTGTTTAGCATGAAATAAATTTTCTTTTAGTCATTCATTCATTCATTATTCTTTATGTATTAAGCAATTATAATCTACACAATCAGCCTATAAAAAGCCCAGCATATGCCTTGTTTATGGAATAAGGGTTACAAACGGGCACACAGTCCACCTGATGGTAAGTGGATGCTGTGGCCTATAGACATCTACATTTATCCATCCATCGGATGCGTTTTCACCCCTGAAGACTAAGATGGAGTGCCTCGTTTTCAGTAAAATAGGGTCTCCGGATCTCTACACTCACCATACGAAATACAGCAGCATTAAGCTGCTATTTTACGCTGGTATTCTGTGAGACCGTGGTCCTTCCCCGGTCGAGCCGACCCATTCGTGGTACAATTATAGTACTATTATAACGGCAGCATGGCTCTACTGCGTATAAAAGACTGCCCCATAACGACGATATTTGACATAGTTGCCACGCTTGGCAGTTGGTTTAACAACAAGTAGTACTATGCGTACCCGTCGTAGTATGCGAAAACAATAGATATATTCCCCATTTCCACTATTTTCTCCTTTGGTTGAGATATATATATATATATATATATATATATATATATATATAAATATTTTATTATTATTATTTTTATTATAGTTTTACGACACTCACTGTGTAAGTTATATATATTTTCTATTTACTTAAGTTAAAGAAAACATATTGTAACAAATCAACTGCGTGACTAGAAGGTAACACTTATACAGATACGAGTAGAATATTGATCTCGAGTTATAGCTTCTATTACTAGTTCAATCAAATTGTTCTAAAATAATTATATAACAAACATCCATCCTAAAAAAGTTTAGGATGGATGTTTATTACATAAATATTATAGAAAAACATATGGTGGAATTGTCGTCGCGCTACAATAGCGTAAACATATTGAACCATTACCGAAGTCTAAATCACGCTATCGAAGTTTCCGAACAACTCTACTACGACTAAATATAAGAAGTTTTGCACGCGGAGCATTGGCCTCATGGGGCTGAACACTATCTCTGTCCGGGTGATCACTTTTCCTTTACCGACAAAGCAACAAAGGAACGCGGACGAAATATAAAATGGAACAAAAAATGTGACGAATATTGTAAAGTTAGTAATAAATATTTATCACATGTTCGGTGCTTATCTTTGTAGCGTGAGCTGTTCACACTCGACTGATTCCTCTCTGGACCGTAAAGATACGTCACTTCTATTTATTGTGTAAAACAAAAGAGACATTTAATGGAGCAAACAATAATTCAAAATATTTATTGTTAAGTGACTGGCAGAGTTATCTTTACGGTTACGGTTAATAGATACAGTAATGTTTAAAATAAATAAATACAAGTTAGATACTGAGCTATATATAGTATGTCGCAGCCAACTAGCTTAACTAGCCTTTCAGTTAACGTTAAGGCGTCGTTCAATTAGCAGCCTGAATGATATTCCGGCGATGCTTGTCATACAACATTCCAACTATATAATTGTAAAATAAGCGACAATAGATTAAGCTGCGCCTGGGATGGCCACCCTAAGGCCGTGTATGTTTATATAATCTAGCATATAGTGCATAATTAGACCTGAAATGTTGTATTAGATACATCGGCTGAAACGCATGGGCTGAATATCATTCAGGTCGCTAGTATAATGACGACGGCTAGGTTGTTATTTTAAAAGGCCGGTTAAGCCAGTTGGCTACAACATATATTATGCTTGTCCTAAGTTAAGAACTCCATGTACAAAATCCAGAACTATTTATGAAAAAAAAAATGTAATAACAATTTACTTAAGAACATTTGCCGAGTGCGGCTGACGTAAAAGAAACTATTATACCATTTCCTCCCGCGAGTGTTGTAAGAGACCACTAAGGTATTGGCAAAAAATACCCCATGGCCTCCGATAGATGGAGATGGGGTCCGTAAACTACCATGTAAAGAGGAAGAACCACGCTCTTATCAAACACCAGCGTACAATGGCAGCTTAGTACTGGTGTGTTTCGTATGGTGAGTGTAGAGAACTGGATACCATTTTTACTAGAATCGGGGTGTTACATCTTAGTCCTCCGGGGTAACAACGCATCTGCATCCTGATTCTTAATCAAAGATGTGATATATGTCTATGGACCACAGCATCCACTTATCGTCAGGTAGACTGTTTGCTCGCTAGCCATCCTTATTCCATAAAAAGTGAAGACAAAGAAACTTAAATGCTACTTTAATTTTCATGTATACTTTTATTCCCGTTACCTTCAAATGCAATTAATTTAATCAGTAACCAAATTTTTGAACTGAAGAGTGCTAGATCAGATAGCAGATATAACTTACGACATTTGTTGCTACAAACAGGAGGGATTTAGTGTAGTTATGGTTTTACACAGACATCTCTTACCTCGTTTTTAACGTGAAGTAACAAACGAGCTTATAGTAATACTTGATTATAAGTGGCTACTGCAGCCCGTGGAATCTGGCAGAAAAATTCAGAGAAAGAAGGCTTCAGACACTTTGCCATCTCTAAGGGCAAGATGGAGTGCCTCACAAACTGTAATTATAATGGTGCAGGCACTGTTATTTGGTAGCAGAAATATGCCAGATTTACATTAGATACGATCTGATGACCATTTGATGGCAATTTTTTATATACCACGTTTTGTTTCATATATTTATATTGCCAAAATTATATGTATTATGTTCAAAGTTTTAAGTTTCTAACCCATCGGGAAATTAGATTGAAATATATTAATAAATTCTAACCGAATAGACATACATCAAAGCGAGTTAATAAAGCGTGCTAATAGAAAATAGAGGCTACAGATGTTTTCACCCAATTTTGTTACTCCTTACCTAATTCATGAGTGGGTCTAAAAAGTTCTTAAAGGAAAATGTTTTCTTCGATACTGTATTCACTAAATTTTTTATTTTAGCAGCCCCTTGAAAACATAGATTTCATGAATTACAATACTATGGAATTTAATAAGTCCTGTTGTGTACAGCAAAATTTTGGGGACAGTAAAAAATTAATTTCATAGCCACCTATATCCACTGACTTCATAAACTTCTCTAAGTTTTATTAATGTTAATAACAATAATTAGAAAATTTGTTGCAATTTTACTTTCATTAATTTATTTATTTTTAACATCTACAAAAGGGGGAGGTATTAAATTCGACTGTGTATTTTTATATGTGTGTTACCTCGTAACTTTTCCCTGAGTGAACCGATAACGATCATCATTTGTTTTAGCTGGTACTTCTCGTGTGGTGCCATATAATATATATTTAATTAGGATTTGACCCATAGTTTTTGATTTATCTTTAATAATGTGTATTTATGGACTTCGAATACATTCACAATGTTCTCATTTTAATTATATTGAAGTCGGTTGTACAAAATGTTTTATTTTACCACTTGTTAAAAACGATGGTAGTATAATAGTTTGCCTGCGCTACTTGAACTTGCGAGAGAGTTAACGCGTTTCTAAATAGGGGATAATTTCGGTGCTATTGGACGTTTAAGATTTTCTTACAATAATCTCTATATTGTGCGGAAGCTGTATTATTTGTATAGGCCAATCACCCACCGCTACAACACACACCTCCCATCCCAAGTCTGTCACTGAACATAGCAATGCCAGAAACCAGGTGTTTTTAGTAACCAGACTGGGAAGCGTATGCTTAAATATATTTTTCTAAATACATATGTTTCTTTGCCATCATTTGACTCATTTTACGTAAAATTAATTAAATGTGTATAATCGAACTGGAAAAAGTTGCGACGCTCTCTTTTCGATTTATTTAACGATAATAGCTTTTGGGATTGACTTGGAAATGAAGTCGCATTTCAATCTTTCCTTTTTATTCTACAAATTGTCTTTCACTTAAAAAAAAAACAGAAATTCGTGGGTTAAAATTATATTGATATATATTTAATAAATTAACAATAAAAAAAACGTTTTTAAAAACAAACTTTTGTTAAAAAGAAAATAAACCTATAATTTTTTTTGTTAAAAACTTAAATATTAGATTTTATACAAAATATAATTTTTGTTTCTTGTGTATGTTTTTATTAACGTATGTAACTTGATATCAATATCAAGTTACATATTGCATTCTTGTTTATGCACACAGGTAAATCTCGCGACAATCTTTTATAGCTTATAAATTGTATAATGTAATAAATTGATGTTTGATTTTAATTTAAAGTTTAATTTCTTTTTTTAAGATATTGAAATAAAAGGTTGTTTTTAAAACCGTTTTTTATTATGAATTTTTTAGTTAACGCTGGACCTGTTTGTATATCTGTTCATTTCATTTAATGCGTCATTGTTGGTTTTTGATCGCCATCTTAGAACTTCCATATCGAATTTTTTTTGCCGGCAGTTGACCAAACTATCCCTAACCTTTGCCATGTTATAACTTTTAAAATTCGTATGGCGGTTATCTTGTTTTCCGCGTTTTAATTTTTTTTCACCACCGCTAGAATTTGCCTAGTGTGTAGGTCGATATTATTTAAAACACAACTCCGCTTAGTCTTACTCCTCGAAAAAAATTCACCGAACAAAGTAGTTATCTTGTTGTTATCATTTGAATCAGGTGAATAAAAAACATAGACCGCTACCTTTGAGAGTTCACCATATTAGACTTAGAGTGACGTCATTTTATTTTTCGTATTCTTCCCAACAAAACATGTGTTCGGTCCGCCATATTGTATTTAGAATAACGTCACTTAGCTAGACGTACTTTTAAAATTATGTTGCAAAATTTAACCCGATCTTTTCGATCCCAAGACCGTAATAGGGAACTACAAAAATCCCGGCATGACAAAATACAGGTGGACTGAAGTAAGTTTTTGATCACCAACTTAGATCCGAAATTTTGAACTTGCCAGCTATTGACTCTTGTTGTTCTCTACAACATTTGTTCAAGCACCACTAAATTATCCCTAACCTTTGCCAAGTAACAGAATAACTCTTGTCATTATATATCATGGAATGTGGCCAATTTTAATTGAGACACACAAGAGTGACCAGACTGCTATAAAATCATTGTTGTGGCCAAGAAAGATGTTTTTTATAGATTAAGAGGGACAAAGAGTTGACCTTGTGGTTAGTGGATAATGTGCCCCATACACATTTACATTTATCTTCACCACTGTTGTGCTGTCAACCTCGAGGACTAAGATGGAATGCCTTGTATCCTGTAAAAAGGATCCTCTACACTCACCATATGAAACGTGATTCTTCCCCGGTCAGGCAGACCCATTCTTACTACAATGATAATATAACTGCAGCATGGCACTGCTACGTATAAAATGGTGCTTTCGATTGCACGTTTTCCTGGATACATGACTGCTAACAGGAGGGAGCAAGTGTAAAGATAAAGATGGAGGCATAGCTGGCGTGCCTTGCTAAGAAGAATAAGAGGAAGATTCTGCACATACGGATGGAGCCCTAAAGTCGCAGTAGATCCTTTATGACATGAAAAAAGGGTACACTGTTATAGACTTAGGGAAACAAAATAAACAATTTCTGTTTTAGCATAAGTGATAATAGTGATAATGATGATACTACAACCGACGCCATAGTAACCACAGTATTAGCCGTCGGTACTTACACATAAATTTGGTGATATAAGACACATGGTGATTTATACATCACAGGCATATTCATACCACCTCGTAGTTCGATAAATTCGGTAATTACGGTTAGCAATTTCCCGTACGCTTTAAAATTTTTTTTCATCATACTCGGTTCGATTATACCCTTTTAATTGAAGAGCCGGATGGCCGCAGGGAAAATTCACACCGTACTAATTACGCGTTGCATAAGTAATAAAGTTGGATGGTTTCATTAGGTTTATATTTTGGTTGTTTTGAATATGTTTTTGAAAATAAATTGTGTTCTCTTCCTGATTGATTGGATAATGACTTCAGGTAATTTTTGTCTATGGAATATACATAATATTTCTGTAGGATCATTTTTTATAGGATAAGTGCGACTAACAAGCAAACAGTCTACCTGATGATAAGAGGATGCTGTGCCTCATTAAGATCTACACTTATCCCCAACTAAGAATCAAAACCTAAATGCGTTTTCACCCCTGAGTATTGAGATGGAAAGTCTCATTTCCAATAAAAAGGACCTTCAGTTTTTCATACTCACCATATGAAACCCAGCAGCATTGAGCTGCTATTTTAAGATGGTAATGGATCTGTAAGAGCGTGGCCGTACCCCAGTGTAGCTGACCCATTCGTGCTACAACCATAATTTAGCTGCAGCGTGGGATTGCCAAGATTTATACCTAGGTGGATTGAAAAGTATTCGGCCTACACAGATCCATTCAATTCTAAAAATCAAATCTACCCACATTATTTAGTTCAGTTCAGACTAGTTCATTGTGTGAAGTTCGAAACGTGTGCGATAATTAGTTGTGATTTTATAAATTTATTAACAAAGTAATCGGACATAATTTCCGCGAATGGAGCAAATCGAGCAGCGTGCCGTCACCCGTACCCCCATAAGAAGGGGCTATCATCAAAAGCCATCCATGATGACATGGTCAGTACATTAGGCGATTGTGCTCTGTCATATTCATCCGTCAAAAAATGAATAGCAGAATTTAAGCGTGGTAGAGAGAGTGTGAAAGATGAACCCCGCTCTGGAAGGCCTTCGACGGCAACTACTGACGAAAATATTAAAAAAGTACTTGATTTAATAATGGGAGACCGCAGATTAAAAATTAGAGAGATAGCCGAGATTATAGGCATCTCTTATGAACGAACTCAAAACATCATTGTCAACGAGTTGTGTTTCCACAAGGTGTCTGCGAGGTGGGTTCCGCGACTGCTTTCAGTTGAACAAAAAAGGACGCGATTGACTATTTCACGCGACTGTTTGGAGTTATTTGAAGCCGATGCAGATGATTTTTTGAATCGTTTTGTTACTATGGACGAAACATGGGTTCATTACTGTACACCGGAAACAAAACAACAATCAAAACAGTGGAGAAGACCTGGTTCACCACCCCCTAAAAAGGCTAAGTCGATTTTGCCGGCAAATAAGGTGATGGCTTCAGTATTCTGGGACTCGAAAGGTGTGATTATGATTACTACTGCACCTTACTACGTCGTTTACGAGAAGAAATAAAAGAAAAACGTCGAGGAATGCTCAGAAGAAAAGTCCTGTTTCATCAAGATAACGCCCGTGTTCACACGTCAGTACAGTCAATGGCTGAAATTCACAACTGTGGCTTTGAACTGTTACCGCATCCGCCGTATTCACCTGATCTGGCACCATCAGACTTCTTTCTGTTCCCTAACCTAAAAAAGCACTTGGGAGGTCAAAGATTTTCGACAAACGACGCGGTCAAAGCAGCTGTAGACGCATATTTCGACTCTAAGGAAGAATCATTTTTTTTCAACGGTCTAAATGCTTGGAGGGGGAGGTGGCAAAAGTGTATTGAACTTGATGGTGATTATGTAGAAAAATAAAAACATAACTGATTTAGTATGTGTTTATTTTCTTGGTTAGGCCGAGTACTTTTCAATCCACCCTCGTACAGTAGAACTAGGAAATTAACTAAAATTACATAAAAGAAAATTCTCCCCACAAAGGGAGATTTCCTATATTCAGCTATGCACTTTAACGGGCTGATTAATTAAAGAGAAAGAACTAGAAAACTCATGGATTTCCAGTATTCTTCATAATAAAATAGAAATACTAATGCTTTTATTGAATAGCACAACATTTTGCTTAAACAAATAGAAAGTTATTAGTAAGCATCAATCGTATTGATTTAAAGGATGTAACCATATCTACGCATGTCATTGTCGTCTATACGTAATTATTGCAACAGTCTGTTTGTTCTTATCATTTCATATGTTGTTTCACAAGTGTTTGCTGAGTTATAATACGGCCGACGTATCTTGGCGAGTCCGACCTTCGCGCAGAAGGTTGCGCAATAGCTTTTTTAAGGAACAAAATGGTGGCATGAGGCGACGTACGGGGGGCGGTGGTCTAGGCTAGAGATTGACCATAAGTAAACACAATCGACCCTTTAGTCATAAAATATCGCAATCGATTAGTTTTATTTAGAAGTTATTGATTTTTGTTTATATAAGATATTAAACGAAATAGATTTACAAATATAGTGAATTTTGTTGATAATAAACAAGATTTCGACTTAAATAAAAAAAAAAAAACTAAAAACATATTATTTTCTCAGCTGAAAGACATAATGTACTTAAATATCAATTATCTATTAACGTCTTCTTGAGTAACGACTATTTGAGAAAATTTAGAACCTCCTTATAAATTGAAAATAAATATATTTTTATGTCTTAATTTTAATCGATTTGAATAAAAATCGATTAAACAACACCCTCAGGCACGCGTGTTGGACATCCCTTTCTGGTTACTTCGTAAAGCTTCGTGCTTATTCGGCAATGCTCGGTACACGGTAATATTTCTCAGTCACACGTTAGCATTGGTGTCGTGTTCGTGTCGCTATCTCTGTCTTGAGCACAGTCGGTTACAAAAGTTTTCGTTGTTATTGTTGTTTGTTTTTATTAATAGTGTTAAGTTTGTTTTGTTTGTTTTATTTGTTTTATTTGCAAGTGTCAGTTAGCACTTATATTATTCGCCAAACATGCCACCAAAACATAACAGTGTGTTAAATCGCCAGGCGAGAAAAATTATTTACGATTTAACGCAATATATGAAAAAAGAAAAAGAAGAAGGCGTAAAAGATGTCGATAAAGTTTATTTAAGAGTTGCTAACGCAACTGGTGTGTCCCAACGCACAGTACAGCGGATCGCAACTGAAGGCAATATTTCGGGCTTACTTTCAGTATTCCGCACGCCAAAAAAACAAAGACGTGAATAAAAAATACGTAATAGATGAAATTTTTAAACAAAACAACCACGATGTCCTTCGTTTACCCCCATATCATCCCGATTTAAACCCCATCGAGATGGTGTGGGCTGCCATTAAAGGGCACGTAGCCGCTAAAAACGTCGACTGGAACGTAACCCGGACAATGGAGCTCATACAAGAAAAAGTAAATTTAATGGGTCAGAATGAATGGAGTGCTTTATGCAGAAAAGTGCAAGAGGTCGAACATGACTATAGGAAGAGCGACCATATTATTGACGAAATGACGGATCAATTATTCATCATTAATACAGCTTCAGATTCAGAAAGTGAGTCTGAAAGTGAGAGCGACGATTACGAAGATGAACCTATGCCAAGTACCTCACATGGTACACAAGGGGCCGACGACTTTATGTTAGGAATTTCCCCCCTCAGCGACAGTGATTAAATAATAATAAGTGTAAATAAATAAAAAGTATTAAATGTAAATAATATTGTATGTGTTTGTGATAAAATCTGCCCCTATCGAAAGGTGAGGTATCAAAATTGAATCTTTAATTTATAATGTCTCCAAAGTGTTTTGATATTTTTGGTCACTGTATTAGGGAAATTTTATTTGTACATTGGTATATATAAAAAAATGACAATAACAGTTTTCTTCACGAGTGTTCATGCGCTAAACTTCGCAGAACCTATATTCAGACTCGCCAAGATACGTCGGCCGTATTGTAGCTATTCATCTTTAAATATATAATCCTGATTCGTCTGTTAGAGAACGTGTGACTTGTGGACTAATGATTGATTGCCGAGCACTGACTTCTATATATTATGTATATATAGAGGTGTACAGTGTTGCCGAGATTGGTTCAGTAGCTATAGCTGTAGTAAATTTTTTAACAAATTATTAATTTAAGTGAAGCTCAATAAAATTGTACTTTATTGTGTTACTCTTTCTATTATTTTACCTTTAAATTTTAATATTCTTTTTATAATTGTTACTTTACAATTGTATTTATTGCATTAAAATGAAAATATAAAAAATATTGAATATAACATTCACTATCCTTTAGTTTATACATTATTTTATTTCACTAAACTTTTGATCTAGTTTTCGCTTCATACAAAACTAATATGTCTCCGTGCAGTCCGACGACAATGCTTTAATTAAAACAAAAAAGTACTGTATTTGTAATTTCTGTTTGTCTTCGTTGTTAGTAAGGAGGTTGGGTCAAAGTATGTTGTGTGAAAATCCAACAAAATATTTCAATTTCGTACAAAACAACTAGATTAAAGAAAGTCTCACTCATCTCTCAAACTCTCAAAAAACGTCTCAAACTCTCTCGGTCTCATTTAATCTTCCTGTGTGTTACAATTAGTGTGCTTTTTAACCCCCGACAAAAACAGAGTGTTTTTTATGTGTTTGTGGTGTGTATCTGTGTATTTGTGTATGTGTTTCACAGTATGTCTGTCTGTGACAACATAGGTTTTGACCGATGAAAGTTAATTTTGTTTGAAAGGTGTCTTAATGGAGAGTTGATGGAGACTTGGCTGTGTTTCAAGAAAATCTGTTTAGCCGTTTGAAGACCATCAGCTCTTTTTGTTTCGGGGGTATTTAAAAAAATAAGTTATTTAGTATAGTACAAGGTTGACAAACGAGCCCACAGTCCACCCAATGGTAAGTGGAAACTGTGGCCCACAGACATTCACATCTATCTTCGCTTAAGAATCAAAATGCTCATGCATTGTCACCCCTGAGGAACAAGACGGACCCCACTTCCGGTAAAAGTATCTCCGGTTTTCTACACTCACCGTAAGAAGTGCAGCAGCACCAAGCAGCTATTTTACGCCGATATTCTTACTCAAGCCGCGAAAATTCGTGACGTTTATGAACCTAATGCAGTGTCAGCAAGACTAGTCACAGAGTAGGACACACAAAGTCGGTTCAAGCGAATTTTTTTCAAAGGAATTTTGATTTTAAAGATCATACGGATAAAGCCGATGCAATTTTTAAAAAAACGGGCAGGATCGGCATATTAGTAGTTACAACATAGCCGAGGAATTGAGGATGAACTACAAAACAGTTTAAAAACAAAAGCACGTGCTCACAGAAAGAAACCTAATGAATCGTGTAGTCGTTTGCGATTCTCTATTGAAACTTAATGGAACCGAACCATTTTTTTTAAAGATTGATCACTAATGATGAAAAGTGGATCACCTACGACAAAAAGATGCGAAAATGGTCATGGTCAAAGAGTAGTCAAGCTTCACAGATTGTAGCGAAACTAGGATTAACACGCAATACGCTGATGTTCTGTGTATTGTGGGATTGGAAGGGCATTGATTATTATGAACTTTTATTGCCAGGCAAAATCATCAATTCGTATCTCTACTGTCACCAATAAGTGATCACCAATGAGACTCAAGCAAGAAGTTGAGAAAAACGGCCGAATGGATTAACAGAAAAGGAGTGGTCTTTCATCATGATAACACTAGACCACACACATTTTGCCTATTCAGCAAAAATTGAGAGATCTTCGTTGGGAAGTGTTAATCCATCTACCATATAGTCCTGACCTCACCCTCAGATTTTTACCTGTTTCGGTCTCTTCAGAATTCTTTGAGTCCACATCAAGAGAGGACAGCCAAAACTACTTGTCGACATTATAAGATGGCAACATGTTATCGAACAAAATGGCGCATAATATATATTATAATTAAATATAATTAAAGTTTGAAAAAAAAATGTCTTGAATTTGTATATAAAATACGAAGAAACTTTTTCCCCGACCCTATATGTTGATTTAGTACCAAAAACCAAAATCAAAAAAGCTTCATCCGATTGGTACCGCTGTGTTTAAGTTTTTATTTAATTTATATTGTAAAATACAGAATGAGTGAAACTTACCGCGCCACCTGAGCAGAGCCACGTCAGCTGAGCTAGATAATATTAAATAAATAAAAAGCTTCGCAACTTCGACTTTCCAGACAACTCTGTCGTTATTTGTAAAGATATTTTATAACTATTTTGTTTTATCCAAGATGGGCCTGGATAAAATAAAATGTCTTCTAATATAGATTCGAACTTACAGATACTGCAGTTCTAATGTTGTTTCAGATTACATCCGTTTTTCCGTCATGTTTTACCCGAGCTGTAAAACCAACATGTTCTCGGAACTATCAAAACTAACCGAGTGGGACTCAATATTGTTATAAGGGCCGTCTGAGATCATCCGACAAAGCGTTAATCTTTTTACCAAACGATGTAAAAGAATTAAAGTTCGTTCCTAGGATTATTATATAAAGAGCTGCAGCCTCTTTTTTTTTGCAAACATCTGCTAGAGATAAGTTATTTCCACGACAACTTATCTTTAGCAGATGGTTGCAAAATTAATTTTTCTTTATAATATTAATGGAAATATAGCATTTATCTATAACAAAGCAATAAACTGTAAAATCCAGTACATATAATAAAAATATTTTTGTTTTTTCCACTAGATAGTAGAATTCCTTCTCTGCTTTGGAGTCCGTTTGGATACCACCATACATACCTCTTTCTGCTATTAAGCAGCGGTGCGTACACTACTGGACAAAAGGATATAGAGATATAGTAAAATTACAGGCTGTGAGGTATTCCATTTTAGATGACAACACTTCTACAACCTTTGCAGGTAGCTATGGGATTTATCATCACGTCTAATGATGGTTCGTTTATCATTTCAATTTACATTGACCAGTATCCTGTTAGTTCATTTATCAATGTATGACAGATGCAGCGTCTGTACATTTATACTCATATTTTGCAAGTCTGTATATTTCAATTACAGTAGAATCTTTCGATAATGCCTGTCGAATTGGAGTTATTGGGAAGTGTGATATGAGTTTCTATTTTATACATAGATAGGAGCTGACGCATAAGTTCGTTATTGAATTAATTGCCTGGATCAGATGGTATTTTCTTAGGAATTCCGTACATAGAAAAATATTTAATTAATGCTCGCGCTACTTCAGTGGTTTGTCAACTTGAAATCTCTAAGGCCTGCCCTAATTCGCTAAAAGCATCCACAACGGTTAAATAATACTTCTTCTCAATAGTAAATAAATCTATAAATAGTTCCTGAAAAGGCCCATTTGAGTTGATGTGAGTTGTAGTACAGGTTTTATTGGTTTCCTATCGTACTTCATTAATCTACAAGGTTCACAAGCATTTATAACGGCAGCTACAGTGTCTTGCATATTTTCCCAATAATAGTTTCTGCGTATTCTTATCATAGTTTCTTTCACACCGCGATAACATGTTTTTCCTTCATGGTGTTTGAGAATGAAAGCTTTTTGTTCTTTTTCATCCTCCACATATACTACGCGTTGTGTACATTCAAAGAATTGTACTGCATCCTTGATGAGGAGTTCTATAATAACTTTCGTAAATAATTTCCTATGCTCAGCGTTCTCGAAATAAATAAAGTATCGACTCTTAAATTTTATATATTCCTTTAAAAATTGTTTTATTGATTCTCCGTTTTCTAGAGGGAGAAATACCTTTAGTACTTTTTGTTTTGCTCTAGAAAAATTTCTGACTTGTAGTTTATTTTGGAACCAAAAAAATACTAGGATCTGATTTGGTTGGGTATCTATTGCCTCGCTCAAAATTGGGATTGCTGTTGACTCAGGTTCAATATTTGAGTGTATCGTGTCTGTTCTACTACTGTTAGTTACAGATGGTACAGGGTAATTTTCTTCGAACAATTCCACATGTTCCGTCACACTCGAGTCTGAGTTTGAAATTATCACTGTCTCTGGTTGGGGCTCAGGTCTGTGTTTTTCAAGTTCTTTCAGTTGGCGTATTACTTTTTGTGTGTCATCGTCATCCACATTAACTTCCATTTCTAAAGCATTAAGTTTTATGGAAGACAAGGCATCAGCATTGGTATTTTGTTTGCCTTTTTAAAGATTATTGTAAAATCGTACTCCTGAAGACGCAAACGCCAGCGTGTTACTTTGCTGTTAGGCTCTTTAAGGGAATAGAGCCAAGAAAGGGGTCTATGGTCTGTATAAATTTGAAATTTCTGTCCGTACAAGTAGGGCCTAAAGTGCTTTACAGCCCAAATGATGGCTAAAAGTTCCCGCTCTATTGTGCTGTGTCGCGATTCGGTGTCACTAAGTGTGCGGCTGCCATATGCAATAGGCTTATCTGATCCTATCGGTCCCTGTGACAGTACTGCACTAAGAGCTACATTTGAAGCGTCGGTAGTTAATATGTATGGTTTAGTCGAATCCGGGTATTGTAGTAGTGGAACACTGGTTAATATTTATTTACATTTATGAAAAGCATCTATATAATTTTGGTCTACAATTATCTTATTTCTTTTCTTTAAATACGACGTTAAGGGTTGTGTGATTTTCGCAAAGTCCTTTATAAATTTTCTATAATATCCAACCAGCCCAAGGAAACTTTTGATTTCGGTGGTTGTCTTAGGAAGAGGATAATTCTAAATAACCTTAATTTTGTCATCGTTTGGTCGCAGTCCGTCTTTAATTATGGTGTGTCCAAGCTATAAAATTTCTTTTCGGAAAAATTCGGATTTGTCTAATAGTATTTTCACGTTAGTCTTTCGAAATTACTCAAAAACTGTACGGAGTTTCTCCGTGTGTTTTTATAGGCTAGCGGAAAAGATAATAACGTCGTCTAGGTACACAAGGCAATGGATTCCTTGCAAACCTCTTAAGACGCTATTCATAGCTCATACTCATAGTGTCCATTTTGGGTGCTGAAGGCAGTTTTCTGTCGGTCATCTTTATTAAGTTCAATCTGGTGATAGCCGCTGGCCAGGTCGAGTGTCGAAAAGTATGTGCTCCTACCTAGCTTATCGAGAAGGTCTGCGATATTTGGAAGTGGGTACTTATCATCAACTGTGATTTCATTTAGCCTTCTGTAATCTATGACCATTCAGTATTTAACTTCGCCCGAAGCATCAGCCTTTTTAGAACAAGATGTACGGGAGAATTCCATGGGGAGAAAGATTCCTGAATTACATTATCTAATAGAAGTTTATCGACCTGATTGTTTATCTCTGTTACTTGTGCGGGGGCTTGTCTGTAAGGTTTTGTGAATATAGGGTCCTCGTCGTTTTTAGTCTAGTTTTTAGTCCGAATGAAGTGTTTAACCTGATTACTAAAACTCAAAGGTATCTGTTCACAATAAAATAATATCCTTGTATTCCTCACATAGTTTACGAATGCTCTATCTTTCCTCTTCATTCATATGGTTTAGGCGTAACTTGTTTAAATTTTCAAGCAATAACTGGTCCGTTTCTAGATCAGAGTGATCTATAGAATTTACATACGATTTATCATCCACACATTCACAAATTTCAAAAGGTTTCTTAATAGATAGTCTCATTTGTTGATCCAACGTATTTTGTATAATTGTAGTGGCATATCTATTCTCACATTTTACCAATGCAGAAGGCATTGGTAAAATGTGAGACTCCACTCCATCACAGAATCGGGAATAATTTAATATTCCTTCGTCATAAAACATGTTATCAGGTAATTTTGCTCTAACTTCAGAACGAGGTGGGAGTATTACAACATAATCTAAGCTATTGTGTATTATAGGTATTCTAGAAGAATTTGTGGTAAGTACTTGTTTCTTTAAATCTATTAAAGCTTCCAACTGCTTTAATAAATCATTCCCAATTAGCCCATCATAACGTGAATGGACATTATAAAGATAAAATTTATGTTCGTCATTACTTTAAAATATGGCAAATAGTGGAATTTTAATTACCTGATTGTGTTTGCTAGATGCATGAGTGCTTATAACTTCAAAGGGTTCATTTGTTATATAATTACGGTAGTATTGGTATGCTTTATTGGGGCTTATAAAAGGACGGGTGCTTCCTGTGTCTATCATAAAATTAGCATCTATTTCCGGTATATATGTATGGTAGTTTTAGATTTATGTCGCAATTCAATTCTATTATTTCAGGTGGTTTTCGGAGGCTTTTACTTGAAAATTTTCAGTCTGTGCAGACATGTCATTATCCTCTGAATCATTGTTTTCGTCGACCTCTATTATAGAATTTTTTTGTATGTATTCATCTTCATAATAATTGTCGTATGTTTCCTCATACATGTAATTTTGAGGAAATTCGTAGGGATAGTATGATGGATAAATTTCTAATTCGTTTAGGCGGAAACCCGGCTTTGGAGGGGCAGTTCTCATCGAAACATCAGTATCATTAGAAACCGGCTTATTATGCACATTATTATTACTAGGATAATTAAAACGCTGAGAATTACCAAACTGTTGTGGTAACATTGGTTGCATGGGGCTGTAGACCTGGGGTCTAAATCCAAAGTTTGGTCGGTATCCAAAATTAGATCGGTATCCAAACTGAGGTGGGTGATGTTGCTTAGGGAAACTCATTTGCTGTTGAGGCTTATTTTGTGGTAACGGAATCTTCATTTGTCTACTATGCGGAATGCCAAACTTAAATTGAGGTGGTGTTCCGAAATTCTGCCTAGGGGGTTGGTTTGGTGCTAACATTGGTCTAAAACCTGTAGGCTATGTCGGCATTGCGAACTTAAACGATGGTTGTTGCACTGGTATACTACTAGACTGTGGCTTAGACATATGGCTAGACTGTAACATTTTACTACGCATCTGATATTGGTCATAGAAGTTTACTTCTTCTAGAACTATACTTAGTGCTTCTTCTAATGTATTGGGTGTTTTCAACCTAACAATGCGCACCATATTTTCGGGTAAATTATATAAGAAAACCTGCAGAGCGGTGTTATTATAAATAATAGTATTACTTATTTTTAAGTTTTTATCACCAATTTGATTAACCTTCGATAATAGCACTGATTGAACGGATTGTATACGACCATAAAAATCTATATAATTCTCATTTTTCTCAATTCTTTTCTCAATTCCTTGAATTCCGCCCACGTCTCTATATCTTCCCATTCACTGATAAGCGACGCAGCCTTACCCGTCCGACCATGGCATGCAGTTTGGAATCACGGAAAATCGGAGTTCAATTTTTACAGAGTTTTCCGGAAATTTTCCACCTTCGTCATTCGAGGGGTGCATGCCAATATTCCCAGAGTATTTTTATTACAAAAACTTCCATTCTTTACGTCGGCATGCAATTTGAAAACACGGAATTGCCCTATAATTTTTTTCAGGTTTTCAGAACCCTTTGATCATCTTGGGCCGCTGCGGGGTGCATGCCATCAATTATTAGAGCTTCAATTTGCTTGAACTTCCGTATATTACAATGGCATGCAGTATACTATCACGGAAAAACACGAAAATTCGCTACACAAAGAAAAGCGCTTTTCCTTATGAAGAGGACGCGCGGGGGGGGGGGGGGGGGCTAAAGCCCCGAAAATCTTTGATATTTTAGGGTTAGTTATCAAGCCTTAAAAAGCATGCACGACAAAATCGTGGAACGTCACCTGTCACCAGCTCCCGGTCTATAACTAGATGGCGCCCTTCCAGACATAAAATTGTTTTACAAATTTCATGTCTGAAACGTAACTTGAGTCATGAAATAATGTAGGTAGTGTGATATTTTTTATTATGAGCTTATTCGTGCAGTTGTGAACTCGTGAATGCGTTTATTGTGTTTCGTTTGGATTTCTTAGGCGATTTTTTTATTTGAACTTTGGATCCGTTATTACTTGTTTGACTTGGCTTTTGTTTTATGGACTTCATGATTTACGTGAGATTTTGATTTCATTCATATCGCACACCTGTAGAATCATATTTTGAATCACTAGGCATCAATAACCTCATGACAGTTGACAGCTAACGTCAAAACGACGTCGACAAACGACATTGGTGTTGCCGTAATCCTAGGGCTATGGGTGCTGCAGTTTTTGGTAAGAATATAATATTAATATCGCTGTAATAAAGGCTGAAAATTCGTGGATTTGAATGACCAAAAGTGGTGTAATATATTATTTTAATTCATTTCTGTACTTGTACAAAACCAGGCCTACGCGTCATACAAATGTGGACCGTCTCCTTTGTGTAATTAAACTAAAGAATAGAATATATTCTTTAAAAAAAGTTTAATTTATTTCTAAACTTTTTCATTTCACGTGGTTATGAAATTTTGAAAATTTAACTAAAATATATTTGTACTTTAGTTAAAAAATTGGTAAAATGAATGATGTACCTTTTTCTATCGGCGTCCCTTACATGTGAGCGTTATTCCTCCCGCGTCTCAAAAAGTATTTCGAATCGTGTTTTTTTTTCATCTTTAAGAAAATAGTTCACGATACACGAACCTATGAATATCGAACATATGAACATTATTTTAACATATGAAACATATGAATCAATACAATTTTCAAAATAGCATGGCAACGTGAAATTAAAGTGTTTAGAAATAAATTGTACTTGTCTTTGACGAACAACCTTAGAATGTAAAGAATATAACTTCGCTCTATAACGTACACATGCCTATAGATGAAAGTACTCCATTAACGAGACAACTCTTTAGACAAAATGTATGATTTATTATATTTATGCGAACACTAGACATTAAATAAAACTATTTTTAAGGATTTCATCGCGTTTAATTAACTTATTTTTAATTGCCGGCGTTTCGGGTGCTTTATAGCACCCAAGTTCACTAGGGAAACTGAGATGTTTGACGTCCCAATGTCATGGTTAGTCCTGCTACCCCAATCAGATGGCCACACTCATCCGTCTTCTCTATTGAAATTAGGATGTTTTTTTTTTTTAATTTTAATAGCCTCGCTTATCATATTCGTTAGGAATCGGTGTTCTTTTGCGAGGATATGTGGTTTGTCAAATCTAATTTGTGAATTGTGTGTCATTTTTCTTCTGATTTGCTTAACAAAAATCAATATTTAAGGCTAGCTGAGAGATGTAGCCCAATGGTAGATAACCATTTCTCTATCCAAACTATTTCGCATAAATCTGGCTAAAAATACAAAAATAATTTTTCAAATCGGACTGTTAGTTTCAGAGATTAACGTGATTAGATAAACAAAAAACCATAAAAACTCTTCCGCTTTATTATATTAAAAGTATAGATTTAAATGAACAAGATTTTTTCTGTATCGGAGAGATTTAACATATATTTTTTGAGCTTTAATGGCATAATAACAAACAAGTATACTTGAAAGAATTATTTGTATGTGAGGCGATAGACAGCATAGATAAGTAAGCTGAAGTCACAATGAACAGGACATATGGGTAAGGTCGTAAAAAAATGTACTTTTTGAAAGTTTTGAGTGGGCCCATGTTTGAATGTGAATACCATACGCTAACAAAAAGTATGACAATATTATTAATTAATCTTTAAAATAATGTAGAAATAACTATAATATTCAAGAGGCTTAAACATAAAAAATAAAAAATATTTTTGAATCAACAAAATAAAGCTGCATACAAAATTTATTTGTCTCCTATCAACTTACGGGACGACAAAATGCAACAAATAAAAATAATATAGCATTATGGTTTTAAAATTGTAGTTTTCTTTGAAAGCAATAAAGATGCCGTGTGATAATGTATAAATTATTGCAATAATACAATGCTAGTGGAAAAAAATCTCATTCGAATTTGTGTCTCTAAAAGTTATCCAGTGTGTTACTCCGATTCAATATGGGATAGATTGTTTGTTTTCAACATTAAACAACATAATTGACCTAATTTCGATAATGCAATTCCGTAGGCTTACTGTCAAATGTCAGTTTTGACATATTTTTTCATTTGTAGTCGTGACCGTAAACAATTGTAAATTCCATAATTTAGAGCACAAATTTCGGGCAGTGTATATGTCAATTCTACGTGAGAAGTACAAAGATATCGTTTACTAGATTCTTGATTCGAAATTTATAGTCAATTACCAGTGTATGTCAAGTTTTATTAAGTAAATCGCGCATCATTTATGAACGGTATTCATCGTTGAGTTTTGAATTTTCGAGTGTGATTGTTCCAGTTCGTTACCTGTGTTATGGTGTTTGTTATGTCACACACTGGAATTTTATAAAGGAGGCTGTTCACATAACTTAACCGACTACGGTGAAATGAAAAAGGTGTAATGTTATTCTGACGTACTACATAAGAGTGGAGTGTTATACTATTCTGATTTATTATTACTAGTGGTCCCTCAGTAGCCGAACTAGGTCCGTTTTTAATTAAGAGGTCGTCGCCTTTCGTCAACTTTTCGACTCGCACAGGACCATAATATAAAAAAATGTTTAAGTGATAAGAAGCATTTTTTTTTAAATTTTATTAAATGGCAAAATATTGTTAAAAACACATTTTTTTAATGTGGATTTATTATATTTGTATGCTGAGTTTATTAGATAAACACAAAAAGTTTTTTTTAAATCATTACATTTTAAATTAATACTATATTATAGTTCACCTATTGATTACATTAAAAAAAAGCATTTTTAAATTTCAATTTCTTCTTAAATATGGCTCTGTGCGAACGCGAATAGTCTCAAATGGGACAGTCCTTATAATTAAAAAAAAAACAGTAAAACAAAATTCTGTGATAAATGGTAAAAAATACGGTATCTGTACTTATTGTAAACTGTAAACACATATTTGTTAAATTCGTTATATTTCTTTTATGAATAACCTACTTTGATTAGTACCTGCTGTTTTTTGTAGGCACATTATTTTGTTAAAGGCTTTAATTCTACAGTGTTGTGTTATTTTGGTGTTTAGTATCGCAAACATGCAAGATATGCATAGTCTATGCATAGTCTAAGATTCGTTTCGTTTCGTTTTTGATTATTTAATCTTAATTTCATGATAATAAGTAATTGATAATATTTTAAAATGGATTTTACTTAAACCTTTTTCTAAGTGAACATTGACCTTTATATTATTCCAGAACGTTATTGTGTTATCGTGTGTTATATCTTCCAGTGAGTTATTTACACTTTTTTACGACCTTACCCATACATAATATTATAATATAATTAATGCAGGTGACTTCAGGACCGTGCTTTGTGGCATTCAATGGGGGAGGCCTATATTCAGCAGTGGACTTGTGAAAGGCAGTAATGATGATGATGATGAGGCAATCTTAACACATCTAAGGTTTTATCATTCTCAAAGGGAAGCTGGGCCCTTGAAAGCGTAGGCTGATGAAGCCTAAGCCCAATGTAAGCAATAAAAGTAAAATTAACTTGAAGTGTTGAGACATATTTCGGCCATCTAGTTTCATATTATTAATTAAATCTGTATAGCGGGGATTCAGCGACGAAACGCAGCCAGCGTTCTTGGCACTATACCACAGGAAATGATAATTTAAATTTTTAGTTTTATATTATTTATCGTAGTTTTTTAATATTGTATGTATTTCAATATTATATAAATAAATGTATAGTTTTTTGTTTTTTTCGGTTTCATCTTATTTTTCTCATTCGCATCTTCCTGATAATTCAAAATAATACAAGAACTGTGGTCGTCACATCCCTGCAAGCGTGGTAACTAAAAATATGCAAAATATTCTCCTATGAGGCAGTCTATGGCGATGGCCTATGTTCAGCAGTGCATTTTGATAGGCGATACTTATAGTGGTCAAGCCAACATCCTGGGGTGGGCAGGTGTCATTATTTTTCGCACATGTTTTGTCAAATAAATATGTCTTTGTCTTTTCACTTACTTTGTACAGTTACTTGGCTCCTCAGAGTCATTAATTAAATTACGGGGCAATTTATATAACATGTTTTTACATATGAAATTGCCGTTATGCATTACAGGCCATTTTAAATCAAAATAATTTTTGTTTGGCTAAGAATTAAAATTTCGAATAAATATTATTTTAAGAACATGGAATTCTAACTTTCAATTTAGCCATTTGTTTATTAATTAGCGTTATGTTTTCATAGCATTTGAATCCCTTTCGTGTAATTGTAGAATTTGAGTACCGTCGTGGCAGCATCGCGGCACGAGCGGCACGCAACATCGACGACGTTTATGCAGTGAATTGTACAAACGAACGCACCACCTGTTATTGGTTTTCCCGCTTCCGTTCTATACAAACTTTGCTCGACAATGACGAATTAAAGGCGATTGTGGAAGCTGATGATTCTCAATCTACGGCTGAATTAGCAGCAGCTTTCGACGTTGGCACCCTAACAATATTTGCGTCAAATTGGCAAGGTAAAAAAGCTTGACAAATGGGTACCCCACGAACTCAACGATCGCCAGCGCTAAGTACGCGTCGAGACGTGCCTTGTAGTGCTCAACAGGCACACAAACGAAGGAATTTTGAACAATACCTGTGACGAAAAATCTTGTTTTCTTTTATAAAAAATTTGTTTATATAAGAAAAAACGAAAATTCGAATCTGTTTGACGATCGCAAGCGCACAACAAATTGATTGGATCCTGTTTCAGCACCTGAACAATGTCCTAAACGAGAACTTACCCCTAGAGAAGTGATGGTCACTGTTTGGTGGTCACGCGGGTGTGAGTCATCACAGTATCTTACCAAACGGGATGAGAATTACTGCAGATGTGTACCTTGAAGAACTGAATACAATGATAGAGAAGCTCGCACGTCTTCAACCAGCTTGGTCAACCGCTCGTCCCCGCTGTTCTTGTACGACAACGCGCGACCTCATACTGCACAAAGTATCCAAGTTACAAAAGCTGGGGTTGGAAGCTCTTAGTCATCCGCCGTACTCCCAGATTTTGCGCCTACAGATATCTACTTTTTCCAGAATTTGGATAACTTTTTAGCGCGAAAATCTTCAATACCTGAAAGGCAATACAAAATGCCTTTAAAGAATTTGTTGCCTCCCGTCCAGCTCATTTCTTCAAGAAGGGCATCAATAAACTGCTGCTGCGTTGGCAAAGATACATCAGCTGCATAGGTGAATATTTTGATTAATAGAAATTAAAAGTATTGAAAAAAATACGTTCACTTATTTCATAAAAACGGAAATTTCATAGGTAAAGACCTAACATACACTATAAAAACAATGTTCTAGAAAATATACAAACTACTCTCTATTACCAAGTTTATATATTTTATTAAACAAAATATTTAAACTTGGTAATAGATAATATAATATTGGTAATAGATAATAGTTATTAATACATGATTGAAAATAAAGCCTGGGAATGAGGTGATCACTTCCAAGCTGTTCCTCAAACGAGGTTTGTAACTAATTTAACGACCTATTTGATTATTATTAGTGTGGAAAAAAGTTCAGCCGGATTCCTTGCTAGAAAGACCCTTTTTGCGAAACAGTTATAAAAGTAAAAAATATATTTAATAAAAATATTTTTATTCTGTATTGAATAAAAAATATTCTATTCTTTGTCTTTTTCAGGGGGTCATTGTAGAAGCGTGCTCGTCGCGACCCCTGCCAGCCCTTTTCAGGGCTGCAATTCTACACAGCTGCGCACCCATGCGAACGAGGGTTAGGGCGTCCCCCCAAGGCGACGCACACCAGCTCGTCCCCGTTGGTGTGGAATGCAGCGCGCAAAGCGGCGATGGGGACCGCCACCCGTCACGCACAGCCCGACACGGCGGAAGGTGGAGAATGGAGTGCAGAGTTGGCACGTGGAATGTTAGAGGAGGCATGAGAGATAAGACGAATGAGTTGATCGAAATAATGAAAGAAAGAGAATTAGATGTCGTGTGTATGTCGGAGACCAAACGGAAAGGCAGTGGTATTGAAGAGCTCCCTGGCGGGACGTTAGCTATATGGTCCGGAGTCCCGGAAAGCGAGAACGCCTGCCAAGGAGTGGGAGTGCTGTTGTCGTCCCGGTTGGTCGATCTTATGACTGAATACAAGGTTGTGAACTCAAGACTTCTCTGGGTTCGCTTCAAAATGGGACTGACGAAGTTATTCCTTTTGGCTGTTTATGCGCCGGTAGCTTCGTCGTCCAGGGCTGAGCTGGAGGAGTTTTGGGAGAATGTAAGAGAAGTTCTAGATTTGGTTAAGGGAAACGAAAGAACTGTTGTATGTGGTGATTTGAATGGATGGGTAGGCATCGCTCGACCAGGATACGAGTCGGTGCTTGGAAAGTTTGGAGATAAAAGGGTTAATGATGCTGGCAAGCTTATACTGGCTGTATGCAAGGAAAAGGGTCTTCTTGTGACAAACACTATGTTTAATCACAGGAAGATCCATATGTACACTAGAGAAAGAAAGAATGAGAGAAGTATGATTGATTTGTTCCTGGTGGATGACCGACTGCGAAAACAGGTGATGGATACACGAGTGTTCAGGGGTGCTGACCTGGGAACGGATCATTATCTAGTAATTACTAGATTTAGGGGTTTGTTCGCGGGTTGGCGCCACCGGACGGCAGTAACAGAACCACAGTCGGTCTGTCGCATCCGAAGCTGGAAGCTTCAGGAAGCGGATACTAGGGACAAATATCACACGAGGGTAGCCGAAAAGCTTGACACCATCGATGGCAGGAAAGAATGTGTGGAGAGAATATGGCAGAACCTTAGGGATGGAATGGTAAGTGCAGCGGAAGAAGTATGTGGTACGACAAAAAGAGGTAGTAGTAAAAGAAGAGATGCATGGTGGAATGACGAAGTGAAAGAAGCTGTAAAAAAGAAGAAAAAAGCATGGTTAGACTACTTAGCCTCTAGTAACGATGAGCATATGAGAGAGAAGATGAAAGAAAGATATAAGCTGCAGAAAGTTCATGCGAAAACATTGATTGAGGAAGTACGTGAAAGGTGTAGAATAGAAGCGGACGAGAGGTTGTCGCACAACTTTAGGGAAAACTCCAAACTCTTCTGGAAAGAGGTTGGAAGGTCCCGGAGTGGTGCGACAGCTTTAAGAATGAACAAAGTGCTTTCGAGAACCAATGACGTCCTCTCAGAAAAATCGGACGTCATGCAGCGATGGAGTGAATTTTATAGAGAATTGTATGCGTGTCATGATCTTAGTGAAGGATCCGGGGGTGACGCCGTGACTGGCACGCCAGACACGGACCTCGATGACACTGAGGTCATCAGCATGAAAGAGATTGAACGTGCGATTCGAAGTTTGAAATGTGGTAAGGCTGCGGGACTAGACAGAGTTAATGCTGAAATGGTCAAGTACGGTGGGCCTCGCGTCTGGGACAGCTTTCATCTGCTGTGCAATTTGTCCTGGCGGACGGGAGATGTCCCGGATGATTGGCGATCCGCGGTCATTGTGCCTTTATATAAAGGTAAAGGTTCACATTTTGACTGCGGGAGCTATCGGGCGATCAGCTTGACCAGTTTAGCAAGTAAAGTTTATTCGAAGGTTTTGACACGCAGGATGCAAGAGAAATCGGAAAGATTCTTATGGGAGGCACAATGCGGATTTAGACCTGGAAGAGGATGCACGGATCAAATGTTTTCTCTCCGCATGATCACGGAGAAGCTTCTGAGTGTTAACCAGAGGATTTTCTGTGCTTTTGTGGATCTGGAGAAAGCATTTGATAAGGTTATAAGGAAGAAAATGTGGGAACTGTTGCCGGGATATGGTGTGGATGGTCGATTGTTAAGGGCTGTGCAGTCACTCTACTATGACTGTAAAGCCTGTGTGCGGGTAGGGCATGACCTGTCACCCATGTTTAGCGTCCAAGCGGGCGTAAAACAGGGTTGTGTCATGTCTTCCTGGCTGTTCATACTGTATCTCGACAGCTGTTTACAGAAGCTGAAAGATAGCTGTTTGGGTGTGAAATTGGGTGACATAAAAGTTAATTGTCTGCTGTATGCTGATGATGCAGTGCTTATTGCACCATCAGAAGCAGAACTGCAGGCATTAGTCACGTGTATGAAAGAGGAATGTGAAATTAAAGGTCTCCGTTTGAATGCTAATAAAACTAAGGTTCTGGTATTTGAAAAGGACGAAGAGAGAACGAAATGTGAAATATGGGTAAATCAGGAATGTCTAGAACAGGTAAATGAAATTGTATACTTGGGGAGTGCTTTCAGCCGGGATGGAAGATATGATTTAGATGTGGATAGGCGTGTCGCTGCCGGAAACAAAGTCAATGGTGCCCTGAATGCATTAATAAAAAGGCAAGGCGTGGTGAAGAGTGCACGCCTTGCAATACATAACGCAGTGTTGGTACCGACTTTGTTATATGGCAGCGAAACCTGGGTATGCCAGAAGAAGCATAAAAGCAAGTTGAATGCAGTGGAGATGCGATCTCTTCGTAAAATGTGTGGCGTTACCATAGCCGACCGAAAGCGAAACGAAGAGATTCGCAATATGGCAGGATTGAAAGATGACCTTATCACAAAAATTGATAGGGGCGTACTCCAATGGTTTGGACACGTTGAACGAATGAGTGAAGACCGAATGGTGAAGAAAATATATAGAGCGAAAGTAAATATTAAAAGGTGTCGAGGTAGACTAACTTTCGAAGACCATGTGAGCAAATTGCTCGAAGAGGGGAGGGGCAAGAGTACTGGGATACCTAGACGTGCATGTATGAAGAAGTTAATGAACCTGAAAGAAGCGAAAGAGGTATGTAAGGATCGTGACACTTGGCGATCTGTTCTCTCTGGCTACCCCGTTAGGGATTGTGCGTGACGATAAGTAAGTAAGTAAGTAAGTTTGTCTTTTTCTGACAGATGTAGGTGTTAATAGTCATAGCATCTCTTGGTAGAGAGTAAAACTGATTTGAAAACTTAATGCGTATGTAATAAAGTTTTTAGTTAATAGGCGTTGTTATATTAGCATTTTAGAAACTTAAATTAAATTTAAAAGCGCGATCGTGCGCTAGCATACAAATGTTTTTGATTATTTATATATAAACACATACGAACTTAAACTAAATTTCTGAAATTATTTACTTAATGGCAGTTATGAAGATATTTCTTTTTAATTTTATTTAAGTAGATACTAATTCCCAGGTAAACGTACTCGTCAACAACTTAGTTAGTACTAGTTGTTGACGAGTACGTTTACCTGGGACAAATAGTCCGACTAGGTAAGTCCAACTTCGACCGAGAGGTCAATCGACGGATTCAACTCGGCTGGGCAGCGTTCGGGAAATTACGACGTATCTTCTCGTCAGGTATACCTCAATCTCTAAAAACTAGATTGTACAACCAGTGCGTGTTGCCAGTGATGACTTACGGATCTGAGACGTGGTCCTTCACTGCTGGCCGTATGAGGACGCTCAAGGTCGCTCAGCGAGCTATGGAGAGGGCTATGCTCGGAGTTTCTCTGCGTGATAGACTCAGAAATGAGGATATCCGCAGTAAAAGCAGAGTGACCGACATAGCCCAACGGATTAGTAAGCTGAAGTGGCAATGGGCCGGCCATATAGCTCGAAGAACCGATAACCGATGGGGAAGAAAGGTTCTCGAGTGGCAGCCTCCTACCGGTAGGCGTAGTGTAGGGCGACCCCCCACTAGATGGAGTGACGACCTGGTAAGATATGCAGGAAGTCGATGGATGCAGGTGGCTCAGGACCGTGCTTTGTGGCATTACTTGGGGGAGGCCTATGTTCAGCAGTGGACATGTGAAGGGCTGTAATGATGAGATACTAATTAAAAATAAACAAATATATTTATATATTCTTACGTGGTGGAGGTCCCACGTTGCAGGTATGTCACGGAAGTAATACAAATGGATCGGTTTGACCGAGATAGGACCACGCTCTTATAGAAAACCAGCGTAAAATAGCAGCTTAATGTTGCTGTGTTTCGTGTGGTGAAAGTAGAGAACCGGAGACCACTTTGAAAACAAGGAATTATATCTTAGTCCTCAGGGAAAATAACGCAGCTGCTTTTTTATTCTTAATCGAGGATACATGTAGATGTCTATGGGCCCACAGCATCCACTTGCCATCAGGTGGACTGTGTGCTCGTTTATCACCCCTATTCTATAAAAAAATATTTTTATTGATTTTTTTTAAATTTAATATTCATTATTAGTCCGAATACTAATCATGAGGCAGCGTCATAAGATAGACCCAGGAATAAAGGACACAGTACGAGGACACAGTACGTTACCTCGTACGAAATAAAAAGAGGTAATAGATTGTCCTAGACTTACACAAACATCTATACAGCGTAAAAGAACAGTATATAGAGCAGCACATGTTGTGCGCTCATGAGCATAGCCTTGACCTTTCAGTACTCGTTTTATAGATCTGTTTAGTAAAATACAAGCGTGCAGAACGGCTACGATGAATACATTTTTAAGCGATTGATCTGTCAACTATTGGGTACTTACGTGTCATTCACTTGTACATTTCTTATGAACTGCAGACTGAACTACTGTCGACTCTTCTAC
Source organism: Parnassius smintheus behrii (assembly GCA_036936625.1). Classification (NCBI taxonomy): domain Eukaryota; kingdom Metazoa; phylum Arthropoda; class Insecta; order Lepidoptera; family Papilionidae; genus Parnassius; species Parnassius smintheus. The sequence goes on along the minus strand of JAUPFT010000018.1, from coordinate 44,854,539 downwards.
TACGTCTACTCTTTTTTTATAAATCTGAAGTGACAAACAAGCTTACAGTCCACCTGATAGTAAGTGGCCACTGCAAGTATGGATAACTCCAGTCAACTTCAAACAAATAAAGGCTAAAGATGCGTTGTCGCATCTGAGGACTAAGATGGAGAGCTTCATAGCCTGTAAGTCTCGATACTGTTCTAACTAACTCTCTATTACCCTTCAGATCGAAAAACAGCAGTGCAAGAATCGACAGAATCAGGCAAAAGGGTGCTATCTTACCTATATGGACTATAAGGTAGAAATAAGACCTATCTGGTAGTAGATCATACCGATACAAGTATCTATAATATTATACTAAATAGATTTTATAGAAGCAAGAGTGACAAAAAATATACATGGTAAAGGCACGCTGCAGCTGTATTATAGTTGTAGCACGAATGGGTCGGCTCGACCGGGGAAGGACCACGCTCTCAGAGAATACTAGCGTAAAATAGCAGCTTAATACTGCTGTGTTTCATACGGTGAGTGTAGAGATCCGGAGAACCTTTTTAATGTAAACGAGGCATTCCATTTTAGTCCTCAGAGGTGACAAACCATCTGCGTTTTGATTCTTAATCGAGGATAAATGTAGATGTCTATGAGCCATAGCATCCACTTACCATATTCTATAAAAACAAGCATACATTCCACCTGACGGTAAGTGGATGCTGTTGCCCATTAGCAAATACTTATTTGCTCCATTAAAAATTAAAATACAGACTCGTTGCCATCTATAAAGATTAAGATGTTGTAACATGAGGTTTTTCACATATGAATTACGAAACACAGCAGCATTATGCTGCTATTCCTCGTTAATATTCTTAGCGAGCCTGGTGGTGAAACTCCGGATGAAACGTACGCCATGTTTCATCCAGTCATAACATATACACTGAATTGTGGCTCTAACACGTGCCAAATTATACTCACAATGTCAAAATTAACTCTGTCACATACTCTCATAACTGTATTTGGCGACATCGAGATTCTGTTGATAGTACTAATTGCCTATTAGAGCAGCTCATTCGCGCTCCGTAGCTATTTCCTCTGTAGAAATGGAAGGCAAAGGTTCAACATAACAGCATCCTCCTTGTCGCTTTTATTAATTTTTATCAGAGAAAGCAGATTAAAATATTCAGCCAAAACTGTAATAGTTTTGTGCTATTGAATCTCTTTATTACATTTAGCTATAATTTTAACGGTCACCGCTCTTTTTCATCTTTAAAAGTAAAAACAAAGAACAAACTTACAAGCTTTTAATATAAAAAAAATATCCACGACAGCTTTTATACTACTTACTCGTACTTTAACCGAGCTTATAATTAATCAAATACATAGATAGAAATCGATATGAAGAAAAAAAAGACTTGTTCGGTTTTGCAAGGAGTACGCTATGGGCTGGTGCTGCAAAATGCAACTTAGCAACGTTGAGTTCGGTAGAGAGGCGCACTAAGAGGCTTACTGACGATCTATTAGTTGAAATTAATCTTATCAGCCTCGAACACGGACGCTGTATGAAACAGAAACAGAAACGTTTTTATTAGATATTGATATTTCCAAATTTTCCGTAACTTACAATTTTTTCTTTTGACTTGTTTTGCGATTAGATGTACCGTGTAGTAAATTTTGGCGCAATGAATAACTTGCATGAATCTCCTCGATCTTTTCATCGGGATATATTAAGTTTGGTGATAAATGTAGATGACCCTTAATGAATACCGTTTGAAAATTTATAATATGTTATGTGTGTAAACAATCTTTTTATAGACAACGTCAATTAATTAACTTATATTTTGTCAAAGTCTCATCGAATACATATTATTTCTGAACAATAGATTATCAGATTTATCAGAAGCATTATTTATTCAATACAGATTCTTTTAAATATAACAGCGATGGTTTTAATACTGCCTATAATAATAAACCTCACAATATTCAATTTATTTTACCCGCCTGAGGGTACCCTCTTGTATCTTTTATCTCAACATAGAATTTTAATTAATTTTTCAAATACAGACTATAAACCTCCAGATAATTAGGTTATTTAAAATACAAATAGAACCTAAAATTAGAATAAACGTAAAAGTTATTATTTTCTCTTTTTCAAAGCCGTTGAAAGACTTAAATTCATTTGTTCATTGTAGCCTATCACTACTGTTGAAGAAAGGGCTCCTCCATTTTGTAGATTGTACCCCCATTTAGTGGGGGATTATTAGGAGTTTTATAAAGTTAAGATTAACAAAAAGAATATTTCAGTCTACATAAATCACTGATGACAAAAAAGTAAAGCAAAAATAATTCTAATAATCAAAAATGAAGTCTGCATTTCGTAGCACCTTCGTTTCGTAGCACCTGCGTATCGTAGCACCTGCCGCGCATCACAACGGTCCGCTGCAATTATCATTATAATAAACAAAATGATTGATGATTGAGAACATTTTTTTCTCTATATATCTTGTCTCTTTTATTTAGAAATTTAAACCATCCTTTGCTCGCTGTTCGGTCTTATTGTACAACTTTTTAGCATGGACTTGTGAAGTAATTATATACTTATAGCGTAAAATTTATTCTGCAAAAACTATAAATTTCTACATTAAAACCTTTCGAATAATTTGAGACCTTCACAAATTTTAATTAATGAGTATTATTCACGAAACGAAGAACAAAGAACTGTGACGCCGTCCGTAATCCTTTCATACACATGCCCGAAATCGTAAAATATTCGTCGGACAGGGCATATGAAGCCCCTTCATCCGGATTCCTCAAGTCATATGAAGCGTTGACAGGACGCGCGGGCCCTTTCCTGCAGCTGCTAAAGGCTATATGCGCAAATCCATAATCTTTTACCCCAAAAGCCTCTTCTTCTTCCTAAAAGTGTTTCAATACAAGAAAGTATCCGCCGCGATGCCTGCATGCGTGTTGACGGACTTCTCATGACTTTGAAATATATGTTTTAATTTCTTCGATATGTATGTAGGTTTCCTTGATACAGCCATATTATTGTTAACTCAGGGGATAAGCGCTAAATGTAAATTTCACACTACCCGAGTAAAAAAACTCCGAGCATAAGTAAAAAATCTTATAGGTACGTATTTATTTTTGAAACTAGTAATTTCATTGCTTTATTAACTCTTTCGCATAACCTTTTTATGAACGTGCACAAAGTCCTGCTATGCTATGTAGTACTGGTATTCCACGCTGGGATTTTGTGAGAGCGTGGTCATTCCCCGATGAAGCCGACCCATTTGTACTATAACCATAATACGTTTGCAGCGTGGCTATACAAGGCACAAAGTTGTAGAGAGTTTTATTAGAGAATATTTTTTTGGATCCCTAGAATACTGTGCAGTTTGTCCAGTGTTCGGTAATCCAAATGTTAGAAAAAGCAATTGCAATTGAATGTACTGATTCAAGCTGCTCATCGTTGAAGGAAACATCGCGAGGATAATTGACACTGAGAAATTAATTTACGTGGACATGAAAAGACCGTTCTTTCTTGCTCCGGAAAACTTTGTAGAAATACTTACAGAAGTGTGAGGAATTTCTATGTTTTTTTTTCATAAAATGTATATATACAGGAAAAAGGGGAAGAAGTACTTTTTACAGCATAATTAAGAAAAATCCTTAGAAGCACATCATGTTTCATTCATAAGTATGAAGTCGCATAAGCGAAATTGAGTTAATTTACAGTCTCAACACGTCGGGGCAATACGTTATGTTACAAGGACGCGCTTTAACGTCCATTGAAGGTTATTTCCATCCATTAGGCACCGGATACATCATTGGAAACTTTTTATTTATTCTCTTTTATAAAATCAGGGTAACAAACGAGCACACAATCCACCTGATAGTAAGTGGATACTGTGATACTGGGGCCCATAGACGTCTTGATAAAGAAACAAAATGCATACATTGTGAGCCCTGAATACTATAATGGAATGGCACGTTTTCAGTAAAAAAAGGTCTCCGGTTCTCTACACTCACCATAAGAAACACAACAGAAGCTGCTATTTTATGTTGGTATTCTGTGGGAGCGTGGTCCGCGGTCGAGCCGACCCATTCGGGCTACAACTATAATATGTAACAACGTAACATGGCTCTACCGTTTTTATTACTTAGTGATTCATTTATTTGATGCAACTAAGTAAGAATTCCATTCTAGTCGAAAGTCACTGTTTTTAAAAAAATCTACTACAGATATAAGATTCTTCTAACCGGAGAAGGTACGGCATAAGAAGCTCCGCAGGATTCTTCATTCTTGGTCATTGTTTAAAGATGAATATTCCATTAGTCGTCCAGTCTTCCATTCATTACAGCCTATAAAAGTCTACTGTTGAACATAGACTTCCTCATAGATTGATTGATTGATTGAGTGGAGATTTCGCTACAGTTGCCACGCTTGGCAAGCGGTTTGGCAACCGCAGTTTTTTTATAAATATGAGTTGTCAGATGCTGCTACCTATGCTGCAGGTTATCTTCTGTTTCGGCTTCCCTCCGTCGCCTTTTACGACACTGTGGGAGTGCTGTGACGGAACGATATTTGGTAGTAGGTATTCTTTCTTCCACCGCCACTATATGGTTAATTCACTAGCATCAAAGTTTAAAATATATAGACCCATTGGTAACTGAAACATGCTCTACTAACTGTAAACTAAAATAAGACATCAAAATTGGAGCTTTTCTAATAATTAAACACATCTAAAATAAATAAAATAAAAAAGCCTTTTATTTCCTGTAAATTTACATTACTTATAATCTATGCATGTGTTAATTTGGTTTACTCTATGTTATTTATTTATTACTCACTTAGTATAAATTTATCTGTATCTAAAGTATATGTACCTATATGATAATTACTTATTTAACAATATTTATATAACTAATGCTATACATAACTTTATTGTGTAGTATAAGCTTTCATATATTCATAAGTTTATATTTATCTATTTACTTATAATATATCTGTAACCATTTTGATAATAATATATTTATTTGCCTAATACCTCTACCGGAACCCCAGAATGGGTAAAGGCCTCCTCCAGTGATGCTTATTTCACTCTGTCTTGAGCTACTTGTCTCCAGTTTGGACCAGCTATTGTTTTAATATCATCTTCCCATCTTGTAATAGGTCTCTCTCTTATTCTTTTGCCTATTGGGCCATTCCAGAATGTAACTTTTTTGGTCCATCTAAGATCAGTTAGCCGCGCAACATGTCCTGCCCACTTCCATTTCAATTTTTGTGCGTAGCTCAGAGCGTTTGTTACTTTAGTTATTTTTCTTATTTTTATATGTCGTATTTTATCCAGTTTCCTTATCTTTAGCATACTTCGTATGAGTCCTCTATGACAGACGCTGATCTTCTTTCTTGTGTCAGCAATGAAACGTTTGGAAACCATATGTCAAACAAGGCAAAAGGCTCAAGTTCATGACTTTTGTTTTAATAGCTTGTGGCATATTGCTTTTAAAAATGTCCTTGAGACTCCAGTATTTGTTCCAGGTTAATTGGATTCTTCTTTCTATTTCTAAGTTCTTATTTTTCTTGTCAAAACTAATACTTAACTAAAAATACTTTTTCCCAGATAGACATATTTTTCAATGTATTCCAATGGTTTGCCATTGACTAATACTGATCTTTTCAAGCTATTGAACATTGTCTTAGTCTTTGTAATATTCATTTCTAGTCCCACTTTTACACTAGCTAGGTGTAGGTTTTTTACCATGTTCTGTAGCTGGGAGGATGTCTCTGAAAATAGTACTAAGTCATCTGCGAACCTCGTTTGCTCCAGTCTAGCTTGTTTATGATCGCCTCGAGGACGGCTATAAATATTATTGAAGACAGCGGATCACCTTGTCTAACTCCCCTTTCTATTGGGAAGCAAGGGCCTGAGGTTTCTAGCTTGATTTTACTCTTATTGTTGTTATATATGGATTTGATGATTTCTACATTTATATTTCCTCCACTCCTTGTTCCTTCAGGCTTTCCCAGATGCTTGTATGTCTTACCGTATCAAAAGCTTTTTGGTAGTCGATGAATGCTATATAAAGTGTTCTTTGGTTTTCATGATATTTTTCCATAATTACTTCAAGTGTGTGAATGTGGTCAATTGTTGAAAAACCCTTTCTGAAGCCTGCTTGCTCTACCGGTTGCTTTTTTCCAATGTGTCGCTGATTCTTGCTTTTATAATTGCGGAGAATAATTTGTATAGGCTCGGTAGCAAACTAATTGGTCGGTAGTTTCCGATGTCTTTCGGGTCGCCCTTTTTATATATTAACAAGATGTTAGATTCGGACCAATGAGACGGTATTTCAGAATTTTGCAGAATCATGTTAAACAGTTCAGCTAATGGTGCAGCTAGAGTTATGTGTGCTTTTTTTAGTGCTTCGTTCGTAATTTTATCTAAGCCAGGGGTTTTTTCTAGCTTCAGTCTCTTTACTGCTTTTATTATTTCCGTTGCGTCTATTGATTGAATGTTTATATCTTGTGTATACTCTATTTCTTTGCCGAAATTTGTGGTTGTTATGTCTTTGTTGCTGTATATATCTTGTAAGCCTTCTTTGTACTTCCAGTGCTTTGTAGATGTTCTTTTATTGTGTCTTGTCTATATTTTGTGTAATCTGTTTTTATGTATTTGTTGACTACTTTATATAGTGCGGAAAGTTCCTTTTTCTCGCTTCGTGATTTGTTTTTAGTTTTTAGCTTCGTGATTTGTTATTTGTTTTTAGTTTTTTATTTGGAATTCCTTTCTTCTCTTTAATAGCCTTAGTGTACTTGCCAATAGTATTTTGTTTTGTTTGTTTTTTTCTCTCTTTGGGCGGGCTTGTTTTAAACTAAAAATGATGGCCTTTTCTATCCTGTCGTAGCAATATTGTATCGAAGTGTTTTCGCTGGGAGTTGGAGTTGCAGATAGCTGTGATATTAGGGTTTCATTGTATTTGTTATTTCGTCTTCGCTCTTAAGTGGACTGATTTGACTATTTAAATTTGGCTCTAGATATTTTTCGTTTGGTTAGTGTTATTGTTGATCTTATTATTCTGTGGTCTGAATGATAGTTCAGGTTCAATGTCTCGATGTTTTGGAATATTTCTGGTTGGTTTGACAAGATAAAATCAATTTCGTTTTTGTATTGTCCGTTAGGTGATCGCCAGGTCCATCCACGACTTGGCTTTTTTTTAAACATGTGTTTATTATAGTTAGTTTATGTTGTAGCGCAAAGTCTACCAGTCTCTGTCCTCTTTCATTTCTTTCGCCGTAACCGTGCTTTTTAGTAACTAAATATTCTTCTGATTGATTTCCATCTATGCAACCAAGGCTGTAGTTTTTGCGTAATAAGAAAGTGACCATATTACTCTCACGTATTACACTATCCCCCACAAGCAGCACCTGTTCACAAGTACGACGCTATTGCCCTCTTCGACAATGTTAAAGGGGTGTGAATCTGACACACTTTGCCATCGCATGCAAATTCTATTTCGTAAATTCGCCTTTCTAACTCCGCTTCTTTTCTGTCTTATACGAGTATAGTTTCTCTGAGTATTTTTATATTAGGCAACGCAAATTATATAATATAATTACAGGTGTTCAGTGGCCTTGTAGCGTTATAGATGAGATTAAACACACCTTAAGGCAGCAACAGTAGATTAAGGACGCTTTAAGGGAACAACAGTAGATTCAGCACACCTTAAGGGAACAATAGTAGATTAAGCACGTCTTAAGGGAACAAATGTAGATTAAGCACGCCTTAAGGGAACAACAGTAGATTAAGCACGCCTTAAGGGAACAATAGTAGATTAAACACGCCTTAAGGGAACAATAGTAGATTATGCACGCCTTACGGGAACGACAGTAGATTAAGCACGCCTTAAGGGGTGCAGGTGTCGTTAAAGGAAACTATGCAAAATCTCAGTAAGATTTCATGTTTTGGAAATCGAAAATTCACGAGAAATTTTGGTTACGTATACGTTATAATGGTTATACTTATTGATGATATCAGTTACTATACTTGAAAGTCCGTCTGGGTATGTGGGACCCTCCAACCCAGTGCTGTACAATTACAAGCCGTGAGACGGTCAATTTAAATCTTCCAAGGCTGCGTTATCTCCTATTTATCTCTCGCCCTCTAATATTAGTAGAATTATTTTTCTAAAGTTGGTAGCAGTTATCTATGGGCTATTAGGCATGGGCAATAGTTATCAGGTGGACACAAAATTATTTTTATTACAATTGTATAAATAAAATAGTCAATATTTTCACTTTTATTTATTTTATTCATTCACCTGTAATAAACCAGTTATTAATATAAAAATTTTGTACAACCGAATTCAATATACAAGGTTCAAATATACAAGGTCTCTCTATTATCAAGTTTAAATATTTATATATTTAATATAAATGAATACATGGTCGATATTGAGAATGAGGTGGTCGCTTCCAAGCTGTTTCTAAAATAAATTTTGTAACCATTCACATTGTAAAATTTATTTAAGAAAACCCGCTGGGTTTCCTGCCGGTTCTTCCCAGAACGGAGGTTTTTTTCGAACCTGTGGTAAGGCAATAAATGACTTTCAATAAGAATTAAAATAATCTGTATTTAATAAAAAGTTGTTCTATTCTATTCTAATATAAATAAAATGAGCATCAAAGTAGTCGCAGTCAATTAAATACGCATTATTAAAGATAATTGAAAACTACTGGTCTAATCGTGATCAAATTTATATGGAACCAAGTGAGAAACGCCAGCTTTCAAATAAGAATCATCAAAACCGGTTCGCCTAGAAAAGAGTTCTAAGGTAACTCATAATACAACAGTCGAATTGAGAACCTACTCCTTGTTTTGAAGTCGGGTGAAAAATACAGATGTATGAACAAAATAGTCCAACTGTTTCAGTTATGTATTCAGTTAGGTTACTATTTATTTGATGGATAACTTTTATTAGACGATTGATAAAACGACCCTAATAAAAGAACAATTTGCAAAACGTTCGGATGTTTACAGTGCAAACTATAAATGCTACAAAATATTCCGCTTCATATGCTACTCGTACAAATATTACAATGAAAAAAAAAGTAGGTACAAATAAATATTTTGTGAACGTTTCGTTTCGACGAATCCGTGTTCAGCTTGAAGTCCTTTGCATATTGGACTGAATGAGAAAATAGTGGATCTTTATTTATTAAGCAAATAAATAGTGCTAACCATACATTATTTAACGTTGAGATGGTTTTAATCATTATATTTCTTCCACATAACAAGCATACGGACTACTCCTTCTTTGTGTTAGAAAAATATCTTTATTAACACATTTAATGTTTTAACGAGTTGACAACAACAAGCAGTCACCGCGGAAACAAAAGATTTTGACTTTGCGACGGACGTATGTGACTGTCCAGCACATATTAATGGGATGCTAGTCGGATTTAAAGGTTGAACCAATATATCATTTCTATTACTTATATTTGAAAGACCTCTCTTGTACCTCTTCTCTTGTATGTTTTGCCTACAAAAGCGGAGAGTAAGCTGGCGATCGCGTGACGAAAGCGTTATGAAAAATGTGATCGGGCGAGACGAACGAAAGTTGAGTGGGGGATTATAAGCAAGAGAGCACAGTGCGCGCGTACATTTTCTTTCTCTCTTTCTCTCATAGCCAGTTACGTTCCGTATTTTATGAATTAATATTTTATTCAATACTTTAAATATTCGACGTTTAAAGTGAATAAAATTGTAAGTTAATGTTTTGAGAATTTTCGGGTGAATAATAACAAATTATAGAAGGAAACCGATAATAAATTTAAATATTTGTAGAAAATTAATATATGTATATACATATATATGCATATATAAACATATATATACATACAGATGGAGAAGTTTTACTTCAGTCGTGTGGTCATAAGATCACTCGTTTTTTTTTTCGGCTTTTATTATTTTATCGTATTAATTGCCAAGGTTAATATAGAAGCCAAGTAAGAAATAATCTTAAATGTTCTGAAGTAACTTTACTGATCATGTAGTTCTTCTTTTAACTCAGCTCGGCTCGATAGAGGAAGCTTCATTGCGAGATGAACACGCAATGAAGATAAATTACCATTTTAATTGCATTATGGCGGCGATGGCGGTGCCGCTTTGTAAGTGACAATGTCAGTTATGATACAAAGTTTATGAAGATTCTTGCCAACATTGGAAAATGCTTTTTTTTCTAATTTACATGTTATATACATCCCACAGACTGGCGCAGGCCTCCTTTTATTGAGAGAGTTTTGTTTATAATATATATTATTTATAATATATATAGAATTTTTGATGTTTATAATATATATAGAATTTTTGATTTTATATGCTTTGTTATCAAGCGCGGAAATTAATAAATGAAATTGCATTCACTAAAACAAAGGACTTTGTTGAACACAACCTATGATATTAACTGGCAGGACAAATTCTGCTAGTTTAGTATATTTACTTTACTTTGCTCTCACAAGTTTACATTACCTTATATATGATACTATTTGATGTATAATAATTTTAATTTGTGAGAGCCTGGAGTTAGTATACCAGGAAATACCTGTACGAAAATAACTAATCACCAGACTCTCGTTTCTTAATGTAATATTTAATAGTATTGCTCTAAATTTGGGTACACTTAGAGCGACTATAAGATTTGTAAATGTTGTTCTTGTAATTAAAGTTACAATAATTAAACTTATCTTAGTCCTCATGGGTGATAACGCATCTGCATTTTGATTCTTAATCGAGGATATACTCGTATGTAGATGTATATCGGCCACAGCATCCACTTACCGTCACTTAAGCGGTGTGCTCGCCTGGCAGGTGGGTGGGCAACTACACTTTTTTAATAATTCTGAGTTATCAGAGAGATTTTTTTTGCGCCCGAAGCAAATATGGGCAACCCTCCGGAAAGCGGGGGAGGGAGGTTGGGAATGCTCATAGCATACCACGCAGCCGGCTGCGTGGTTATGTGGCGACTTTTACCCACTAAACCCAACCTTTTAGGAATTGGCTTAACGATCTGATTAGAGATCTCTAAGCCGTATACGAACGCGACCCTCCTCGGCAGAAAGGAGGGCGCATCAGAGAGATGTTGTAGCTCATCTCCTATTTCATTGCCTTCTATCGTCTGTGACACCCACAGGACGATATGCGGTAATAGATATTCTTTTAACACACTACACGGTAAGTGACATGTATGTGTACACATGTCCGTGTGGTGAGATTTTCACTTTATAAAACCTCTTGCAACCGCTCTTACACTCCTCGTCAAACTTATTCATTGGCAAAAGAAAGTATCTCATACAGCATTTTATAAAGTTATCATGGAAAAATGGAATACCATCAACGGAGAATGTTTTCGTATTTATTTTACGTCAACTATCATTATATTACCGTCTGCCCGTCGGCGAAGTTTTACCAACAACTTGTCTGTTACATAAAGAGAATATAATACATTTCACAAGTTTTGTTGTTTTTTGTTACATGAGAAAACTATCACATATTGATAAAAATAGATTAAAACTACTTCGGGCAGGACGGGACACGAAAAAGTATACCCAAAACGTGGGGAATTAAAAATCAAGTAAATTAAACGCGATAAAATCCGTAAAAGTAGGTTTAATCAATGTGTAGTGTCCGTGTAAATATAAGAAATCATTATATATTGATAATTTAGGACAATTCTGAAAGTTACATTAGGGTCAATGTGTTTTTGATTCGATATTGGATACTACAGAAACGTTATTAAAAGTAACAAAAAACGAGTGTCTTCTCTTTATTTTCATAAAGTAAAAGGAACTATGAAAAGTGCATTTGTTAATTTTTTGTAGGATTGTTTCCTCTAATATACATAATTTATAAACTGTTTAGTGCCGGTATGGGCAGCAGCATCTTCCTGACAACAGCTCCTATTATAAATAAATGTGGCTGCCAACCCGCTTGCCATTGGTGGCAACTTTGGAGAAATCCTCCCATGAGACAATTTATGAGGGAGGTCTATGTTCAGCAGTGGACATTTATTGACGGCTCCGTGGCGCAGTAGCTTAGCAATGAGTTATAGCGCTGAGGGCCGCGGGTTCGAATCCCGCAGGGTACAAGTATTTGTATCGCCTACAAGTAATTGTTCTGCGTCTGGATGTTTGTCCTTGTGCAACTTATGTATGTAAACTGCCTCCATGATACAGGAGACAATCCTATGGTGTGGGTAACGTTTAAAAAAAAAGAGATTAGGTTATAATGGATGAAGGGATAGATTTCTTTTAATGGTTTGTGTCTTACGTGTATTGTGATTTGAGACTATTTAGACGTTAATTATGTTTTATCTGTGACATTGTTGGAAATAAAACTGCGACGTGGCAGTACTCCCGTAGCTTATTTCTGAGCCGATGGCGGCTTGGCTGCTGTAATCCTATATGTACGGAGTACTTTATAGGTGTATATATCATATAGCAATTAGACGATAACACGTCCATGTGTTAATAAATTATGATAGAGCTATGCTGCACTATTACATGACTTCAGAACGGACGGGTCGGCTTCACCCGGGAAGGACGATGCTCGTACATAATACTAACGTGAAATAGCAGCGTAATGCCGACCATGTCATGAGAACCAGAGATTATTTTTACTGTTAAAATTGCATTTCATTTAATAATTAATATTTCCTATATTGCAACATCTTCAACTAGAGGTTAGAAAGGGCCCTATGTCCATTTCCAATGTAGGGCGACACCCTCAGAAAAAATGGAAAAATGAAGATGTAGGTAGTTGCAAATTAAAAACAAAAAAACTTGAAAAGAAAAAAAGTTAAAATGTTAATTCCTATTCCATCTTAGTCTTAATCTTAAGGCGCAGTGACGCAGTTGCATTAAGATTCTTAATCGAGGATAGATGTAAGTGTCTATGGACCACAGCGTCCACTTACCACCGGGTGGACCGTGTTCACGTTTGTCTTATTTATATAAGAGAAAAACCATATTCAATCGTATTCAGTGCACGGATACCTAAGTTGGAAGTAAAATAAAACAAAAGTGTAAAAGTTTTAAGTTCAAGTACAAACATAATATCAACAGTTCGTAGTTGTTAGCGAGCGAGCGTGGAACCGCATTCATTCCGCGTTGCGCAAACAGAGTTGCAATGGTCCGGATTAATGCGAATTTAAATTCGGCCTCGGAGCGAGGAAATGCTTGAGGCTACACAGAACTTTTCTACACTATGAACGGGCGAACATTGTTAATTATACTTCGCTTTTGAAGTTTGCAAAGAATAGTTTGGAGCAGCGTAGGATCAAAATGTTTAATACTCTTTAACGCGTCATCATTCATTCATTCATTCATTACAGCCCTACACAAGTCCACAGCTGGACACAGGCCTCCCCCAAAGAATGCCACAAAGCACGGTCCTGAGTCAGCTGCATGCATCGACATAATGCATGTAATACCATATATCACTCCATTTAGTGGAGGGCCGCCCTACAATTTGCCTACCGGTACGAGGCTGCCAGTAGAAAACCTTTCTTCCCTATCGGTTTTCGGTTCTTCGAGCTATATGACCGGCCCATTGCTTTTTCAGTTTATTAATCCATTGGGCTATGTCGGTTACTCTGGTTCTTCTGCGGATATCGCTATTTCTAAGTCGATCACGCGGGAAAACCCTGAGCATAGTCCTCTCGCTAGCTCGCTGAGCGACCTTGAGCTTCCTCATACGGCCAGCATTGAAGGACCACGTCGTCACTGATTTAGAAATAAAAACTAAAAAAATAAAAACGGTGGTTGCCAATCCGCCTAATAAGCGTGGCAACTATGGCAAGTAACCCCCCCCCCCCCCTCTTCATGGGGCAATCTATGTGCCTATGTACAGCAGTGGATTTTTGATCATGTATAACGGTAACGGTGAAGAAGAAAACGCTAGAGGTTCTGCATTAATCAAAGTTTCATCTAGCTAAGGCCTCTCAATGATGGCAGCTATATTCTCTCTATGGTAACAACAACATTATGTTATAGACTTTAAAGCAACAGTAGTCTAATAGTACAGTGCGGACCGTGAACTTAAAAGGTCGTGAATCCGAATCCGCCATTCAACTACTGTACCTATTTGAAGCACCAGCTTATCAGAAGTGAAGAGTGAAACCTTCAAAACCCGAGTTAATAGGAAACATTGTATACTGTATTCCATCTCATTCTTTCGCAGGTTAAATCCTATAGGTATATATAAGAATTTTTTTTTATTGACACAAAGTAAGGATTATATTATTTATCTTTAAGACATTTGAACAAATGGTATGAGTTATAACTTATCTATACAATTTTGTACACTAGCGTCTAAACTAGACCGAGCCTGTATCTTAGACACTAGTCACTTCCAAAGGCACCATTATTTACAATTATAAAAAGTTTACGGCATATTAGTATTCACCTAATCTATGTATTATGTTACAAATTCGTAAATACATTATCACTTTTTTTGCGATTACCGTCACACTAACTTATTATGCGTATGAAAGGTTAGACTACTATTTATAGGAACATTTTTAATTTCTTAATTTATAATGCAATAAATGATTATTATTATTATATATATTTGTCTCTTTTTTTCACATCAAAAAATAGTCATCGCTTTACTACAAATTGCAAATTTGTAACGTTTTATAGATACTTCGGTACAATTACAAATTAATAACAACCACACTGTACAAAGTAAACTCACCATACAACGCAGCGGGGAACTACTACAGCGAGCTTGTTGTTTTGTTTCGTACTACTTGCGAACTCTCAACCACACCCTGTGCCCTAACTTGCCCATAAGCGCCAAGATGTCTGGTATGAAACAAACATTTTCGTATTTGGTATTAATATTTTATCTGGTTTACGCATCATTGTATGTGTGAGCAACGCTGCAGCTATAGTATGGTTGTAGCACCAATCAGTCGAGTCGACCGATTTAGGAGCACGCTATTACAGAATACCATCATCAACTTAAAATAGCAGTTTATTGCTGCCGTATGGTGAGTGTAGGAGAGTTATTAGAGACGATCATTCTATATTAGAGCTATTATAACCAGTATTTTAATTTAGTATTCACCAAAGTACACCTTCAGGTCACTCTATCAAGTCCGGAGGTAAGATCTCATCATAACTAACAAAACGAAACCAAACTCGGCACACCTAGATCTACTCTTGGATAGAGTCGAAGATGTATAAGTATATTTATAACAAATAAATCCTACGTACTTTTAGCAAGAAATATTGCAATAGAAGAGATGAGTGAGGCATGTACCAAATTAGGTTTTTGGAATATTTTGTATTTCTACAGCGATCAATTTTTTCATCACGAGCCGCTGCAAACAAACGATACAGAAACCCAATCACGACAGTGGACGAGCCCGTAGTGAGTCAAAGTGTATATCTGTGTACTTATATAGTGTGTATCTGTACTTAATTTAATTAATAATCAAATCCCAGATGCGTTGCAACTCCTGAGAGTGACGACGCATCTGGGGTTTGATTATTAATTAGGGATAAATATAGATGTCTATGGGCCACAGAATCCCCTTAACATCGGGTGGACTGTGTGCTCGGTTGTCGTCATTATTATTAAAAAATCAAGTAAATTCTATTCCTTTTTTTTTGAATAAATTCTTATATTCTTATAAATAACTTTTAAAAATAATTAAATTAAAAGAATTATATTATTATATAGTTTACATATAAACTTAAAAACTTGGTAATATTAAGTTGCTGAAAGACACGCTGTACTTAAAAAATTATATGCGTATTTAGTGGTCTCTATAACTCGAACCTCGTTAAGTTGAAATCCTCAGTAAGTCGAAGAAAATTGCCATTCCTGCTGTTGAACCCCTAAATACGCGGTATTTCGAATTATTAGACTTTGTACTCGTAGCTCGAACAAAATATTATTTCCCTACGAAATATTGATAATAGATATTTATACTCTATAACTCGAATTTCAAAAAGGAGACTCCGTAAGTCGTAGTTAGTAAAGAATAATGACGTCTTACTTGGAATTCCCCGAAATAATAGCAATAAAATCCGGGTTCGTAATCGTAAAGTAGCTGCGAGTGACGCGGCAGCTATGCGTATCTTGAAATTTTCAACAATAACGCCCGGTAATCAAACATGAAACGTCCTATAACTCAAAAAGCATGGACATTAGAAAAAAAAGTTTCAAACAAAAGTTTTGGAAAATAAACTGATCTTTCAAAATAAATTTATGCATTTTATTGATTAATCTAATATTTCAAGAGTTATTGGCCGCGATAGAAAAACCGATTCATTAAATGGGCCATAAATCTTAAATGGTAAGTTTTACAAAAAAGTTTACTGGAAACAAAAGATGCGAAATTTTATTTTCTACAATAATGGTTTGTATAACTATTGCCTTAAAGTGCATTGTCTCCGAGATATCGCAACGTTTTTTCAAGATGGCGCTTGAAGCGCCACCTGTTCATTAAATGGGCCATAAATCGTAAACGGTAAGTTTTACAACAAAGTTTGCTGGAAACAAAAGATGCGAAATTTTGTTTTCTACAATAATATAAATATAAATTTATATAACTTTTGCTTTAAAGTGCATAGTTACCGAGATATCGACTGAATACGTTTTTTCAAGCTTGTGCTTGAAGCGCCACCTGGATCTGTCGTCATTTTGTGATTTTATGCTGAATAAGTGATCCTAAACCTCATAAAAAATAAAATTGAATTAGAAATTTCGTGCAATGTTAAATTCTATTTTTACTGTACTATTTTATTAAACATTTTATTTGTTAACAACGTCTTACAATCGTTTCTCTAGCGCTCCCGTGACCTTCATACAAATAATTCGATATTTTAATTGTTGAAAATTTTTATTTTTGGATAAGAACATGGTAATGAACCTAATTTATATTTACCTTCATTTAAAAAAATTGTCTTTGGCCAAATCTACTATACTCTTTGGCTTGACCATAGGTCTGACTAATCTCGTAGGTCCAATATACTGACGGCACACGAGTGGTTAAACCATAAAATTAAAGTGTCATCGGTCGATACTATGCTTTATATAATCATCTGGTGAATCATCAGTTGTCTGCTGTTCCAAACTTCAATCTATAGCAAAATTTTCATATTTTATTTATTCATTGTAAGCCAGTGCTAGACTACAACACTTCCCACCTGGTGGTAAATGGTGATGAAGCCCTAGATGGTAAATCATAAGCTTATTCACTTTGAAGACACCCAGATTGTAATCAGACCGAAAGATAGACGCCGGCAAATTATTTCACTTCTTTGCGGAAATATGCTTTATGTTCTACTCGTATGTACAAGCTACAAAAAAATTATCGACATTTCATCATCGACGCGTCGCATTAATTTCAAATATCTGCTCAAAAAATTTAATTTAAAGACGTCAAAGTTTAAGGGGTCACGTATTAGGACTAAGGGTGAAGTTGCTACGAATGTGATATTTGTTTTACAACGTTGGACATTATAGCAACAAAAGAGAAAATAAAAATCTAAGTTGACTTCTTATTAACGTGAACATTACCTACACGTAAAACTATTTTTTAATTTATCGCCATTATAGTGCTTTACAGCACCCCGTGGTCGCGTGAGAGATTGAGGTGTTTAGCGTTCCGATATCACAGTAAACTGATGTCAGACTGCAGTCGACTGCTGATCATAAGATCCCTGGTTCAAATCCTAGGTACTGGCCAAAAAATACTTAGTTTAGTTAGTTAGATTTTCCTGTCAAGCAAATTTTAGTAGCAGCCCTGGATAAGGATATTGGCGGAGTTTCACCCTCCTGCCTCAGAAATCACGTAAAGCCGGCCTGCGCCTGTTCTCTCTCCCGTCGTGTCGGTTTGCCGTCCCATCGAACTATACCAGTGAGGGAATGGAGAAAAAATATTATAGTACTATTCCACTGTTATTTATTATTTATTTTATTAACCCCAAGAACCGACTGGATTCACAAAGTATATGAATATCCAGAACTTTCTTCCAAAAGTTTTCTTAACCCTTATTAATTATGATGAAGTTTCACCAAATGACAACAATCTAAAGTATAAATTAGATGTTTATTTTATTTTCTCAACAAATTATACAATATTAACAACAATAAAACATGTAATAAATTTTCTGTTTATGATTCTTTAATATTTTAATATATTGATGTTGATTATTATTATTTCATCAAATTGAATTGATTACTTCATCAAATTGTAATAATAATAATAATTAGTAACAATTTTAGTAGGTACATACTCGTAAGTAAAGAAATTGCACGCCATTATCATGGTTGAATGTAAGATCTCTTTAATAAATAAATAAATTATTATATTATGTAAGTACTATATTCTAGCAATAAATAAAATTTAAAATTGAATTCTTCAGCAGAGATCGCATTCATTAACAAAATATCAAGGTGTAAAAGGAAATGAATATCACGAAAATGATATTATATAACGCTCCAGTAAATGATCACAAACAACCATAAATTTATAAGAAGATTTTTAAATACTATTTTCACAAAAACGAAAACAAACGAAATACAAGTGAGCGGACAAACGCCTAAGGCTATATTACCCAGAGTTACTTTTAAAGGCATCGTTATTTATTACATTATGAACAGTGAATGGAACGACAAAAGACAAAATAGAGATTTTTAGTTGTATTTCATACTAGCTTTTTACCCGCGTCTTCGCTCGCGTGATACGACTCCGAATATGATGTAAGACTTGTGAGGACATTGCTCTGCTATCAAGCATAGAAGTAAGAATCAATACCCCTAAAATATCACTTTCTGATTTTCTATACCTATTCTAAATTATGACTACTCTTCACTGAAATAAAATACGAGTGACGGACAAACTTGATGATTATTTAATATCCAAAATACTTTCGGATTTAGGTTATAATTATGATTATTTAACAAATAATAAAGAACAATGTTCATGCTTTACTTGCCAGCCGTAGACCTTATTAAAAATAATTATTCATTAATTACTGCAGCATTAATGCTTTAGCTTTAAGTGATGACACGTAACATAAACGTAATCTATTTATTTATTCTATATTGCATTCCTTATTAATATATAAGAATACAAGGGCAGACTTAATGCCTTGAGGCATTCTCTACCAGTCAACCCATGGTGTGGTGAGAATGTGTCGTAGGTGTGGCAATATACAATAAAATAAAATAAAAATGAAAATCAACTACGTAATATATACATTTCACTGATATATAAAATAAATAAACTATAGAAATATCTCCTATTTATAATATATATATATATATATATATATATATATATATATATATATACAAACATATACATACATACATATAAATACATATATACATATCAATATACACGATACTAGCTTGCCAAGCAGACGTTGTTTTGCCCTTTTCGATGACCCTTTGTCATGTCCTTTTTTTTATAGAATAGGGTGACAAACGAGCACACAGTCCACCTGATGGTAAGTGGATGCTGCGGCCCATAGACATCTACATCTACCTTCCATTACAAATCAAAATGCAGATGCGTTGTCACCCGTGAGGACTGAGATGGAATGCCTCATTTTCAGTAAAAAGGGTCTCCGGTTCTCTACACTCACCATACGAAATACAGCAGCATTAAGCTACTATTTCACGCTGGTATTCTGTGAGAGCGTGGTCCTTCCCCGGTCGAGCCGACCCATTCTTGCTACGACTATACTACTAATGTAATTGCAGCATGGCTCTACCACGTAAAAAATCCTTAAATTCGTATTTAAAAATATATTCCTATTAAAAATCCTTAAATTCGCAAAAATAAAATTGTGGGTCACACATGGGCATAAAAACTATTCTCTCTCTCCAGATACCAGGAGTGCTCTAGGATATTTAATCCAAAACTCTGAAAGGTATTTTTTGTGAAATCAAGACACTGATAAAATAAATAGTTCAGTGACCTGAGAAAAAACGTTAATTTGTTGATACTGTGTTTTCATTATGTGGAACTAGGCTAAAGGTTATTTGAATTAGGACCGTCTTATGGCGTGATCAAGAACATCGAATTAGATCTATCAGAAAAAGAACTGTTAGAATCTATATCTTGCTCGTTTGAGTCGGCCAACGTGCAATGACTCAAACGCAGAAAGCAGGGTGATGGAGAATCTGGCTGCAGTGAAAGTGAATCGGTACGAGTTAAGTTCGAAGGGTCTAAGTTAACATCGCACTCGACTTGTAAGTTAAGGTGGAGGAGCCATACATATTTCCTGATACTCAGTGTTCGAGGTCCTGGCGCTCAGAATGTGTCCTTTAAAACGCACATAATGCTCAAAATGTGGAGGTAGACATGAAAATTTCGACACCACAATGTTTAAGTGTGTTGTATGTACTGTACTGTGTGTAATGTACTGCCCGAAGCACCTACTTATGACCCAACTCAATCGCCAATGCCGGTTTAGGTTGAATAAATAAGATATCTCAATTGCTGAAACCTACCCCAGGAATTCCGGAGAAGTTGTTTAGCTGCATTTTCGGTTCAGAATAATTCTACCCCAGTTACTTACACATAGGCCGTGTCATCGACCCCCATTCACAAGAACAAACTGGACATTATGGGAGAAAAATCGGTCTGAAATGACATAACTAAGAAGTAGATCACGATGAAAAGTATTCAAGAACCTAATTTAGACAGAGTCTTAAAGTGGTGTATGTTACCAAATGGTATCTGAACAAAACAAAGAAGAATCGTAATGTACAATCCGATATTTCTTTCTTTAATTTATTAAACCAACTTAAAAGTTTTATCTTTAATGATAGTAGTGAGCCTTTGAAGAGTAGAATCAGGAATGTAGTGCACCTATTTTTTGAACGGAAAATCACATAGATATTTAAAAATATCTCAAACCTGTCTTTCTTATAAAATTATTCGCTAATTATATTAAAATTATAGGTAAATTCGGTATTAACGTTTTGTAATGGAATGCTCAAAGTATTAAAAAGTTAGCGAAATTTGAACAACTTTTGTGTCGGAAAAAAACTCATATCGTCACGCTCTCGGAAACATAGTTAAACCCTGATATAACACTTAACTTATAAGAATATAGTGTATTTAGACTTGATAGGGTGACTCTTATGGCGGATTGGTTTTAATAATAATACACAAATCTCTTTCGGATAAGTTGCTTACACTGTGAAGTGCCAACGCGGCTATTGAGATATCCGTTAAAATATATAATTATGAAATTGTTGAATATATTGTTTCTTTATGTTGCTTGCCTAGTGCTCAAACTTCATGTAGTGATTGGGATTCAATCTTTTCGTTTTCTGATAAAAAAAAAACCTAATACTTGGAGATTTTAATGGAAATCACCACAATTGGTAAAATAAAACCGATTCCAGGGGCATGCAAATTCTACTCGTTGGAAGATCATAATTTGGTTACAATAAACAATGTCAGTTCTACGCGATAAAAAATAGTTGGCGGTATTTTACAACAGTCAGTTCTTAACATAACAGTAATATCATCTGATATCGCTTTTAAGTTCAATTGGTTACAAACGAGTGCTTAGATAGTGATCACCTAATGATTAAGATTTCAACATCTATGAATCATTCTTCTACTACTCTTAAAAGACGCAACTTTAAAAAAACTGACTGGGTGAATTATCGTTATGTAATAGAAGCAGAGTGCGCTTATTTTGACATTTCGAGTAACCCACAAGAAGGGCGGGGGTTAGTCTACTCCTAACTTTTTGATATTATAAATAGAACTAGATTAACTCGTATTCTGCTCTCCTGTCCGGCGAGCAGTTTGGCGTATGGCTCTGGGGGAGAGCGCAGGTCGTGTTGATCTCCAGGTCAAGTCTGAGGAGTTCTCCTTCACTTGGTTGCCGCCTGTTATTTGGTTTGGTTCAATAGGAAACAGACAGAACAGAAACACCCGGACGATCCTCTTTTTCTTTTCTTACATCCCTCCCCCTTTTCCTATCCTAACCCTATCCAAGGTGTCAAGCGTATCGTGCCAATGGATGCGTGGCTGGAGGGAGTCCAGCCGCTAACGGTGTCTACTCAAGACCAGGGCGATTCGGGTAGTATTTTAGCCCTTCCCTCGGAATGCGGTGCTCTGCCGGGGGTGATCAAGTATTTCCCTAGTTAATCGTGGGAACAAAATGGATGAAAATCGACATTTTGGAAAAGACAATGAGAAGTCTCCTATAATGGAACTAGCTGTAGTCAGTCTGAGGAAGAGTCCCCCAAAGACCAGCCCAGGAAGACTGTGTAGCTGGCAACGGGGGAGAAGAAGCTCAGCTTCATTGCCCTAGCTGGCTCCGCGCGTATAGGAATTCGCAATTCGAATCCTATGAGTGTGGAGCAGATGCGGCTGGCCTACCGGGCACTAACACAGGCCATCGCTAAGACGGCCTGCGGGGCGCAACCGGGAATGGCTCCAAAATTTTTGGGTTTCACCCACAAGCCAGGTTGGGTTCTGGTAACGTGCCTGAATAAGGCAAGCCAGGACTGGATTGTGGGTGAAATCAGAAAACTGAAGCCATGGCCGGAGGCAGAACTCTCAGTAATACCCGAGGGCGAACTGCCTAAGCCTCAGCTGGGTATTACCTACTTGCCCCGTAGCGAAGCCGACTCTCCAGAGGAGGCGGCTGTGCTATTGGGGGCACAAAATGAAGGGCTCCATACTGAGCTCTGGAGAATCCTCCACCGTAGGGACGAAGAGAATGGGTTCTTAGTAACCTTTTTTCTGGACGATCCATCGGCGGAGGCTCTTCGGAAGGCAGGCGGCAGAGTCATCCTTGGCTTTAAGATGATAACTTTTAAAGTCAGAGGAGGCTTCGACGCAGCAATGGAGCCCGAACCACCCCAACCCCAATCCCCCCAGCCCTACACTTCTCGGGGTGAGGCTGTAACGCCACCGGTGAGAGTGAAGAAGACCCAAGGCGCAGATTTTGCCTCGATCCGACGGCCTCCACTGGTGTCGTCCAGGCCTGGGGGAAGGGGAGGTGGAAGCGGTTTGACGAAAGGTAAAGCGGGGGTCAAGTGCGCAGGTAAAGGACGTCCTCGCCCTCAACAGGTAGAAAAGACCCCTGCCCCCCACGCCCATAAATGGCTAAACCCAAAGGTAAGACGAGAGGTTCTCCAAGCAAATCTTCACCATGCAGCAGCTGCTTCTGCCGTGGTGGAGGTTTGCTTTGCAGAGGACAGAGGCATAGACAGAGCACAGGCATAGATATAGACAGAGGATGGGTAATTTAAGTAGGTACTGTAATTATTTTTAGGTGCTGTATTAATGCTAGCCAGGATTAGAAGCAGCCAGATTAGCAACATGGACAAGCCAGGGCCTAGTAAAGAACGTAAGGTGAAAGATGAAAATCGGCAGTTTCAAGAAATTTGGACTGAGAAATACTTTTTTGTATGGTCGCATAACAAAGTCATTTAATTTGCAAGAATTCTGTTGCGATTGCAAAGGAATATAATGTAAAATGGCACTATGAAACGCAGCATCCAACTTTTACCAAGTTTACAAGCGAATTAAGAAAGCAAAAAATGTTGCCTTTAAAACGGGAGCTTCTTGGTCAGCAAGCTATGCTTACAAAACCCATTCAAGATTCAAAAACAGCTCCAGAAGTTAGTTATGAAATTTCTCGAATGATAGCAGAGCGAAGTCGCCCGTTCAATGATGACTTGTCCATGTTGCGTTCTAATCCTGGCTAGGATTAACTCATGTCATCGAGAGAGACACTGAAAAAACGGATTTGGATTTCTACGCAACAGTTTGCGGTAAGATTTGGATACTGTCGATTTTATTTTCGATTTGGATTGGTTTAGTTGTACAGATCGTAAGAGTTTAGGTAGTTAGGTCGATTTTTGAAATCGGATTTTCTAGTTTGAGCAATCTATACGAATCGATTTGTGTTTGAAATCGGATTTTAGATTCGTTTTGATATATCCGACTCATGCCTAGCGTCAACCCCTTTCCCAGGGTCACACAAGACTTCAGCCTTGAATTCTCACACAGCCCTACGAAGGCCTTGCAATGCGGACTGGTGTAGAGCTGCAAAGATAATAAGGCCAAACCTGATGCAGTGGGCTGTTGACTCCTTTGAACCATTTAAATCAAGCGGGGAGGATGAAATAATTCCCATCCAACTACAGAGGGGTATCGACATCCTTCGTCCTTATCTGGTGAAAATCTTCAGAGCAAGTTTTGCGTGGGGATATATTCCAGAACGATGGACAATTGTCAAGGTTCTATTTATACCTAAAACTGGTAGAAAGGACTACGCTTTACCAAAGTCCTTTAGACCTATAAGCCCATCTTCCTTTCTTCTTAAGACATTGGAAAAGGTTATAGATAGATATATAAGGGATGTAGCTCTAGCTACGAGGCCCATACATTACAACCAGCATGCTTACCGCAGAGGCAAATCTGCGGAAACAGCCCTGATCAGTGTCGTTGACAGGGTCGAAAAAGCACTGGAGGATAAAGAAATAGCTCTTTGTGCCTTTCTAGATATTGAGGGCTCCTTCGACAGTAGCCCCACATCACTGCCGATCGGGGGCCTGACATCTAAAAATGTTGACCCCACAACTATCAGATGGGTGAAGTCGATGCTCTCAAACAGAAAGGCAAAAATAGCGCTGTTTCAAACTTCGATTGAGGTTGCAACTACAAGAGGCTGCCCACAAGGAGGTGTTTTGTCCCCCTTCTTTGGACTCTTGCGGTTGAACAACTATTGTACAAAATGGCAGACCTACGCATTGACACCTTGGGTTATGCTGATGACCTTGTGATCATTGCGAGGGGCTTTTACCAAAGTACTTTATCGTCAATAATACAAAGAGCCCTAAACACCATAAATAATTGGTGTAGGGATAACAGTTTATCAGTTAATGCTGATAAAACTGTTATAATACCCTTTACCAAAAAGAGACGGTTGGACATATTAGTCCAACCAAAACTTAATGGCAAAGTTAAACAATCGACCAAAAACTAACGCGGAACTCTCACCTTAGCAACGTAAGGCAAAAATTGCTTTAGGTACGTGCAGTCGTTTGGTCGGGAACAACTAGGGCTTGTGTCCCAGTATGGTCCTATGGCTGTACAGCAGCATAGTAAGGCCGATTCTCACCTACGCCTCTATTGTCTGGTGAAACAAGGCCAACCAAAAGACGACTGCGGACAGACTAAATAGTCTACAAAGAACTGCCTGCTTAATGGCAATTGGAGCTATGCGATAATCGCCTGGAGCGGCTCTTAATGCACTTCTATGCCTAACGCCCCTTGATCTCTATCTAGACAAGGAGGCGAGGGCTAGTTTGTATAGGATTAATGCCCAGGGCGGTCTGAGCTTGTTCTCCTACAGATTGAGATCCATGCTCGACTCAATTAAGGAATCACCGGTCTAAAAAACTAATTAGAAAAGTAAAGGATAGTAGTAGCCCTAGAATGAAATATCTTCAGCTTCTGAAATGTGGAGAAGAATGCAATGTTAAAAGTTAAAAGTTTTTAGCTCAGCTAAACGGAAAATTGAAAAAAGATCGCTGAGTCATTATTGTGCAGCTTGACCACTGACTATGTAAGTCAACCCTACCCAAGTTACACATCTCAAAATCCCAAAATTAGAAACCGAAATATCTAGATCAGAGCTTTTTAAATGTTTAAATCTAAAGATCACTGCCCTGGCACAGATGATATTTCTTATTAAATGTTACTTAATTTACCTGTAGCAGGCCAAAACGTTATTCTCAATATTATAATATATTTTCTAGTTTTAGCTTTGTTCCTTATCAATTGCGACAGGTTCGCATTATACTTAAACCTAAGTCGGGCGGAACACTAATTGTATTTCATTTTAGGCCTATATCTCTTATTTCGTGTTTACAGTGGTACCCTGAAAACAAAAAAAAACTATTTTCTAAGAAAACTAAAGGATTTTGAAAATTACGTTCCTGTTACGATAATTTAACTAATTTAGTTACAAGCATTCAAATAGGATTTATCAATCGTCTTTTACAATATGATGCTTTTAGACCTCTAAAATGCATATAATAATGCGGACAAACGTTATCTTTTATCAACCCTAGACAGTCTTAATATTGGCGCAAAATATTGCAACTATCTCTGGGCTTATTTAAACCAAAGATTTTTAATGATTGAAGGGATAGATTATCTAAAATAACTAGAAGTATAAGCCGCGCTTTAGCACAAGGTGAGCCACGTTCTCTGCTATGGTTTAACATATTGTTACGAGCTTGAAGTTCGTGACAATAAAAATTGCCGATAAAATTACCTAAATTAACACTTTAATTTACTTTACACAAATTAAAACTTAAAACACTAATAATTAAACACACTAATTCACTTTATTCCGCTCCGAAGCTTCGCTTGTCTCCCCAAATCCAATACTCCCCGATCGCATCTTGCAGCGCCTATATATACAAATTAGCAATGAAGCATCCGGAATATTCAAGTAAATGCGCGCAAAGCGACGAGTGTTCGAGTGTAGATTTTCTAGAAACTTAGTTCTTCGGATGGCGCTGTCGGTTGAAAGATTTGTGATGTCATTTTCTGCAAAGCTCCCCTCGCTCTCGTTCCTGACACTAGATGGCGCTAGTTGACTTATTCACGCAACACTGCCCCCTCCTAAGACATGCTCGTCCCGAGCATTATCGGTCCCATAATAACGCGCCAAGCGATCTACATGGACGATCTTAGGAGTCCCTCTTGCGCCTTTCTGTATCCGGTAGGTCACATCGTTGATCCTGGTTACAATCCGGTACGGGCCGTCCCATTTAGCTTGAAGCTTAGGAGATTTCCCTTTGCTGCGGACTGGATTGTGCAACCACACTAATGAACCTTCGTTGAACCCTTTATTGTTCATTTTGCGGTCGTACCGGGTTTTCATTTTCTCAGACATTTGCTGGCCCGATTGTCTGACGTGCTCATAAATGTCATTCATTTTGTTCCGCAAGTCATTTGCATAATCGGTTATACTGCGTGGGGCATCAAGTGGTATCCCGGTGATCAAGTCTGCAGGCAGCCGTAATTCTCTTCCAAAGTTTGCGAAAGCTGGTGTCACTGCTGTACTTTCGTGAACAGAACTTCGATATGACAACAAAAACAGTTGTATGTGCTTGTCCCAATCTCGTTGCCGATTGTCTACAACTTTTGCTAGGTACCTCTCCAATGTCTGATTAAATCGTTCCACCATTCCATCACATTGCGGGTGATAAAAAGTCGTTCTTATTTTATGAGTACCCATAACTCGGCAAGTTTCCTGGAATATTTGAGACTCAAAATTCCTTCCTTGATCGCTGTGAATCTCTAAAGGTACTCCAAAACGACAGAAGACTTCATGAACTAGTTTATATGCAACTGCTGAAGCTTCTTGATTTAGAATGGCGAAAACTTCTGGCCACTTTGTGAAGTAATCCATCACAACCATGAAATACTTGTTACCGCTTTCACTCTCTGGAAACGGCCCCGCCACGTCAATGGCTATTCTCTCCCATGGTGCACCAACATTGTACAACTTCAATGCACCTCTACTACGAGTCTGAGGTCCCTTTACAGCCGCACAACTTGTACATTTGCGACACCAGTCCTCGACATCGTTTCGACAGTGGACCCAATAAAACCGTTCTCGGATCTTCAGTAGAGTTCGTTTAACTCCCAGATGGCCTCCGGAACAATCATTATGGTACAGCTGTAGAACATCCGGTACTTTAGCTTTAGGGACAACCATTTGCAAATGACAGCTGTCTCTCCTAACATTTTCCCACCTAACATTTTCCCATTTACGGCACAGAACTCCATCCTGAAGCAGCAAGCTGTCCCACTGGGCCCAATAGCTTTTAGTGGTCGAACTCATTGCTGAGACGTCGCTCCACTTAGGCTTGGGAGCACTGGCCTTTATCCATTCCAGAATTGGCTTGATGTCCGGATCTTCCTGCTGTGCTTGTCGTAGGCTGTCCTTCCACCCGTTGCTGAGGTGGTCCGTCCTGAGCATCCTCACGGATACCACTTCCTTACCTTGCCTACTACAATGGTTGCCATCTTCAGGACAAGGTCTTTTTGACAATGCATCTGCGTTGCCGTGAGACTTCCCGCTGCAGTGTCTGATAGTAAAGTCCTATTCCTGCTGCTGCTGGGCGGTGCTGTTAGCCGCACTTCCTTTCTGAGACCGTTCACCTTCCCTTCCTAGGGTGTGCTTAGGGCAGGTGGACCGAAGATGGCCCCTTTCCCCACAGCCATAGCACCTAGGGCTGTATCCTTTATTGTGGTCGCGAACCGTAACTGCTGCAACCTCTCTAGCTTGAGGTGAACGATGATCCTGTCGCCGCCAGGCAGTGCCGTTAGCTGCACTGCCCTCTCGAGATCGATCAACACTCCTTTCTACAGTTCGCTTAGGGCAGCTGGAGCGAAGATGACCCTTATCCCCATAGCCATAGCACCTAGGGCTGTATCCTTTGTTGCGGTCGCGAACTGTAGCTGCTGCAACCTCCCTGACACGATGGGAACGATGATCCTGCCGCACGGCTTCCACCTCCAGTGCATGGGCCAAGGCGTCCTTAAGCGTCTCGTGGTGCCCGAGCCTCACAGCAGCTCTGACTTCCAGGTCACGGATGCCGTCGATGAATGTCTGCACCAGGTTCCCTTCAATGAGCGCAGGTACAGACCGGTATGCTTTTCGCACCATCTTCTCCACTTCTAGAGCCCACTGCAGCAGGTTTTCGTTGATGCGCTGCACACGATCTTTAAGCTGCGCACGAAAGACGTGTTCCAGGTGAGCGTCGCCATATCTCGCCTCCAATGCCTCAAGGAGTTGCTCATAAGTCACTTCCTCACCGAGAGCTTCCAGAACTGTTAAGGCCTGGTCGCGCAGGCCTAGTGTGAGAGCAGTCATGGCCTGACTTTTATTCCAGCCGTTCGCCTTCATAACAGCCTCAAACTGGATCTTGTAGGCTGACCAGGAAGAGGTACCGTTAAACGGCGGCACTTTGAATCCACGTAGCGAAGGTGTTGTAGCTACTACGGGAGCTGTTGTTCCATCCCCAAGTTTGAGGTCGTCCAGCGTTTTCTTAACGTCTGCCATTACGTTGTCAACCCGATTGTTTACTTGGTCGATTCGGGTTTCGGCCTCCGACAGGCGGTTGTCATGTTGAGCAACCTTATCCTTCACATCCCGTATCTCTTTTCCGAAGATAGCGTGAAGGTCCTTCATGAGAAGCATCTGCTCTTCCTTATCGCGTTGTAGTTGCTCTTCTAAACGACGGGCCTGTTCCTCCTGCCTACGGGCCTGTTCCTCTTGTCCGCTCTGCAGCTGCTCTTTCAACTGACGGGCCTGCTCCTCCTGTCGGCGAGCCTGCTCCTAAAGCATCACCATCAGAGCACCTAAGTCAGGTGCTGCAGATGTAGGAGCTACCGACGGGCCTGCAGCCGGTGGCTGGCCCTTCGACGTCTTCGGCGTTGCACCACCAAATCTTCGTTGGTCCGTCTCCTGCTGGCGTTGACTTCGGGTACGGACACCCTCCGTTTCCTCCTTAGGCCGATTGGCCTCGATTAGACCAATTGTTACGAGCTTGAGGTTCGTGACAATAAAAATTGCCGATAAAATTACCTAAATTAACACTTTAATTTACTTTACACAAATTAAAACTTAAAAAACTAATAATTAAACACACTAATTCACTTTATTCCGCTCCGAAGCTTCGCTTGTCTCGCCAAATCCAATACTCCCCGATCGCATCTTGCAGCGCCTATATATACAAATTAGCAATGAAGCATCCAGAATTTTCAAGTAAATGCGCGCAAAGCGACGAGTGTTCGAGTGTAGATTTTCTAGAAACTTAGTTCTTCGGATGGCGCTGTCGGTTGAAAGATTTGTGATGTCATTTTCTGCAAAGCTCCCCTCGCTCTCGTTCCTGACACTAGATGGCGCTAGTTGACTTATTCACGCAACAATACAGGTATATGTAAGTCTGTAACTTTTAAAACACATCTTAATATCTCAGAGTGTGCTGATGATTACGTAATTGGCATTAAACATTTTAAATGATTTTTTTAAATAAATTTAGGAATCTCACCGTTAAAAATATTATGCGCCTTTTCATAAGAGTCGACGGCACAACTAAAAATTAAAGGTGTCGCTTTGGAAGTAGTAGATAACGTAAATTCCTTTAGAATGTGGCTGGATCGAACACTGCTGTGGAATAAACATATAAACAAAACATCTGAAAAAGTATTAAAATTTTTAAATGTATTTAGGTTTTATCAGGTTCAGGCTTATATTAGTATTATAATAAGCGTTTTGTATGATCACATTAGTAAGATTAATTTAAGTTAGAAAAAATTTAAAATCAGTCTATGAGAACTAGGTATAGGAGGTTACACAAAAAGTATATACTATCCTATACTATTAAACGAGCAATTCTTGTTGTTGTGTTGAGCGATTATATATATAATCGGGATCTCGGAAACGGCTCCAACGATTTTCATAAAATTTAGTGATCAGGGAGTTTCGGGGATAATGAATCGATCTAGCTAGGATTTATTTTTAGAAAATGTCTTTTTGTCCGTGTTTTTAGGCAAAGAAAAACTGCTACAATATCGTTAGAATAAGAAGGTAAATTTTGACAGATTGTTAATGATTATAAATAGCTTAATTGGTATAATGGGCGGTCACAGAATCGTAAAACCCCGGTTCGAGCCCAGACCGACCGACCAACTTCTTTTAATTTTTTTTTCAAGTTCCTTTCTTTTTTGAGAAAATCTATTTTTTCGAGCCCTTTTTTAGTATTTTTTAAAAACACGAAAATTTAAATTAAACTAATTGCACTCATATTTTTTTATTCAAATAACCAGTTCAGTTTTTTTTTATTATGTTGCTAAGATCAAAAAATATTATTCATATTTCATCAGTATGTAATTTGTATCTAAATATAATTTCCAAAATACACGAATTAAAAAAAAACCGAGCAAAAAATACCGAGCAAAGCTCGGTCAACCGGGTACTATATAGTAATATGAGAACTATAGGAGGTTACACAAAAAGTATATACTATATATGGTAATATGAGAACTATAGGAGGTTACACAAAAAGTATGTACTATATATAGTAATAGGGGTACTATTTAGGTGATAAAAAGCAATCTCAGTTTATGCCCATTACATTTAAGAAGACTTTACCTTGCAGGCAAATTGTGGTTTAAAAAATAAATCCGTGTTAAATAACTCTTCCATTAATCTTATCTCCAACCTATCTGATATCATTCTAAACAAGTATTGGAATAATAAGAAAAAACCACTATTAACAATAATCTATGATAACTTAAAATCACTGTTTATATATTCAAATTTACAGTTAGGTACGTTTTCTCTGGATCAGTGCATCACTAGTTTAAACCTTTTAGATTTTTTAAGACCAAATATAGACAGATTCCTAAACCCTAAATATCAATACCATGTATAGACCTTGAAAAACGTGTGTATTAATAACCTAAACGAACAGGTTCCAACTTACGTGAGCATATTTACAGACGGTTCAAAAGATAGGTTATTTCGAAATCGGGGATTCATTTTACGATATATACTGAAATTTTAGGCAATAAAGTTAAAAATCTAAAAATCATACAATCAAGCAATCATAACAACGTCACCATCATCAAACTCAAGAAGTGCGCTTCAACCCCTTGCTCGGTTTACTTCGGTTTTTCGAGGCCTACTACAAATATATGTGATTTTAAATCTTCTAGTTAAGTTGCAGGCTGATTTCAGAATAGTATATTTACAACCTTCGCACATTGGCTTTGAAGGTAATGAAAAAGCTGATATCTGAGCCAAACAAGTTATTTCTGATGTCATTGACATTGACATTATCCCTTTATTTCAAAATTACATATCTTTATTGAAAAAATATTGTTTTGACGAAAGAGCGGAAGAGAAGGGCGTATGGTAGCGTACGATCCAATCATCCAACCGCACCGCAACAGCATTAAGGCTCAAATATGGGCACACTGTAATCGACACTGTAACAGCATTAAGACTCAGATCTGAGCACATTCTATGCAATAAACTTTTGTACTTGATGAGGAAAACTACCTCACCAAACTGTTCACCTTTTAATGTTATCGATGATTTGTATAACATTTTGATAGACCGATCCCGAAACTCCAGAGAAAGAAAAAAATTGTAATTTACGCAGGTTATTCCTTTTATCCACCCTAAGAAATCCACCGAAGGGTGTGTACCCGGAAACGCGTGTTCGTTACCGCCCTTGACGGGGTGGATAATCGGAATTCACTTTTTGATTGTTGTTCCGCCTTTCCACTCCAAGTGCAACACAACAGAAAACATTTCTTACTTCTTACATAATCCACCCGTCTGGGATAAATAAACGAACACGCGATTCCGATTATCCACTCTGGGGTATTTCTTAGGGTGGCTAAACGGAATAACCCATTTACATTTGTTATTGCTTGGCAATACTAATAGTATTTTATCGGACCAGTTATCAGATGATACCAAAAAACTTTACTTGTTAGTAAATAAGAGATTAAGTAATTATAGTCAACCAAGTCTAAGAAATACCTTTTGACGATTTTAATGTGAAACATTAATCATTCCGCAATAACTTTGCTCAAGCGTACTCACGACATTTAAAATAACCTTTTCCGTAAATCCGAAGAATTATAAAGTTATGTATGTATATGTATGTATGTATAAGTATATTTCATTAAATCATGTATAGCTTTTATCACCTTTTTTTTTTAATTTTAATTTTTTTTTAATTTTCATTTATAATTTACATGATAAAAACTTAAATAACTAAAATAATAATTAAAATTATAATCTTTACGATTAAAACTAATTATATATACAATATAAAAGAAGAAACTATAATAAAGAAAACCTAAAACTAAAAATTTAAATCGTCAAAAAGACCTGCTCCCCGTGGTATAGTGCCAAGAACGCTGGCTGCGTTTCCTCGCTGAATAGCTATACTTAGCCTTTGAGCGAGGAAAGAACCAGCCCTCTTATCACCAGCAGCGACGACCAGTCGTGGATACAGTTCCTTTAGAAACTTCATTGCACGTGGACCCCACGGACCAATAGTCTCTACAGCAAATGGCACAAATATGTAGTCATTTCTCAAAGACTCATATTTGCGCCATTTACTAGATTCGGCTGCCTCTGATGCCGCCCCGGCTCTAAAACAGGTACCCTTGAGATGAGAGGCCGCCAAAGTGTCAACGCAAGTAGCATCCCACACTAGGGCTTTACCTCTCTCCCAAGGGACCAAAGTCATACCGTCGGGTCTCCTGCCATCGTCTCTAAATATCCCGCAAGGCTCTAAAACCGAGGGGACATTTATAGAGACAAGAGCCCTTCGGATGATTTCGTTCAAAGAACCGTGACGGGAAAACCTACCTGCACTTTTTTTGCATGAAAGTCCGTGGAGCCCAAACTCATCGACGCTGCTACCACAGGGACACTGGTGAGGTTGACAAATAGCCACTCCTAGCCGGATTCCTACGGCGATGCGCAAGCTTTCCCCATCAAGCAATGTGCCGAGATTACTTGATGGTAGAGCATGTAACCAGTGGCTAGATTCCTTAGTCGAAACAGCTAGAAGGCGAGCCTGATCTTGTTGAATATGGAAATTTTGAAATAATTTTTTGTGGACACTCCGTACCAACGGAATATCCCACTGTTTTTGTTGGTTAACTTCCAGTGGGAAATTTTCGCCGGGACAGAGCGTTAGCCATATTTGTTTTGCCTCCGCAGCAAAGCATAGGTGTACTTTATTATTTAAAATTGTGTTACAAAGGTCATTGACACTATGCACGGAAGCAAGGAAAGCAGGCAATGCGACGCTAGAAATATTTCTTATACCAATTCCACCAAATTTGATAGGTAAAGTGGCTTGATTCCAGGCTATTGTATTTAATCTCAAATTTAGAATGTTTTCTAAAGCAATTTTAAGATTATTATCAATATCTTTTAAAATATCCGAACATTTCCAGACTGGACTTGAGCGTAACAAGTATGTAAATTTAGGTACAAGGACACAATATTTTAAAATGGTAAGGGCAATATGGGGATTTAAAATATATAATTTATCAACGTGATTTAAAAATTGATCAAATTTTGTTTTTA
Organism: Parnassius smintheus behrii; assembly: GCA_036936625.1. Lineage (NCBI taxonomy): Eukaryota > Metazoa > Arthropoda > Insecta > Lepidoptera > Papilionidae > Parnassius > Parnassius smintheus. Next base: position 44,820,347 of record JAUPFT010000018.1, on the reverse strand, counting down.
AAACAGGTTTAATACTGTCGAAAAACAACGGAGCACCAAGCAGGTAAAGCGATTCCGAATTGACAGTTTTTATTCCTGGAGAAATCTGATCGAAATTTTGAATTAAGGTATCTCTTTTAGAATTAGATAAATTATTAGAAATAAATATTTCACATTTATTTGTATTTGGTTCAAGACCAATATTTTTAAAATTTTGAAAAATATGAGTAAGATCATTGAGGACGTCATCTGCTTTACCTCCCAGTGTACCGTCGTCCAGATACCAGACATTCAGCTTGGATTTTAAATTTGAAATAATAGGTTGAATTCCCAAACTGAAAAGAGCTGGACCTAATGGATCACCCTGCTGAACACCGACAGCAGACTCAATAATATGGTTTTGATAAAACAAGTTTGAATTTTGACTGTAACATTGCCAAACGTAATGATATATTTCGGGGGTATTGTTAGCCACTTCTTTCAGCAGGGTTATCCTATCAATAGAGTTGAAAGCATTTCTAAGATCAACCTTCAGAAGAACATCTGCATCGGAATTAGTTAGGAAAGTACGCACCGAATGTACCGCCGCCTCACAGCCACCTTTGGTGCCAAAGCCTAGTTGAGTAGGTTGAAATTTTGTCTTAAGGTTTGAGATTATGTGCCTGCAAGCTAATTTTGAAGTTAAGCGTCGAAATGTAGAACCAACAGCAATAGGAAGGATACCGTTATCCTTTTTTTTGAAGGCACACAATCTTGCCCCATATAAGTAGGGAATGAAATTGGGATTGACATTACCAGAAAGCATAAAATTACATAATTTTGTTATGTCATTAAGAAGTACCCTACCGGCGTCACCGGCAGATACGCTTACAAGGTCTTTGAGATGCTAAGGCGTATTCCCGCCAATGCCGCCGGCAGAGCCATTCGAAAATGACAATATTGCGTCTAAAGTGTCTTTTTCGGAAACTTGTAATGGTTGCATAGAAGTATTGGGAGGCAGCGGTAAATTCTGGGAAGGATTGACCGAAGGGTGTTTCTGACGAAGGCCTTCAAGAGTTTCGACATTACGAGGAGCGAGGGTGTCATCTGAGAATAAAATACGGGATGCATTTTTTAAGTCGCCGTCCATTACTTTTGATTCAACTACTTTTTTTAAATCAAATTTAGGATAAGGTCGAGGGAAATGAGTATTAATCGGGTAATTCAAATTTTGAAAAGAATTTTCTTTTATTCTCTTTTATCACTAATTTAAATTCGCATCTTTCAAACAAAGCAACACACTAAAAAATATCCAGTATCACATTTTTTTACTTAACGTCGTTTCAATGATAGGTCGCTATGTACCTTACCGTAGTGTTTGGATCAAGTTAGGATCATTAAAATTCATTGTTATGTGAATAATCGGCAAAAATATTCAGATAACGATTTCTTAAATTTACGCGAACACTTTTTTTACTGTTTAAAAAACGTTACCCCTACACTAAGATTTTCTCTTGTATCGTGGGGGCAGTTTACAAACATAAATTGCACAAGGACAAACATCCAGACCCGAAACAACTATTTGTAGGCCATACAAACGAGAAACATCAAAATGCATTCATTGTATTTTGATGATTCTCGGTTGTTTAAAGTTTCGATGCAATTATTAAAATCAAATGTCGTTAAAACTGTCTTTAGTTCACTGGACAAATTGTCTATGGTGTTGTTTATGAAATGTATTATAATGAATTTACACAATTTAAAACAATGAATGCAAAAATAAACAAATAGAAAAATACCAAAAATTAACGATCAAATCAAATGCCAACCATCTAAGTCAACGTCAGAACGAAACACAACCGTTGACCACAGACGTCAGACGACAACAAACAACGCACGGTCTATAATCTGTCTGGGAATGAACTTCGCAGTTCGCATTAACACAGCGAAAAATCCCGTACGAAGAAATTATCTGCAGTGTTGAGGATTGTCTGTTTAAGAATAATATTGGTAAGGAAGATTTGGAGGCTATGCGTCAAGATATTTCGTCCTTGTTACACACGTCCTTGTTGTCGTAGTACAGTACCGAAACCAAACCTTCCTAAAGACGAATTTACAGCGTTGATTAACTTACGGAACAGACACGAGCTAACAATTCTCCTCGCGGATAAAGGAAACGCTACGGTAATAATGGAAAAGTCAGAGTATAGTTTTAAAATACTACAGCTTTTATCGGATGAAAGTACATATAAAAAGGTCAAAACAGACCCCAACTAACACGCTTAAAGCAACGACCGATTTAATAAAGAAATACTCCGAAAAATTAAATCTCGACGTGACTTCGCTAATACCATCCTGTACCAAACCACCGAGGTTGTATGGGTTGCCGAAGATACGCAAACCAAACGCTCCACTACGTCCTATAGTGAGCCAGATCGATTCACCAACTTATAAGCTGGCACAACACTTGACAAAAATACTGGCACCACTGAGAGGACATACCAGAGCACACACAAAGGATTCGTACCATTTTGTTAGTGAGATAAAAGACCTACATCTCGCTGACAATGAAACTATGGTCAGTTTTGATTGTCAGTCACTATTCACATGCCTGCCTATTGAGGACTGTATCTCAATTGTAACTAGGAAGCTAGATGATAACAACATGCCTGCTGAATATGCAGTATTACTTAAACATTGCCTCACATCTGGCTATCTATTGTGGAAGGAGGAGTTCTACAAGCAAGTAGATGGTGTGGCGATGGGCTCACCTGTGTCTCCCATAGTCGCCGACATATTCATGGAGGACTTTGAGGAGAAAGCCCTTCTTACTGCTCCTGTAAATCCAAGATTCTACAAGCGGTACGTAGACGACACTTTCACAATTTTACCATCTGACAAAGTAACTGCATTTTTAGACCACCTTAACTCTGTAAACTCTAAAATACAATTCACAATGGAGTTAGAGGCAAATAATTCTTTAGCTTTCCTAGATGTTTTAGTCATTCGAAATCCTGATAACACTATTGGTCACACTGTGTATAGAAAAAAGACCCATATCAACCGATATTTAAATGGTGAATCTCACCATCATCCTTCACAGTTAGCTACCGTGGGCAAATCTTTGTTTCAGAGAGCAAGAGGGATCTGTGACAGAAAACATCTGGCCGCCGAACTTCAGCATGTCAAGCAAGTATTGCAAGACAACAAGCTTCGGATCCCGCGCCTACGTCACAGTGACCGAGTGAAGCCGGCCACAGTCGAGCGTGTGCCGGCTGTACTACCATATGTCAGTCACAGACAAGGTTGGCTACATCTTGAAGCGAGCTTCCATTAAAAACATACTACAAGCCGCCGAAGAATATTAGTCAATTTTTATCATACGTCAAGTGTAATATCCCTCTACAAGATGAAGGAGTGTACAAGTTAGATTGTGAATGTGATCTCTCTTACATAGGTCAAAAAAAAAGATCCATAAAAACCCGCGTGAAAGAACATATAGCTGACGTGAAGCACCGATGCTCCGGGAAGTCTGCAGTGTGTGAACATGTTCAGGATTGTCCGCACCATTACATCAGATTTGATAAACCACAAGTCCTCGCAAAAGAACACCGATTCCTACCAAGGATGATACGTGAGGCTATTGAAATTAAAAAACATCCTAATTTCAATAGAGAAGATGGTTGGGTGCTGCCATCTGCTTGGGATCCTATAATTAACTAAATAACTTAACAAAGATACTGTAAGTTCGTTTTGCGTAAATCGGACCAAAAATTAATAATCAAAAACTGAAGGTAGCCGGGCTAACAATGACATTGGGACGTCAAACATCTCAGTCTCCCCCGTGACCATGGGTGCTGTAAAGCACCCGAAACGTCGGGATAATAATAAAAGTAAATTAAAGTAATTAAACGCGATAAAATCCGTAAATAATAGTTTTATTCAAAAATATTCAGATAATCGGTAAAAATTTTCAAATAATCGAATAGTTATTTTTTAAATGTATGATTTGTTCAACTAAATTTAATTTTTAAAATTCCTTAAATTACATGAATCATGAACAAAACAAGTTTTTTTTTAAATTTGTGAAAGCAAATTTGTGTAAGCAAAAGTATTCATATACAAGCCCGCGCTGAAAAAACTATTACGTAATTTCAATTTCCCGTCATTTCAGGAGTTTACTATGCGTAATTTTGTAATTTTGTGTTTGTCTTCTTATTTTGTTACTCAGCTTTAACTTTTTGGAGATTTCTTCTATATTCATTGAAGCATGTGCCCATATCACAAAGGATGATTAGACAAAAGTGGTATAAAAAACAAAAAAAAAATTGATTATGGATGACTTTGAAAGAGACGTTAATTTTGACTGCATTATCGGAAATCAAATAATAATTAATCTAAACAACGACAGCTCAACTAGTTGTACTGAAAGTGATTGAATAAATTTATTTTTAATCTATTTTCTTCTTTATTATTCAATATTCACTATTATTCAAACCAAACTGTAAATGATTACCAACTCTAAATAATCGTTATCGATTTTTTTAAAGAATCGAATTTTGTACGTTTCCATTTTTTGGTTGGCATACTTGATGCAATAAGCCTGATAGCTGTCAAAATGTATGGCTGAGATTTGGTTGACTATAGTAAGTAATTAAAAATAATAATAATAACAATAAAACATTTATTCATTACCACCAATAAAATTACAATAAGCATTACACACAGAAATAACCATAATTACATAGTGTGGTAATGAATGGGCTCTAGCTCAGCATAAATGTTGCAGTTGCCTACAACGCTGTTATTCTGCCAGAGTCCAACAAATGAAGAGTACAGTACGCGCGCATCCTTGCTTATATTACATTTAATCACAACTGTTCATATTAGAGTACATCTCGTGGTTTCCCAAGTATTAATAATAAGTTTATTTGTTGGTAATTATTTTATTTAAGATTTTTTGTTGTAACTACAAGGGTGTCATAATCGCATCAACGACAAAACCCTTTTTTATGAATAAAATAAATAATGTTGGATTTATCATTATCAGATTGATATCAGATTATCACAAATATATAAAATACAAAAAAGTTTTGATTAAAAAACCGCGACATGTCGTGGCGTCATGTCGCTGCAGTCATGATTTCGAACCCGACTGCAGAGGACGTGAGGGAACGTACAGTGCGGGATATTGGGCCGCCTGGTTTATTAGTTTCTCTTCCTCGGAATCGGTGAAACTCATTTTTTAAGAAAAATTTAACGTGTTATCGCTCGGGCGTTGGCAGCACTACTGATCTGCGGTCGGGCCACAGTGTCGTCTGTAAGCCGCTGTGTGTCGCGACGCCACGTCGCTTGCTGCTGCTGTCTGCAGTCGGCTACGGAATTGTACCTTAAGTCTTATTGGAAGTCATTTTTTACTTTTACCTGGCTCTACTCAACAAAAAAATCTCTGTCCTAAAAAGAAAGAGCAAGAAACTTGTACAGTAAATTATACAATAAGAATATGATGTACAAACTACTTAGCAGCTTGGAAGCGACCACCTCATTCTTAGAGGTCATTACCAACCATGTATTTATATATATATATATATATATATATATATATATATATATATATATATATATATATATATATTATATAATGACCCTTTTATGCAGTATATATACTTGTTCCGTGCGGGATTCGAACCCGCGGCCTTTAGCGCTGTAGCTTATTGTCAAAGCCACTGCGCCACGGAGCCGTTTTAAAAAAAACATTATTGCCACTTACAGTCAATTGTGATGCGATTTTATATGGCGTATAAATTTTTCCGTAGATCAAATTAGAATAATTCGCAATTTCATAGCTTTATATTAACTAAATAATTTAAATATTAGTATGTATTCGAAGTAATTCATCTAGTAATTATAATTATATTTAATAATCTGATTGTAACAAGGTATTTTGTTATTGTTTTCGTTTAAATATGTCGCCGGCATTTGACAGCTAGGCGGCAGGGTGACTAAGCATGCTGGGTGTTCGATTATATACAATTTATGTGTGTAAAACGCTTTCACGGTGCAGAAGGTAATGTTTTCTGAAAATGAAAACACCGCTTAAAAAGCGTACACTTCAGACTCACCCTTATTCGTACTGTGTTTTCCGTAAAATAAACATTCGCGTACATTTTGCAGGCATTAAATAAATAACAGCCATCCGTTACAGTTCACGCATTCGGAACTGTAAAGTGAAATTTACATTGTATTTGTTGCAATAAACAACAAGCACTGTCATTTAATCGAATACTGCTCAAAAGAGATGAATATTTTTATAAGTAAAAGTGACAAACAAATTTGCAGTCCATCAGTTTGCCACCAGCAGGCCTATGAGGGTATTCACAACTTTTTCTGCCACCAGGGTGGCGCCACTTAAATTTTCGCAGACTGAAATTTAAATTGTATGGAAATTATAGAGTTTAACATTCTTTTCCTAAATATTAATTATGTTTTATACTAGTGACCCACCCCGGCTTCGCACGGGTGATTTCTGAATCGTGACAACAGCGTCGACTACTCGGTCCAAATTTGAATGTAAACCATCTTGGAGCCCATTCAAACAAACACAAAGACAGTGAGACTAACGGAGAGCAATTGATTTTTATATATAGAGATAATAGATGAAATTGATAGACCATATTATGAAAGTAAAATTAAAAAGAAAGTTAAAAATGAGCTTAAAAATTAAAGTGCAACCACTGACGCATTGTTTTGTGTATACATATACACTAGAAACCGAAACACTATTATTTGAAACGCAAATCTTCACAAATGTGACACTGTTTAACAAATAACTGCACCTCAGTCCATCTGATGGTTAGTGGTTACTGTGGCCCATAGACATCTGCAATAGACCTCGATTAAGAATCAAAACGCAGATGCGTTGTGACCCGTGAGGACTAAGATGAAATGCCTCTTTTCCTGTAAAAAGGTTCTCCGGTTTTCTCCACTCACCATTCAATTTACTGCCCCTTAAAACGGGTTAACTTATTATATAATTGTCGTTTTGATTGCTTCATCGCAATTTTACGTACAAAACAATTCCATCTAATATCAATGGATATATTTTTAAATGGCATCTAATTCAATTATTTCTTACTTTTAGTGACAAATGGAGCGGGGGTACTATTAAAAATATTAGATAAGAAAAAAGTACGTATTAACACAAGCGTGGCATTTTTGTGCACATTGTAGATACTATTAAAACACCTTATGCAGTGTTGTTGAATATCGTATACATATTATTAAATTAATTAATTGCTGACACCAATAACCCTTTATTATAATAACTTTTATTTTATCTTAATGTGATGAGTACACCTTTGTCTAAAATAAAACTTTTGACGCACTTTTTGCTTTCATAATGCTTATCCTTTTCCCTTTGATTCGCAAACTTTTAATGACCTTATCATTAAAGCTTATCACTCAGCTAACATTAAGCGGCTCAAACGTCTCTGCGTCACAGCGACAGCTTTAACTTTTCTTTTTAAAATAATGCTTTAACAGAATTACGATAAAGCCAAACTCTACAAACAAAAATAAGTTATTCCCTTAAAGCCGGTTGAAAAAAATATCGTATAATATTGTTACGAGCTTGAGGTTCGTGACAATAAAAATTGCCGATAAAATTACCTAAATTAACACTTTAATTTTCTTTACATAAATTAAAACTTAAAACACTAATAATTAATCACACTAATTCACTTTATTTCGCTCCGAAGCTTCGCTTGTCTCGCCGAATTCAATACTTCCCCCATCGCATCTTGCAGCGCCTATTTATATAAATTAGCAGCGAAATATCCAGAATATTCAAGTAAACACGCGCAAGGTACCGAGAGTTCGTGTTTCAACTTCAAAAAGTTTAGTTCTTCGGTTCGAGACTAGATGGCGCTAGTGCCGTCGACTTGAGAGCGTAACACTGCCCCCTCCTAAGACATGCTCGTCCCGAGCATTATCGGACCCATAATAACGCGCCAAGCGATCCACATGGACGATCTTAGGAGTCCCCTTTGCGCCTTTCTGTAACGGCTCCGCAATGTCAAGGGATGTCCTATCTCATGGTGCACCAACATTGTACAATTTCGATGCTCCTCTACTCCGTGTCTGAGGTCCCCTCACAGCCGCACAACTTGAACATGTACGACACCAATCCTCGACATCGTCACGATAATGGACCCAGTAAAACCGTTCTCGGACCTTCAGTAGAGTTCGTTTAACTCCCAGATGGACTCTTGAACGACCATTATGGCACAGCTGTAGAACATTCGGCACTTTAGCTTTAGGGACAACCATTTGCAAATGACAGCTGTCTCTCCTAACATTTTCCCATTTACGGCACAGGACTCCATCCTGAAGCAGCAAGCTGTCCCATTGGGCCCAATAGCTTTTCGTGGTTGAACTCATCGCTGAGACGTCCCTCCACTTAGGCTTGGTAGCACGGGCCTTCATCCATCCCAGAATCGGCTTGATGTCCGGATCTTCCTGCTGTGCATGTCGTAGGCTGTCCTTCCATCCGTTGCTGAGGTGGTCTGTCCTGAGCATCCACACGGATACCACTTCCTTACTCTCTTGCCCACTACAATGGTTGCGATCTTCAGGACAAGGTCTTCTTGACAATGCATCTGCGTTGCCGCGAGATTTCCCGCTGCAGTGTCTGATAGTAAAGTCATATTCCTGCTGCTGCTGGGCGGTGCTGTTAGCCGCACTTCCCTTCTGAGATCGTTCACCTTCCCTTTCTAAGGTTCGCTTAGGGCAGCTGGATTGGAGATGGCCCCTTTCCCCACAACCATAGCACCTGGGGCTGTATGCTTTATTATGGTCGCGAACCGTAACTGCGGCAACCTCCCTAGTGCTAGGCGGTTCCGTTAGCTGCACGACCCTCTCGAGATCGATCAACTCTCTATTCCACGGTTCGCTTAGGGCAGCTGGATCGAAGATGGCCCTTTTCCCTACAGCCATAGCACCTAGGGCTGTATCCTTTGTTGCAGTCGCGAACTGTAGCTGCTGCAACCTCCCTGACGCGATGGGAACGATGGTCCTGCCGCACGGCTTCCACCTCCAGTGCATGGGCCAAGGCGTCCTTAAGCATCTCGTGGTGCCCGAGCCTCACAGCAGCTCTGACTTCCAGGTCGCGGATGCCTTCGATGAATGTCTGCACCAGATTCCCTTCAATGAGCGCAGGTACAAACCGGTATGCTTTCCGCACCAGTTTCTCCACCTCTAGAGCCCACTGCTGCAGGTTTTCGTTGATGCGCTGCACGCGATCTTTAAGCTGCGCACGAAAGACGTGTTCTAGGTGAGCGTCGCCATATCTCGCCTCCAATGTCTCAAGGAGTTGCTCATAAGTCACTTCCTCACCGAGAGCTTCCAGAACTGTTAAGGCCTAGTGTGAGAGCAGTCATGGCCTGAATTTTATTCCAGCCGTTTGCCTTCGTAACAACCTCGAACTGGATTTTGTAGGCTGACCAGGAAGAGGTACCGTCGAACGGTGGCACCTTGGACCCACGTAGCGAAGGTGTTGTAGCTACTACGGGAGCTGTAGCTCCATCTCCAAGTTTGAGTTCGTCCAGTGATTTCTTCATGTCAGCCATTACGTTGTCAAGCCGATTGTTTACTTGGTCGATTCGGGTTTCAGCTTTCTCGATTCGGTTTTCAGCTTTCGCGATTTGGGTTCAGCTTCCGATAGGCGGTTGTCATGCTGAGCAACCCTATCCTTCACCTCCTTTATCTCCTTCCCGAAGGTAGCGTGAAGGTCCTTCACGAGGAGCATCTGCTCTTCCAACCGACGGGCCTGTTCCTCTTGTCCGCCCCGCAGCTGCTCTTCCAATCGGCGTGCCTGTTCCTCCTGTCGGCGAGCCAGCTCCTCCTGTCGGCGAGCCTGCTCCCGCAGCATCACCATCAGAGCACCTAAGTCAGGTGCTGCAGATGTACGGGCTACTGACGGGCCTGCAGCCGGTGGCTGGCCCTCCGACATCTGCGGCGTTGCACCACCAAATCTTCTTTGGTCCGTCTCCTGCTGGCGTTGACTTCGGGTACGGACACCCTCCGTTTCCTCCTTAGGTAAAATCGGCATGATTTTATCCCACTTCTGACACCAATTGTTACGAGCTTGAGATTCGTGACAATAAAAATTGCCGATAAAATTACCTAAATTAACACTTTAATTTTCTTTACACAAATTAAAACTTAAAACACTAATAATTAATCACACTGATTCACTTTATTTCGCTCCGAAGCTTCGCTTGTCTCGCCGAATTCAGTACTTCCCCCATCGCATTTTGCAGCGCCTATTTATATAAATTAGCAGAGAAATATCCAGAATATTCAAGTAAACACGCGCAAGGTACCGAGAGTTCGTGTTTCAACTTCAAAAAGTTTAGTTCTTCGGTTCGAGACTAGATGGTGCTAGTGCCGTCGACTTGAGCGCATAACAATATGCTCGTAAAATAGTATATGTTCGGAAAAAATATGCGCAATCATAAAATATTTAATTAAATTCTTGATCGAATTGATTTTCAAAATACTTAAATTAATAAATTGAGATGGAAAAAATATAATTTAATCACTGCAAACATTGTTTATTGTTTGAGTTCTCGTTTTTCTTCGTTATCCTTATCCATATAATATTTTTCTATAATGTGAAAAGCATGTTATTAAAATAGATTTTATTCGGCAAAATTTTTATTTAGATTCTAAATTTTCTAAAAATAAGCAACGTTTTAAATAAAGTAATTTTTTGTTCAACGATTTCTGCACGCTTACTTCGTGCTGGACAAATATGCATGCATCGAAAAAGGAAGTAAATCCTCGCCTTAACAACTCCACGTAAATTCTATTCCAGCGATGTAACAACAAATAATTGATAAAATTGGACATTCTTTTACATTCTACCTTAAAAAAAACACAATCATTCCATATAGCTAACGCTGTATATATGAAAGTTAATTAAAATAAATAATTTATGAGTTCGGTACCAACTCTTAAACTTTCGTAAACGTTTTCATTTCTATATTTTATCTCATAACACGCTCAAAATTCTACGTATGTATTTGCATAAAGTAATAGCCGTAACCGTATTATAGTGGAGGAGTTTTTTTTAAATAGGATAGGGTTTGAGCACACAATCTACCTGATGGTAAATGGTTGCTGTGACTCATAGACATCTACATCTATTTTCGATTATGAATCAAAATGAAGGTACGTTGTCACCCGTGAGGACTAAGATGGAATGCCTCGTTTCCAGTAAAAAGGGTCTCCGGTTCTCTACATTTCTTACGAAATTACATTCCATACGAAACACAGGAGCCTTAAGCTGCTATTTTACGCTGGTATTCTGTGAGAGTGTGATCCTTCCCCGGTCGAGCCGATCCATTGGTGCTACAACAATACTACTAATATAGCTGCAGCATGGCTCTACCACGTAAGAGAATCCACTACACAATAACTGAAAATATTTAAAAATGCGTTTGCTACTGTGACGTGACAGTTCCACTAGTGCCTTGTGTCATGCATCATCAGTGGACTTTAATAGGATGCAACGATAACATTTGTCCCCACATACCAACACAAGCAACTCTTAATCATCGTTGAATTTTGACATGATGGTTCATCCACTTTTCCCATTCTCACTTGTCCGTGACCCAGAGCAAGGTTGTGTGTTTGCTATGTCGCTTGTGTCAGTGTCAATGGCGCGTGCCGGCTGACGTTAATTGCACGCTATTCACGAATATAACCAGGTCGCGTAAGGTGTGTCTAAACATAGAGCGCTGAGTGCGCGGCAGCAACAGAGCATTTCGGGATATATTTCTGCGTTCTACTTCTGTACTACTATTTAATCTGTGGCTCTATTTAGTTATTAGGATTTTACCTACAAAATTTACGCGGCAGTACTGCGCATAGGTCGAGATTCGGACAGACAGTATTTAAAGAACAAAGAATGTATGTCTTAAAAATTTTTTGTTGTGTTGTTACAAAAGTAACGTTGCACTAAAATGAATAATGTTGTGAACACATAGTGACATAATTGAATTATCAAACTGCAATCGGCACAGGGGTGGAGGGCTCCGGCTCTGACGACTAACTCGTTTCGTTCGGTGTTCCGACCGGGGCGAACCGTCCAGGGTGAGCGGTGTGCTTGTTTTAAAATTTGATTCCTAGGTATTTGACCGTTGATTGTCAGGGTCTCTGGCGGCCGAATAAGTTGATCGTCCCTTACGATTTTTTGGGATTTAGGTTTTGACGATAGAGAGAGAGGTTTGTAAGTAAATTGCTACACTTTTCTTAAGATTCACTTCGATTCTCCATGAGAGGAAATAATCGCCTAAGCGGTTGACTGTTGTTTGGAGCATTTTGGTGAGAATTCTTTTGCTGTGTTGGGCGACAAATATAGCTTAGTCATCGGCGACCAGTATCAACTACTAGGTCCTTCGGAATGTTAATTTAAAAAGGAGTGGGGGAAAGGTCGGAGCCGTGAGGGACTCCAGCCTTGAGGAGGCGCTTTGAAGAGCGAGTTCTCTCTATTTGATAGCGAAAGTGGCGAATGGCAAGAAATGCTCTGATGGTGTGAGTAAGCCCATCAGCCACGTTGAGTTTATACAGCTTGTAAAGCAAACCGTCTTGCCAGACTTTGTCAAACGTTTTTGCAACATCGAAAAAAAGGCACCGTTAATAAAGGTTCTACGATTTCTTAAGAGGTAGAATGCGTTCAGAGTAACGATGTAACTAATTGGTGCACGAGTGTTCGGGTCTGAAGCCGAACTGCTCGTCTAGGGAAAGCTTATTAGCGAGCACGTGTTTACGAAGGCAGTTCATTATAATTCACCTGTTAATTTTCCCAAGTATGCTAAGGATACCAATGGGTCTACCGCTGGTGGCGAAGTTGCACAGTTTGCCTAGTTTCAGGATTCTTATAACGTCCGCCTCTTTCTAAGCACATGGTAAGGAGCATCTGGAGAGAATACCGTTGAAAACGCCTACTAGGAGGCAGATAAGTGGCGCTGAGAGAGATTTCAGCAATCTGTTGCTAATGCCGTCAGGGCCGAGTGCTGATTTATTTTTGAAATTGTTCAATACTTCTGTAACTTCGTCGACTGTTACAGAATCTAATGGTTTGCCCGCAGGTGGTAGTACAGACTTATGCTCTTATATAATAGAATATTTTAATATTATAAAAATATCATTTGTATGGTATTTTATTCGGTTTGAGTTGTTCACAAAAGTTTCTCGATTACGAAAATATTACAACTACTAATAGGTATAACAGATTCAGTGGCTCCAAGCCAAATAGCTTCTAATAGCAGATGTTACCTACTTAAAGACGTCATGTCATCTAAACTAAATAGATGTTTTTATTACTTTCCAGACACTTTACTGAACAATATTTTTATAGAACACAGTAATTGAGCTTAACATTCACCTGATGGTAAATATGCTGTGACCCATCGACATCTTTTATCGATTTGCAATCAAAATAAAAGTGTGTTGTCATCCCTGATGATTGAGATGGTATACCTCAATACCAGTCGCATGGGTCGCCGGTTCTCTTCACTCACTTGAAGGAAACCTCAAAATTATGAGCATAGTCTTTGCTATGTTGAGCCGTCCTTCGTGCAACATCCATAATACAGCGTGGCCATAAAACTTAAAACAATAAAACACAACAATAGAACTATAGAAATAATGCTCACATAATGGTGGCGAAACTCAAGTCATGTTTTGTTTCTATCGGTGTACTTACCTTTAGTAGAACCGGTTTTCCTAGTGGGGTTGGGATAATCGTGTTGGGATATAGGTGACGATGATAGTGCACGAAATTGGTGTGATCTTCGAACTAGGTAAGATACATCAGTTTTATTTTTCGTTTACGGAACCCAAGAGGCGGTTTATACATTAATACCAAAATAATATGGTCCACGGCTAAGTATATGCATTCAATAAAATGTATAGGTATATAAAAAGGATATCATTGTAGGCAATCATATACTTTTTGGAGCGGGGAAGCGTCCATAGTGCAATCCTGACGCATTTGTTCTCTTTAGTTCAAAATTTTGAATTAGTATTAAAGTGCATAATATTATTAATTTATGTTTTTTTGGCTGAGTTTATAACTACTTAAAATTAGAAAACCCGTTACGGTAGGAACAGGGGCATTTGCATAGCATAGGGTATTTCTTAAAACAATCTCTTACCGGGTTAGATAATGTTCAATATGAAGGGAGAAAAATATATAATGCCTTAAAATAATTAAATACTTGACCGCATCCAGGCACAGAGCGGCTCGAATCGTCGACGACCGAGTGCTTTCCGATCGGCTCGATTCGATTCTTCCTGCTTATACCATGGTAAGTGCTCTGAGGAATTGTTCGGATTAATCCCAGCCGCTAAATTTCGTGAACGCACTACGCGGCAAACGTCCCGATACCATCCACACCATCTGGATGCTTGGCGGTCCACCACTGTACGTTTCACAAGGAGTTTTCTTCCGCGTACGACCTCTCTGTGGAATAGTTTACCACCGGCGACTTTTGCGGACTGATACGACCTGGGGACCTTCAAGAAAAGAGCTTACTCCTTTCTAAAGGGCCGACAACCCACCTGCAATTCCCCTGGTGTTGCGGTTGATCATGGGTGGCGGTAGTCACTTAACATCAGGTGAGCCGCATGCTCGTTTGCCCAATATTCTATAAAAAACAATTTGCCTCTTACGGTTTAAAAACAAGGGTTCAAATAAAACTAAATTTACGGATTATATCGCGTTTATTTAACTAATTTTACTTATTTTTAATTCCCGACGTTTCGGGTGCTTTACAGCAACCATGGTCACGGGGGGGACTGAGATGTTTGACGTCCCAATGTCATAGTTAGTCCGGCTACCTTCAGTTTTTGAATATTAATTTTTGGTCCAATTTACGCAAAACGAACTTACAGTATCTTGAAGACATGGAGACAGCGACTGTCGCAACCCCGTGCTGGGCACGCCACTATAGCGGCGATAAGACCCCTCTTTGAGGAGTGGCTTGAGAGACGCCACGGCATCCTCACCTTCCGCCTGACGCAGGTCCTCACCGGACACGGTGTGTTTGGGAGGTTCCTGCACCGAATCGGGCGGGAGGAAATGCCCGGGTGCTCCCACTGCGAGGATGGACCGGAGGACACGGTGGAACACACCGTGGAGGTGTGCCCTGCTTGGGCGGAGCACCGCCGTGTCCTCGTAGCGGCGATAGGCGGCGGCGACCTCTCGCGTCCGGCCCTGGTCGAAGCCATGGTCCGGAGCGAGACGGAATGGGATGCCGTCACCACCTTCTGCGAAGCAGTGATGCTAGCGAAGGAGGTGGCGGAGCGGGAGAAGGAGAGAGCAGCAGCTTTCCTCCCCGGCCGCCGCGGGAGACGCCCTGGGCGTCGGGGGCTACGTCGTGGCCCCCGGCCACCGTAGGCGCAGGCCTGTGGACGGCGAGCAATGGGTAGCTCGTCGTCCGTCCGTCTAATGACGACAGGCCGTGTCGACGGCGCGTTTTGTTCCACGCGCGCCTCAAAGAGCTGTCAGCAGCGTGAAGGGGCCCGCAAGGGCCGACGCCTGCCGGGGCTGCGGGCTGTTCGAAAGAGATACCGCGGCTCCGGAACGTAAGGGCACTGAAGGAACACGGATGGTTTTTAGTCAGTAAAAGTCTGACACTCCCTTGCGCTCCACCCAGAGCGAAAGGGGTCATTAGATGATTTTCCATCCGCAAAAAAAGAAAAAAAAAAAAAAAAAAAGTATCTTGAAGTCTTGCAGTGGTATGCTTGGGTTTGGGTTTAATTTTGTTAATTATAGGATCCCAAGCAGATGGCAGCACCCAACCATCTTCTCTATTGAAATTAGGATGTTTTTTAATTTCAATAGCCTCGCGTATCATCCTTGGTAGGAATCGGTGTTCTTTTGCGAGAATTTGTGGTTTATCAAATCTGATGTAATGGTCTCTACTCTACAGCTCAAACCGCTGGATGTTGATGCGTTAAAATTGGAACAATGACGTCCTTTTATTAAGTTGGCATCCATTAAGAAAGAAGTCTTGAAAAATTAAAATCCTTAGATAGTAAAATAAGGATTTAAGTATGTTTTTTTAAGGGTGATTTCATATAGGTATAAGGAAAAATTATTAAGTGATTATTGTAACTTTAAAATTAGTTCGAATATAGTTCCATTAGTTTTTTTTTTATTTTTCCAATATCTCACCTTAAAGTTAGTGTTAACGCCAGGATACATGGTTTGTGCGGAAAAAATGGTTTTTAATTGCATGGTGGTGGGGAAATCCGTTAAACGAAATTATGATAATTATGAATAATACTTATTATTTAACTTGACAAAAATCTGCCCCTATTGATCATTATATACAAAATATTAAAAATATTGTGAGATCAGATACAGATAAAACGGCTTTACGTGCTTTCTGAGGGATATGGATGAAACACTGCTAATCTCTTCACTCTGGGCTGCTACTGAGAATTTCTTGATAGAAAACCCTATTGATTTTAATCCCGATAACACCTATTACTTAAAGGTCACAAAACTTTCCTAGGTTGAGTTTAGTTTTATTTTTAATTTTCTTGCAGGATGAGACAAAATATAGATACTTACGCAATTTATTTTGTTAGTGTAGGTACTTAGTTTTAGGCAGGCATTGCATTGTAGTTTTCGCTTCATTTTTTTTATTCAGTATCAATAATTAGCGATGGTGCTTGCTTATTTAGGGGGCTATCTTATTTGTAAGTATTGCAAGTATTGGCTATTGGCTAGAGAAATTCGGGAGCAAATTAGAGATTATGTTATTGCGGTCATTATGTTGTTTATTTACAAAATAAAACACAAGCGTACAGTTTGCCATATTCCTTTCTTGGTTCGTTTGTGGGTCCGTTTATTTGTTCGTTTGTTTGTTTGTCTGATTTACAGACTAATTGAATGTTTTTATTCAGATTAGTGTCTTTCTAAGTATTCGCGAGAGTTTAATTTACAAATAAATCATCACTTAGAATACTTGAAAACTTATATCAAAACGACTGATTCCACGTGAACGAAGTCGCGGGCACAGCTAGTTCTAAATAGATGTTCTATTATGACGATTGAATAAATTGTTTATGTACTAGACTATTATTTAATATTATTTTAGAAAATTAAGTTATAATTGTATTCGTAGATGAAATAATTCGTTACGTATTCAGTAAATCTACGTTTGCAACATAAAGCGACCGTCAATTTCTACGTTCATTGTTTATTTAAGAAAATGCACAATGCCTTGTGAAATTACTTCAACGGGGGCAACGTCTGGCGGAACAAAGACCGCCCCGGGCGCTCATTATAATTGCATAAGGGAAAGAGAACAAGAGCCGAAACATAGATGTGACGCTCTCTTTATTTTGTAGACGTAACTCACGTCTATGTGTACATTTTTGTTTTACATCTGAAAAGTTAATGTTTTTTAAAATGCTTTATTACACAAAAATACAGTCGGTTGTTTCTTACCAAAGATGTTTTATAGGTCTACAATATCTTTGTTTCTTACACTACTGTCGCCAAGCTGTAGGGCAATTTGTTAGTGAATACATCACCCACTTACATTACATGTACCTATTGTATTAACCTAATATCTTAACCTTGAGTTTATAAGTTAAAATAGATAAACTAAATTTAAAATTAGCAGTTTTATTTACAAACTCATTATAATAATTATGAATTTAAATATTTTTTATAGGATAGGGTGAAAAACGAGCACACAGTTCACCTGATGGTAAGTGGTTGCTACGGCCCATAGAAATCTACATCTATCCTCTCTATCTATGCAGATGTGTTGTCACCCGTGAGGACTAAGATGGTTGCCTCGTTTCCGGTAAAAAGGTTCTCCGGTTCTCTAAAACTAATTAACGCTATTGTTTTTAATTTAGACAATATTACCTATTACACGTGTAATTATTCAGCAACCACGGTTTCAACTTCCTTAATATTTCTTTACTACATCATTCGTCTTCAGAAAATATCTCATCAAAAATACGTGGTACTAGATATTTTCTCGTTCTCTTGCTTGGTTGTATTTGTTTCGAGAAGTATTTCTAATATTTTGTTATATGTTTGGACTGTTTTAAACTCTAGAGTTTAAATTACAATGGTAATACAAGGTTTTGACACAATGGTCTATTTAATTACTGTCAAATTAGAACTCAACTTTTGGTATATAAATTGTACTTTTGGTACTGACAATTGAAAGGGCCTCAATAAATGAGACGACGAACTAACGACTATTTAAAAGGGAATTCGTCCGCGTGCATGCAATATAAAAAATATTTATATTTTTCAACGGTTCCCGTTTCCTCTTTGAGATATTAAACTAAAATTAAAACTAAATTGTACAATCGATTAGGTTACAACATACAATTCACAGAATACTACATATTTACTGACACAACCCACCAAATAGTTTTAAGTTAAATCCGTACGTACCTACGTAAGTTTGTAAAAAAAACGGGTTAAAGGTTAAAAATGCAAAAATTACACAATTTTTTTTATATCCATTATAATGGAGTAATATGGCTAATATTAGGTTTTATGGCAGATTTTTTGTTGAGTTTGGAATAAATCTCTGGTCCATACTAATACAGTATCAGTATCAGTATCGAGTTGTAGAGGCTTTCTTACCGAGTTTACGACCTATAAACATGTAATGAGGTTTACGCAAAATAATGAAAATCTTTACAGTTGTTATAAATATAGAAGAATCTAACTATAGTACGATACATTCACTGGATCAAAAAAATTGGGAAAACCATCTGCATTTTGATTTTTAATGGAGGATTAATGAAAACGTCTATAGGCACAGTATCCACTTATCATCATGTGGAATGTCTGCTCGTTTGTCACCCTTATTTTATAAAAAAGAACTTTAGAGTAAGTACAAATCACATATCTTATCGTATAAAAGGACACCGAAAGGATCAATTGCACTTGTCAATATCTACGAGAATGAGAATGAGAATGATGGTTGGGGCAATGAGGGCTAATAATCTTCAGCTCTCCAGATGCCGCTGGTTGGGACTGAGATGGAGTTACTTGTTACACGATGTCATTATAATTTTGAAGTTACGTTTTAAATAAAAGTGTACCGGTTTTTAAACTATATTATCACACAAATCAATGCAGCAGTTATAATTTTTTTTTAAATTTAATACCATTTGTTAACTTTTTTTTTTGATTTTCCTACTTTTAGGTACATCCGTAGTATGGTTTATCCCTTTCTAAATATAAGTGGGTTTGTAAACAAGCAGTGTGATATAGTTAACAAAGAACGTCGAGGCAAAAAGATCTAAATCCGGCTATACATGTTGGCCGAGCGAAAGCGAGCACCAACGTACAGGGTAATCCATTTGTCCAGCCTCGCCATTGCTCGTCGACGATCGCCTAGCTGGCCGAGTGCAGGCGTGCGCTAACGTGATACGGTTCTTTTGGCGTGCCTTGCTACTCGGGATCGCTCGCTACGACTCGTCCACTTCGGAACAGTGTCAGTTTTTCTGCACAAATCAAAGGCGCTCGCGTGCACTCGGCAAGTCACGTCCACATGTTAGTCGGCCATATCAGTTATAGCTTGGCGTCCGCCTTAGTGAGATATTGTTTTAATTATAATACTCAGCATCCATAATAATTAAATGCACTCATTAAATAAATAGCTCAATAACTTTTACGTCGTCCATACTGTTCCAATTCTCAATGACAGCTAATTACGGCTAATATGTGGAGTGGATAGCTCCACAAAAACTCGTGAACACTCTTTCGAATTTAACCAGCGTGTAGACTGTATTACTCGTCTTGTATCAATTTGCCTACGCTCGTATTGTGTCGTGTCGTGTGCTCGTATCGTGTATTGCCGGGGTAGGAAATTTTATATAAGCCACAGCAGTAAGAAATTACCTATGCGCTACACGGCGAAGCACATGATGCCTTTGTCGCGGAAAGCCATCGAGTATCGATGGTTTCTAAAATAGTAAACCTTGCTGTTTCCCACAGTCATTGAAATGTGACAAAGTGTTAAAGTGTTATGTCTAAATTAGTGCATTTGTTTTACGTTAATAATCTACATTTAAACGAAAATAAAATTAAATGTAATAATTTACAACACCGAGTGTTAAAAATCTCCCCATTTAAAAACAGATTAGTATTTACTGATTCATGAGAAGAACTGAGAGCTGTTGACTTCACTTTTTTATAGGAGAGGGGGCAAACGAGCATACGGCTCACCTTATGGTAAATGATTACCACCGCCCATGAGCAACTGCAACACCAGGGGAATTGCATATGCGTTGCCGGACTTTTAAAAAGGAGTAGGCTCTTTTCTTGAAGGTCCCTAAGTCGTATATATCCGAAAAAATCTCTGGTGGTAGTCGATTCCACAAGTAAGTTATGCGAGGAAGAAAACTTCTTTTGTTTTGTATGGATTGTAAAATTGTGCGGCTGGAATTAGTCTGAACAATTCCTCAGAGTTCATTTCTCTGAACATTCTCATTCATTAGTCTGAACAATTTGCCGTGTAGTGGCGGTTAAGAATATCCACTACCCCATATCTTCCCGTGGGTGTCGTAAGAGGCGACAGAGGGAGACAGGCAGGAGATGGGCAGCAGCATCTTCCTGATAACAGCAATGATGTAATAAAAAAACTGCGGTTGACAACCCGCTCGCAAAGCGTGGCAACTATGGCAAATATCCCCCCATGAGAAAAAAAATAACGACGCAAACAAACGGCCCCCGTCCCCGGCGGCCCCGCTATTTCTGGCTACGGTGGCGACCATGGTAACGGCGGGGCAGGGGGTGCTAAGAATCTCCGGTGGAGGTTCGGTTGCCACCTACGACGACTCGACCTGGCAACATATAACGCACGCACCCTGAGGACTGACGAGAAGATACTGGAGTTGGAAGAAGAGGTAGATAAGTTGCGCTGGCATATTATTGGGTTATCCGAGGTCCGAAGAGAGGGGGAGGACACGGTAATCCTCGAGTCCGGCAATTTGTTCTATCACCGGGAGGGCGACCATCTGTCCCAAGGAGCTGTCGGATTTATCGTCCACAAGTCTCTCGTCAACAACGTTGTAAAGATTGGGAGTGTGTCGACGAGGGTCGCGTACCTGATACTCAGAATCACCAAACGGTATTCGCTGAAGGTCATACAAGTTTACGCACCAACCTCGACACATCCCGATGAGGAGGTGGAGGAAATGTATGAGGATATTTCCAGAGCCATGCATTCCTCCAAAACCCACTACACGGTGTTGATGGGAGACTTCAACGTAAAACTAGGCACAAGAGAAAGCGGTGAGCTGAAGGTAGGGAAATTTGGAGTAGGGCAACGGAACCGTAGGGGCCAGCAGCTGGCTGACTTTATGGAGAAAGAGGGACTCTTTATGATGAACTCTTTCTTCCAGAAGCGGCCCCACAGGAAATGGACCTGGTCGAGCTCCGACGGTTCGACAGAAAACGAGATTGACTTCATTATGACGACCAGACGCCAACTGTTCAGTGATGTCTCAGTGATCGCAAGGGTGAAAACTGGCAGCGATCACCGAATGGTTAGAGGCACACTGAACCTAAATGTTAAGTTGGAGAGGTCTCGTCTAAAGAAGTCAACGCTCCGTCCCCCTCGTGCTCTAATCCAGAATCCCGAAACCTTTCAGCTCGAGTTACGTAACCGCTTTCAGTGCCTAGAAGATTGCAATGCAGTGGACGATATGAATGACAAGCTTGTGGAAACTGTCCATGCGGTCGGAGCTAAGTTCTGCAAGACCGGTCGCAACAGAACACAAAAGCTCTCCGATCACACTCTTAATCTCATGGCTGTTAGACGGGAGATGAGGATGCAATCGTCAACAGATTTGACAGCATACAGGCAACTGAACAGACAGATCTCCAAATGCATGCTGTGAGACTTACGCAAATTTAATACTGCTCGTATTGAAGAAGCGATTGAGCGGAACCAGGGCTCCAAAGTCTTTGCCAGAGATCTGTCTGCCAGTAAGAGCCAACTGTCAAAGCTGAAGACTGAGTGTGGCAGCATCGTTTCCGGGACACCTGAGATTCTGAGTGAGATTGAGAGGTTCTATGGGCAGCTGTACACATCATCGTTGAAGCCACAAGCAAGTGTGAGTAACGATCCAAATGCGGGTCTTATCCGACACTATTCCGATGATATCCCGGACGTCAGTCTCAGCGAGATTAGAATGGCTCTACAGCACCTTAAAAACGGCAAGTCCCCGGGCGAGGATGGAATTACGGCGGAGCTTCTGAAAGCGGGTGGAAAACCGGTACTTGAAGTCCTTCAGAGGCTCTTTAATTCCGTCCTCCATGGTGGCACTCCTCCGGAGGCGTGGATCAGAAGTGCGGTGGTCTTGTTCTTGAAGAAAGGTGACAACGCCCTCTTGAAGAACTACAGACCGATATCCCTTCTGAGCCGCGTCTACGTGCTGTTTTCGAGAGTCATTACGAATCGTCTCGCACGCAGACTCGACGACTTCCAGCCTCCCGAACAAGCCGGTTTCCGAAAAGGCTTTAGTACCATAGATCACATACATACCCTTCGGCAAATTGTACAGAAGTCCGAAGAGTACAATCTGCCACTTTGCCTGGCGTATGTGGACTATGAGAAAGTCTTTGATTCCGTCTAAATTTGGGCGGTGCTACAGTGTCTTCAGCGGTGCCAAGTTGACGGTCGGTATATCGAAGTGCTGAAGTGTTTGTACAGTAGGGCTACGATGGCTATCCGAGTACAGAACCAGAGTACGAAACCTATCCAACTGCAGAGAGGTGTAAGACAGGGTGACGTTATTTCCCCGAAACTCTTCACCGCTGCGTTGGAAGACGTTTTCAAGCTACTGGACTGGAAAGGATACGGTATTAACATCAATGGCGAGTACATCACTCACCTTCGATTTGCCGACGATATAGTCCTTATGGCAGAATCGCTGGAGGACTTAAGCACTATGCCCAATGACCTCAATAGTGCCTCCCAACGGATAGGTCTCAAGATGAACATGGACAAAACAAAGATCATGTTTAATGTCCATGTCACACCCATGCCGGTAGTTGTTGGGAGCACTAAGCTCGAAGTTGTTGACGAATACGTTTACCTGGGACAAATAGTCCGGCTAGGTAAGTCCAACTTCGACCGAGAGGTCAATCGACGGATTCAACTCGGCTGGGCAGCGTTCGGGAAATTACAGCGCATCTTCTCGTCAGGTACACCTCAAAACCTGAAAACTAAGTTGTACAACCAGTGCGTGTTGTTCAGCGAGCTATGGAGAGGGCTATGCTCGGAGTTTCTCTGCGTGATAAACTTAGAAATGAGGATATCCGCAGTAGAACCAGAGTGACCGACATAGCCCAACGGATTAGTAAGCTGAAGTGGTAATGGGCCGGCCATATAGCTCGAAGAACCGACAACCGTTGGGGAAAAAAGGTTTTCGAGTGGCAGCCTCGTACCGGTAGACGAAGTGTAGGGCGACCCCTCACTAGATGGAGTGACGACCTGGTAAGACATGCAGGAAGTCGATGGATGCAGGTGGCTCAGGACCATGCTTTGTGGCATACGTTGGGGGAGGCCTATGTTCAGCAGTGGACTTGTAAAGGGCTGTAATGATGATGATGATGAATTCCTTAGAGCACTCCCCGTGGTCGATGCAATAAAATACGCAAAGAGATGCAACATTCTTCGCAGTGCCCGTGAGTCAAGCCGATCGGGAAGAGCTTGGTCGTTGACGATTCGGACAGCTCTGTGCTGGAGGCGATCAAATGGAAGGAGCTGGCACTAGGGAGCCCCGGCCCAGAGATGGGAACAGTATTCCATGTGTGGCCGAACCTGCGCCTTGTAAAGTTGCTCGCTCTGCTTAGCGTGCCAAGCTTTTTAGACGCCAATTTGACCTTCTCTTCCAAGTGACCACGAAACTGCACGTCACTCGATATGTTGACGCCGAGGATTTTAATACTGGCTGAGGCAGCAAGGGGAGTGCCTTAAAACTGAGGAGATACAACGGAGGGTTTTTTTAGCGATAAACGCGCCAACTTGTGTCTTCTGGGGATTAAACTGGACTAGATTTAGTCGCCCCTAGTCCGAGACTTTGTTCAACAAAGTTTCGACTTCAGACACAAGTTTGTTCCGGCCCATACTCTGCGACGTTTTCCCGAAAAATAGTGGCACGGCCGGTGTATAAAGCATCACCAATGTCGTCTGTTAGTGTTGTCGGTTTGCAACATGTCATTGATATGCAGAAGAAACAACGTTGGTTATAGCACGCAGCCTTGTGGAACACCAGCGTTATTGAGTTTGTAATCGGAGCACGTACCGTCTACTACGACCTTGATGCTCCGATCAGCAAGAAAACTGGTGATCCAATTGCATTATTTCTCGGGAAGCCCATAGGAAGGAAGCTTCGTAAGAAGCGCCTTGTGACAAACCCGATCGAAGGCCTTCGCTATGGACGCCTTGGACTCTACTGCCTCCGCCCATTTATGAGTTAGGTAAACCAGAAGATCACCAGCCGAGCGACCGCGACGGAAACCATACTAGCGGTCACTAATCAGCTGGTGGTCTTCAAGGTAACGCATGAGCTGGCTATTAATAATGGATTCCATTATTTTAGAGAACAAGGAGGTGATGGCGATAGGCCTATAGTTGGACAGATCAGAGCGGTTACCTTTTTAAGGGATCGAGTGCACGAGGGCTGTCTTGCATGATTTCGGGACTACGCCGTAGGAGTAGAAGTACCGAAAAGACGCGTTAAAACCAGTGCCAACTCTGGAGCACACATCTTCAGCACAATAGTAAGGACGCCATCAGGCCCACCCGACTTGTTGACGTCCAGGGAAAGGAGTGCTCTGGGTACTGAGCTTTGACTAAACAGGATATCCTGCATGGAGCACTTACTCCACGGGATGGTCGGCGGTGTGCTCCCCCCATCATCAAGAGTAGAGTAGGACGCAAATAGAGAGCCCAGCAGATCGGCTTTCTCCTTTGCGGCATGGGCCAGTGAGTCGTCCTCCCTGTGCAGAAATGGGAGAGATGGCTGACAGAAGTTCCCTTGGACAGTCTTGGCGAGAGACCAGAATGCACGTGTCCCCGAAGGAAGACGAACTAGTTTCTAGCCAATTCTGCCGATGTGCTCTGACTTTGCCTTGACTATGACACTTTTGAAGGACCTGGAGGCGGAATTGTACTTATTTTAAGGGCGCTGGTATTTGCATCCCGAGACGTCGTTGCTCGAGCCCAGGAATAGTAGCACTCCTGCTTATGACGTAGTGCAATTTTGCAGGAGCGACCAAACCAAGGCTGGGTTCTGCCTCCGATAGGTACTACAGATTACGGAATAAAAATTTCCATTCCCTGTAGCACCACATCAGCGACAGAATCAGCAACAACGCTGGGATCATCCGGTGAGAAGCAAACCCACCCCTAAGGGTAGGATGCAAAGAAAAATCGCATCCTGTCCCAGTATGCTGACCTATAGTGCCAAACACGGCGGCAACCTGCAGTACCCAACCGCGATGAGAGGGTGAGTGGCACCGTACTCCGGATCAGACAATGGTCCGAGGAGCATAGAGGGGCATTGATGGTGACCTGATATCCGTCCAGATGAGAGGTCAGCAGAAGCTCCAACAGGGAAGGTAGATTATCTTCCACATCTGAGATCCGCGTAGGCGAGGTAACTAGTTGTGTCAGACCATAGGCCTGATCGGTTAAACGAGAACCAAACCATTCAGCGTGGTGGGCATTAAAATCTCCAAGTATCACGATCTCTGCGGATTGGATCTGTTGTAGCACGGAGACTGCAGCCATCTGGACGTAGTCGATGAGTCGGTCTGTTTCGGCATTACCGCTATGGGACCTATAAAGGCAACCGTAGACGCGGGGATGGTAGTCGCTGTCTATGGGCAGCCATAAGATGGACAGGTCAGACCTTGTGACAGGCCAAGGCCAAGGATTAGTGACAGGGCCTGATTTACCCACAAGATTACTTGGCTGGAGCCTAGAGTGAATGGTTCCATGGGGAGCTGGCTCGCCTTTGCAAACATCACTTATGTACATAATAAAATTTGGTATAATGTTGTGTAACGCAAGTATTTTACTTGTTGTTCTTTCTTAATTTTTGTACAAAACAAATAAACAAGCATAAGTTACTGCAAAGGAAAGATGGGCTACCAACGTGAGAGGAGCGCCAGAAAGGGCTTTATCAGAAAAAAGAGGCCGCTCTACACATAGAGCGCGCTCTACCCACAGATAAATTATAGAATCCAAAGCCCAACCGAAACCAGAACCAACAAAATCAACAAAAACACCAACAGCCGGCCAAGATAAAGCCGTTGCCATCCGGCCGATAGAATCCAATTACAATACACTAAATGAAAAACTAAATATTTCATATAATAATGAATATTTGCAAGAGGTTTCAGAAATATAATTTTAGGCCTACATGTTGATAACCACTGCAACTGGAAGTCGCATGTGAAAAATGTCTGCACCAAATTAAATAAACTGCGTAGACTACAGTGCGTCGCTGGGAAAGGGGCTGCGCTTACTGCGTACTACGGATACATCGAATCTGTTGCAAAATTAATTAATCATCAAATCAACTGAGTAATGTTAAAAAAATTGTGTTGTTAAAAATTCGATAAGTATTGTTAACTCGAACACCATTGCACAACCATATTCTTGCAAATAAAGATTATTATTATTATAGATTGGTAGTTATCGCTATTGAGGTTTGCAGCCAGGTCCTGGCCAATATAAGGGCCGGGTCGGAGCCAATTATAGCAGAGAGGCATGAGCTTCAAGCAGTCGCTCTCCAACAAGACATCCACGTGATATTACTGGGAAAGACGAAGCTAAGAGCATCCATGCATATAAAGTTGCCCAAATACCACAAATACAGGTGAGATGAGGTCAACGCCCAAGGCCACGGCGGTTCTTGTGAGGAAAGACATCGTCTACCTAGAACTAGATCTACCAACTTATTAATCTATGGGCTCTATCGGCATAAAAATGGAGGCACCGGGCGAGGAAATAAGAATTTTCGCAGTATACCGCCCGCCAGGTACTCCACTCCTCTAGCTTTCGAACGATCATGGAAAGCGTAGCACCTACATCACCGCGGGGGATCTTAAAGTATAGCTCCGGGTATGTGGAACTAGAGTGATCAACCCAGCGGGAAAGAAAGCAACAGCTATGACATTTTAGGTACCAAAAACTAACTTCATCCTACTGACCACCGGAAACGTCCGGATGTATTGAATATCTTGCTCCCTAAAAACGTCAACTGCCCGATAGTAGTAGAGGTGCTGTAAGACCTGAGTTCAAAGCACTTTTTTTTAAAGAATATGGGGCAAACGAGCAGGCGGCTCATCTGATGGTAAGTAGCCCATGAACAAACGCAACAGCAGGGGAATTGCAGGTGCTTTGCCGGCTTTTTAGAAAGGAGTAGGCTCTTTTCATGAAGGTCCCTAAGTCGTGCCGGTCCAGAAAAATCACCTCTAAATCTCCCGATACTGATTACCCTTGGCCATGGCCCATTGGCCCTTGGAAATTCGCTGCCCAGAGCTTTTGAGAACAAGGTCGACTGGAGGCTCTACCAACAACACCTACGGGAGAGACCTCCAGCATACGAAGAGATCAATACAGCGAACGACGTAGAGGCCGCTGCCACCAGAATAACCAAATCAATTCGGCCCTCAACGCGGTCTCTACAATCGTACCACTATAAAATCGTAGAGACTAGCTGCCACGAGAAATGCGTGCGCAGCTCAACCGAAAACGAACGTTGAGAAAGTTTTGGGCACGCCCTGTGCCCTAGAATCAAAAGTCAACTGAACAAACTGATGGGTGAGTTGTCGGTTGCAATCCAGGCCCACAGAGAAAAGGGTAGGGGGCAACGCATTTAGAAAGCTGGGGAACAAGAGGCGTCGCTTTACAAATTGAACCGGAAACTAAAACTAGACCCTCCGTCTTCCCGCTGACCAGTAATGCGGGCGGGCGTTGTTACGAGGCCAAAAGTAGAGCGAAGATCTTAGCAGAGCACTTCGAGGAGCAATTTATGCCAAACCCTGTAAGTGCGGAGTTCATGGAGCTTAATACCCATAAGGATAGCTGCGTATGGGACTTCCTGGCATCACCCTCACCAACGCTTGCAGGACAATAGTTCATCTCTCCCGTTGAACTGCGGAAGACAATAACCCGCCTGCAACCGATGAAGGGCACGACGGGAACACCAACACAGCACTCAGACAGCTGCCCAATAGATCACTTGTAGAGATAGGTCAACTCTACAATGAATACTGCGTACTTCGCACTTTTCGCAGGACTGGAAAACCGGCAACGATGACGTTGCCGACTAAAATATGTTATCCAACAAAAACTGTATAAAAGGTTTATTATAATATAAGTAAATTTACTTCATCTGAGATAAATGCATGGTGGATAATAATCCCGGGAAATGAGGTGGTCTATTCCAAGCTGTTTCTTAGATAAGTCTTAAGCTGTTTCTTTATACAACCTTTCTTATTGTATAATTAACATTGAAAAAAGGTGCCGCTGGGTTTCTTGCTGGCTCTTTCCAGGTCAGAGCTTTTTTCCTAACCAGTGGTAAAAGATTAGATTATAATAATATTTTTATTCAATTTCGTAAGTTTTTTTAAATGTAGACATTTTATTTGGTCCTAAACTTTGTGAATTTTGTTAATTATTTGTACATAAAATGCCACATTTTTACAATAAATTATTTTACTCATTCTACACGACTTTACTTCGCCTATGCATTCTACTAATTACAAGTTTTTCGTTTAATACTTCACTACCTTTGAAGTGGTAACCTATAACTTATACAATATTATTGATAACGTTTTAATACTTTGAACCCACGCAGACGACGAATTATCCGCGGGGTGAATTTTTGCCAAAATGGAATCCATCAACTTTGACAACAGACTGCACACAGAATACAAAAAGTATCACATATAAATATAATACAGGTTTGTGCCCAGTTTGGATAGCAATCCCCCGCACAATATTTGTATATTTCGTTAAGCTATGAACACTCAAATTGTTGGAAATAAAATAATATGAATATCAGTCAGGGGGTTTTCATGCTGGTCTACCTTTCCGGTGATCCTGTTATGGAATACGGGTACGCGACCCCGGCTCCCCGAGCTACTGTTATTCTCATACCTTTCCTGCCGAGATAACAGTATCCTTACACCTACGCTCCTACCCCCAACCGTCTTTTCCCTTTTCTCAAAATGGTAGCTTCCTCTACCAACAATAGCATACCCAAAGAGGGTTGGTGTCAGGCAGGCGGCCGACTGTAAAACTTTTGCCAAATCCCATGCAGTAAACTTATGAATATTACGAGTTGTGGGATATATGACAGGGCTAGGGCGTACCCCGCAGGCGACGCGCAGGAGCAGCACCCGGCTCCTGTGGGAAGTGGGCAAGGGTTGTCGCACCTTACGGAGCGGGTGCGACGTAAGAGGCGAGCCCGTAGAGAGAAGAATGTCAGAGTGAGGTTTGCAAGCTGGAATATAGGTACGATGACTGGAAGAGCAAGAGAGTTAGCAGATGTTTTGAAACGACGAAGAGTGAATGTTGCCTGTTTGCAGGAAACAAAATGGAAGGGAAATAAAGCAAGAGAGATTGGGGAAGGATACAAGTTTTATTACTGTGGAAGTGACGGGAAGCGAAATGGAGTAGGAGTTGTGTTAGATAGTGGAATGAAAGAACGAGTGACAGATGTGAAAAGAGTAAATGACAGAATGATAGTTGTTAAATTAATGATTGAAAACAAAGTAGTGAATGTTGTAAGTGTGTATGCTCCGCAAACAGGCTGTGAAGAGAGTGTGAAAGAGAAGTTTTGGGAGGAATTTGATTGTATGATGATGGGAATACCTGAGAGTGAGGATGTTTATATGGGAGGAGATTTTAATGGACATGTAGGGAGAGTGAATGACGGGTATGAAAGAGTACACGGTGGATGGGGGTACGGAGTGCGCAACCGTGAGGGGGAAGTTCTTCTGCAAGCAGCATGTGCTTTCGACCTGGCTGTAGTAAACACGTGGTTCCAAAAACGAGATCAGCATCTTATTACTTATAAAAGTGGCCACCACGCGACACAGATCGACTATCTTCTGTTAAGACGGAACCAAATCAAGAGTGTAAAAAACTGCAAAGTGCTTCCAGGTGAAGACTTAGTATCCCAGCACCGAATTCTGCTGGCTGACATCTGCTTAACTGTTCGCCTCAACAAACATAAGGATCGTCCCCCACCCAAAATAAAGTGGCATTTGTTGCATAAGGAGGAGTATGCAAGTGAATTTAGAGAGCTACTTGTAAACAAGATGATAGAGATGGGTGATATGGAAGGAATGAGTGTGAATGAGTGCTGGAAGGAAATGGCTGATTGTATCCGAAGTGTGGCAAGGAAGGTGTTAGGAGAAACAAAAGGGAAGCGTATGATAGATAAGGATGGGTGGTGGTGGAGTGAAAGTATTAGAGAAGTTTTGAGAGAAAAGAAAAATGCCTTTAAAGAATGGCAGGGCGTAGAAGACCAGAATGAATCAATAAAAGAAAGTAAGAGAGAGGCGTATAAAGAATGTAAGAAGAGAGCGAAGAAGGAAGTTGCTATTTGTAGGGCAGAGGCGCAAGATAAATTATATCGGTCCCTTGAAAGCCCCGAAGGTCAAAAACGACTTTTTCAAATTGCAAGAGCGAGAGAAAGGAATGGAAGAGATGTTTCACATGTAAAATGTATAAAAGATGATTCTGGAAAAATTTTGACTGACGATGAAAGTATAAAGAAGCGATGGAAGGAGTATTTTGAGAAATTGATGAATGAGGAGAATGAATGGAATGGTATGCTTGAAAACCCACCAGTGAATATGGGCTTAGTGAGAGAAATTAGTGTGGAAGAAGTAAAAATGGCTGTTAGGAATATGAAGAATGGGAAGGCAGTCGGCCCAGATGGAATACCAGTAGAAGTGTGGAAGTTGCTGAGTGCGGATGGATGGAAGTGGTTGAGTTTATTTTTCGGTAAATTGTTGCAGGAAGAACAAATACCTGAGGAATGGTGCAGTAGTATACTGGTCCCCATTTTTAAAAACAAAGGAGACGTTCAAAACTGCAGCAGTTACCGGGGAATAAAACTCATGTCACATACTATGAAAGTCTGGGAAAGAATAATAGAGAGAAGAATGAGAGAAGAGTGTGAGATAACACAAAACCAGTTCGGATTCATGCCCGGTCGAGGTACGACAGATGCCATTTTCGCATTACGCCAATTGTGCGAAAAGTACAAGCGCGTGCATAAAAATCTGCACATGGTTTTTGTCGACCTTGAAAAGGCGTACGATTGGGTTCCCCGTGAGGTTTTGTGGTGGGCGTTAAAGATGAAAGGTATGCCTGGGAAGTATGTGAGGTTAGTCCGTGCTATGTACAGAGCATCCCGTACATGTGTACGATCTGCCGCGGGAACTACGGGCAGTATCGATGTGGCGGTAGGGCTGCACCAAGGGTCGGCATTGAGCCCTTACCTCTTCCTACTGATTATGGACGCTTTGACGTCGGACCTGCAGGATGAGGCACCCTGGTGCATGCTCTTTGCCGATGACATCGTGCTTGTCGGGGAAGAAGGCATCGAGGTACAGAGCAGACTGACGGGGTGGCAACAGAGGCTGGAAAGTGTTGGCTTGAAGATCAGCAGATCCAAAACCGAATATCTGTGCTGTGATTTCGGCGGTCTTTCCAGTCCTGTACCCATGTCGTTGGATGGCGCTATACTGCCTACCTGCTCAGATTTCAAGTACCTCGGTTCCCTCATTCAAGGCGACGGCGGAATAGATAGAGCTGTGCAGCATAGGATTAACGCAGGGTGGATGAAATGGCGACAGGTCACAGCCACAACGTGCGATCCCCGAATGCCAATAAGGCTGAAGGGGAAAATTTACAAATCGATCATCCGACCTGTCGTCATGTATGGAAGTGAATGCTGGGCCGTCAAGAAGAAGGATGAAAATAGACTGCATGCGAATGAAATGAGAATGTTACGATGGATGTGTGGTGTGACAAGGATGGATAAGATAAGGAATGAGTATATAAGAGGAAGCCTGAAAGTAGCGCCAGTGGTAGAAAAGGTGAGAGGAAGCAGATTGGCATGGTTTGGGCATGTGATGCGGAGGAATGAAAGTCATGTCACAAAACGAGTGTTGAATATGAATGTGGAGGGACACACGGGCAGAGGAAGGCCGAATAAAAGATGGATCGATTGTGTGAAGAGTGATATGAGAATGAAAGGAGTAAGTATGGAAATGACGGCTGATAGAGAGGAATGGAACAAGAAGGTTTACTGCGCCGACCCCAGATAATGGGAAATGGTTTAGAGAATGATGAAAATAATATGAATATAAAAGTCTGTCAGACTCCAGCAGATGCTTCAGGTTTTTAACGACGCTGAACGGCGCGGATAGTCCGCAGGACAGTTCCCAGAAAAATACATATAATAAGGTACTTAAACAAACGGCTAATTACTATACTCGGCCGAATTTCTGACAACTAAGCCGAGTAGAGTTCGCAAAAGTATAATGTAGCGAATGTAGCGGATAATGATCCTACTTGGATTTCTGTCCATTTTCTACGCAGGCCCTTTGGGGTTGACATATTTAAAAATGAGTAAAGCTTTTGCAAAATTAAAAAAAATGTTCTTGTCTTTTTTCTAAACATAAAAATTGAATGACATTAAATTGTTTTCTAGTAAGGACGATATGTAGTATGCTCCCTTTTTTGACACTGATTTGTTAGTGCTCGACATTCCTTACCGTGTGTAGTGCAGGCCATAGAGTTTATACTAAATCTATGGTGCAGGCGGTGTAAAACTCCACTAGCCCACATCATCCCGAGAGTGTCGCAAAAGGCGACAGAGGGAAACAAATCAGGATATAGGCAGCGGCGTCTTCCTTATAACTACTAAGACAATGTGAGCAGTAAAAGTTAAACTTTCAAATGAAATGAAATTTATAAATATTAAAATGATTTATTTAATATGATCATTTTCATCCACAAGTGTGGCATAAAATATAAGATAAAAGTTTAATTTTATAGAATTAAATGTTGCATTCCTTAACTTTTTTACTTAATTTTAGTGTAACGTGGTAGGTACTTAACGTGGTAGGTACGTACTACGTAAGATAGGCGCTAGATGAACTTAAACACGAGCAATTTAATAAAAATGTGTAATGTAATTAATTGTATATGATAATTTTAAATTCGTTAACTTTTTAATTATTTATTTTAACAGTTAATATTTATACTAACCATCTTTAAAGCACCGCACGAAGAGGAGACACAGATAATAGAAAACACTGTATATTTTGTGTGATCTATGTGTAAAGTCATTTTACCGAACAAAAATTTATTGATTCTCAAAGTAGATATGAAATTGTGGATTGTTATGACTTATAAATGAATTGGATGTGATAATTTTATTCAATATGGTTAAGTTTATTTATTTGATAAATTTGTAAACTTTTATACTGTTTATTTTAACTATGGGGAAGGCCTACGTTCAGCAGTAAGTTTTAATAAGCTGTAACAGTTTTAAAATTCATTACCATTGTTAAAATGTGTGCATACTGTGAGTGTGACCTTTAATTGCCAAGCACTGGTGTATTTTATATCCGACTCAGGAGGACAATGTTTTACGAGTGTACGTCTTTTTTTTACGGCACGCTGTTTTTAGGGTTCCGTAGTCAACTAGGAACCCTTATAGTTTCGCCATGTCTGTCTGTCCGTCTGTCCGTCCTCGCTTAATCTCTGTGACCGTTAGCACTAGAAAACTGAAATTTGGTACCAATATGTGTATCAATCACGCCGACAAAGTGGTAAAATAAAAATTGGAAAAAAAATGTTTTATTAGGGTAGCCTCCCTATATGTAAAGTGGGAAGTGATTTTTTTTTAATTTCAATCCTAACGTGTGATATATGGTTGGAAAGGTATTTAAAAATGAATAGGGGTTTACTAAAATCATTTTTTGATAATGTCAATAATTTCGGAAATAATCGCTCCAAAAGTAAAAAACAATGTGTCCCCCCCCCTCTAACTTTTGAACCATAAGTTTAGAAAATATGAAAAAAATCTGAAAAGTAGAACTTTATAAGGACTTTCTAGGAAAATCATTTTGAACTTGGATGGAAACAACAGTAGGTACCCACTACCGGGAGCAGTTGCAGGAGCGCGGAGCGCTGCTGGAGCGCGAACATAATGGATACCCACCTTTAAACTCATAAGTGGGAACACTTATTGTGACGGACGGGAAACTACGGAACCCTACACTGGGCGTGGCTCGACACGCTCTTGGCCGGTTTTTTTGTTAGTGATCGATGGGCACGCTCTGCCTAACGACTTGATGGCTTCTAACATAATTATTATGGTATCGTTTGATTTAAATTCGTCATATTCGTGGAACGTGGAAGTGACATAGAGTATAAAATGTTTCTCTTTTCAGTAAACTTTTTTACACATTCGTTTTATTTTAAATTACTGTATAGATCAGTGGGCTTGTTGCTACTTTTGTTTTGTTTAATTAATGTAGTGACCTGATTTCTGTTTGTTCAAAATGTATAATTTATTTAATAACTAAATTAACTACTTATTATCAATGGAACAGTAATGCTAGGCGTACAGTTTGCAGCTCCATAAAGCCTCAGGCAGTCATTTGCAAACTAGATGAAACTAATCCCTTTGAATTTGAGATTATAATATCTCGGTACATCTTGATTATTCATGAGGAAAGATATAAGTTTTAGCTTTAATTAAATACAGAAAGTCCGCTTGCCATCTACCGAAATTACTCCTCTATCAGTCTGTAAACAGTTCTGGGGTTTCTAGTGGTCTAGTATACGCACTACGAGGTTTTACATACCAACATACATATACACATTAAAATACATATACCTACACATATATATAATACATATTGTAAACTTATATGTAACAGTAGTAATCCGTGTATTTGCCGTGTAGTTGCAGTGACATAGAATCCACTATTCTCGTATCATCTCGTGGATGTCGTAAGAAGTGACTCAGAAATAGACCAGGAGATGAGCAGCAGCATCTTCTTGAGAACAGTCAGATCAATAAAAAACTACGGTTTCCAACACGACAGCCAAGCGTGGCAGCTATGGCAAAAATAACTCCTGTGAGTCTATGAAGGAGGCCTATGTATAGTGGACTTGTAATAGACTGTAACGGTGAATATTATGAACCTTTCGTGGGCTTCATTTGCTTAATAACTTCAGAAATGAATAAATAAAATAATGTCTTCCAGAGCGGATTTCAGCCAGGATTATAATTCTGTCCTGCGCAAATGGCTAGTTGAGCATGGCACTAAAGTGCACGAGTGTGTGCGTAAGGACACATGCACTCTCAAAGACCGGCAATCCGACACGACCGGAGAGAGCAGGCGCAGCACCAATGGCTTTACATGCTTCTCAGGGCACAGCAGGGGTGAAACAGCGCCAACTTCCGGTCTCCTAGCCGCTCCTGAGAATTCCGTGGCAACAAAACAAAATTAATAATTTTGGCCTGACCCGGGATTGAACCCGGAACCTCATAATCAATCACAAGCAGATGAATATGTATTCGTATCTATTAGCTTTTGAGTGATTATTTAATATAATGATAAAAACGTAAGTAGTTAAAATATTCATAAACTAAATGTTGTTATACAATTTCTTATAAAAATATAAGTATGTTTACTTTGCAAATTATATTAAAAAATAGTAAACAACAAAATACATTAACATTTCCACAAACAATATTTATTTTATTAAAGTCAGCTTCCACAGTAGAGTTGGTTCATTGTTTATTTAAGAAACTACGTGAAATTACTTGAACGAAGTGGAGTTCTAGTGCACCGGCAATAGCTGCCGTGGGCGTTCATTGTAACTTCATAAATGAATGAAAAACAAGATATTTATGGGTTTATTTGCCGTGCTTTGTTCTATCACGATGAATCCAGAGTAACCTAGGAGAGGAAGAGGTATGGCATGCCCTAGGTGAACGACCGGCTTGTTGGCTAATTCATGGCTTAGCGAGCCCACTCCGGATTGGTGTTGGTGGACTGCGGCAAAAGGGGAATCTCTCTAGCCCGCCGCAGCCGAGGTAAAGTTGCGGAGAGAAGGATGTTATAGGATGGGTGGGGGGGGGGGGTATAACAATACACCCCCGTGGTTGATTGGTTGTGGTGGTCGGTTGCGGAGCAATGCACTCATCTGCGGATCAATCGCTAGAGCCGAAAAGGCTCGTGCTTTCGAATGGTTGTTCTTCTCGGCACGTTGTACGGGTAGTTAAGCAGGGGTGCTTTAATTTTCAGTGTAGCTTACCTGAGGAGGAAGAGGAAGAAGAGTTGTCTTTTTCAGAGGAAGCCTACCAATTTGGGGCGAAAATGAAACGCCACAAGTCGGTGCGATTCCGAAATTAATTATAACGCCGACCGCGAGGTGGGTGGATGGGCTTTTCACAGTTGTTTGGAAGGTCTTTTAGAGTTGTACGGTTGTGTATTGACAGCACGAGAGTTATGTTTACAAAATAAATATTTATTTGTTTATTTGTTACGAGTTCCTATACCATTAATTCGATTACGGTGAAAATTTGGTTAGTTATTAGACACGAACCCTCGGAGGTTTCTAAAAAAAGAGGCATCGCAACAAGGGGATTAGCTTGTTTAATAATAAAACAATTTTAACATGCTCCATTCTGTAATAAAAATAATTATCATATAATAACGCAATACATAAACATCACCAGTGAATTTAACATCATGATTATAATATAGTCTCTGAATACATTGTTACGCAGCATATAAAAAGTGTTTTGCCTCATAACAATAAGTGAAGTGTACTGAGGGTGTTGCTCAGGGTTTTGACACAAAACTTAGATACCTATGCCGATATAATTACTTTAGAATACAATGACAAATACTATTGTTTAACTATATTATGTATGTTATTACTCTAACATATGACACATTTTGTGTTCCATAATGATAAGGTACCATAATGATAATACATTATCCAAAATATTATTTTGTATAAACAGAAATTGGGCGTGTTTAGGCTTATACGAGGGCGACATGCGCTCAACGCGTATTTCATACATTCGTACCACTTAGACTGCAAAAAAAAGATGTTTTATCTGCCGTTCGTTAAAATCATACAACAATGAATTTGTAAATCTCGATATCTTTAGTGGCTCCTTAAAAAGTCTTAAACAAACTATCTTTAAAAGTTATTTAGATAAATACTTAATAGCATAGCATTCGTTAACCTCTATGTGTTAATTGTCAGTCCCTAAACAATTTTGATTAAATTACCTATTTTCAAGCGTAGCTACACTGTTGTTGTTAATATTGCTTTTTAGTTGCACATAATATAAATAATAATAATTTATAATCAGATTCAACTAACTAAGGATAAATCTTCCAACAGGCTTAATTGAAATAAGTGTTATTCAAATGTATTTTTCGGCACTCGTTGTCTGTTTATTATGTAATGTTACAATGCTGTAATTCCAATAATAAATAATTTTTTTTTTATAAAAAGCTGAACAACTGCAGTTGCTAAAATGTCTGCCAATCGTGGCAACTATGATTAAATGAATATGAATTATTTGAACAAATTTTCATTAAGATTTATTTCTAAAATAAGTCTAAGAAAATATGGTGCGGTTACGTATAACTCGTACGAATTAACTTGAGACCTGGGCCGATGACGTAATTGTCAATGTACGGTGTGCAAAATAATGCGTCGTAATTTTTTTTTATTTGAAATTTTTGAGATTTGCATGAGATTATTAATAAAAACAAAATAAAATGTTCTGGCAAGGGGTGAAGTAATAAGTGATATACTGTTGCCATTTTTATATATTTTAAATATTTATTTTTTATAATATATATAATATTATTTTTAGTTAACGCGACAAGGAAGGACAAAGAAATAAACATACACACTTTCTCATTTATAATATTATTAATTAATTTATTATACACTTTATTGCACTATAAAAAGTGTTACAGATTCGTACACAATAAAAATACAAAGCATAACAAGCGACCTTATTGCTAAAAAGCAATCTCTCCCAGGCAACCTTAGGGTGAAAGTGAATCAATCTTGGATAAGCGGAACAGCACAAACTATGTAAAATCAAGGAATAGAAGTAAGGAATATTAATAAGGATTTATTATAATATTTATTATTCATTGTCACTGTATACGATCGGTTCTATTCCGTCCATTAGATCGTCCTCACTTTCACTCTCTGAGCTGGATTCTTCCCCTCCGAAGGATATAATTAATTCTCAAACCAAACAACAAACAATTATCAAAAATATCGAACTAGAGTCGAGACGCATATCCGTAACAAAAATGCTATCGATACTGAGCGCGCACAGCCAGCGCGGGACGCGGTGCGGGGAGTCGGGAAGGGGGTCGCATTCCAGCGGAGTCTCAAGTTAATTCGTACGTGTTGTAATCTAGCAAATCCGTAGTTTGGAATCAAGAATTATTGAATGAAATTTTTATTTCTTATGTCAAATAGGTATTATGTTTTCATTTTATTTACATTTCAATTCACATGTACTATGCGCCACGCTATGAATATTATTTATTTTATTTTGTAAAATACATACCGTTACACTTGCTCCAAACCCGTTGCGCGAGTGCATGTGTTTCAAATTTAGGTGGCACGTTATTTAAAAAGCATATTTAGAATATGTAATTCATATTATAAATACGCATATTAAATAACCATTAACCATAGAATAAATTGATTGGAACGAATGAAACCATTGATCATAATTTGTCAGAAATTGAAACGATTCACAATTTATTGCTTGACAAAAATTTGATTGAGGCAATTGACACGCTGTGCATGAGGATTGTGAAGCTGTAAATTTTCATACATAAAGCGATAACGTTTTTCCTCCCGTACATTGACTTATATATTACTAGCTCCCCTTAGTCTAATTTTCATAATTTTTGGAAATGTATATATAATGAAAAACTAGGTCTGTACGTTTTTATTGTACGGAAACATTGCGTACTATATAAATTATTAGCATCTACATATCTATATTTTTTACTTAAAAACTTCCTCGAGTGTTTTTATTTGTTAAAACTAAAAAAACTAAACTGAATTACTAAAAAAGAAAACAGACCTAAATTATGGTATACTGAATCTAATGAGACGAAAATTGTCTCATTTCGTAAAGGTTTAGGGGGGTGAAAACGTTATTGCACGAAACAATATTTTTTTTTAAATAAAGACAATTAAGGGGAAATATAATCTCAAATGGCTTAGCAAGATCCTTCGTTATGCCGAAAATATTGCTGCATTGATTTTGAAATAAATATATGGTAAAGTTGAGGATTAATGTTAAGGATTATGTTAGACGAAAACACGATTTCGCAAAATTTTCTCGATAGAAAAAAATCCAAAGTTACCTCCAAAATTAACAATAAACCGCTGTTATTCATAAAATACTTTAAATAAGATCATGAAACTTTGCATACTAACTGAACTAACTATAAAGCAGTGCTTATGTTATTTTCTTTTTTTAAAATACCATTATTTTCACTGTAAAAAGAAATTACCTAAACTATTGGCCTTTTGAAGCGTGATTCCTGCAGCACGGTCACTTCGCCTCGGCCTTTGAACGGGCTGGTTGTGTCGCTTACGATCTGAATATACATTACGCAACAGTACGACGTAAAATTAAAATGGGAAATAACCGTGATAAAAATAAGAAGCGGCTGGCTTGGCGTTAAGAAACAGGCATAAATATGATAAACCTAATGAAATAAGTGTCTAACGACCTTTCTACTTACAGTATTAGTGATTACAAACATGTCGGTACATAGCATATGACGCGCGGGCAAGTGGGGACGAAATTAGAATTTGAGCTGACTTACTCTATCCTTTTAATTCTAACATGTGGTGCTCTCTCTATCGAGGAGCGAGCTTTGTGAAACAGATAGCATTTTTGAAAATACCTACCGCACCGCGCGCACTACACAATTCACTTAATGTTCAATGATGGCAAATGGACAGTTTACGAGAAATTAGTAACGAAGTATACCTCAAAATCTGAAAACGTGATTGTACAACCAGTGCGTGTTACCTGTGAGATGAGTTATGGATCTGAGACGTGGTCCATCACTGCTGGCCGTATAAGGACCCTCAAGGTCGCTCAGCGAGCTATGGAAAGGGCTTTGCTCGGGATTTCTCTGCGTGATAAACTTAGAAATGAGGATATCCGCAGTAGAACCAGTTTCCGATATAGCCCAACGGATTAGTAAGCTGAAGTGAGTAGTAACGTTGTACCAGTTCTGGCGCACTTGTAGAAAGGTTGTACCAATTCTGGCGCACTGAGTCAGAAGGGGTAAAAGTACACGATCCTAAAAAAAAAAAAAAAAAAAAAAAAAAAAAAAAAAAAAAAAAAAAAAAAAAAAAAAAAAAAAAAAGCTCCATTGTCCTTATCTACTTATCTATTGTTGATTGACTACCGTCATTATCTATTATTCGTCAGCGTGTGGGTCGGCTTATGCTATTGTATTATACTCCTTCATTCCTATCTACAACACTAATCTGAATCATCAATAAAACACATTACCTAATTTTGTTAAAATTTTTATTTATAAAATACAAAATCTTATTACTTATTATCTATAAAATAGGAGCGAAACATCTCATCCACTAACATATCGTTGTACAATGTGTTCTCTGTAAATATACTCGTAAAACTATGCATTGAACATCCCTGAAACTTATATAGCAAATACATTAAGCAATATTCGCCACAAACTGAAGTCCTATCAACATTCCAGTTCCATCTTTTACAATTTCGTACAGGTGCCCGTCCATATGAATCAAAATATTCACCGACGTCATTCGTATCGATATATAAAGCTACCCAATGTGACCCTATTTATCATCTGTACCCAAATTGCATATTACCTAGTCAGGTCATAAATTCTATCACATGTTTAATATAAAATAATTGAAACGAGTTTATTCATTATGTAACCATTTATATACCAAAATGAACTTAACAAAACATAGATTCTTATGACACTATAGTTTATTCAAAATGACCTCCGTAATTTTGAATACAGGCCTTCAAACTGCGCGGCCAATCGTCTATCGCAGCCCGAACGAGGTCCATGTCATATCGGCGGCTGCCTTAATCAAGGATGTCTTGAGTGACTCCAAATTGGGATGAGGCTTTGAGCACGCCTTTTCCTCCAAGTGTTGCCATATCTTGTAATCTAACGGATTCAAATCTGGACTGGTCTTTGTGTCGGATGAAGTCGATTTCACGCGCAAATTCACGCTGTAAATTTCACAGTACGCGACCCGGGTTCGACCCCCGCCGGCACTACTTAAATTGTTAATTGCAATTTTAAGTGCTGATTTACCACGTGCTCGGCGGTGAAGGAAAACATCGTGAGGAAACCTGTATGTCTGAGAAAATTTCGAAGACATGTGAAGTTCGCCAACACACATTGAGACCGCGCCGCGGACATTTCCTAGCCATAAATACAAAGACAATAGCAGAAAGTAAAAAGTTAAAAAATACTTTTTTAACAATGACAGTCATTAGTGATCATTAGTGAATGTGATTCTGTTTACTTAAATTACAGGAAGACAAGAGCAGAAGGAAGAAATGGGATGATGGGAAGTAATGAATAATGAATTGCTATGTGAAGTTTGTTGGAACAAACATATTTTAGTCGCGTGTAAATACTTTTAACATTTTGGTTCAAAATGACACAAAATCTAAAAAATATTAGATACATCATCGACATGGACGGATTTTACATTACATATCCTCATAAACATTTTCAATGTAGAGAAATGGCTATTCTAGACGTAAAACTATCCAATAAAAATGATGCGTTTATCGATCATTATTTGTTTCGGCCAAGTTATCCTTTCAATTATTTGTCGCCAAAAGAACAAAAAAACTCTTCGTTATTGTGAAACACACGTGCACGGCATTCCATATTTTGATGTGACCGAAGAATTAAAATGTGCCTACAAACAAGAGAACATCATTCGCATATTAAATGGGTATATTAGAAATTTGTGCAAAGACGAAGTGATCGCATACAAAGGTGGTTCAACAGAAAAACAATTTTTAAAAATGTTGACGACGAAATGATAGAATATTTAATATTGAAGAATACAAATGTCCAAAATACAATGATTTGGTAAATGTCATAAATTTAAACAAACCTTATGTGTGTAATAATCATATATTTGCAAAAAATAATCACAAAATTTTACATTGTTCTTGTGACGAAGTGTGGGTTTCCTACAAGTG
Source organism: Parnassius smintheus behrii (assembly GCA_036936625.1). NCBI lineage: Eukaryota > Metazoa > Arthropoda > Insecta > Lepidoptera > Papilionidae > Parnassius > Parnassius smintheus. Next base: position 44,777,939 of record JAUPFT010000018.1, on the reverse strand, counting down.
GTTATTGCTTGAAAAAAAATTTTAAATAAATCATAAATTTTGTTTGATTTCCAAAAAAAAAATTGTCATACTATACTTTCCAAAAAAAATTGTCATACTATACTATATAATACAAAGGTGGTTCAACAGAAAAACAATTTTTAAAAATGTTGACGACGAATGATAGAATTTTTAATATTGAAGAATATAAATGTCCAAAATACAATGATTTGGTAAATGTCATAAATTTAAACAAACGTTATGTGTGTAATAATCATATATTTGCAAAAAATAATCACAAAATTTTACATTGTTCTTGTGACGAAGTGTGGGTTTCCTACAAGTGGTTATTGCTTGAAAATAAAATTTTAAATTAATCATAAATTTTGTTTGATTTCAAAAAAAATTTGTCATACTATACTATATATTACAAAGGTGGTTCAACAGAAAAACAATTTTTAAAAATGTTGATGACGAATGATAGAATTTTTAATATTGAAGAATACAAAATGTCCAAAATACAATGATTTGGTAAATGTCATAAATTTAAACAAACGTTATGTGTGTAATAATCATATATTTGCAAAAAATAATCACAAAATTTTACATTGTTCTTGTGACGAAGTGTGGGTTTCCTACAAGTGGTTATTGCTTGAAAATAAAATTTTAAATTAATAATAAATTTTGCTTGATTTCCAAAAAAATAATTTTGTTTGATTTCCAAAAAAACTTGTCATACTATACTATATAATACAAAGGTGGTACAACAGAAAAAACAATTTTTAAAAATGTTGATGACGAATGATAGAATTTTTAATATTGAAGAATACAAATGTCCAAAATACAATGATTTGGTAAATGTCATAAATTTAAACAAACGTTATGTGTGTAATAATCATATATTTGCAAAAAATAATCACAAAATTTTACATTGTTCTTGTGACGAAGTGCGGGTTTCCTACAAGTGGTTATTGCTTGAAAAAAAATTTTAAATAAATTTTGTTTGATTTCCAAAAAAATCGTCATACTATACTTTCCAAAAAAAAAATTGTCATACTATACTATATAATACAAAGGTGGTTCAACAGAAAAACAATTTTTAAAAATGTTGACGACGAATGATAGAATTTTTAATATTGAAGAATATAAATGTCCAAAATACAATGATTTGGTAAATGTCATAAATTTAAACAAACGTTATGTGTGTAATAATCATATATTTGCAAAAAATAATCACAAAATTTTACATTGTTCTTGTGACGAAGTGTGGGTTTCTTACAAGTGGTTATTGCTTGAAAATAAAATTTTACATTAATCATAAATTTTGTTTGATTTCCCAAAAAACTTGCCATACTATACTATATAATACAAAGGTGGTTCAACAGAAAAAACAATTTTTAAAAATGTTGACGACGAATGATAGAATTTTTAATATTGAAGAATATAAATGTCCAAAATACAATGATTTGGTAAATGTCATAAATTTAAACAAACGTTATGTGTGTAATAATCATATATTTGCAAAAAATAATCACAAAATTTTACATTGTTCTTGTGACGAAGTGTGGGTTTCTTACAAGTGGTTATTGCTTGAAAATAAAATTTTACATTAATCATAAATTTTGTTTGATTTCCAAAAAAACTTGCCATATAATACAAAGGTGGTTCAACAGAAAAAACAATTTTTAAAAATGTTGATGACGAATGATAGAATATTTAATATTGAAGAATACAAATGTCCAAAATACAATGATTTGGTAAATGTGTAATAATCATATATTTGCAAAAAATAATCACAAAATTTTACATTGTTCTTGTAACGAAGTGTGGGTTTCCTACAAGTGGTTATTGCTTGAAAATAAAATTTTAAATTAATCATAAATTTTGTTTGATTTCAAAAAAAATTGTCATACTATACTATATATTACAAAGGTGGTTCAACAGGTAAAAACAATTTTTAAAAATGTTGATGACTAATGATAGAATTTTTAATATTGATGAATACAAATGTCCAAAATACAATGATTTGGTAAATGTCATAAATTTAAACAAACGTTATGTGTGTAATAATCATATATTTGCAAAAAATAATCACAAACTTTTACATTCTTCTTGTGACGAAGTGTGGGTTTCCTACAAGTGGTTATTGCTTGAAAATAAAATTTTAAATTAATCATAAATTTTGTTTGATTTCCAAAAAAATTTGTCATACTATACTATATTAATACAAAGGTGGTTCAACAGGTAAAAACAATTTTTAAAAATGTTGATGACGAATGATAGAATATTTAATATTGAAGAATACAAATGTCCAAAATACAATGATTTGGTAAATGTCATAAATTTAAACAAACGTTATGTGTGTAATAATCATATATTTGCAAAAAATAATCACAAAATTTTACATTGTTCTTGTGACGAAGTGTGGGTTTCCTACTAGTGGTTATTGCTTGAAAATAAAATTTTAAATTAATCATAAATTTTGTTTGATTTCCAAAAAAATTTGTCATACTATACGATATATTACGAAAGTGGTTCAACAGAAAAACAATTTTTAAAAATGTTGATGACAAATGATAGAATTTTTAATATTGAAGAATACAAATGTCCAAAATACAACGATTTGGTAAATGTATAGTATGACAAATTTTTTTGGAAATCAAACAAAATTATTTTTTTGGAAATCAAACAAAATTTATGATTAATTTAAAACTTTATTTTCAAGCAATAACCACTTGTAGGAAACCCACACTTCGTCACAAGAACATTGTAAAATTTTGTGATTATTTTTTGCAAATATATGAGTTTTACACAGATAACGTTTGTTTAAATTTATGACATTTACCAAATCATTGTATTTTGGACATTTGTACTCTTCAATATTAAAAATTCTATCATTCGTCATCAACATTTTTAAAAATTGTTTTCCTGTTGAACCACCTTTGTAATATATAGTATAGTATGACAAATTTTTTTTGAAATCAAACAAAATTTATGATTAATTTAAAATTTTATTTTCAAGCAATAACCACTTGTAGGAAACCCACACTTCGTCACAAGAACAATGTAAAATTTTGTGATTATTTTTTGCAAATATATGATTATTACACACATAACGTTTGTTTAAATTTATGACATTTACCAAATCATTGTATTTTGGACATTTGTATTCTTCAATATTAAAAATTCTATCATTCGTCATCAACATTTTTAAAAATTGTTTTTTCTGTTGAACCACCTTTGTATTATATAGTATAGTATGGCAAGTTTTTTTGGAAATCAAACAAAATTATTTTTTTGGAAATCAAACAAAATTTATGATTAATTTAAAATTTTATTTTCAAGCAATAACCACTTGTAAGAAACCCACACTTCGTCACAAGAACAATGTAAAATTTTGTGATTATTTTTTGCAAATATATGATTATTACACACATAACGTTTGTTTAAATTTATGACATTTACCAAATCATTGTATTTTGGACATTTTGTATTCTTCAATATTAAAAATTCTATCATTCGTCATCAACATTTTTAAAAATTGTTTTTCTGTTGAACCACCTTTGTATTATATAGTATAGTAAGACAAATTTTTTTGGAAATCAAACAAAATTTATGATTAATTTAAAATTTTATTTTCAAGCAATAACCACTTGTAGGAAACCCACACTTCGTCACAAGAACAATGTAAAATTTTGTGATTATTTTTTGCAAATATATGAGTTTTACACAGATAACGTTTGTTTAAATTTATGACATTTACCAAATCATTGTATTTTGGACATTTGTATTCTTCAATATTAAATATTCTATCATTCGTCATCAACATTTTTAAAAATTGTTTTTTCTGTTGAACCACCTTTGTATTATATAGTATAGTATGACAATTTTTTTTTGGAAAGTATAGTATGACGATTTTTTTGGAAATCAAACAAAATTTATTTAAAATTTTTTTTCAAGCAATAACCACTTGTAGGAAACCCACACTTCGTCACAAGAACAATGTAAAATTTTGTGATTATTTTTTGCAAATATATGATTATTACACACATAACGTTTGTTTAAATTTATGACATTTACCAAATCATTGTATTTTGGACATTTGTATTCTTCAATATTAAAAATTCTATCATTCGTCATCAACATTTTTAAAAATTGTTTTTTCTGTTGAACCACCTTTGTATTATATAGTATAGTATGGCAAGTTTTTTTGGAAATCAAACAAAATTATTTTTTTGGAAATCAAACAAAATTTATGATTAATTTAAAATTTTATTTTCAAGCAATAACCACTTGTAAGAAACCCACACTTCGTCACAAGAACAACGTAAAATTTTGTGATTATTTTTTGCAAATATATGATTATTACACACATAACGTTTGTTTAAATTTATGACATTTACCAAATCATTGTATTTTGGACATTCATATTCTTCAATATTAAAAATTCTATCATTCGTCGTCAACATTTTTAAAAATTGTTTTTCTGTTGAACCACCTTTGTATTATATAGTATAGTATGACAATTTTTTTTGGAAAGTATAGTATGACAATTTTTTTTTGGAAACCAAACAAAATTTATGATTTATTTAAATTTTTTTTTCAAGCAATAACCACTTGTAGGAAACCCACACTTCGTCACAAGAACAATGTAAAATTTTGTGATTATTTTTTGCAAATATATGATTATTACACACATAAGGTTTGTTTAAATTTATGACATTTACCAAATCATTGTATTTTGGACATTTGTATTCTTCAATATTAAATATTCTATCATTTCGTCGTCAACATTTTTAAAAATTGTTTTTCTGTTGAACCACCTTTGTATGCGATCACTTCGTCTTTGCACAAATTTCTAATATACCCATTTAATATGCGAATGATGTTCTCTTGTTTGTAGGCACATTTTAATTCTTCGGTCACATCAAAATATGGAATGCCGTGCACGTGTGTTTCACAATAACGAAGAGTTTTTTTGTTCTTTTGGCGACAAATAATTGAAAAGATAACTTGGCCGAAACAAATAATGATCGATAAACGCATCATTTTTATTGGATAGTTTTACGTCTAGAATAGCCATTTCTCTACATTGAAAATGTTTATGAGGATATGTAATGTAAAATCCGTCCATGTCGATGATGTTTCTAATATTTTTTAGATTTTGTGTCATTTTGAACCAAAATGTTAAAAGTATTTACACGCGACTAAAATATGTTTGTTCCAACAAACTCCACATAGCAATTCATTATTCATTACTTCCCATCATCCCATTTCTTCCTTCTGCTCTCGTCTTCCTGTAATTTAATTAAACAGAATCACATTCACTAATGATCACTAATGACTGTCATTGTTAAAAAAGTATTTTTTAACTTTTTACTTTCTGCTATTGTCTTTGTATTTATGGCTCGGAAATGTCCGCGGCGCGGTCTCGATGCGTGTTGGCGAACTTCACATGTCTTCGAAATTTTCTCAGACATACAGGTTTCCTCACGATGTTTTCCTTCACCGCCGAGCACGTGGTAAATCAGCACTTAAAATTGCAATTAACAATTTAAGTAGTGCCGGCGGGGGTCGAACCCGGGTCGCGTACTGTGAAATTTACAGCTTGCGCTAACCATCTGAGCTACCACGGCTTAATCATATACACAAACAATATTTAAATATAATTTGTTAACACTAAATCATACACACGTAAGATAATAACAGAAAGAAAAGTAAGTTTGTCAATAGAATAAACACTTAAAATTGCAATTAACAATTTAAGTGGTGCCGGCGGGGGCCGAACCCGGGTCGCGTACTGTGAAATTTACAGCTTGCGCTAACCATCTGAGCTACCACGGCTTAATCATATACACACACAATATTTAAATATAATTTGTTAACACTAAATCATAGTGTAGATGACGGGTCAAGAAGTGGTCGCCGTCGGCCTGTTAGGACTCCAGCAGTGATAAAAGCTGTGAAGGCGCGAATTCAAAGAAATCCCAAAGCAGAAACTGTTGGCCCTTCAGATGGGGTTAAGCAGAACCACGGTGAAAAGGTTGTTAAATGAAGACTTAGGGCTTCGGGCATATCGAAGAAAAACAGAACATCGTTTGAATGCTCGTCTAATGGACCTGAGACTGAAGAGATGCCGCGCTTTGTTGAAGCGGTACGCGGGAAAAAAATATCGGGAAATTCTTTTTTCGGATGAAAAAATTTTTACCGTAGAAGAGAGCTACAACAAACAAAATGATAAGGTGTACGAACACAGTAGTGAAGAAGCGAGCAACCGTATTCCGCGTGTCCAACGGGGTCATTTTCCATCCTCGCTCATGGTGTGGTTGGGAGTTTCTTATTGGGGCTTAACAGAGGTACATTTTTTGAGAAAGGTTAAAAACGAATGCAGTTGTGTATCAAAATACAGTCCTGACGAACCTTGTGTAACCTGTTTCTCATACCATGTTCAATAACAGACACTGGGTATTCCAACAAGATTCGGCGTCAGCTCATAGAGCGAAGAGCACACAAGACTTTTGACAGCTCCGTGGCGTAGTGGCTTAGCAATGAGTGGCTGCGCTTGGGGGTCGCGGGTTCGAATCCCGCACGGAACAAGTATTTGTACGGCCTACAAGTAATTGTTCCGAGTTTGGATGTTTGTCCTTGTGAAATTTGTGTTTGTAAACTGCCACCACGATACAGGAGAAAAACCTAGTGTGGAGGTAACTATCTTTAAAAACAAAAAAAAGACTGGCTGGCGGCGCGTGAAATCGACTTCATCCGACACAAAGACCAGTCCAGATTTGAATCCGTTAGATTACAAGATATGGCAACACTTGGAGGAAAAGGCGTGCTCAAAGCCTCATCCCAATTTGGAGTCACTCAAGACATCCTTGATTAAGGCAGCCGCCGATATGACATGGACCTCGTTCGGGCTGCGATAGACGATTGGCCGCGCAGTTTGAAGGCCTGTATTCAAAATTACGGAGGTCATTTTGAATAAACTATAGTGTCATAAGAATCTATGTTTTGTTAAGTTCATTTTGGTATATAAATGGTTACATAATGAATAAACTCGTTTCAAGTATTTTATATTAAACATGTGATAGAATTTATGACCTGACTAGGTAATATGCAATTTGGGTACAGATGATAAATAGGGTCACATTGGGTAGCTTTATATATCGATACGAATGACGTCGGTGAATATTTTGATTCATATGGACGGGCACCTGTACGAAATTGTAAAAGATGGAACTGGAATGGTGATAGGACTTCAGTTTGTGGCGAATATTGCTTAATGTATTTGCTATATAAGTTTCAGGGATGTTCAATGCATAGTTTTACGAGTATATTTACAGAGAACACATTGTACAACGATATGTTAGTGGATGAGATGTTTCGCTCCTATTTTATAGATAATAAGTAATAAGATTTTGTATTTTATAAATAAAAATTTTAACAAAATTAGGTAATGTGTTTTATTGATGATTCAGATTAGTGTTGTAGATAGGAATGAAGGAGTATAATACAATAGCATAAGCCGACCCACACGCTGACGAATAATAGATAATGATGGTAGTCAATCAACAATGGATAAGTAGATAAGGACAATGGAGCGCTAATGACGGTTGAGGCTCGAGGCGGATATCAATTAGATAAGAGTTAATTGATCTGCACATCTCCGGAACCGTGCATCCTACGCAAAAATGGACCGCAGATTCGTGATCAGAGCATGCCAAAACCTTTTTTTTTTTTTTAGGATCGTGAGTCGACGAACGTCGTACTTTTACCCCTTCTGACTCAGTGCGCCAGAACTGGTACAACCTTTCTACAAGTGCGCCAGAACTGGTACAACGTAACTACTGAAGTGGCAATGAGCCAGCCATATAGTTCGAAAAACCGACAACCGATGGGGAAAACAGGTTCTCGATTGATAGCCTCGTACCGGTAGGCGAAGTGTAGGGCGACCCCCCACGAGATGGAGTGACGACCTGGTAAGATATGCAGGAATGCAACGATGGATGCAGGTGGCTCAGGACCGTGGTTTGTGGCTTATCTTGGGGGAGGCCTATGTTTAGCAGTGGAATAGTGAAGGGCTGTAATGTATGATGGAAAATTACAATCGTTATCTGCAAGATATGCCATTTCTGCGTTACCCTCACTACTCTTCATTCATTCATTAGAACTTAACATTGTTGTTTTAGAACTTCTCTTGCGTGCATTATAACTTCTCATTCGTTGATTTGAACTTCTCATTCGTTCATTAGAACTCTGCATTCGTTAATTAGGACCTCTCATTCGTTCATTAGAACCTCCAATTCATTCATTAGAACTTCTCATTCGTTCATTAGAGCTTACAATTCGTTCATTAGAACCTCTCATTTTTTTATTATAACTAATTCGTTCATTAGAACTAATTCGTTCATTAGAACTTTTAAGTTCATTAGAACTAATTCGTTCATTAGAACTTTTAAGTTCATTAGAACTTATTCGTTCGATTCGAACTAACTCATTCGTTCTATAGAACTTCTCATTTCTTCATTAGACCTCTCTTTCGTTCATTGGAACTTCTCACTGGTTTTTTAGAACCTCTCATTCGTCCATTAGAATTTCTCATTTAGCTAATTTTTACCATTACACCGCACATTCCAGTTTGATACAGGTTTATGGAATCGAATAAAAGTCAAATTGAAGATTATTAATTTATTAAATATTACATCTGAATGTTTGTGTCATTTTAATTTAATGGTTTTTCTCTAAACAAACGTTTTAATGTTACAAGCACAATGCACTTCTAACAAATGAACGTAGACATGTTGATTAATTTTAGATTGCATACACATACACAGACAAACAATGCACATAAATATATATTAAGTAACTCGTTTTCCACAATTCTTGTCACGCTAATCGGTTGCTACGCTTCGGTTTAGTTTTTATGCATTTATATTTTGTGCTTAATTTTTTATTACATACATGAACACGATATTTTAACAGTTTTAATCACGGACCTTAAAATTACGACGTAATTTGTTATGCGCAAGCTACGCGCATACAAATACATCAATGTTCGACAATCTGTGGCACGGAACGCTAGTCAGGTGTAATAATGACACGTTATTTTCACAACGAAAAATGCAATAATTTATGATGAAATCGTAAAAAAACCATAAGTCGGACTTAACCGGCATCAAATAATTGCAATTTTAAGTGCTTGGCAGTGATTACATCGTGAGGACACAGCTACATACCTGAACACTAAAATATTTAAAGGGTTTGTGAAGTGCCAACACGCACTGGTGCAGCAGATTCAATACTTTGAAATATCTCAGAATATAGGCTGTAAATTTTTACTTTAACACGGACACGTAACACGGTAAATTTTTACTAAAACACAATTTTTACATTTAACATTAACACGGGTATTAGCAGCAACGATACTATCGTAAGTACTCATGGCTTAAACATCAAGATTACTGTTTTCCAATTCAATCGGAATACTCTTACTCGATTATGGCTCGAAAAATAAATACTCTGTTAGAGATACTACTCTTGAAACTGAACAACTTTCATTATGGGACCAGAATATACATTAGGTACAGCATTAAACACTAGAAGTATTAGTTCTCCGAGTTGTTTGGTTATTCAAAGTTAATGGTGTATAATTGTCAATAAAAACATTATTTGCTGCATATACATTTAGGGTTAAATTAAAATTTTATCTGGCATCCACGAAGCACGCCACACAAATAGTGGGCGGCAATTTGTAAGTCTCACTTATGTTTAACCGAGATTACGTCCGTATTTTTAAGGTCCGTTGTTTTAATATATTTATTCTAATTTTAACTGGAGGCAAGTTTATATATTATTATACATATTTGTCTAAAATCTTTAAGTAAAACTAAATACTAATACAACAATAATATGATACCAATTGAAGAATGAAGAAAATGTCTTTTTTTTCTTAAAACAACATCGATGTCTGTATAAAACCATAGAGGCACATTCAGTAGCTCAAAACCGTGTGACAAAAAAGAGCGCAAAAAATCAACCAAAAAAAAAACTGAAAAAATGTCACATTTTAATAATTTGTCATGAACGTACGCATCCACTTGGTCAAAAATTCCAGGCCACTCTGTATTTATTTAATTAGTGTCTTGATTTGTATTTCATTTATAAGATAAGCTTTTAAAGTATTATTATCAGCATATTAAAATAGTACATATCATATAAATAACATAATGCAACGGTATTTTCTACTTTGTCCAAATAATTTTATTACCATTATATTTTAAAATTATCAATCTAATTAAGTAGTTATAATTTTTACTGAACATTGCGTAAAAAAGTAGTCTGTCGCCATTTTATGACATTTCGGACTTACTTCATTCGTGTATGTTGTGAAAAATAAATCTAATTATTATAATGTATTTATTTCTTCACACAATCGTGTTAATTTACTGGTTGCATTCAATTGCACTGAGTAAAAGTTTGGTAACAACTGTGGTACTACGGCATTATTACGATTACTTATAGATATTTGGAAACAACTAGCAATAGTTTGGATACAATATGATAAAAGTTCTGTCCACTCCAAAAGGAGCACAGTAGGTACTGCAAAGCAACTATAATTTTTCTATTAATGAATGTGAAAATGTTCTTGGCATTGAAAATGCTTGTTTTTAGTACCCTAATTGCCACAACTTGGTTAAAATTTAACAATTTTTTAAAATCTGGTAACACCGTTAGAAGTTCGATAACTGTAGCACTAAGGGCGCTCAAAAGCACAGCTACTTGTAAGCACAATCAAAAAACCGCTGGCACATCTGTGATTTAACCCTGATGATTAAGATTTTGACATTTTACTTTGATAGTTTTGCGCACAGATCGATCCAGAGTGGTCACTTCCGTTGTTGCGTTGATACTAATGGTTTGTGTTCTGAGAAATATCGTTGTCTAATCAAGAATATATTAAAATATTAATGTGCCTTGGTAGAAGTTACTGCGATTTGCATATACGGCTCGCAGGTATTAGGAGGTGCGTTTGGCGAAAATTACTGTTCCTAACTAAGAAAATGCTAGGGAAAGTCGATAAGAGACCAAATTCCTTATCGACTTAGAACCTTTAGATATTGTTATCCGACGGCCGTCCACGTAACATGAATTGCCGTGTGGGAAAATTTCAATACAATACATGCGGCACGAAATTTTTTTTTGCGGGTAAATATTTTATTTATTCTCTAACAATAGGATTCTTTTTTAAAAAGAATATTAACAATAAACATTACTAATATTCCCGTTAACCACTCATGGTAAGCTTAAATTGCTTGTGTTACGAGTGGTTCACGACAGTAGTCGAATGGTGGATTCGAACCCACGACCTTTTTGAGTTCGCGGTCCACGCCCTGCCATTAGGCTACTGTCACTTTAAAGGATTACATATGTATTACAGATTCATATCATGACACTTAAAACACCCTCAAAATCAGACAAAATTTTTTACATATTTTATGGAATGAAGTTACTTTAAAAGCAATATTTGCTGAGTAAAATAATTTATAAACAATATTCAATTACTCTTACAAAACTGTATGTAGTAAACGTGTACCAAAAATTCAATGCAATATTTTTTGTGACAGGAAAAAACTACTATCTGTTCTCGGATTTCTAATTATTTTATAATATAGTTGTACGACTACTGATCGAGTTCGACAACATTTTGACGTGAAGTTTCTATGTTACTGTACATCTATGGTTTTATATGTTAATCAAAACAGCCTAAGCGCTCACTAATAAAAGAAGTATGGAAGACGAGTTTAAAACTAACATAAACTACACACCAAGATACATTAATATAAACGTTAAAGAGAGAAGTTATACATTACCTTATTTGTTTCATGTTCTGATAATGGATGGTAAAGCGACTACCTTAACAATTGTTAACAATTAGCTTATTTTGAAGTAATTCCTAACGGTATCTCTTTTAAACTTCAGAACACGACGTCTCGTTCGTATTATATCGTCATTTTTGTTTGATAGTCATCAACCACTATGGCTACACTCATCAAAATCGTAGAGTGATGTGAAAGAGCCAAATTGTGTTTTAATTACATAGTATAATTAGGTATATAAGCCCATCTTATTAGAAACAATAATCTAATGCTAAATAGTTCGGCCTGTTGCACGGCAAATACAGAAAGTTTGAAAAACGAAAAATTATTTGAACTATTTTAAGGAGACACTAAGTCATTATATAACACTACAAAAAATAACAAAAAACGCGGAGATTTTTTTGTAACTATTTTTGTCCAAAACATTGAATCCAACGGATCGACAACAGGCCGAGCGGCGCACATCAATCGCAGTTACATAAAGAAATAATAGGAAATAAACGTAAAGGTTACTTTCGAGAGCGAAAGTGAATTAACCGAGCTTAGTTACATCTGCTGTATTCTAACGTCGAAGTCGCCCCGGCGGCAGACGGCGCTCGCATCGGGCGACTTCGGTTCGCTTCGAAGCTCTTCGGCTCACTTCAGAACGCTTCGGTGTGCTCCGGGGAACCCCCGGGCGCGCGGGCCGAGGGGCGCAGGCGCGGGGGGCGGCGGGCGAGTGGGGGGTGGGGGGCGGCGGCTAAGCGCTCACACCCACGCCATCCAGCCTTCGTACATCATGCACAGGTTCTCTGCGCTTGTCGCTTCCGTTATTATATACTCCACCTGCGCAATTTAAAGTTTAATATAGCGTTACCGCAGCAGACACGGGTATACGAACATATGTTGACGTCGCATTAATGTTTGTGACAAAAACGTGTAACACGTACAGTGTGCATGTACTAGTCCATCTTAAGGCGCTGTCTGTATGTGTACGTGTGTTCATGTACGTACATATACATATCTGTGCGTGTGCGAACATATTCGTATCTGTACGTGTACGTACAAGTTCGTATCTGTACGTGTACGTACCTGTTCGTATATGTACGTGCACGTAAATGTATGTATTTAAACGTGTGCGTGCGTGTACGTGCATGTTTGTATCTGTGCGTGTACGTACATGTACGTTTACATGTGTGCGTGCGCGTACGTGTATGTACGTATAGATACGTGTGCATGTACGTACGTGTTCGTATCTGTACCTGTACGTACATCAATGTATACTTCTGCGTGCGTGTACGTAGATGTTCGTGTTTGTATGTGTACGTGTGTAGGTGTGCGTGTGTGCGCACCTGGTCGTGCGGCGCGAGCGCGCGGCGCGGCGCGTCCCGCCCCTCCAGCTTGAGCCGCACGCGCTTCCACACGCCCGCGCCCATTGCGTTGCGCTGCTCGCTGCCCGCGCCTGCAGTACACCACACGCTTTACATCTCTTCTTATTTTTAATCAACCATCAAAGTCCACTCGTCATGGGAGGAGGGCATTTGCCTGAAGCATCACGCTTATATGGTGAAGATCGCAGTACTAGACGTGAGCACCCTCCAACGCCGAAACAACCGTTGGAGGTCGTACGATTTTTTATAGTCCTTCTTACACTCCCCTCTTAAAACACACTAAGCGAAATGAGCCATCGAATTCTTTACGCCATCTCTAAATTGAAACTTCAAGTTTACTGTAGTTTATTCATTAGGTGGTAACCCGAGCTGCTTTCTAAAATTTATGACGCTAGTATTAAACTATGAAAATGAATGGAAGTAACACTCATTGAAGCTATACAACGCCCTCACAGAATACCAACGTAAAGTAGCAGCTTAATGCTGCTGTGTTTCGTATGGTGAAGGTAGAGAAACGAAGACCCTTTTTACTAGAAACAAGGCATTCCATCTTAGTTCTCAAGGCTAATCGTTGTTTCCATACTCTTTCCTAGTTATCTGTTAACGTTAACGATTGTAGAATGTCAAATTGCCTAGCCACGCTGGGACACCCTTTTGTACGAGTACCTTGTACACCTGTAATCGATGTAACTCTTAAGCAATAAGATCACAAAATTGTATGAATCCTTTTCTATATTGGGCAACATAAAAAAATACCAGTCAAATATTTCCTTTATCAGCGATTGTTATTATTTCCATTATTTCATTAATTTTCTTCTAAAATGACGTACGAGCTAGTAGCAGTAAGCTCGTAGCGGTAAGCTATTCTTATTCACTTCTATACTTCTATTAGACCTTTACCTATGAAATTACAGTTTTTTAAAACACTATCCACCACTTCTAACAGTTATAGCTATATTTTGACTTGAAGATCTAGATTAAAATAATTTTATATTACAAGGCATGGCATTCCTGATTCGAAATTAGTTATTCATTTGCTTTTTTAAGCTCCTTTTTGCAAAACTTCTAAACGAGGTACGATACAGAAACATATACGCGTCTCAAACGGCACGCAATATCGACGAAGTATACGGACTTTGCATTTGCTAACGAACAACCGCCTCAAACAACGACCGAGCTAGCGTCGGCTTTTATCGTCTGATATAAGTCACATACATAATATACAACAATATAATTAACATCATTAGTGGTCAAATCTGTAAAATAAAGAAGCGTAACATATAGCACCTCACGAACTAAGGCGTTAAGCGAGAAGCGAGAGGCTCACGTGCAAGCTCGCTTCATATTGCTGAATTGGAATAGAAAGGAGGAAATTTTTCAACGAATAATTTAACTGTGCTAAGAGATGGATGCGCCCGTATCCATTGTGTCAGTAACAAAATATTACGGCAATTTCATATTTAAAGATCCGGGTCATATTTGTTAAACATTATAGTCCGACAAATTTGTAAAAATTGACAACATTGTTGTATCGTGCAGAAAACTATTTAATAAAGGTATAAATTTGTAAAAATAACGAATAAAATACTTTTTATTTGATTTTATTGCTAAAATATACACTATATTCCTAAATTATTATAACAAAAAAAACCAAAACACCATTTAAATGTTTCCGCATATTACATTGCAACACCTTTTTTACTTACACTTAATGCTAGAAAAGGACAACGTTTTCTGGCTGGTGTGCAACTATGAATACAATATACTGTGATTAAAGTAAGTGCTGGGAAATGGACCAGTTCTTAGCAATTATTATTTTATATGTTTATGTGGTGAAATAATAAATTAATTAAATTCAGGAAAGTTGTCCAGTTTATTAATGAATTTGTTGCTCTGATAAAAAATAATTTTGTCTATTAGAGCTGTAAGGAACGTAAAATTAAGTGGGTTGTTTCAAAAACTTTGCGGGAAGGAAGCCTAGCTTATCACCATAATGCATGTTTTATACACATAAACCTTCCTCTTGAATCATTCTGTCTATTGATGAAAACCGCATCAAGATGTTGCGTAGTTTAAAGGATGTAAGCGTACAGACGTCGAAAAGCGATTCTGTTTTATACTATATAAAAATATCATATTTTTGCACTTAAATTGTAAATGATTTACAAATCGTCTTTGAGTAAACTCTAGTCTATCGATATGTATATCGCATTGTGGACTAGAGACCCGACCCATCTTCGCCTGGTTATAGGATCTACGAGGTGTAATTCAGATCTAAGATAATTATCAAAGACCATTTATTTCAACAATTTTCTGATTTCACAAAAATATCTTAAAGTTTTTCAAGAATAGAATATAGCCTAGTACTCCTGGCTTTACTCTATATCTGTTCTTAAAGTTTAATTATAATCGGTTAAGCCATTCCGAAGATTAGCCCGGACGAACAGACAGGCAGTAATTTATTGACGTGACAGTATTCTTCAAATCTATGTATATAGATCTTGCAGCAAAGGAAAGTTATTATTACGAATTTGTTAAAAATAATCTTTATATCATCAGCACAAAAGATAAATTTATAGTGTTGAAGACAAGAGCTTACATCGTTGAGAAATATGTTGAATAGCAGCGGTCCTATAGGAATCCTTGGGTACTCCAGAAGGTATAGCAGCCCAATGAGAAGAGTATCCATAAAGAACAACAGTCTGTAATCTGTTCTTAAATAATGATGTGATTCACTTGAACAAATTGACTTGGATTCTAGCAAAGAAAAATTTTTGAAGAAGTTGTGATCAATACGATCAAGTATAACTATAGTCCGTAAAGAAAGTCAACCTGCATACGCGAATCCATGGCCAAAGTGGTACAATCAATATATGTTAACAGATTGGATGTCGTTGGTCGATCGATTCTTGTTTGTAAAACATTTTTCATCGTATTGATAGGAATTAAAAATGAGTAAAATTAAATGCGATGAAATCCGTGATAATAGTTGTATTTAACGTATTGATTACAAATTATTTGTTCAAAACGTTTCTCTGTTGGAATCCAATACAGTGAGATCTATCAGCACTTACTTGTTATTAGAGTGTTTATAGCACAGCTGTTACTGTTTTTAGCAAGATCAGCAAGATTTAGAAGTCAGCGCACTCACATTAACAGAATTGTGAATTTCAGGCTGGACGTGTCTTTTTCGAAAACTCGTATGTATTATTTGGTAGATTTGCTTTTTTGATTGATTTGATATGATTTGCACAGAATGAGCACCTTTGCTATTTACAAAGGCGTTGAAGGTCTAGATATGATATTTGTGGCACACTGCATTGAGCCTAGTATGTGTGAGATTTAAAGTCTTAAATTAGCAAATATCGACTTCGTTTATATGAATAATAAATTATTGAACCATGTGAAGCAGAGGTCCAGAAACACCGCGACGCTATAATTTATGTAAGAAACTGATGTGACAAACTTCGTCTAAAGGCTTTAGTATATTTCATTTACAATTAGCCACCTGCCCCAGCTTCGCCTGTTAAGATTAAATTAATGTGGCGTTATATGGATTTAAGATAGTCAAAGACCATTGTTTTCATCAATTTGTAGTTATTTTTGAATCTTCAACGTTTAGGATAAAATATAGCCTAGATCCCTCCCGGCATTGCCTTCCATCTGTTCGTAAAGTTTCATATCAGTCGGTACATCCTTTCCAAAGATTAGGCCGGACAGACAAACATGCAGTTTAAAAAAAAAAAACAAAAAAAACTTTTTTTTTGGTTTAAGCTTAATAGCATACAAATAATCCCCTAAGTTTAATAGAAGCTTTCAATATTACAGACAGACATTTCAATACTATTTATATGTATAGATATAAGGGATTTATTGAGAATGTTTAAAATTCCTATAATATAAAAGAAGAACTTACCATGCTTTGAGTTCGTAGCGGATTTAGGTGTTGTGATGGCCACTTGTCTTGTCAGCTTGCGTCCGCTTTGTTCAGTCCACGTGTTGGGAAGTCTGTGGAAGAAAAAATTGGGTAGAATTTTCGGGATACTCCCAGTAGTCTCTTACTAGTAGGACTACGGGGAATTTCCTTCCCAGTAGTCTTATTGTTCTAGAGTCGTCTATGGACTATGAGTCTATGGACTTCCATTTGGCACGATCCTGACACATCTCTCTCGTCTCCTTTACATCCACATATCGCATACACGCTCGTCGGTTAAGGGTACTCCTAATCTGGCCCATTTCCAATATATCGTCAATTTGGTCGATAAACTTTCGGCTAGGGCATCCTTTTCCGACTCTACCGTTCACCTGCAATATAAATTCGCTTTCCTCTTTCCTTGTCACTCTTTCCTCATCCATTCTTTCTACATACATAAACCACCAAAGCATTCATTTCTTAATCCTAGTCACAACATCCTCTTGCAAAATCTTTTCAATAGTCTTACCAAAAAAATTTACATCACTCAAATTAGGCCATAAATCGTTTAATTACAATGCGTAATTTTGACAAAAATAAACTTAATAATAGGTAGTTATGCAGTTTAGTTTTACAGTGGTAAGGCCACTCGGCAGTTTTCCTATTGTACGTATGGGCGGGCTCGAGCCGGGGTGGTGGTACCACGACTTCACAGAATACCGGCGTGAAGTGGAAGCTCTACTACCGCGTTTCATCTGGTGTATGCAGATGGCCGAATGTGTGGTTCATACAGCGCTTAGTTCTCAAAGCACTCCTCTCCCTGAACATCCACAAGTCGAGTAGGCTTGACGGATACCCCCCCCCCCCCATTGTGCTGAGGACGTGTGTTTTTTATAGAAGAGGGGGCATACGAGCATACTGTTCATCCGATGTTAAGTGACTACCGCAGCCCATGATCAACCGCAACACCAGCGGAATTGCAGGTGCGTTGCCAACCCTTTAGAAAGGAGTAAGCTCTTTTCTTGAAGGTCCCCAGATCGTTATAATAAAGTATCTAATAAGTTGCTAATAATAAAGTATTTAATTTGTATTCTGTCATATATTATATACATATTTTATTAATCATTTATTGTAAAAGTAATTATATATGTTTTTCATAGAGTTCACGTATAACGTTCTTGCGGAAGTACACGGTAACTGGTTTCGGAGGTGAAGACGAATGCAATCCAGGGGGCCAATAGAAACTCAGCGTTAGGTTTCCAACCTGACATCATGCTGAATTGGTTCCTATCTTTTGGCATCACCCTGAGGCACTAGTTTTAAGAATATATATTATGTATAATTTTTTTTTCCTATTTTTTTAACTGGCTGTTTGTTCATAAATTGTTACTTTTTTGTTTTGATTTTGTTTCTGTGTTCTGGTGCCTTGTGTGTGTGTGTCAAAAAAATATTTTTTCGTCTTCTTCTTCTTATAGGTCCGGAAAAATCGCCGGTGGTAAGCTATTCCACAGAGAGGTCGTACGCGGAAGAAAACTGCTAGTGAAACGTACAGTGGTGGACCGCCAAGCATCCAGATGGTATGAATGGTATCAGGAGGATTGCCGCGTAGTACGTTCATGAAATTTGGCGGCTGGGATTATTTTGAACAATTCCTCAAAGCACTTTCCGTGATAGATGCGATAAAATACGCAAGGAGATGCAACATCTCTTCGCAGCGCCAGTAAATCGAGCCAATCGGAAAGCACTCGGTCGTCAACGATTCGAGCCGCTCTGCGCTGGATGCGGTCAAGTGGGAGGAGCTGGCACTGGGGAGCCCCAGCCCAGAGATGGGAACAGTATCCCATGTGCGGCCGATCCTGCGCCTTATAAAGTTGCAGGCGGTGTGCCGGCATGAAATACTATCCCGCTCTGCTGAGCACGACAATCTTTTTAGAGGCCAATTCAGCCATCTCTTCCAAGTGACCACGAAGTGGTTCCAAGGGTCCACGGGCAGTACGCCACCGACCATCCCGCGGTGTGAGTGCCGACCATGCCGGAGGTGCGGTTCACACAGCACTCGGTTCGGAAAGCACTCCTCGCCCTGGACATCTACAAGTCAAGTATGCCTGACGGTATCCCCCCAATTGTGCTAAGGACGTATGCTCCAGAGTTGGCACCGGTCTTAACGCGTCTTTTCCGGTACTCCTACTCTCTAGGCGTAGTCCCAAAATCATGGAAAACGGCTCTCGTCCACCCGATCCCTAAAAAAGGTGACCGCTCAGACCCGTCCAACTACAGGCCCATCGCCATCACCTCCTTGTTCTCTAAAACAATGGAGTCCATTGTAAACTTCCGGTATGGATCAGTCACACCGCGGGGTGGTGGGCACTGTGCTCCCCCGTCATTAAGAGTTGAGTTGTACGCAAAGAAAAAGCCTAACAGATTGGCTTTCTACTTTGCGGCATGGGCCAGTTAGTCGTCCTATCTATACAGAGATGGAAGAGATGGCTGACAGAAGTTCCCTTAGACAGTCTTGGCAGGAGACCATAATGCACGGGTTCCCGAAAGAAGGCGAACTAGTTTCTCGCCAATTCTGCCAATGTGCTCTGACCCTGCCTTGGCAATGACTCTTTTGAAGGACTTGGAAGCGGAGTTATACATCTTTTTAGGAGCGCAGATGTCTACATCCCGAAACGTTAATGTGTCAGCCCAAGCCCGGTAGCACTCCTACTTATAGTTCGACACTATTTTACAGGAACGACCAAACCATGGCTGGTATTTGCCTTTGGTGAGCACCCTAGAACCACATCAGCGACAGAATCAGCAACAACACTGGGTCCGTTCGGCGAGAAGCAGACCCACCTCAAGGGTAGGATGTAAAAAAGACCGTATTCTATCCCGATCGAGCGACCTATAGTGCCGAACACGGCGGCAGTCTGCCAGTATGAAACCGCGATGTTAGCGTGAGTGGCACCATCTGGAATCAGCGAAGGCGAAGTAACCAGATAAGTAGGACAGAAAAGTGCACTGTAAGAGATGGTTTTAATGGTGTATTAATCACTTACTCTTTGAGTGCGTCACGCAATACAGGCAACTCTTGTATAAGTGTCGTGGCGGCGGCCACTGCCCCAGCTTCCGGTTCGGATATTATCTTCGCCAACAGATCTCCGGCCGCACGCCATCTTGTCCAAATCTCGTGTGCGGGATCTTCAGTGATGCCTTGTATAGGTTGTACAGCCTGTAATGGCGCGCGAAGCTCTTGTTCGAGTTGCGCACGAGCTGCTGTCGGTGGCTCGAGTAGAGCGGCTGATGTGCGAAGCGCACTCGCTGCGGAATCGCAGCGTTCCCGCGCTTCAGTTGCAGCAACGCTCAACCCGCTAGCTAATTCACGTACCAGCAGTGACACAGTTTCCACCTGCATATAAACGACCATGAGCTCGCAACAAATCAATATATTACTTGCAAAATTGATAAAATAAAAACGATCAACTTACCCAGTGTGTATCGATATTTCCTTCAGGATGTAACATCTCCATTAATGACTCTTCAACAGGCGATACTTGTAATGAATATTTTTGAGCCAACGTACATGCCTTAAAATAACAAAATAGTTACTATCCGTTTCAGATAAGGTATGTGATTATATCTATATATGTATATTAAATAGGATGTAGCATACTATAATAGAGAGAAATATATGCAGTAGTGGAGTGCAGTATAAGTTTAATGTAAAATAAGCTAGGGTACTAAGGGGGCCAGTCTCAACGGAGACTATCCGTCGGCGCAGGATAGGTTAAAAATGCCCAAGAGCATGTCAAGCACAAGTGCACTCTCTATTCCCTCACTCTTCATAGTACGCTGCTTCGTTGGTCTAGTGGTTGTAAATGCGACTGCGCGCGGAGAGCGCAGTGCGGTGCGATGTAGTGTAGTGTAGCGTAGTGTAGTGTAGTGTAGTGCAGTTCAGTGCAGTGCAGCGTACCTTTTCCCAGTGCGCGAGCGCGGTGCGCAAGGTACGCGCGGCGCGCGGTGAGGCGGCGGCGGGCGCGGCGAGCGCAGCGGCGCAGCGCGCGTGCCCGGCGAGTGCGCCGCCGGCCGCCGCCAGCCGACTGGCGCGCGCCTGCTTGCTGGCCCAGCCCGCCTCCAGCTCGCGGACAACCGAGCGTAGAGCCGGGTTCGCACCCGCTCCCCATTTCACCCTAAATACTTTCTTTGTTAACTCACCATTCATTTATTACCATAATTAAAACCCGTCATAAATATATTGCTGAATATAGGCCTCCAAAAAATGCCAAGAATCGCGGTCCTGAACCATCACATCACAATACATACATCGACTTCCTGCACCTCCTACCATGTCCCCGCATCGGTTACACAGATTCTACTGCGAATATCCTCATTTCTGAGTCTATCACGCAGAGAAGCAACAGTACCCTAATGGTACAGTTCGGAATGACACACTCAGAAAATCGTAGATTCAAATCCGTCATTCGACTACTGACGTAAACCACTCCTAATACAAGTATTTTTAAAATTACTCAGAGTGGTTAATGCAACAGGAGTATACACGTAATGTTAATAGCGTTACTATTAGTAACTTACTAATATATTTTTATACGAAAAATAAAAAAAAGTATTGAGAGAAACGCCGAGCATAGCCCTCCTTCATAGCTCTATGAGCTTCATTGGACTTCCGCATACGGCCAGCGACGAAATCTCAGAACCACACAAGGCCACGTCGCAGATCTATATGTCAATACTGACAACCCACACTAGTTGCACAATCTTGTTTACAAATTTCTACGTATACGTAACGGGAACAAGTGTCCTGATTGCCCGAACGCTACTCAACCATGTTGTATGCATCAATTGACCTTACGCTTACCAAGTTGGACTTACATAATCAGACAATTTGTGCAAGGTTGGTAAACATGCTCATTAACAACGTAGTGCTCCCACCAGACCCGCCCCGACTCGACGGAGACAAATCTTGTCTATATTCATTTTAAGACCTATCCGTTGGGAAAGATTATTGAGGTCATAGAGCATAGTGACTGAGGTATTCATTTTTTTATAGTATGGGGGTGACAAACGAGCACACAGTCCACCTGATGGTAAGTGGTTGCTGTGGCCCATAGACATCTACATCTATTCTCGATTACGAATCAAAATTCAGATGCGTTGTCACCCGTGAGGACTAAGATGGAATGCCTCGTTTCCAGTAAATAGGGTCTCCGGTTCTCTACACTCACCATAAAAAACACAGCAGCATTAAGCAACATTATTTTACGTTGGTATTCTGTGAGAGCGTGGTCCTTCCCCGGTCGAGTTGACTCATTTGTTTTAAAACTATACTATATAACTGCAACATGGCTCTCATACAAATCCCGACGCATTTCCGTCGGGAAGTCGAAGGTGACTTAAATACTCGCGATTGATCTTGATACCGTATCCTTTTCACTCCAGGGGGGGGGGCTACATGCAACTCTTATTACTAGTCTGTTTAAGGCGGTAAACTGAACTGCCATGCTTTTTCGTACTACGAACGCGTCTTATTGCAGGCCAACCAACGATGACGTGTGAGGAGTGCCCGCCAAGCTGGCTCATCGTTATAAATCGATACTATGAACTCACTTGTTAGAAAACAGAGTTATGACCCGTATATTGAACAGTATAGCTGTCAGACTAAACACTGTAATATAAGGTGTTTGCTAGAAGTTTTTTTTTTCGAAAATAGCAAGAAGACGCGGCTAATAATGCAAATCGGTGTAGCTTTTTAACGAACAAGACTACTGTAACGCACCACATTCTTATGTTCACCTAAGGGATATTGCAAGAGCTTCTAAAGCACTTCAAGTACCGGTTTTGTACCGGATTTAAAATCTCCGTTGTAATTCTACCTCGGCGTTTTTAAGATGCTGGACAGCCATTCTAATCTCGCTCAGACTGACATTCGGGATATCACATTTAACGTTATTAACATTTTGGTGTTTTAGTGAGTGTAAGAGGGAGCGAAACGAGCTCCGAGGGAATGGCGCCATCGCCTTCGTGGTTATTTTTTTATCAACCACTCAGAAGTAGGAGCCCCGCAAACCGGGGCTTAGTCGACCGGGCTTCCCTCGACTGCGCTACATTGTTGAGTGGCGTGGGGTTTCTCTCCTTCAACACTCTCCCCTCATAAATCAGGTTTATAGTCAAAAACATTACGGAAACTTAACCCAAAATGAGATAAAAATTTATAAAAAACCAAGCACGTCCTGCGGGGGAGGAGGAAGCGGGGACCGACTCTACAGTACCCCGCTCCTTAATTTGGAACCTTACCCACGGAATAACCCACCGAAAACAATTTCGTAATTCGATCAAGTTTTCGGGACTTTAGATAAAGGTACTGTTAACTAAGTGTTTTATTTCTTCTTTTATATATTATATAGAATGATAATAAATAACGAAGCCCGCCTTATGATAAATGGATGATGTGATAGGTACATAAAAACCTACATCTATCCCCGATTAAGAATCAAGACTAAACATACATTGTCACTTCTGCGGACTAACATAAAAAAGGTCGGGGTGGAATGCCTCGCTGTCGGTAAAAAGGGTCTCCGATTCTCGTTGCTTATAATAACAAAAACTAGAAATACAATAATTTAATATATTTGTGTGAGTACTGCACTCACGCAATATAATGAATTAGAAAAATAAAAAAAATAAAAATTTTTAGTGGTTTTTTAAAGGCTGCATTTATGTAACTTCGTGATAATTACGTAAGCTTTAGTACTAATTTGATCGACAATTCCGGAGAGTGAGATTATATTTTACACTCATACTACATATATCCATACTACTACAAGATGCCCTTAATATAAACAAGCTGCAAGCAAGTTGTCTGTGACATGAATCACATGTATCACGTTACAATATCTTGATTTTATCAGGACGATACGTTGGCGTGGTACCAACATGTCAATATATCGGTATGTTGTCGGTCAATGAAAAATTATCATAAATCGCTCTACACATTCCTGTTCTTCAATGTTATGTCATGTATCATATATTGTTATCAAATCGGCCCAAGAAAAAACTCTCTTAACTTAAATGGATAATTTGTATAATATAGATTGAGACACGTACAGCCGATATTCATGATCGTCACCATGATTACGGCCTTTCGCATAGTCCACTGCTGAATAGACCTTCCCCAAGGAATGTCACAAAGCATGGTCCTGAGCCACTTGCGTCCATCGACTTGATCCATCCATGTCCTACCAGGTCGTCATTCCATCTAGTAAAGTGTAGTGGCAGAATACCCACTACTCCGTGTCTTCCCGTAGGTGTCGTAAGAGGCGACAGAGATAGACTGAGCCAGAAGACGGGCAACAGCATTTTTCTGATAAGAGCAAACTAACAATAAAAAACTGCGGTTGCCAACCCACTGGCCAAGCGTGGCAATAATGGTAATATACCCCCCATGATGAGACTGAAGAAAGGATATTTATTTGACGACAATGCGCGCGGTACGTCGTTCGTATATTTATTATCACTATTGCTCAGAGATATAAATTACATAGTCTGCATGAAATCTCACATTTCAACAGCCCCAGATAAATCTTGAAAAGCGTACCAAATTTTTAGAAAATATGCTATTTCAACGATATTTAAAATGTATTCCAATATATTCTATATGAGTTAAAAAGGGTTATCGTTTATTTAGGCATCCTTGGTACGCAGATTCCATTTTATCTCTCACTTGAATAACTTTGTTATGAAATTTCTAGGTCAAAACAACTCAAATAGAACACCTAAAGTAAATAACATATTTAGATAAAACTTGTTTGATGATGATAAATCTAACATTAGTTATATTCAAAATTTGATAATAGTTAAGTTATATGTTCTACAATATATATATATATATATATATATAACGTTTACATAAACGTTTACACAGAAATGAATTTGTGTGGGTTTTGGAAACACCACCAGTGCTCATTGTGCACGTTGTAAATTCGAACACACCGTCTAAGTTTTCACCAGACAAGACATAAGATCTCACCATTGCTAGGTACTCAACAATAGAGTATTGATACATGTTTACGATAACTATCAGCGGCCGACCGATACGCACGCGGAAACATAAACTACGACGTCACGACGTAGCTCAGTTTTTTCGAGACGATAAAAAAGTCATCCAGTGTATATATATTTTTATGTATATATATACATAAAAAGTCATCCAGTGTATATTTCGTAGAGTAATTTATTTGAACATTTTTATGTTTCATTAAAATTACTGTTTCTAGTTTTCTATGAATCTTAAAATCAGGAAACACACCAGATTCGATACTAGTATTAAAAATAATAACAAGATGTGGTGCAATAAAATCTGTTATTGACGCAATAACTGTAACGGAAATCCCCCACAAAACTGCGGTTTTCTTTACATCAACGGAACATTTTACAATATCTTATAGTAAATGTAGTAACGACTCGGCGACAGGTGGAGCAGCATTCAACGACTCTGTTGTTACGATAGGAATATCAGTTAAATATTTCTCAAACACCGCTGCAAATTCTTGATTTTAGTTGATTAGTCATTTCGTTATTAACTTTCAATTCATAATTTGTGTTACGAGGCTTGTCTTTACCGGTTTCACTATTAATTATACTCCATCATTTTAATCTTCTTTAATTTTTTCTTCTTCTTCTTCTTCTAATCTTCTTCTTTTAAGTCTTAATTTTGTTGCTTATAAAATTTATTTAGGAAACACCTTGGAAGCGATCGTCTGATTCCAAAGGTTTATTATGAACATGTATTAGTATAAATTATAATAATAACCCTTATCATAAAGCCTTCGTTCCATAAAAATCTTGAACATTTTCTGAGACTTATAAAATCATATTATACAATATAAATTGTCCTATTAATGAATAATGGACTCTGTGGAGTCGAAAACTTTCGTAGTCGGGCATATCATTGAGACACGAACAATAAAATATTCTTTCAATTTCAGGTAATAAATATGACTCTTTTCTGCAAAACAACGATAGTTTTTAAATCAACAGCATTTCCCTATTAGGGCATTGAAATAAATTATTAAGCTGTCTCGAGTCACAGTCTTACTAGGTACTTAAATTCTTTTTTACACCAAAGTTTAGTCTACATACAGTCTTCCCCATTCAAACATATTTTTTCAGATTCACACTTTGGACTTTTAACCATTTGTCTTGCAAACTTTATACGACTAAGTTTTATTACCGTTTAAAAAAATATTTAAAAGGGTTACCGTTAAACTAAAGTACTAATTTTAGTTAAGCATTATTCATTTCAAATTTAAAGGATTACCGTTAAGTTTAAAAACCAATGAAGAATTATCAGTAACTTTATCATGCTGGTTACGATACCTTTGTACTTCTGTGCACTAGAGTGTTGACTATTTGTTCTAATATGAAAAATAAACGTCACAGAAATTTCGGCTATCCTAACTATATGAAATAACACAATAAAAATCTGCAGTGCGTCCAAGATGTAATCATGACGTTCGCTGATTTCTCTAGAAAATTTTTCAATGAACCTGCCCTAATATACTGTAATATCTTAACAAAATTTCCAACATCTACTAATATCATAAGCGACATTCAGGTAACAGATGAGTTGGTGCACAAATGTCTTAAAAGTTTAGACGTGTCTAAAGGACATGGCTCAGACAACATACCACCAGTATTTATAGTCAATTGCGCCGCGGCTCTCTGTGAACCTCTACGTATTTTATTTAATGGATCTTTAAAAGAAGGAAGCCTCCCGATACTATGGAAGCAAGCACATATATATCTCTACACAAAAAAGGACAGAAAAACAAAATCAAAAAATATAGACCAATTTCAATATTTAATACCTCAAGTAAAGTTTTTGAGAAAATAGTATAACGTATATCCAGTATTGATGCCTTCCATTCCACCCGAACAACATGGCTTCGTTAAAGGTCGTTCGCCAACTACTAATCTAACCATATTTATGAACGACGTCTTACGTGGGATGGACGGAGGCTTGCAGGTTGACGTGATCTATACGGACTTCGAAAAAGCCCGTGTGGATCATGTCATCCTGGTCCAAAAACTACAAGCACTTGGGATTTGCTGTAATCATAGGTAGTTTCAGATCTGATTATATAAACGCCCCTCAGGAGTTCCACATGCATCTCTGCTTGGTCTTTTCTGTAGGTATATCTGTATGATGTAGAAACATGTTTACAACACGCTAAATTTCTTCTATACGCAGACGACAAGAATATATATGAATATAAGCTCAGAAAAGAACTGTCAGCTCCCTCAAGACGACTTAAACAGACTTACCCTATACTACAAAAATAACCGCATAACAGCAGATATTGACAAATGTACATCAATATCGTTTGTACGTAAAATAAATCCTTTACAGTATTCTTACCACATTGACAGTCATTCCATAACAAAAGCATACAGCGTTAGACTTGGGAGTAACTTTAGACAGCAAACTATTATTTCAGAACACATTATATTAATTACTATGAAGTCCTACAAAAATCTTGATATCACCACGCGTGTCACCAAGCCTATTAATGATTTAAGTCGCATTAAAGCACTTTATTTCTCATATGTCCGCAGCGTGTTGGAGTATTGCTCTACTAGTTGGAATCTTCAAAATAAAAAATATGTCGCAGCCACAGAGGGTATCCAGAATAGATTCAGATTAGTCAATTAACGGGGCAGGCACAGGAGCGAAGAATACCACAGCTTGTTTGCATCACAACTTAGTTTAATTAGTTTAGTTTACAACGGGTTGTTTTCCGCAACTCCACGTCTGAGCGTGTATTTTGCGTGTGGGCAGGAATAATATACTTATTCGAGCCATGATATCTCCCCGAAGAAGCTCAGCAGTCCCTTGATGTTGCAAGCAACTTCGAGGAGCGATCCACACACACGTTACACATGTTTCAGCTCGCACGCACGCACGCACACGCGCACCCACGCATGCACACACGCACGCACACACGCACGTACGCACGTAAGCGCGCGCGTACTTCCTTTCATTCTCATCACACTAATACCCAATACACGGTATACAATAAACAGTAATATACTGTACCTACAATATCGACGCAGGTAAAGTTGTCTTACGCTATACACTGTAAATTATGTGTAAGTCTATAAGTAAGGCTGCGGTTTTCTATGGGATATTTTTCCTTATTGTTGGTAACATAACACTCACGCCTGTCACCCTGAGGGGTAGGCAGAGACTACGGACTTACATTTGGCACGATCCTAACACACCTCTCTCGCCTCCTTTACTACTAT
The DNA here is from genome assembly GCA_036936625.1 of Parnassius smintheus behrii. Lineage (NCBI taxonomy): Eukaryota > Metazoa > Arthropoda > Insecta > Lepidoptera > Papilionidae > Parnassius > Parnassius smintheus. Next base: position 44,749,494 of record JAUPFT010000018.1, on the reverse strand, counting down.
CCATATATCTACGCATACACGCTCATCGGTTAAGAGTACTCCTAATCTGGCCCATTTTCAATATATCGCCAATTTTGTCGATAAATCTTCATCTAGGGCGTCCTTTCCCGACTTTACCGATCACACCTGCAATATAAATTTGCTTTGTCACTCTATCCACGTTCATTCCTTCTACATGATCAAAACACCGAAGTATTCCTTTCTTAATTCTTCTTGGTAAAAACATCCTCTTGCACATTTCATTTTTCTCTTATCACCCAATTTCTCACCCTGTCATTCAGATTCAGCTCTAGCATACCCTTTTAAAGACCGCATTTCTACAGTATTTATTTTAATTTAAGCCAATCTGCTAGGCTCTCTCTTTGCGTCCAACTCAACTCTGGATGACCGGGGAATACACCGGCCATGCCAATATTTCTCGGTAAAATGTCGCAGAATACCGGAACAAACTTGTGTCTGAAGTCGAAACTTTGTTGAACAAAGTCTCGGACTGGGGTCGACTAAATCTAGTCCAGTTTAATCCCCAGAAGACACAAGTTTGCGCGTTTACCGGTAAAAAAAAACCTTCGTCATATCTCCTCAGTTTCAAGGCACTACCCTTGTTGCCTCAACCAGTATATCAGAATCCTCGGCGTCGACATATCTCTTTCGGGACCTGGAGGCGGAATTATACTTCTTTTTTAGGGCGCTGGTGTTTACATCCTAGGACCATCAACGTCCGCGTCAGCCCAGGCTTGGTAGCACTCCTGCTTATAGCTTAATGCTATTTTACAGGAGCGACCAAACCACAGCTGAGATTAGCCTCCGATGGGTACAACAGAGGAAAGAATAAAAAGTTCCATACCTGAAGTACCTCATCGGCAACAGAATCAGCAACAACGTTGGGATCGTTCGGCGAGAAGCAAACCCGCCCACAAAGGTAGGATGCAAAGAAAGACCGCATCCTATCAGGGTCCCCAAACGAGTGACGTGCAGTTTCGTGTTCACTTGGAAGAGAAGGCCAAATTGGCCTCTAAAAAGCTTGGCGTGCTCAGCAGAGCGGGACAGTATTTCATGCCGGCTCACCGCCTGCAACTTTACAAGGCGCAGGTTCGGCCGCACATGAAATACTGTTCCCATCTCTAGGCCGGGACTCCCCAGTGCCAGATCCTTCCATTTGATCGCATCCATTGCAGATCTGTTCTAGTAGTCTTGATCGATGTTGCATCTCTTTGCGTATTTTATCGCATTTACCACGGGGAGTGCTCTCAGGAATTGTTCAATAACATCTGGATTACTGGCGGTCCACCACCGTGCGATTTAAAAAAGTTTTCTTCCTCGCACAACTTCCTTGTGGAATCGACTACCACCAGAGATTTTTCCGGCCCGATACAACTTAGGGACCTTCAAGAGAAGAGCCTACTCCTTTTTAAAAGGCCGACAACGCAACTGCAATTCCCCTGGTGTTGCAGTTGTTTGTTGATAAGTATGCTCCGTATGCTCGTTTGCCCCCTCTCCTATAAAAAAAACTTTCGTGCTTCTTCTGCCACACCCAACTTTCACTGTCATACCTTAAATAAAGTAGGCATTAACAGAGAATTATGAATTACCATACGTACCTTTTTTGACACATTCTGACTCTTGACAAAAGAGTGTAGAGGCTCATTCACTATATTTTTTGCATTCACTCGTCGTTCTTTACCCTTATCATATCTACGGTCCCTGCTAAACGTAGTTCTCAAATACACGACCCATCCACTTGCTTTATCAACTCCTTTTTTATTCTCATTTCACATAACGTTTTACTTTTTTCTTTTGCAAAACCATCACTTTCGTTTCCTTCTTTTAATGACAAGTTAATTAATGTAACCATCATTTGCATGTCGGTTGCTGAAGACACAAATATGATTTAAACATCGTGTACAAAAGGCAATTGGCGGTTAACTCGCCCATTCTTAACCCACGTTCTTCATCTTTCAAAATATCCAAACAACCGTCTATAAATAGGTTGAACAGCCACGGACAAGCTACACAGTCCTGTCTGACACCTTTTTGGATGCCAAAACCAGTCCGAGTAGATGCTGTTGATTCTATTGTTGAAATTCTGAAGACTCAACCACTAGAGTCTTTATAAAGAGACCTTAATGCCTGTATCAAACCAGAGCTCTTAATTGCTCTTATTTTTGGTACTAAAAATAAAAGGCTTAATCTCAAAAAGGAGCTATTCTCAACAAATCAATATATTAGAAACGTCGGGGCGGCTATGTAGCTTGTAGAACAGTTCTTACCAGATAGTGACATAAACTGAAAGTCGATCGATTCGGAACAGTGTTATTTTATTTAAAATGTACGTGTTATTTAAAATACTAATGAAATGAATTACGGGAGTACCTTGATATGAATAACTGACTACAATAAAGGATGAGAATAATTTGATTATAAATTTACAAACCATAATTTGTTATACAAATGTGTTAACGGAGAAATTATTTCATGTAAAAAATAGATAACAAATCAGTTTATTTGGAATAAGTAACCGACTTATTATAGTATCACATCCACATGTACTAAATTACTTTGATGTAGGTGCAGATATTGTAGTAGCATTCCTTTGGGAGGCCTATATTCAGCAGTGGAGTCGTGAAGGACTGTAATAGAGACGATGATGATGAAGCGTGGTGTGGTGCGGCGTTACCTCTGGTGCGCGGAGGTGAGCAGCGCTTGCGCGCGGCTGCAGGCGGCCGCCAGCCGCTCGCCCGCCGCGCCCAGCTCGCGCGCGCGCCGCGCCAGCATGGGGCTCGGCTCCTGGCTGTTGTTCACCACCTGCCGACAAACTAACTGCTTACAACAAGACAAAACTTAACAAAACCGTTTAGTTGCGGTGTAAGAATATTCACCGCCCTATATCGTCTCATAGGTGTCGTAGAACGCTACAGAGGGGAACCGGAACAGGAGATGGGCAACAGCATCTTCCTGATAACAATTAATAACAACTGGGGTTGCCAACCCACCTGCCAAAAGTGGCAACTATTGCTAATTTCCCTCTATGACGAAATCTATAGAAAAGAACTACGTTTTTAGTGTACTTATTATATAAGGTGTAATGGATGGAAACGAGAGCATAAACCAAATAGAAATAGTATTGTTAATTTGAGCTTATAAAAACTTTTCTGCTCAATGAGGTACTCAAAAAATCACTGAAATCTACAAATAATGGGAACAATTTTTTTACGTGGTAGAGCCATGTTGCAGTTATATTAGTAGTATAGTTGTAGCACGAATGGGTCGGCTCGACCGGGGAAGGACCACGCTCTCACAGAATACCAGCGTGAAATAGTAGCTTAATGCTGCTGTATTTCGTATGGTGAGTGTAGAGAACCGGAGACCCTTTTTACTGGAAATGAGGCATTCCATCTCAGTCCTCACGGGTGACAACGCATCTGCATTTTGATTTGTAATGGAAGATAGATGTAGATGTCTATGGGCCGCAGCAACCACTTACCATCAGGTGGACTGTGTGCTCGTTTGTCAGCCTATTCCATAAAAAAAAAATTGGTACAAGGTGGGAGTCTTTAGGTAACCACTACGAATATAATAAATAAACAAATTATTTTATAAAACTCATTGAAATTTGTTCGTTTAGTCATCCGTCGAGGAGGAGGAGGAGGTTTAGGAGGCCAAATATGTAAAATTTAAATATTTGTAATTTCAGCAATTTATGTATGTAATGACTTGTAAAACATTTCAGATTAATTGTACCTGTAAAAAGGTGAATTCTGTGTTATTTTTATGTGAAAATTCTCGTGAACAAGTGAAATAATGATAGTTTTATATAAGAAATTTAAAAGTGTTTTAATAGTGAAATGTATAGAGAAAATGTACATTAAACTGTTGTATTGATTAAGATATGTATAATTTCAAGTGGAAAACATTGTTTTAACTTTCTATGTTAAATATTTAAGAAATTTCAACTTGTTCAATGTGAGTAAAATATGCATATTTTGTTTAATAAATAAAAGGTTTTTTGTGATATAAAAATGTAACGTATATCGTAGTAAAGATATTTTTTTGTGCTATCTTTATAAGTAAATTGTATAAATGTATGTCTTATACAAAATAAATAATTGAGAAAACCGTGAGAGAGTGATAGTACAAATTGATGTAATTAAGTTGCGCGAGCGCGCAAATGCGCGCTCGCGCAACTTAATTACAACAATTTGTACTTAATTACAACTCAAAACTCACTTTCGCGTATAGCTCAGGGGTAGCTCAGTAGACGAGTTTTCTTGCAATTCGTTCGGGGAAGTTCGGGAATCCTTCAGGATTAGTTCAGGAAAAAGTGCAAAACCAGCAGTCAATAAGAAGAAAAAGTGTAGGGAAGTGATAGGGAAAAGTGATTACTCTCTCACGGAACGGTTTGAAGATAATTGCTGTTTTATTCCCAAAAAATTCATCCTTCAAAATTATACAGTCCACATCGAAGAATTAAGGCGTTGGGACCGGGACGACTTCGGAAGACCCGTAATCCCCGCCTGAACCTATTTTCTGAAAAGGAAGAGGTTATCGCCCTTGTGTGTTACTCCGTTGCGGAGACCACATACGTTGTTCCCGAACCCAACGTAGGCGTGATAGGAGGCCGGATCGAGAGAAGCCTCGATTCCTCCCTTCTGTTTCTTAGTTGAACGTTTACGAACGCCTGGTTTCTTTTTCAAGAAGACCTCGCTGAGTGGTGTCCTTTTCACATATAGTGTAAATTGTTAAGAAGTATAAATATTATCTAAAGGGACTTCGAGTCTATTGTGTTCTTTAATTCTGATGGAGATGTAAGTTAACATAAGGCCGTGATTTGTTTTTTGTAGGACTTGTGAGGAGTATAATAAAAATAATAAATAAAAAGATTTTACTATTTTAATATACTGCGCTGCATAACCTACGCTACTATCCTAACCTACTACTACCAAGAGGCCTACCAAGAAATATGCCACTTATTTGTCAGGCAGTATACTTGGTGAAGCTGTCTATATATATATATATATATATATATATATATATATATATATATATATATATATATATATATATATATATATATATATATATCGTATATACGATAGCGGTGCGCGTCCACGGTACGTATTCGGCGGTATGGGTGAGCGGTACGTAGGTAGAGATATTGGTGCATGTGTACAGCATATACGTTTCAATGCGTGCAGGCGGTAAGTACCTGGTGGCGCAAGTAGTCAGTACGTATGTCTCGGTATGTATGTGTCCATAGGTACGTGTCGGTACGTACTTGGCGGTACAGGTGCGCGGTGCGTATGTGTCGGTACGTACGTGTCGGTACGTACTTGGCGGTGCAAGTGCGCGGTGCGTATGTGTCGGTACGTACGTGTCGGTACATACTTGGCGGTGCAGGTGCGCGGTGCGTATGTGTCGGTACGTACGTGTCGGTACGTACTTGGCGGTGCAAGTGCGCGGTGCGTATGTGTCGGTACGTACGTGTCGGTACGTACTTGGCGTTGTAGGTGCGCGGTGCGTATGTGTCGGTACGTACGTGTCGGTACGTACTTGGCGGTGCAAGTGCGCGGTGCGTATGTGTCGGTACGTACGTGTCGGTACGTAGTTGGCGGTGCAGGTGCGCAGTGCGTATGTGTCGGTACGTACTTGGCGGTGCAAGTGCGCGGTGCGTATGTGTCGGTACGTACGTGTCGGTACGTACTTGGCGGTGCAAGTGCGCGGTGCGTATGTGTCGGTACGTACGTGTCGGTACGTAGTTGGCGGTGCAGGTGCGCAGTGCGTATGTGTCGGTACGTACGTGTCGGTACGTACTTGGCGGTGCAAGTGCGCGGTGCGTATGTGTCGGTACGTACGTGTCGGTACGTAGTTGGCGGTGCAGGTGCGCAGTGCGTATGTGTCGGTACGTACGTGTCGGTACGTACTTGGCGGTGCAAGTGCGCGGTGCGTATGTGTCGGTACGTACGTGTCGGTACGTAGTTGGCGGTGCAGGTGCGCAGCGCGTATGTGTCGGTACGTACTTGGCGGTGCAAGTGCGCGGTGCGTATGTGTCGGTACGTAGTTGGCGGTGCAAGTGCGCGGTGCGTATGTGTCGGTACGTACGTGTCGGTACGTAGTTGGCGGTGCAAGTGCGCGGTGCGTATGTGTCGGTACGTACGTGTCGGTACGTACTTGGCGGTGCAGGTGCGCAGTGCGTATGTGTCGGTACGTACGTGTCGGTACGTACTTGGCGGTGCAAGTGCGCGGTGCGTATGTGTCGGTACGTACGTGTCGGTACGTAGTTGGCGGTGCAAGTGCGCGGTGCGTATGTGTCGGTACGTACGTGTCGGTACGTAGTTGGCGGTGCAGGTGCGCAGTGCGTATGTGTCGGGACGTACGTGTCGGTACGTAATTGGCGGTGCAAGTGCGCGGTGCGTATGTGTCGGTACGTACGTGTCGGTACGTAGTTGGCGGTGCAGGTGCGCAGTGCGTATGTGTCGGGACGTACGTGTCGGTACGTAGTTGGCGGTGCAAGTGCGCGGTGCGTATGTGTCGGTACGTACGTGTCGGTACGTACTTGGCGGTGCAAGTGCGCGGTGCGTATGTGTCGGTACGTACGAGTCGGTACGTAATTGGCGGTGCAGGTCCGCGGTGCGTATGTGTCGGTACGTACGTGTCGGTACGTACTTGGCGGTGCAAGTGCGCGGTGCGTATGTGTCGGTACGTATGAGTCGGTACGTACTTGGCGGTGCAGGTGCGCGGTGCGTATGTGTCGGTACGTACGTGTCGGTACGTACTTGGCGGTGCAAGTGCGCGGTGCGTATGTGTCGGTACGTACGTGTCGGTACGTACTTGGCGGTGCAAGTGCGCGGTACGCATGTGTCGGTACGTACGTGTCGGTACGTAGTTGGCGGTGCAAGTGCGCGGTGCGTATGTGTCGGTACGTACGTGTCGGTACGTAGTTGGCGGTGCAAGTGCGCGGTGCGTATGTGTCGGTACGTACGTGTCGGTACGTAGTTGGCAGTGCAAGTGCGCGGTGCGTATGTGTCGGTACGTACGTGTCGGTACGTAGTTGGCGGTGCAGGTGCGCAGTGCGTATGTGTCGGTACGTACGTGTCGGTACGTACTTGGCGGTGCAAGTGCGCGGTGCGTATGTGTCGGTACGTACGTGTCGGTACGTAGTTGGCGGTGCAGGTGCGCAGTGCGTATGTGTCGGTACGTACGTGTCGGTACGTACTTGGCGGTGCAAGTGCGCGGTGCGTATGTGTCGGTACGTACGTGTCGGTACGTAGTTGGCGGTGCAAGTGCGCGGTGCGTATGTGTCGGTACGTACGTGTCGGTACGTACTTGGCGGTGCAAGTGCGCGGTGCGTATGTGTCGGTACGTACGAGTCGGTACGTACTTGGCGGTGCAGGTGCGCGGTGCGTATGTGTCGGTACGTACGTGTCGGTACGTACTTGGAGGTGCAAGTGCGCGGTGCGTATGTGTCGGTACGTACGTGTCGGTACGTAGTTGGCAGTGCAAGTGCGCGGTGCGTATGTGTCGGTACGTACGTGTCGGTACGTAGTTGGCGGTGCAAGTGCGCGGTACGTATGTGTCGGTACGTAGTTGGCGGTGCAAGTGCGCGGTGCGTATGTGTCGGTACGTAGTTGGCGGCGCAGGTGCGCAGTGCGTATGTGTCGGTACGTACGTGTCGGTACGTACTTGGCGGTGCAAGTGCGCGGTACGTATGTGTCGGTACGTACGTGTCGGTACGTAGTTGGCGGTGCAAGTGCGCGGTGCGTATGTGTCGGTACGTACGTGTCGGTACGTAGTTGGCGGTGCAAGTGCGCGGTGCGTATGTGTCGGTACGTACGTGTCGGTACGTAGTTAGCGGTGCAGGTGCGCAGTGCGTATGTGTCGGTACGTACGTGTCGGTACGTACGTGTCGGTACGTATGTGTCGGTATGTACTAGTCGTTCACTTCAAGAATGCCGTTACCTCCCGCCGCGCCTCCTCATTTCGCGCCTCAAGCGTCGCCCTTTTAGTACCGATAGCAACGTCGAAGTGTACTTACGTCCGTTTTTTATGCCCTCGTACGTTCTCTAATTTGTTACTGTTTTTGCTGTTGTTTTTGTTACTGTTGATTTTTTGTTTCTGTTTCGATTTCGAAAATCTTTAATTTGATATATTAAAAATGTAAAATAAAACTATAAAAAAATATTTTATTTTATCGAACACGTTATTATTTCATCATCATTCAAAAAATATTTTATTTCATCGAACACGTTATTATTTAACTTTATTGAAAATATGAATACTAAAAAACATAAACATGATGACTTTTTTCGTCTACGGTACCGTCAGCTGTGACGTCGTAACGGTCTACGACGGCAAACTCGAAATGAACGCGTAGTATATGTCGGTACGTACCTGGCGGAGCAGGTGCGCGGTGTGTATGTGTCAGTAGGTACGTACCTGGCGGTGCAGCTGCGCGTGCGCGGCGGCGCGCAGTCGGGCGGAACGCGCGGCGGCCCGCGCTCTCGCCACGCGGCGCTGGCCCGCGGCGGCGCGCTGCAGCCGTGCGCTGGCCGCCTGCAGCGCGCCCGCCAGCTGCGAGGCGCGCTCTGCCGCACGAGCCCCACCCACACTCCCGCCGCCGCCCGCCTTCTCGCACAACGACTCCAGTGACACGCTCCACGACGCGCCTACGATTATGCACACATTACAACTTTTGCCGTATAGTGTACAACATAAGGATATAAATTATCCCGTGAATTATGGTAAGGAGCTCCAATAAAGGAGCGCACTGCTTCGTGACTAAGGAATAAATATATAAGAATATGTAATAGGCGCGAAGAGCCGCGGGTTCGAATCTCACATGTAACAAATATTTAAAGACGCAAGACACACGAACATCCAGACTCTTTAAAATTTATGTATATAAATTACCCCTACGATACAGGAGAAAATCCTAGTGTAAAAGTAACATTTTCTTGAATAATTATAGAAAAAAAAGACAATTAACAATTATAATGCCCGAGTGTATGTACACACTAAGATGCACTCCCTGTTCCCTCAGTCCGGCTGCAGGCACAAAATTAGCGACAGTCGAGCGATGGCGGTTGCGGGGCGGCGCGATGCGACAGCGACGTAAACAAAAGCGTTGTTTAATATAGCGACGCGCACGAAGTGAGCGAGAGCGGCGCGGGGGATCGAGTGATGCACGGGCGGTGGCGGGGCGATGGCGACAGGAGCAAAATTACTACATTTAACGATTACACCGCTTGCTCCAGTATATAGGGTTGCATTTTATTTATAATTTTAATATTGTAAGTTGATAATAATTCCAACGATAACAGATTCAAAATTGCATCTACTTTTCTCTATTATCAAATATGTCTGTAGTTACTGATTCTCATTCTCGTATAGTTACAAAATTCCTTTGAATGACACCTTTATTCATAACAAAGGGTAGACTATTCGCCCTAACTACTTCTCTCATGATTTATTGAATAAACACAATCTCTAGCTAATAACAATTCTACTCTCATTAGGAGACTAGGCTCCAATAGTTCTCTTCAACTCAAACTCATATTCACCACAACTAAAACACAATAATCACTACTGTAGCACGACTGGCCGAGCGCCGTTTCGTGCCCACGAGAGATACCACTACCGAATCCCCTGCGCCACGCCGCCCCGCTACCGCCATTGCTCGATCGTCGCTAATTTCGTGCCCGCAGCCTCAAAGTCCAATGGAACGGTAATCCTATACGACCGCAGAGAGACAATTCCTGAATCAAGAGGATATAACTCCGCCAACTTCCTAACTCCAGACTGCTACTGAGAATTCCTTGTAAGAAAACCTAATGACAGATTTTGGCACGATCCGGGATTCAAACCCTTGGAAACCTCATAATCATCAACCGCGTTTTTTACGACTAAACCAACGGAGCAATAAATATATTTATGGCGTAATAAAAGGAAGAAAATATTTATTTCGCCATATAATCACAATGTCATATTATTGTACATAACGTTTACTTATTAATTTAATTGTATTAATAATAAAGTATTAGACGTTGCCAAAACGTGAAGATGAAAAGATGTCACATTTGGCGTGAAGAACAATCGATGTTTTTCAATTTAATCGTTCCTCCTATCTAGAAAAAATCTAGCAGTGGTCGAACTTTTATATTTTAAATAAAAACTAACAGTAAATAGAAACACAAAAAAATCCACTGCTCAGGAGCGTCTGTCCACTGTGTCAGTAAACGAAAAAGGGAAATGAAAAGGGAGATTAACAGGAACTAAAAATTAATGCTAAAACATTTAATGTATCGAAAGATTAAAGCCCCAACTCTGAAAGTTATTATATGTAATCTGTTTTTACTTATCAATATTTATTTTTAAAACTTCTGTGAACCAAAAAAATATCACAAGTTCAATGTAACAATTATTAAAACATAATTATAATAATTTACATTGAAAACTTAATCTCCTATTTAACCTAAAAACAAATGAATATTATACCCCTAAAGTAAAAATTAATAAAAAAAGAATTATTAAAATCGGTTCATAAATAAAGAAGCTACGTGAGAACATAAATAAAAATATACAAAGGACATCTGATAGCTAAAATATAAAAAAAAAACCATAAGCGAATGAATACATCAACAGAACCATCGGATCCAAATATTTTTATATCTGAAACCATTTATTTAATAAATATAATTAAAAATAGTTACTTACCTATCTCTTTCTGTTCAACTTCAGAATTTAAATCCAATCGTGCTCGTCTTAAAAGTAGACACAAAACGGAAGCCAGTGCTTTCGAATGCACGCCCAGTACGCAACGTGATACATACTCCGCGGTGAATCTGCAACAAGAGTCATAAATTATTATATATTCTCTTAAACAATTTTATACGATAGTAAATTGACATTATTAAGCATTTAATATTGGTAATGACATCGTCAATAGTTATATATGAAACAACAGTTACGAGAAGGAATAAGTCGCGTATCCGTTTCGATGACTTTAATAAGATTACTCCTTAAATTAAACAATATGTCGTTACTATACCATATTAAAGCGATAAAATCTAGTTTTAAAAAACTACACTAAAACTGCATTACAAGGAAAAACGTAGATATGGCAATAAAAAATTACAGCTATATAGGTATGTTTGTTGTGAGGTAGCGGGTTTAGAGAATCTATCACCTTATTTCGTCCCGTGGGTGTCGCAAAAGGCAATTATGGGATATGCCAGATAAATTGCGTGGTAGAGCCACAATGCAGCTGTATGATGGTTGTAGCATGAAATGGTCGGCTCGTAAGGGGAAGGACCATGCTCTTATGTTTCGCATGTTGAGTGTAGAGAACCGGAGACCCTTTTTACTGGAAACGAGGCATTCAATCTCAGTCCTCAGGGATGAAAACGCATCTGCATTTTGATTCTTTTTTTTTAGTTTTTTTTTTTTGAGTATATTATGTCTATAGGCCACAGCATCCAATTACTATCAGATGGACTGTACGCGTTTATTTTTTGTTATTTATTGTATTTAGATAAACTTACAGCTATTTATAATAATTTTTTTTAAATGTATGTAGAAATTAACGATTACAACTTTTGACAAGTAGATTGGAAAATAAAATAGTACAATTACATGCTAAGAAAGCGCAACAATTATCTTTTAACTTAAGCTAGGAAAAACAGACTTATAATTTATGCCTCCTTGTAACAATTTAGAAATTTCGTCGCCAAAATTCGCTTCAGCGTAACAGTACTATTAAGGAATATATTCGCTTCAGTGCTATCAATCATTGAATTAAAAAGCCTGCAAGTAAGAACAATGTAATTGCCGATAGTTCGTACGCACCATATTATATACAATCCAAGGTTACTTCTGATAGTAGCGCTGCGTGGAACAGTGAGTTTATGGTGTTTCAAAAGTTTAAAACTACTGCTCCATTTTCTTTTATAAGAAAAAAAACGGTGTATGTAAGAATGTAGGTCAACGAATCAGATGGGCAGCAGCTTCTTCTTAATAACGACCAAAATAAAAAAATGTGGACGCCGACCTGTTTGCAAAGCGTGGCAGCTATGGAAAATATCCTCTTATGAGGCATTCTATGGAAGAGGTTTATGTTCAGCAGTGGCCTTTAATAGGATGTAACGGTATCGGTTAGCGAAGTAAGAATGTATGTTTTTTAATATAACGAGTGAACAAACGAGCACGTAGTCCATCTGATGGTAATTGGAAACTGTATACCAAAGACATCTACATTTATCCGCAATTAAGAATCAAAATACAGATTTGTTGTCACCCCTAAAGACTAGGATGAAAAGCCTCATTTCTAGTAAAAAGGTGCTCCAGTTCTCTACACTCACTATACGAAACACAGCAGCATTAAGCTACTATTTCATGCTGATATTCTATGAGAGTCATCAGCCCTTGATACGAGTGCAATTTTTTTAAATTAATCGGTAGTATACAAGTTGATGAAAATGACATTAAAAGATGGCGTTACATAGATTTTAATACCTGCGCACGGGCCGGCACAGCTGCGCGTCGTCGCAGAGCAGCGGCGGTGCCGCGCCGCGGAAGGCGGCGGCCAGCTGCGCGCACGCGCCCAGCGCCTCGCCCACCGTCTGCACGCGCCGCACCACGAATATGTCCTCCAGCACCGAGCGCAGCGGCCCGCTCTGCATCGCCGCCTGGATGCCACTCGGACTCAGACCACCCCCTCTTTTTATACGGACTGAGATACCCATTCGGACTCTGAACAACCCCTTTTTTATGGCGTACGTGAAAGGTAATATAGCCACTTTATAATAACTCAAAAACTTAAGCCTTGTTCGCACAGATGGCTCTGGGTGGATGTGTGTGTGGATGGTTCAGTGGCTGGATGGCTTCATCAGTCAATCAAATAATGAAAGTTCTAAATTGTCCTGATATAATGATAATAATAAATATAACTTTATTGCTACATTCGAAAAACATGTTTACATATAAACTAGGTACTTAATCTTAATTAAGGCAATCGGCGATGACTCAGCTTTTACTTAGATGGGACTAAGATCCCATTAAGCGCTGGTTTTGGCACTCCTTCCTCCCTGATATGTTACATGGATGTCGTAAGAATTGTGAGTTCCCCCCAATCATGTCTATCATTCACTCATCTAATGTTGGAATTGCACATATAGTTGTGAAATATCATAATTATTTATTAATAATTCTTGCATTATCACGGATGCGTGCGTGCGCGCGGGCGCGTGTGTGTGCGTGCGTGTGCGTGTGTGTGTGTGTTTGTGCATGTGTGCGTGCGTGTGATTGTTCAGTTAATACATTATTATGCCTTTTTGCAAAGGATTATATTATCATCATCATCATCATTACAGCCCTTCACAAGTCCACTGCTGAACATAGGCCTCCCCCAAGCAATGCCACAAAGCACGGTCCTGAGCCACCTGCATCCTTCGACTTCCTGCACATCTTACCAGATCGTCACTCCATCTAGTGGGGGGTCGCCCTACACTACGCCTACCGGTACGAGGCTGCCACTCGAGAACATTTCTTACCCATCGGTTATCGGTTCTTCGAGCTATATGGCCGGCCCATTGCCACTTCAGCTTACTAATCCGTTGGGCTATGTCGGTCACTCTGGTTTTACTGCGGATATCCTCATTTCTGAGTCTATCACGCAGAGAAACTGCGAGCATAGCCCTCTCCATAGCTCGCTGAGCGACCTTGAGCGTCCTCATACAGCCAGCAGTGAAGGACCACGTCTCTGATCCGTAAGTCATCACTGGCAACACGCACTGGTTGTACACTTTAGTTTTCAGAGATTGAGGTATACCTGACGAGAAGATGTGTCTTAATTTCCCGAACGCTGCCCAGCCGAGTTGAATCCGTCGATTGACCTCTCGGTCGAAGTTGGACTTACGTAGTCGGACTATTTGTCCCAGGTAAACGTACTCGTCAACAACTTCGAGCATAGTGCTCCCAACAACTACCGGCATAGGTGTGATATGGACATTAAACATGATCTATGTTTTGTCCATGTTCATCTTAAGACCTATCCGTTGGGAGACACCATTGAGATCATTGAGCATAGTGCTAAGGTCCTCCAGCGATCCTGCCATAAGGACTATATCGTCGGCAAATCGAAGGTGAGTGATGTACTCGCCATTGATGTTAATACCGTATCCTTTCCAGTCCAGTGGCTTGAAAACGTCTTCCAACGCAGCGGTGAAGAGTTTCGGGGATATAACGTCACCCTGTCTTACACCTCTCCGCAGTTGGATAGGTTTCGAACTCTGGTTCTGTACTCGGATAGCCATCTTAGCCCTACTGTACAAACACTTCAGCACTTCGATATTCCGACAGTCAACTTAGCACCGCTGAAGGGACTGTAGCACCGCCCAAATTTCGACGGAATCAAAGGCTTTCTCATAGTCCACATACGCCTGGCAAAGTGGCAGATTGTACTCTATGCTATGCGGAGCCTTACTACTTGCCAAATTATTGACAGAAGTGGCTGAAGTTACGGAAGTGCCTAAGGACCACGTTCATGCTTGGACAGATTCCTCAATTGTTTTGGCGTGGCTCAGTAGTCATCTGGGAAGGTGGAAAACTTTTGTGGCCAATCGTGTGTCTTCGGTCTTCTGTACAATCTGCCGCAGGGTATGTATGTGGTCTATGGTACTGAAGCCTTTTCGGAAACCGGCTTGTTCGCGAGGCTGGAAGTCGTCGAGTCTGCGTGCGAGACGATTCGTAAGGACTCTCGAAAACAGCACGTAGACGCGGCTCAGAAGGGAAATCGGTCTGTAGTTCTTCAAGAGAGCGTTGTCGCCTTTCTTAAAGAACAAGACCACCGCACTTGTGCTCCACGCCTCCGGAGTAGTGCCACCATGGAGGACGGAATTGAAGAGCTTCTGAAGGACTTCAAGTACCGGTGTTCCACCCGCTTTCAGAAGCTCCGCTGTAATTCCATCCTCGCCTGGGGCCCTGCCATTTTTAAGGTGCTGGAGAGCCATTCTGATCTCGCTCAGACTGACGTCCGGGATATCATCGGAATAGTGTCGGGTAAGACTTGCTCTTGGATCGTTACTCACACTTGCGTGTGGCTCCAACGATGATGTGTACAGCTGCCCATAGTACCTCTCAATCTCACTCAAAATCTCAGGTGTCCCGGAAACGATGCTGCCACACTCAGTCTTCAGCTTTGACAGTTGGCTCTTTCTGGCAGACAGACCTCTGGCAGACTTTGGAGCCCCGGTTCCGCTCGATCGCTTCTTTAATACGAGCAGTATTAAAGTTGCGTAAGTCTCGCCGCATGCATTTGGAGATCTGTCTGTTCAGTTGCCTGTATACTGTTAAATCTGTTGACGATTGCAGCCTCATCACCCGTCTAACAGCCATGAGATTAAGAGTGTGATCGGAGAGTTTTTGTGTTCTTCTGCGGCGGGTCTTGCAGAACTTAGCTTCGACCGCATGGACAGTTTCCACGAGCTTGTCATTCATATCGTCCACTGCATTGCAATCTTCTAGGCACTGAAAGCGGTTACGTAACTCGAGCTGAAAAGTCTCGGGATTCTGGATTAGAGCACGAGGGAGACGGAGCGTCGACTTCATTAGACGAGACCTCTCCAACTTAACGTTTAGGTTCAGTGTGCCTCTAACCATTCGGTGATCGCTGCCGGTTTTCACCCTTGCGATCACTGAGACATCACTGAACAGTTGGCGTTTGGTCGTCATAATGAAATCAATCTCATTTTTTGTCGAACCGTCGGGGCTAGACCAGGTCCACTTCCTGTGGGGCCGCTTCTGAAAGAAAGAGTTCATCATAAAGAGTCCCTCTTTCTCCATAAAGTCAGCCAGCTGCTGGCCCCTACGGTTCCGTTGCCCTACTCCAAATTTCCCTAACTTCAGCTCACCGCCTTCTCTTGTGCCTAGTTTTGCGTTGAAGTCTCCCATCAACACCGTGCAGTGGGTTTTGGAGGAATGCATGGCTCTAGAAATATCCTCATACATTTCCTCCACCTCCTCATCGGGATGTGCCGAGGTTGGTGCGTAGACCTGTATGACCTTCAGCGAATACCGTTTGGAGATTCTGAGTATCAGGTACGCGACCCTCGTCGACACACTCCCAATCTTTACAACGTTGTTGACGAGAGACTTGTGGACGATAAATCCGACACCTCCTTGGGACGGATGGTCGCCCTCCCGGTGACAGAACAAGTTGCCGGACTCGAGGATTACCGTGTCCTCCCCCTCTCTTCGGACCTCAGATAATCTAATAATATGCCAGCGCAACTTGTCTACCTCTTCTTCCAGCTCCAGTATCTTCTCGTCAGTCCTCAGGGTGCGTGCGTTATACGTTGCCAAGGCGAGTCGCCGTAGGTGGCAACCGAACCTCCACCCGAGATTCTTAGCACCCCCTGCCCCGCCGTTACCATGGTCGCCACCGTAGCCAGGAATAGCGGGGCCGCCGGGGACTGGGGGCCGTCTATTTGTGTTATTGCTCATGGGGGGATATTTGCCATAGTTGCCACGCTTGGCGAGCGGGTTGGCAACCGCAGTTTTTTATTACATCATTGCTGTTATCAGGAAGATGCTGCTGTCCATCTCCTGCCTGTCTCCCTCTGTCGCCTCTTACGACACCCACGGGAAGATATGGGGTAGTGGATATTCTCAACCGCCACTACACGGCGATATTATACTAAAATCTTATAAAATAAAAGTCTCTTAACGTTTTGGACACTTTCCAGCGCCAAGGCCGGGAAGAACGAAAGTAGCCTTCGTTAACTATGACATCAGGACGTCAAACACCTCAGTCTCCTCTGCGAGAAACGTCAGGAATTAAGAAAGTTAAAGTTAAGCACGTTAGAAGCCGTAAAATTAGTATTATTTCAAAAGTCTCTTATGTTTATGTATTTCTAGTAGGCATGTTTCAAATTTTCTGCAGCAATTTGTGGCTTATGCAATGCTGATTTATATTTGGCTTTGAAGCTTCCCGTACTCATTTTATTTCTCAGAGGACGTGGCAAATCGTTGCATATTCTTGCTGCAGTAAATTTAAAACATCCCCTGTACCGCGTTGTTTTATGTTTTGGCATACTTAACAGGTTTTATGAGTTCGTACGAAAGCTTCGATGTGAAATATCTTTGAACCATAGGAATGTTTAAAATAGGTACTCAGACTTCTTGCTCCTTATTACCCTATGAACAGTACAAGCGTACTGAAGCGCCCTTCTGGCACTCATATTAAGTAAGACTTTTTTATTTATTTAGGTGTTTTATCTATTGAATATAAAATTTAACTAAAATTTCTGAAAGAAACATTAAGCCTTTCATTTTTCTAACAAATTAACTCAGAAATTTCACCACACTCCTATAGTCAACCAAATTTAAGAAATACCTTTTGACGTTTCACATCAATCATTCCGCAATAACTTTGCACAAGCGCACTCACGCGATTTAAAATAACCTTTTACGTAAATTCGAGGAATTATGAAGTTTTTATCACTAATTTAAATTCAAATCTTTCAAACAAAGCAAAATATTAAAAAGATAAACATTATTAACTTTTTTACATGACGTCGTTTCAATGACATGTCGCTTTGTACTTCACCGTAGTGTTGGGATGATTAAAAATCATTATTATGCGAATAATCGGCAAAAATATTCAAATAATCGGTAAAAATATTCAAATAATCGAATCATTAACTTTTTTAATGTATTATTTGTTTAATTAATTTTTATTTTTAAAATTCCTTAAATTACATGAATCAAGAAAAAAATTAGTTTTTTTGTGACTTTATCAACGTAAATTTATGTAGACAAAAAAACTCCAAAGTCGTGCTTACAAAACCACTACGTAATTTCAATCTCCCGCCATTTCGGGAGCTTACTGTACGTAATTTTGTGATTTTGTGTTTGTCTTCTTATTTTGTGACTCGGATTTAACTTTTTGAACTGTTTCTTTTATATTCGTTGAAGCATGTGCCCATGTCACAAAAGATGATTGGGCAAAAGTGGTAGAAATAAGAAAAAAATTATTATGGATGACTTTGAAAGAGACATTAATTTTGCCTTCTTCTTCTTTAAGTGCCTCTCCATTACTGAAGGTCGGCAGTCATCCTCTTAAATTCTTCTTTGTACAGGGCTAGCCTGAACCGATCTTCTACTTTCTTTATGCCGGTTCATTTCCGGATGTTAAAGAGCGAGGACATTTTCCTTCTACCAACACCTCTTTTACCCGCTACTTTGCCCATCATAATAGTCTGCAGCAGTTGGTAATGTTCATGCCTTAGCACGTGTCCACGCAACTTTTCTCTGTTTGATGGTTTTGACAAGTTGGGGCTTATTCCTTTTCATCTGCTTGAGGACCTCAATGTTGGTAACTTTGTCTGTGCAACCTATTCGGAGCATACGGCGATACATCCACATTTCAAATGCTTCCAGTTTCTTACGGAGATCTTCTTTCATAATCCAAGATTCGCATCCGTATAGTATAACAGGCCAAATACAGCACTGCATGATTCTTGTATGTAGTTCAATTGATAGTCTCCTTGTAGTAAGAACTAATTAATTTTGACTGCATTATTGAAAATCAAATAATAATTAATCTAAACAACGACAGCTCAACTAGTTGCACTGAAAGTGATTCAATAAATTTATTTTTAACCCAGCTTCAATCTTAAATTTTTACAACTGTGCCTCTAGAAATAAGCAGTAACGACAAATACGAAGAAACTGATAAATCTTGTGTTTTAAATTATCCGTTTTAAATTTATCCTAGTATTATTCAAACCAAACTGTAAATGATTACCAACTCTAAATAATCGAAATCGATTTTTTTTTAAATCGAATATTGTACGTTCCCATTTTTGGTTGGCATGCTTGGTGCAATAAGTCTGACAGCTGTCAAAATGTATTTCTTAGATTTGGTTGACTAGTTTTTTAAGTAGTTGGTTTAAGTAGCTTGACCCTGGTGGCAGAAAAAGCCGTGAATGCCCTTATTGTCATGCAATACCATGCATAGGTATGGTAGCGTAGGGGCTTGCCGTAAGTGACACAGTACAAAAACATCTACAGTTCAATCTCCGCCAGCACCACTTTCTTTCGAACACTGTTTTCAATTAATTATCAACAGTGCAGGAAATGACACCTCATCGCGATGTAACGCATATGCAATATACATAGTATTAGAAACAATAAGTACTTTTCCCCACTATTGGCTCCTGCTGACGTTTCAAGCCAAGAAATGAAATGAAATGAAATATTTATTTGCTTTTGGTTAAGGTACACTGAAGATGGTGGTCTTAATTAAACATCCGCTTAATCAGCCATTATTTATGGCATGCAAATCTTACAAATATAAAATAATGCGATAGTAATATTTATGAGTAAAATGTCTAAAATAATAAAATGTCAACAATTAATCAATAAATAGGTAATAGGTACTTAATAAATATTTTACAATTGGTCCAGCAAATCCATATTAGTCCAGCCGCTATCACATATCGCAGTTCAAATATTCCTCTATAGTATAAAAAGCCTTTTCACTGAGCCATCTGTATAACTCTCTTTTAAATTTAATGATAGGTAGGTCTTGAATTTCTTGTGGTATTATCTTATTATATACTGTCATACACATCCAATAGCAATTATTATGGAATCTCGCGCTCTTGGGTATTATGGTGGAAACCAACCTATTCTTATTTCTAGTGCCTCGTTTGTAAAAGTCTTTGGCTTGTGTGAAATAATACATATTATTTTTTACAAATTTCGCCGTTTCAAAAATATATAGACAAGGAAGTGTAAATTTTCAAGGATTTAAACAAAGGCTGACATGGCTCGTTAGGTACAGTACCAAATATAGCTCTAACACACTTTTTTGTGCAATGAACGCCTTTTTTATATCTGTGCTATTACCCCATATAATCAGTCCGTATCGCAGGACTATTCAACGTAAGCAAAGTACGCAGTAAGGGCTGTTCTCTTTCCTGCTATTTCTGTTAATTTATAAATTGCAAACGCGAAACAATTGATTTTATTGCACACTTTTTCGACTTGTTGTTTCCAATCTAGTTTTTGGTCAATTTCTATACCCAAGAATTTCGTTGTTATGGTATTTTTAAGTATTTGTCCTTCATAATTTATATTCAATGCCAAATTTTGTATATTATTAAAGTTAATTAAATTCCTTTTGTCAATATTAATAATTAAATTATTATTTCTAAGCCAATTAATTATTTGAATTATAGTTTCACTGATGTCATTTTTGTGGTCATTTAATGTTAGTTTTTTATCAGTTGTCACTATTACAGATATATCATCAGCGAATAGGATACATCGATACTTGGTCACATTTGGGATATTATTAATATAGATCAGGAATAGAAGAGGTCCCAGGATACTTCCTTTCGGAACGCCAAACTCGTTTTTCCTAAACTCAAAAGTCAAAAGTTTTGCGATTTCGACTGATTGCATTCTATTCTGCAAGTATGTTTTGATCAAGTTCAAAGCAGTGCCTCTAACGCCGTAGTGCTCCAACTTTGCTAGAAGTTGATCATGAGAAACAAAATCAAAAGCTTTCGACATATCAAAGAAGAGCGCCGTCGTATATTGTTTGGCGTTTAGTTGGGTTTCATTCACTAAGTTATATACCGCATGTGTAGTGGATTTATTTTTCCGAAATCCATATTGATTGTTTTGGAGTGCCTGATATTTATCAAAAAACGATGTAAGTTTTTCATGTATAACCTTCTCATACACTTTGGACAGGATAGGAACCAGCGTAATGGGCCTGTAGTTACTTACGAGTGTTTTTTTACCCGTTTTAAATAATGGCTTCACCAAGGAGAATTTTAATTTGTCTGGAAATTTCCCAGTTACCATTGACTGATTTATCAGAAACGCCAAAACAGTAATTGTTTATTACATACATATCTTAATACTCTTTGTAGATACCTCGTCGTAGCCTTCTGAATTTGTATTATTCAGTGATAAAATTATTTTTCTAACGTAATATTCGTCAATGGGGGTCAAATAAATAGAATTATTTAAAATGTCATTAGGAGTTTCACGTAATATGTTAGCATTTTCTTTATTTGTCAATTCAATAAAATAATTGTTTAAAATAGACGCTATCTGTATAGGATCATTTATAACTTTGTTTTTATATTCAATGGAATCTATATAATTATTATACTGCGGTCTAGTTTCAATTTCTTCCTGTATTACTTTCCATGTAGCCTTACAAATATTTTTGCTTTTTAATACGTATTTATTATTTGTTTGTACTTTTGCTTGGAATATACATTTCCTTAATAACTTAGAATAGGTGTAATATTTATTTTTGTTAGTATAATTTCTTTTTTTATAATAATTGTACCGCAGGATTCTATTTTTACTGCAGCTTTTTTTAATACCCTTTGTAATCCATTGTAGCTTTGCTTTTGTATTTAGTCTGATTTTACAGACAGGAAAACAAAGTTTATAAAATAAACAGAACCAGTCATGGAATTCATTGAATGCTACATTTGGTTCTTCCTCACTATATACTTCTGAGAATGAGATACATGACAGGTATGATATGAATTTTTCAATATTTTCAGTAGAATAGCATCTCTTATAAATAAGTATTACTTTTGGTGGTACATTTTTTAACTTTGTGTTAAAATTAAGCACCTGAGCAGTGTCATGGTCTGACAACCAAAGTGGCAGAACAGTCCCACTTGCACCTTTTATGTTACTGAATATATGGTCAATGTATGACAGTCTTCTAGTGGGCACCGTTATATGCTGGTTTATATTATAGTTTTTAAGAATTTCTTGGAGATGTGTGGTCACGTTATTATTCAATAGAGTGTTAATGTTAAGATCTCCTACAATAACGACATGCAAGACATGCAGTGTGCTCTAATCACTTAGTCACGTAGTGGACATGCTAAAATATTGTTAAGTACCTAGGATATCAGAAATATCTGCCCAAAATTTGCTGGTTCAAACTCTTTTCTCTAGTTTTAAGTAGTAATTAATTCGACTATGATGTTGATGTATGAATCTTATAAATTTCTAAAAAAAACACACAATAGTCACTTACCGACATGTGCATTGCGTCATTAATATGATCAATCTTTCTCCAAGCAGGCGGTATAGGTGCAGCTAAATGATCAGCTAACTCCCTAGCCCTTAACTCCACAGCGGCGAATAACCCATTAAAGCCCATTAGCAGCATACGTCCTGCCGACTGATTCTCTGAGTCTGATGATGACGCTGAGAGCAGAGCTTCATAACGTGTTCGAAGCTCAGCAGCTAAAATTTGGGCACCACTTGCTGGTGACTAAAATAACGTAAAAACAGTTTGAATGTATACTCTTTTTTTTAAATAAATATCTAGTACAATAAATATTTACCTCCATGTCCATTACAAGATATCTGAAATGCATTTCCAGTTGAGCAAGAAGATCATTCAGTGGCACAGGAGAGTTCATAATGACAGCATTCAGTTCAGAAATCATTATAAGTACCGAAGGGTCTTCGGAATGTACCTTCTTTAAAGCTTCAGGTAAGATTATAGTGCTGTAATTGTCATTAAGCTGTACTAGATCAGCTAACAAAAGGTTGGCATTCCGCACGCATTC
The DNA here is from genome assembly GCA_036936625.1 of Parnassius smintheus behrii. Taxonomy (NCBI): domain Eukaryota; kingdom Metazoa; phylum Arthropoda; class Insecta; order Lepidoptera; family Papilionidae; genus Parnassius; species Parnassius smintheus. The sequence continues at coordinate 44,726,878 of JAUPFT010000018.1, read as the reverse complement.
TACAGCCACCGACATAGCAGCATCTTCTACCGACGCAGATTGTAGTGGTAACAAGGAAAGTAATTCAACTGCTTGCATCGAAAGGGCAATCATATCATCAAGGAACCATTCTCCCTCCCTTGACGTTAAGTCAACGAGACAATCACCTGCACTCTGAGCTCCATTTTCCAGCATCAAAAATCTTCTATTCAAATTGCAAAGCATACCAACGACTACGCTCTCGAGTGCAGCTGCGGCTCCTTCTTCTGCTCTCACCCAATTGCTTATGTTAGTTTTCGCTTCCTTGTATGCTTCTTGTGCTGATACAATGGCATCGGGTCCGCCTTCCAATTGCAACCTTTCCAAACACTTATTTAGGTTTGCGTTTGCGTCAGCATTTATCTGCTGTAAGCGATAATTGTATGCTATAATTTGTTGCGTATCACCGGTATTGGAATCCGCATTGACCAAAGCTGTCACTTGATTGGAAACGTCACGGCACACCTCCGGTAATTTGCTCTCTAATGCTGCAGCCAGATACTTGCGGAACATTACAATTCGGTGATATTCAGTCTGACTCTGCGGATAGTATTGCGAGACAGCTACATACTGCGATAACAGTTCTAAACAAGATCGTACTAATACATTTGTTTGTTGCATGCTCTGATTTAGCTCCGTCTCTGCTTGTTCGCATTGTGTTATCATAGAACTTTGTCCAGCGTTTGTCATAAATTCTTTTATATGTTCAAAAATAGAATTTTCATCGTCTTCACTTGTTTCAGAGAATTCTTGTACCCAGGCCATCAACTGGGGCCCGTTCAATACTTCATTTGTTGCTGCGAAGTTTTCAATTTGCGTATCAAAGTCATTTAATATCTTTATAAGTGCCTTCATAGAATCTTCAACGGCATTTTTCGCTTGTTTGTACGATGTATATTTCTGTGAGATCGAGTATAGAGGGTGACTACTGAGATTAGGACCATAAGCTTCTATTTCCTTAATCAAAGCCATCTGTTGATGACAATCCTGTAACTTTGTTTCTATTGATTTCAACTCGTCATTTTCTTTAACCCATTTTTCGGCGGTTTGTTGCACTTCAGGGAGTATAGTCATAAATTGTTCTCTGAAAGAAAAAAATGTAAAACATAATTTCGATTTTAGTTTAATTTATTTTGATTTGATTGATATCAATCATTAAGGTGTTCAGACGTTACGCGACCACTAACAGAAAGCCCGACAGGATCAACTAAGTGTCAGCTGCTCCTCAATCTACTGTCATGAATATTTGGAAAAGTAATATGAGCGACATTACGTTCAATTGCGGACATCTAATTAATCCTGTAGAGTTGATGAAAAAGTAATTAAACATAGGAAAAATAGTTGTGCTAAAATCGATAAGCAATAAACATTTTATGAAATATCAAACACTTTTTTTAAATATTCAGGATCAAAAGTGCTACCAGTCTTGTCAAAAACTACTTTTAACCAGTATTTTTCAGTCTTAACGCCTGCTGACCAATATTTTTTCAGCTGAAATACTTTTGGCTATACACTTTAGTTCAAAATATTCATGACTGTTCTAACAGGCCAAAAAGAGTTTTGACCGAGAAAGAATTATAATATATACAAAGATAAGGACTATTCAAAAGTTAACGATATATATGTTGTTATTTTATGTACCAGACCTTGTAAAATATGTGTATGATTATATTTTAAAGGGTTTTTTTATCAAAAAAATAAATAAAATAAGAGATATAAAGTGAAACAATAACAAAACAGTTTAATTTAAATAAGTAGCTATGGTATATAGGTAGCATATAGTAGGTATATTTTATGTTTTTTTTTTAATGGAAGAGATCACAAGCGTGCATGTGGGCATTTAGTTTGACAATGTTAAGAAGAAGTTTAGAATATAAACGACAATCTTAATTGAAACGCACATAAGTGATAATCTTGTGCCACGAGACCTTTGTCACATGCTTTTATCGCTCAACTATACGGGCTTTTACTCGAACAGCTATCGAAAGCACGTTAAAATACGTCATCGGTGTTTGTCCGTCGGACTCAGTACAGGAAGATATAAAAGCAAATTAAATTCATTTTCTACGGAACAATAAAAGATAACGCATTACTCAGTATATCAAGTAGCGCATACTCATGCAAATATAAAACAATGAAAAAACATTAATATTAAATAAATCGACAAATTTAACGATGGAATGCATCACAGGCCGTACATTTGTAAATTTATTAATTTTTTATATTGTAGATATGTTATGATTGTAGCATGAATGTATCGGCATGACCGGGGAACCACACTTTTACAAAATACTGCTTAAAATAGCAGCTTAATGCTGCTGTGTTTCGTACCGTTAGTGTAGAGAACTGAAGACCCTTTTTACTAGATACGAGATATTCTATTTTAGTCCTCAGGGTTGACCAAGATTCTGCACTTTGATTCTTAGTCGAGTAAAAATGTAGATGCTATGGGCCGTAGTATCCACTTAACATCAGGTGGATTTTGTGCTCTTTTGCTACCCTTATTCTATAAAAAAGTGTATAGATGTAGAAGAACAGAAGAAGAAGTTTATATAACGGTCTTAAGATGGACAATCACTGTATTTATACCATACTTACAGTCACAATTACTTAAACTTTATGAAATCATACTAAGAAGTGGAAGATGTTCCATATAAAAATCGTTGTTTAATATAAAACATATTTTAAACCCTAGTTACAATTTATTTTTGTTATTTTCTGTTTTTCTATTTTAAATTCTTGAAGCAATACTAAACCGAAAGTACGTTCAATTCTTTCCTTTTTATGTGGAACAATAAACCTAACCTAATATTATTTCTTTCATTTATGTCGCGTAATCTAGCCGTTTCATATACGCTTCACCATTACTCGGAATCCTTTTTGTTAGCTTTGAGCAATCAAGTTCTTCAATTTAGAGGCCATTCAGTAAGTTTCCGCGACTGTAAATACGTCAGCCTAGCCGGCAACAAAGAGGCGCAATCCAGATAGACAACGGTGTAATCTCCGGTGCAGCTTTGCATATTTCTTATCTTATTTAAGACCTATATTGAAAAAGAACGAAGACAAAGCTTTAAAGTTATCCTGTGACACTTTAAAACAGACTGATCGAAAAAGTCCCTTGTAAAATGATTACATTGTACTTCATATTCATTCTACATCTATCCGCGATTAAAATTAAAAATTCAGATGCATTCTCACCCCTAACGAATAAGATATAATGTCTCGTTTACATAAAAAAGGCTCTCAGGTTCTCCACACACCCCATACGAAAAACAGCAGTATTGAGCTTCTTTTTACGCTAGTATTCTGTGAGATCTTGGCTTTAACACGTACCTGATTAATGGTATTATTTTAAAACAAAAAAATAGGCAGGTACAACAGGACTTACGTAATCTCGTCGATGGAGTGCTCAAGCTCGCGTACTCGCACGGCGAGCATGGCACGCGCTGCGCGCACGTGTCTCATCCCGCGGCGTTTCTTCACGCCGCCCCACTCCACCAGCGGGTCGTAGACGAACGCCTCGAGCAACGTCAACAACGTCTCCCGGCCGCGGCGCATTGTACGAAGCACGTGCTCGCATGCCAAACGGAATATGCCCTGCGGACAAAAATAAATTGAATATTATGCAATTTACGTACAAATGATATAACAAGTCATGGTGTATTGCTGATGGAAACGAATCAGGGGATGGGCAGCAGCGTCTTGCTAAAAACGACCAAAAATTAAAAAACTGTGGTTGCAAGCCCGCTTGACAAACGTGCCACACTGGGAAATAAAATCTCTATGGGGCAATCTGTGGGGAGGCCTATGTTTAGCAGTGGACTTTAATATTAATAAATAATAAAAGTAATTTATAGAAAATAATATAATAATTTAATAGACTGTCACGGTAACGGTTGTTGAGTACTGCACTGTGACGAAACAAAAGAACTTTGTCACTTTTTTTTAATAAAGTTGAAAAGACAAACGAACTTAAAGTCCACTTGATGATAATTAAAAAAACAATCATCTTAACTGAATGTGGACCTTCAATGCGCCTATACAAAACACATCTGAGAAACTATGTAGATATGTAACGCAGAATAAGTAAAATTGCAATTCCTTTAATTCATTAAAGATATGGCTTAGCAAAGAACTATAGTCTTAGCGGCGACTACAATAGATCACGCTCGACTTATTGTACCTGCGTAGCTGCTCGCACAAAATATATTAACTCATAAATACACTTGTACTCATGCATAATGATTTTTTATATTTAAGCGATTAGTACACCATAACTGAAATCAATTTTTACATAACATCCTTACCATCATCACACCAACCATCTGTTATTGTTAAAATTAAATCGAAGCCCATGCATATAAAACTTCAAGATACACTGAACTCATTTTGCGTAGGTCGGACTAAAATTAATAATAAAGCTCAAAGTAGCCTGGATTAACTTTGGCATCAGAACGTCAAACATTTCATTCCCGCGTGACTATTGGTTTTTTTATTACTCAAAACGTCGAAAATAAAAAATAAGTAAAAATAAGCGCGATATAGTTTTATTTCCGAACGTTTCTTTATCTAAGAGCAAAAACTTTTTAGTAAAATAATAACCTTTAAATTATTAGAGTAACACACTAACAGTTGAGGAGCCGTGGTAGCTCAGATGGTTAGCGCAAAATCAAAATTTCACAATACGCGAGCAAACCGGGTTCGATCTCCGCCGGCACCAATGAAGTTGTTAATTGCAATTTTAAGTGCTGATTTAACACGTGCTCGGCGGTGAAGGAAAACATCGTGAGGAAACCTGCATAGCTGAGAAATAAGAAAAAAAATTTCGAAGACATGTGAAGTTCGCCAACCCTTACTGGGGCAGCGCGGCGGACGATTCCTTGCCCTAAAACCCTCTCAGAAATGAGAGGCGGCCTGTGCCCAGCAGTGGGACGTATATAGGCTGTAACTTTACTTTACTAACAGTCCACGTTATAATCAGTACCACCAGTTATGTCAATGGTGGTACCATTGACATAATATACAAAAATCTTCAAAGAAAAAAAAAACTACAGACGATCCTCTTCGAACTGAAACACAACAGTGGTACTTACTTAGATAAACGACTCCGTAGCGCAGTGGCTTAGCAATGAGTGGCTGCACTGGGGGTCGCGGGTTCGAATCCCGCACGGAACAAATATTTGTATGGCCTACAAATAGTTTTTCCGGGTATGGATGTTTGTCCTTGTGCAATTTACGTTTGTAAACTGCCCCCCCCCCCCACGATAAAAGAGAAAATCTTAGTGAAGGGATAAAGTTTTTCAAAAAAAATAAATAAAATAAAAGATTGGAACCTCCTAAATAGAAAAAAGTCCTACCACCAATCTAAACATTAAGGTAAAAACGTCTCTTCAAATAACCAAAATTCCTCGTAGAAGACACTATGTTCCATCATGTCATATTTATAGGGTCTATAAATATGACACGAAGGAACTAGGTTTAGGTACTAAAGCTCTATTATAAATAAATAAACTTATGCGTAAATAAAATTTGTAGAGCTGCATAATTGTATGAAACATAGACAATCTATGAGGCGCTGGGAGCGATGCCTTCATTATTTAAAAAAAATATTTCATTAAAATTTTATATATTAATGTTGTAGCTTAGAATCTCTCATTGTGGCAGCGGGTACGGGATTGACTACAATATCAATGATAAATACGATATCGATGATAGGTAATTTAGGTAATGCTTGTAGTTTATAAGCGCAGCTGTATTGTGGCAGCAGTACTGACGGATCAGCTCGACTGGATAAGGACCACAGCACAGTAAAACAGAATAATGCTGTTGTTTCTGATGTAGTGAGACTATAGAGTACCAGACCCTTTTTACTGATAATTCCACCTTAAAAAATCCACAAGAACATTTAGATTCTTAATCGATGATAAATGTGAAATATGTGCTCATTAGTCATCCTTACATATATAAAATATTAACATCATACTAGCTCTCAAGTTGGAAAGAATTATAGTAAGCTCAAATCCAATTTACACATTTGCATTAAAAAATCAAGGAATTCTCAAAACATCTGAAACTTATTAAAAGACAACTTTAAATAAAACAACACTAAACGAAATGGTGCCACGATTTTTTGCCTTTTTTAAAACGAGACACAAAAACAACTCGTTTGTAAATTACATTATTATTTACTAATGCTGCATTTTGAATAAATAATAAATAATTTAACTGGAAAAAAGAAATGAAGCAACAATTAACGAGACGACGACCATTTTTTTTTGCCTTTTTTAAAACGAAACACAAAGGATTAACTCGTTTCTAAATTACATTACAATTTACTAATGCTGTATTATGAATAAATAAATTATTTATCACCAGTGCTGTCATCCGCATAACAATAAATGTTACGGGTATGCAGCATATCATTGATATGCAGAAGAAACAGCGTTGGCGATAGCACGCAGCCCTGTGGAACACCAGCATTAATAGGCTTGCAATCGGAGCTTGCACCGTCTACAACGACCTTGATGCTCCGATCTGCAAGAAAGCTGGTGATCCAATCGCACAATTTCTCGGGAAGCCCATAGGAAGGGAGCTTCGAAAGAAGCGCTTTGTGCCAAACCCGATCGAAGGCCTTCGCAATGTCCAAACTAACGGCCAATGCCTCCCCCTTGAACTCTACTGCCTCCGCCCATCTGTGAGTGAGGTAGACCAGAAGATCACCAGCTGACCGACCACGGCGAAAACCGTATTGGCGGTCACTAATCAGCTGGTGATCCTCAAGGTACCTCATGAGCTGGCAGTTTACAATCGACTCCATTGTTTTGGAGAACAAGGAGGTGATGGCGATTGGCCGGTAGTTGGACGGGTCTGAGCGGTCGCCTTTTTTAGGGATCGGGTGGACGAAAGCCGTCTTCCATGATTTTGGGACTACGCCTAGGGAGTAGGAGTACCGGAAAAGACGCGTTAAAACCGGTGCCAACTCTGGAGCACACGTCCTCAGCACAATTGGGGGGATTCCGTCAGGCCCACTCGACTTGTAGATGTCCAGGGAGAGGAGTGCTTTGCGAACCGAGCGCTGTGTGAACTGCACTTCCGGCATGGAGCACTCACACCGCGGGATGGTCGGCGGCGTACTCCCCCCGTCATCGAGAGTCGAGTTAGACGCAAAGAAAGAGCCTAGAAGATCGGCTTTCTCCTTTGCAGTATGGGCCAGTGAGTCGTCCTCCCTGTGCAGAGATGGAAGAGATGGCTGACAGAAATTCCCCTGGACAGCCTTGGCGAGAGACCAGAATGCACGGGTTCCAGAAGGAAGGCGAACTAGTTTCTCGACAATTCTGCCTATGTGCTCTGACTTTGCCTTGGCAATGACTCTTTTGAAGGACCTAGAGGCGGAACTATACTTCTTTTTTAGAGCGCTGGTGTTTACATCCCGGGACGCTGATGCATCAACCCAGGCTTGGTAGCACTCCTGCTTATAGCATGATGCTATTTTACAGGAGCGACCAAACCATGGCTGAGACTTGCCTCCAATGGGCACCACAGAGGAAGGAATAAATAGTTCCATACCCTGAAGTACCACATCAGTAACAGAATCCGCAACAACGTTGGGATCATCCGGCAAGAAGCAAACCCGCCCCCAAGGGTAGGATGCAAAGAAAGACCGCATCCCATCCCAATCGGCTGACCTATAGTGCCAAACACGGCGGCAGCCTGCAGAATGCAACCGCGATTTCAGCGTGAGTGGCACAACACTCCGGACCAGACAATGGTCCGAGGAGCCTAAAGGGGGGTCGACGGAAATCTGATATCCGTCCGGGTGAGAGGTCAGCAGAAGGTCCAACAGGGAAGGTGCATGATCCTCCACATCAGGAATCCGCGTAGGCGAAGTAACCAGTTGTGTCAGACCATATGCCAATGCAAAATCATGAACAGATCTCCCCGCATGATCGGTTAAACGTGAACCAAGCCATTCGGCGTGATGGGCGTTAAAGTCGCCGAGGATCACGATCTCTGCGGAGGGGATCTGCTGTAGCAACGAATCTGCAGCCATTTGGACGTGGTCGAAGAGTCGGTCTGTTTCGGCATTACCGCTATGGGACCTATAGAGGCACCCGTAGACGCGCGGATGGTCGTCGCTGTCTACGCGTAGCCAAAGGATGGACAGGTCCGAACCTTCAAGTCTGCCGAGGCGTCGAGAACAGATGTCCTCTCTGACGTAAACGCAAACTCCAGCCTGAGGCACAAAGGAGTGTTCCAGTTTGTACCCCGGGTAGGAGAGATACGAGACATCAGCCGGAGAGGACACCTGCGTCTCGGTCAGAAAGAGCAGAGCCGGCCTCGCCGTCTCGAGATGGTAGTGGACGGCGTTTAGGTTAGAGTGAAGTCCCCTGATATTGCAGAAATTCACGGACAGCGTGACAGGGGTCGCCTTGGTTTTGTTGCTCCGTTTTCCCCCGAGCAGTTGTAGTCTTGAGCGGAATTTTGCCCCCCCAGAATACGCGGGGCAGCCTGAGCACCCACGCTCAGAAGTGGAGAAACATGGTCGTGGATGCTCAGCGAGGGATTCTCCAGGGGTGCTGGTACCCTCCTGGGGTAGTCTATCATTATTTAATTCCGCTACCATGTTGATGGGGGGGGGGGGGGGGGATTTGGGCCTCCGGCCACCTGCACTCACCAGACGAAACGCGGAAGCAGAGCTTCCACTTCACGCCGGTATTCTGTGAGGTCATGGTACCACCCCGGTTTGAGCCGGCCCATACGTGCAACAGCAAAGCTGCCGCGTGGCTCTACCACATATTTATCATTCTTCCTTTATTTGTTCCCCGCGACATCGCCCGCGTGTAAGTTTGGGTTCTAATTTTTTGCGCGAATCCCTAATTCTTTTTCTAAAATAAAAGTAATTTAGCCTAAGCCTAAAGTAAGCTTAAGTACATTTAGCCTAAGTTACTTCTTATAACATCAGCTATCTTCCAGTAAAAGTCCCGTCAAAATCGCTCCAGCCGTTTTGGAGATAAGCCCAAAAAAACAGACAGTCAGATACAAAAATAAAAAAAGTGTTTTTGTTATAAGTAGGTGACATAAATAGTATACTCGTGCAGCCCCAGCAGACAAACGTTATAAGAAAACGTGACGCTTTCGTTTTTTAATACCGTAATAATTTTCTTTAGGTACTACGTCGACAAAAAAGTTTAACTTCAAAATACATGTAAATACCATATCTCATATTACCTTGACCAAATTCTCCGGTTCAAAGATCCAATAAACATAAAATGTAAATAGTTGCATCAAGTAGCATTTGCAATTTACGGACACTGAAATGCACACCCTTCTGCGATGAGATATTTCAAGTTTTCAAGTGGAGTAACCTCTCGAAAGATCTCTACTGGCGCACAGATGCCAGCGTTCACAGCAACTGCGTAAATGAAAGAGAAACAATCGAGCGCTTTCAATGGAAACGTAGATTTGCACTCCTCGCGTTTTAAAAATACAACTTAAATTGTTTTAGCGTTTTTCTTAAATAACTGAATATAACTTCATTAATTAGAAAGTAATTGTCTCGGTTACAAAAACCAACATTGAAGAATTTTGAGAGGATACAAAATCTCAGCGGTGTTTTATTCAAGATTGGATAGAGTTTTCATATACACTTTTAAATATATTCAAAATCCAAATCATATTTTATTTTAAAAGTACTATCAAACTATTAACATTAGTAATACAATACTAATATTTGCTAATAATAATTAAGTCCTCCGGGCCGAATTTCGGTCACGGCTCACGGCGGATAGTTTCAATGAAGACTGGACTCCGCAAGACGCAGGACAAGATTATAGCGCCCAAGTGTCTTGCGCAAGCATAGGTGAACTCTCTATTCCCTCTTTCTCATAGTGCGGTAGGACCAACGGCTTAACGCGCTTTCATAGGCACGGGGGTGAAAGACCGCTAATTTCTCCGGGCTGCTACTAAGAATTTCTTGATAGAAAAACAAAATAGCTGGTTTTTTGGCCCAACCCAGAATTAGAAACCGGGACCCCATGGTCAGTTAACGCGTTTACGCAGTAGACCAAGGAAATAGTCAAAGCAATATTAATTATTATTAAGTGTGTTTGTTTGTAAGTTGTGTCGAAAGTATATACGGTACTTCTGCGGTAAGTATATACGTATTACGGGAAGTCTGCAGTCTGTGAAGACGTACAGGATCGCCCCCGTCACTACATCAGATTTGATAGACCACAAATCCTCGCTAAACACCGATTCCTTCCAAGGATGATTCGCGAGGCTATTGAAATAAAAAAACAACCTAATTTCAGTAGAGAAGATGGCTGGGCACTACCATCTGCTTGGGATCGTATAACTAATAAAATTAAATACCAACCCAAGCATACAACTGCAAGACTTCACGATACTATAAGTTCATACTGTGTTGATCGAAACAAAAATTAATATGTAATTTTAATCTGTGGGTAACCGCGGTTGACTATGACATCTGGACGTTGAACACCTCAGACCCCCGTGACTATCGAGTGCTGTAAAGTGTTCGAAACGTCGGGAATATAAAAAAGTTAATGTACGCAATAAAATCCGTAAAAACTAATTTTATTAAAATGCTTATAACCCTTAACCGACGAGCATGTATGCGTAGATATATGGATGAGAAGGAGGCGAAAGAGGTGTGTCAGGATCGTGCCAAATGGAAGTCCGTAGTCTCTGCCTACCCCTCTGGGTGACAGGCGTGAGTGTTTATGTTTTATGTTTATGTTTATGCTTATAACAATTTTATTTTTCTATGTCTGTTTGTTTCGACTAATCTCCAAAATGGCTGGACTGATTTTGCTGGGACTTTAAGAGCCCAGTCTTTCAGAGCAAAACAGAAAAATTGCGTTCTGGTGACACATCTACACCCTCCCTGCCCCGCCACTTCATGTACCGCCACCGCAGTTATCTTTCTGGCCGTAGCGTGGAAAGTAGCTCTACTAAGATTTTCCAGTATCAATTTATCTAATATACAGGATTATTGATAATTAGCTAACAAATTTTCACATACAGATTTTCTACCTCGTATCTATTTTTGTTCCATGCTTTTATTACAAAATTCGTTACACAAAAAAAATATATTTTAAGTTTGTATAATTTTTGTTGTTTTGTTGAAAAGGTTTCTAAAAGATAATCATCTAGAACCTGTATAACATGTACTCGTATTATTGATTATTCAAATGAATCTGGCAAGTGCTAGAATGAGTCGTGCACTGAGGGTTTCGTAATAAGTCGATGACACTATCGAAAATCCGTCAAGTACGTCAAGTAGTTCTAAATACTAAAATAGATTAAAAAAAACTCAAAATAATTTCTATATAAGTACAAACAGTCCACTATCACACATATTTATAGTTTCTCATTAAAGTATAATGTAACTTTGTATAGCATTTACCTATATGCATGAATTACTATTCTTGTACAGCAGCATCGACGGACGACTTAGCGCTTTTTTTTAATTTATTCGCAATGGCTTGAATGATGTATGGAGGGTCTTTGATTGGCATCGAGCGTTCCATGCGAGAATCAATTAGCTCAGGAAGCTAAAGAGGAAGAAAAATGACGTCCAATTTTTTTTAGATTTTGACGTTTCTGTGATCAGCATGACAATTTGCGAACATTGCGCTAAGTCTCCTATTTGACGTCCGTATATTGGACGTCGTAAGCAGTTTGACGCCACATTATATCCAAAATTGGCCATAGTGGGCGTACAATAAATTACGGGATGCTGAGGATATTACTTAATAGTTTACTTGTAGTCTACGTGTATTACTGAATAGTTTTCGTATCTAAAAATGTCATTAACTCGACATCAGCAGCTACCGGTAACAAGGAAATCTCTAGTTGAAAATCAAAAAGACGAAATTTTCCTTATGACACTTAAAAATTAAATTAAAAAAGTATTTCTATAAAAACATAATGTACTTTTTTTTAAAAAAAAGGACATTAACCACTCGTGGTAAGCTTAAATTGCTTGTGTTACGAGTGGTTCACGCCAGTAGTCGAATGGTGGATTCGAACCCACGACCTTTTTGAGTTCGCGGTCCGCTCCCTGCCATTAGACTACTGTCGCTTGTAAACAAAACATCATGTGCAATCCAAAAATGTATAATACTTCTATATTTCCTTGAAGAACTTACATAATATGTAGGTAGGTAGGTAGGTTTTCTGGTACAAGCATATTTTTTACGTTTATGGTCCATATCGAAATTAAAAGTTATAAAACAAATACAAAATGATTTATAAACCCTTAAAGAATTATATGCAAAAAATAATAAAGTAGAGAAACTTTCAATTCGTAACAATGCGCAACCAAGATTAGGGAAAGAGATAGAAAGAGGAATGTTAGAGCGAGAGGAAGTGCAAAAATTTGGCACAGACAAGACGTCTGAACGCTACAGCCGCTCAGCGGCTACTAAGGAATATTGCCCGCAATTATTGTTTATAAAGTCAATATTTTATAGGTCGATCGAAATAATTATTAATTTTGAAATAAAGTGGTTTAAATTATTATTTTTAATATTTGTCTAATTAAACACCTGCCCTTGAGAAAAAAATAATTATAGCATAAATATTTTCAGCTATTGCTATGAAACAAATAGTTTTTTATGAGGCGAAAACAGCGAAATTTAACGAAATTGAGACCTCTTATTTAAGACAGTGAAAGATATTTAGAAAAAAAGAAACAGCGCATTTTGGAGATGAAGATGTTTAGCTATTAACGCGCTGAATAGATTTCGCCTTTTTATTATCGATTGCCTTATAATGGTACACGAACAAAGCTCGAAATTGCGTTGGGTGCGAGAGAGCTCTATTTACCGTTTGATTTATCTAACATAGACCACATAGATGAACCAAAAAAAAAATTTTGCCATTACTTATAATCTGGGTATTTATGTGTTATCAAAATATTTTACTCTGAAACAATAATTTGCTGTAAAAAAAGAAATCAAAGTGGCGCTAATGATTCGATGTGAGTCAACTTTAAAAGACTGTAGCCTTAATGTTCGATCGTTGTTCGTCATAAAGACAAACGAGTGAGGCGCAACAGTTACTATTAAAGAACTTGTAAGAAGTAAGAAAGAAGTCCGCATATAAAAATGAGGAGAATTTTCTGCTAATAAAAAACTTCAATGTTTTAAAATATCATTTACTACCGCATATAATACAGTACAGTTTTTTACGTGGTAGAGCCATGTTGCAGCTATATTTTGTTGGAGCAAGAATGGGTCGGCTCTACCTTGGAAGGATCACGCTCTGACAGAATACCAGCGTGAAATATCAGCTTAATGCTGATGTGTTCGTATAGTGAGTATAGATGTCCGGAGATCTTTTGACTCGATACGAGGCGTTCCATCTTAGCCCTCAGGGATGACCAACGCAACTGAATTTTGGTTCTTAATTGAGGTTAAATGTAGATGTTTATGGGCCACAGGCCACAGCTCTACTCACCATGGAGTGGAGTGGGTGTTCGTTTGTTACCCTTATCGTACAAAAAAAATATTGGTCGCGTTATTGTGACGTAGAACATATTAATTTAATTTAATTTTCGGTCTGTGCAAGTTTGCATCGTGTTTTAGAGTATACCATTCAATTGGAATACGAGGGTGGATTGAAAAGTACTCGGCCTAACACAGATCCATTCAATTCTAAAAATCAAATCTACCCACATTATTTAGTTCAGTTCAGACTAGTTCATTGTGTGAAGTTCGAAACGTGTGCGATAATTAGTTGTGATTTTATAAATTTATTAACAAAGTAATCGACATAATTTCCGCGAATGAAGCAAATCGAGCAGCGTGCCGTCATTAAGTACCTCCATAAGAAGGGGCTATCATCAAAAGCCATCCATGATGACATGGTCAGTACATTAGGCGATTGTGCTCTGTCATATTCATCCGTCAAAAAGTGGATAGCAGAATTTAAGCGTGGTAGAGAGAGTGTGAAAGATGAACCCCGCTCCGGAAGGCCTTCGACGTCAACTACTGACGAAAATATTAAAAAAGTACTTGATTTAATAATGGGAGACCGCAGATTAAAAATTAGAGAGATAGCCGAGATTACAGGCATCTCTTATGAATGAACTCAAAACATCATTGTCAACGAGTTGGGTTTCCACAAGGTGTCTGCGAGGTGGGTTCCGCGACTGCTTTCAGTTGAACAAAAAAGGACGCGATTGACTATTTCACGCGACTGTTTGGAGTTATTTGAAGCCGACGCAGATGATTTTTTGAATCGTTTTGTTACTATGGACGAAACATGGGTTCATTACTGTACACCGGAAACAAAACAACAATCAAAACAGTGGAGAAGACCTGGTTCACCACCCCCTAAAAAGGCTAAGTCGATTTTGTCGGCAAATAAGGTGATGGCTTCAGTATTCTGGGACTCGAAAGGTGTGATTATGATTGATTATCTTGAAAGGGGTCAGACTATAAACTCTGATTACTACTGCACCTTACTACGTCGTTTACGAGAGAAAATAAAAGAAAAACGTCGAGGAATGCTCAGAAGAAAAGTCCTGTTTCATCAAGATAACGCCCGTGTTCACACGTCAGTACAGTCAATGGCTGAAATTCACAACTGTGGCTTTGAACTGTTACCGCATCCGCCGTATTCACCTGATCTGGCACCATCAGACTTCTTTCTGTTCCCTAACCTAAAAAAGCACTTGGGAGGTCAAAGATTTTCGACAAACGACGAGGTCAAAGCAGCTGTAGACTCATATTTTTACTCTAAGGAAGAATCATTTTTTTTCAACGGTCTAAATGCTTGGAAGGGGAGGTGGCAAAAGTGTATTGAACTTGATGGTGATTATGTAGAAAAATAAAAATATAACTGATTTAGTATGTGTTTATTTTCTTGGTTAGGCCGAGTACTTTTCAATCCACCCTCGTATCATCCTATCCGTAGCCGTCGAGACTTACACGTGCTATCATTATAAAACATACATATACATATAAACTGTAAACGTTTTGAGTATCTTGTAACTCGCGAAACTTATTGCCAGACCACGATCGTGTCAATCGCAAATTCTTAAAAACACTTCTTATTTCTAAAGTTGATTTGGTGTACCCTTTACTGTACGCCGACCAGTCTCAACGGAGACAAGACATCTGCGCAGGAGAATATTATATTGCACGAGTGTATGCACAAACACAGGTGCACCCTCTATTTCTTTATCGGATTATTTATATTTTTTTCACTATATTTCTCAATCGGACACAACCGGAGAGATCAGGCGCAGTTCAATGGCTCACTAACGACTACATCATTATTCCAATATGGGGTGAAGGTCAATTGACGGGAATAACTTATCTGCAAATGATACGTTCCGTCATAGACACAATGTTGGGAAACATTCCTCTGAGCCATCTGCAAGGAAAGTTTTCCCCGCCTGTCGGAATTCCAGCAAATTACGAACGTCTTTAAATTCGGTGATAGGTGGTCAGGTCGCGGTGCATCTGTGAACTGGCCGGCGAGATTACTAGACTCAACACCTCTAGACTTTTACTTTTGGGGCGGATTAAAACGATTAGTGTACAAAGAAAAAGCAGGAAGTGTTAGTGATTTAAAGCAGCGTATAATAGAAAAAAGTTATAGAGATACGCTTCGAAATTTAACAAACAATTTACAGAGACGTGCTAGTTTGTCTATAGAATGTAACGGTAGGCATTTTGAACAATTACTGCGATATCGCTAAAAAGTTAAATAACAATAATACATACATACATACATATAATCACGCCTCTTTCCCGTAGGGGTAGGCAGAGACCACTTCTTTCCACTTGCTACGATCCTTACATACTTGTTTCGCTTCGTCCACTTTCATTATTCCCTTCATACATGCTCTACGGTTTAGGGTACTCTTAACTGGCCTTTTTTCAAGACGTCCCTAATTTGGTCTAGAAAAGTCCGCCTAGGTCTACCCCTTCCAGCACTTTCATTCACACTCGCCTTATACACTTTTTTCGTCAATCGTTCTTCATTCATTCTCTCGATGTGGCCAAACCATCTCAGCATACCTTTCTCAATTTTTGTCACTACATCTTCTTTCAGACCACAACGTTTCCTTATCTCACTATTTCTTATCCTGTCACTCAGTTTAACTCCTATCATACTTCTTAATGCTCTCATCTCAACTGCATTTATTCTACTTTCATGTTTCTTCTGCCATACCCAACTTTCACTTCCGTACATGAGTGTCGGAACCAACACCCCCTCATGCCAAACGAGCCTTGTTAGACACCTTCCGACTGCTCATAAAGGAGTGCAAAGCTCCATTCACCATGTTTCCTGCATTCACTCTTCTTTCGATATCACTCTCACACTTTCCATCTCTTGTAAACTTTGACCCCAGATACACAAACTCTTTCACCTGTTCAATTTGTTCATCTTCAATCACGATATTGCAGTCTGTCACTGCCTCATCTTTTTCAAACACCATCACTTTCGTTTTCCTTACATTCATCTTCATTCCCTTTCTAACAAAAGCTCCACTCATAGCAGTTACCATCTTCTGCAACTCCTCGGCCAAAGACGCAAGTAATACTTGGTCATCAGTATAGAGAAGACATTTGACGAGTAACTCATTCATTCTCAACCCACTTTCATTCTCTTTTAAATCTGTCAAACAATTGTCCATGAACAGATTAAACAGCCACGGTGACGCTACACATCTTTGTCTAACACCTTTTTAACAACAATAATATATTATATAAAGAAATATCAATTAGTGTAGTGTTTATTCCGATCTTTAGAATACGCCTAAAGGGTTGCAATATGTGGTAGGCTTAAAAATTATTATTAGAAACTATTTATAAATTCATTATAAATCGAGATAAAATTTAACATGTAATTCTACTCAACTACAGCATATTGGACGGTCCCCAGTCCGTAAAAGCACAGTATAAATAATAGTACAAGAACAGAAGAATTTCTCTCTTTTGTAAATTAGTATCAATGAGTGTACACACGTGCTACTAATGAGCACTTGCTCAATAAAAGCATGCTTTCGTGCTAGTAATGAGCACGTCTGCCCGTACCTTAATACTTTGCACGCCTCAGATGCGGCCTTCGTTAAAATAGCCTACCGATTGTTGCGGCGCACGTATTAAATCAAAATGCACCTTACGTCCGCGTGCGAGAGTCTATCACTTAGCCCGTTACACGCCTTTATTAACGCCGCTCCTACTGTAGGGTTTGGTGTTGAAAACAAATTCAATCCTTCGATATGAGTAGGTAGAAGAATACAACGAGGTGTTTTGCAATGTATTAGTAATTTGCTGACAATAAGAACAATATTGCTTAATATGAGGAAGGTTAGTATGCAACATCGAGAAATATTAAAATTATAACAACATTAACGTCTATGAAACTCAGATAATTTTCCTACTTAACTAAGACGACTCCGTGGCGTAGTGGCTTAGCAATGAATGGCTGTGCTGGGGGTCGCGGGTTTGAATCCCGCACGGAACAAGTATTTGTATGGTCTACAAATAATTGTTCTGGTTCTGGATGTTTGTCCTTGTGCAATTTATGTTTGTAAACTGCCCCCACGATACAGGAGCAAATCCTAGTGTTGGGGTAACGTTTAAAAAAAACTTATCATTTTCTGTTTAACATTAAAATATTTAATATAAGGTACTGTAAAATATTTAAGGCCATTAACGTTGTAAGCGAAAAAATCGAAAATTGCGAAGCTGTGGTCGGGCCGCTGGTCAAATAATAAATCCGTTACTAAGGAGCCAGTAACTAGATACCTAATTATCTAAATCTATCTGTAAATTACAATATTTTATCTTTCGGTATCCTTAGGTTCCTTTGTTATTGAAGCACCTGTATGCGAAGCAGCATCTTTTGAATTTTTGAGAGGCCTTACTTTAATATAAACTCAAAAATAATAAATAAACAAATAATATTTCTTCCTTAAGCACAGACCACCGTAACAACTTTTTGTGTCAATATTTATCTATTACAATTATAGAAATAAATGTAATGAAAGATAACCAACCACAAGCAGGCATGCCGTGTCCCTTTTACTTACACTCCATTTACTGAATAAACAATGTTTGTGTCTACACGGACGATTCAAAAGAACAATAATATGCAAAAAAAAATTTTATGCTCACAGATATCGTATCCATTTCGAAGTAACACTGAAATAATAATGAGCAGAGAAATACCTCGGGAGTTATGAAATATTCAATGCAAGCACAAAGCGATTTGATCGAATTATGTAATAGACCGGTGCTCGTTTACTTAGTATAGAATTGAGACAACTGAAAACAACGACGACAAAAAACAATAATTTAATAATGATACAAGTCGCGTGATAGAATGTTCTATCAGTTATCATTTACTAATTATGTCATCAAAAATATATCTTTATGTTATATTCAATTACTTTTTAAAACAAAAGTATTTTTATTTATTGTGTTATTTTAGTCTTATTGCTATATGGCCGGCCCATTGCTACTTCAGTTAACTGATCCCTTGGACTATGTCGGTCACTTGGGTTCTACCGCGAATATCCTCATTTCTAAGTTTTTGAAATTTGGCTGGTTATTGCAAAAAAAACCTATAAACATGTACTACCTGACGGAGGATGAGTTGTCCTACCCTTGTCGGTAAGTGGTGCGATAAGTTTCCTTACAAATTTTCTCAGGACTTTTTACAGGGTAAATATAAAATTCATTTAGCTCTCAATTTATTCAAAATTCAACCGCAGCGCGCGCCACCTATTGGAAACAGATTTTGTTATTATTTTTGGTTCTAAAAAAGTAAAACTAACATTGTACTTTGTGAACATGAGTTGTTTTGGTCCAAGCTACACCATTCTTAAGTTATTTAACTACAGTGCCACCTATCGGAAAGCACAGCTACGAATCGTCTCGACAGAACAAATATATTGTGTGAACAATCATCGATCAAGTTGTTGATATGGTACAAGTTCATTAACAGAAGCACCAATAAAATTACTAAATCTGAACCCTATAGGCGGTTAGGTTAAAACTCATAACATAAACACTCACGCCTGTCACCCAGAGGGGTAGGCAGAGACTACAGACTTCCATTTGGCACGATCCTGACACACCTCTCTCGCCTCCTTCACATCCATACACCTACGCATACATACTCACATACATACTCGTCGGTTAAGGGTACTCCTAATTTGGCCCGTTTTCAATAAATCGCCAATTTGGTCGATAAATTTTCGCCTAGGACGTCCTTTTCCGACCTCTGCCATTCACTTCTGCATAAATTTTCTTTGTCACTCTTTCCTCATTCATTCTTTCCACATGACCAAACCACCGAAGCATTCCTTTCTTAATCCTGGTCACAACATATCTTGCAAACCACACTCTTCTCTTATTACACAACACACCAGAAATGTAGGCTGTACAAACACTTGTTCAGCACGGGATTCGAATCCGCGGCCCCGCAACACAGCACCCCAGTTAAATACTTATCCACTGTAAAAACTAAAAATTACTAATATCAAATCCATTTCCGACGGTCTAGGTCTTACAGCATAATTGTACAACAGTCTTTTATAATAAAATACATAACAAAAGCATAAAAGTCAGGCAAATCCATTTTAACATTTTTCTGCTTGATCGTTAAACTACAGAGCTACGACGTAGCAGTCTACGTAGCATACTTCAAAGATAGTCTGGAAAAGTAATATAAACCAGCTTGTGAACTTCAGAACGTAAAGTAGCGTAGGGTATTATTACATTTTACATTCTACAAGCTATATTACCCAATATAAAAGGTTCATAACCGTGACTGTAACAGACAATAAAATCATATTCTGTAAGCAAAGTAAATATTTGTAAACATACATCGATAAAATTTATTGACGTCTGTTATTAACATGTAGACGCAAGCAGCAAGGCAGATATTTAAACAAAATGGCGCATTTAAATTAATTTTGACAAAAATGCAGTCACCTTATTTTCAATTATTTTTAAGAAATATATACTCATATGGGCAGAAAGGAATCAATATTGTACAATAAAATACTAAACATTTATTTATATAACTCTATTAATTTACAGAGTTATATCACGGCATTGGTATGATTCCAAATTGTTACAGTATAGTCTTATAAAGACCTAAAAGCTACTTCTTTTAATTAATACAGTAATTTAAAAAATATAGTAGTTCCTTTTGTTAGTTTCTTTACTCATTATGTGGTAGTGGTTAGCTACAGTCGTACCCGGTAGTAAGTGGTGATGTAGACCTAAACGGTAAATTACTACTGTCTTAGCGTAACAAAAGCTTATCTTGCCTTGAGGACGCCTAGATTGTAATGGTAAACGTAAACACAGACGACAGCGGATTATTCCACTCATTTACTAGACACATTACAAAAGACGAAGCATACCATTTGCTTCAAATGCATGGACAACAAAGGTTTCAATACCCGCCGACCAGCTGATTGTCGAAAGGAGGAAAGGCTCAGCAGAAATTTTGCCACGTAATTTCTACGCACACTCTCCCAAATTCATTATACAGGATGCCGACAGGCTGGAGCTATTCTGCACCTGTGCTCGAGGCTGTCAATATTGATTACAACCAAATCAAGGTTACCAATATGCCTCTTAGCACGTCCCTTGACTAAGTCCAAGAAGATGTAGGTAAAAATAGTTCTATAATTTAATAATAACGTTATACGAAAAATTATCTTAATCGCGTAATAGACTCAGTGATAATAGCGGACAGCTCCGTCAAACGACGTGACAAAAACTAATGATAACTGAAATTCAATCTATTTTTATATATAGGTCAATGCTTGACAACAAATCCCGCTTGGTTGAATAACGAATTAACTTGGTAAAACGTGTTAGCGCAACAAACGATCTACTTTTACATTTCCACATAATACTAAGCATTCAAACAGTACAAAAATAAATCGTTATGTTGCTTTTCTAGCCCATTTCATCATCAATATCACAGCTTTTCTCAAGTCCACTTTTGAACATAGCCTTCCCACAAGTAATACTACAAAGAACGGTCTTAAAGCACCTGCATCCTTCGACTTCCTAATATTTATATAATAGGTCTTTACCTATGAAATTGCTGGCCATTTAAAATCAAAATAATTTTTGTTTGGCTAATAATTATAATTTCAAATATATTTTATTTCAAAAACATGGAATTCCTTTTAAAAAAATTATTCATTTGTTTATTGATTAGCGTCATATTTAGATCTCATTTAAATATTTTTTGTCATCACGGATACCTTAAAAATTCTAATAACTATGGAATACTAGTACCGTCAAGGCAGCAGGACAAACGGCACGCAACATTAACGTCGTTTCTGGAGTGAAAACTTCAAATGAACGCACCACCTGTTATTGGTTTGCCCGCTTCCGTTCTGGAAATTTCGACCTGAAAAATGAACCCCGTGGTTGTTCTAGTAACTTTGGTCAACAATAATGAATTAAAGGCGATTGTGGAAGCTGCTGATACGGCTTAATTAGCAGCAGCTTTCGACGTTAACATCAAAACAATATTGCTCTATTTGCGTCAAATTAGCAAGGTAAAAAACATATGTACAAATGATGGCCCACGAACTCAATGACGCCAATGATCGAAATACGCGTCGAATTGCTCAACAGGCACACAAACGAAGGAATTTTGATCCGCAGAAAAACAAATTTTGTTTGACAATCGCAAGCGCTCTGCCAGTTAGTTGCATTGGCGTTTGCACCTAAACAATGCCCTAAACGAAAACTTACCCGTAGAAAAGATGGAGATGGGCACTGCTTGGTGGCCTAGCGCTGGTGTGATTTATCACAGCTTCTTACCCAATGGGATGAGCATTACTGCAGATGTGTACTAAGAACTGAACGCAATTATAGATAAGCTCATGCACTCAAGCACGTCTCCAACCAGCTTTGGTCAATCGACCCTCCCCGCTGCTCCTGCACGACAACGCGCGACCTCATACTGCACAACAGACAGTCTCCAAGTAGCAAGAGCTGGGGTTAAAAGCTCATCCGCCGCACTCACCAGAACTTGCGCCTACAGACTTCTTCTTTTTTCAGAATTTAAATACCTTTTGGCGGGAAAAAATTCAATACCCCCGCGACAGTACAAAATGTTACAAAACCGTATCATAAAAATTTTGTATAACTATGACTTTTTAACACCAACTAAAACAATATATAAGGAAACTAAACTGTTGAACGTTACTCAACTTTATACATATAGCACATGTATACTAATTAATCGACACACAACTCACGTTTTTAACAAAGAAGCAAACAAACAAATACATAACACGCCGAGGTAGTCACCTTGTATTGCCGCCTATAAGAACAAACTATGGTAAAAATAATATAACGTATAAAGGAGCACAGTTATACAACAAACTACCTAAATTTGTAAAGGAGGCGAAATCTTTGAATGTTTTCAAACAGAAGTTACTTGCCTACCTGTATTCACAACAGCTAAATACCTAACCTTAATCATTATTAAATAAAAATATAAAAACATTATTAAACTTGGACCACCACCTTATAGTTTGAATAAACAACAAAGTTATTCGCTTCTTAAAAGCGACATACAACGAAGTTATTTATACCACTAAAAATTGTTATTACTAAGTTTATATAGTAATTGTTCTCATGTAAGTGACTATTATCTTATTGAGAAATAAAAATCTTTAAACCGAATTGCTCCAGAACCCGATAACAAAAAGGAGGAAGTCTATACCCAGTAGGAGGACGTATTAAGGTTGTAAGTTTAAGTTAATTTTACTTTATTCAGATTGAAGCGAAGAGCCCACTGCGCTGCTTTATTTGTATTGTTGATGAACTTCACATATCCACGAATTATACTTTATTTTTCGAGCATGCAGGGGTCTTCGCGAGGCTAACCTTCAACGCCGGGCGTTTGGTAAATACGCGATTAATATTACATTAACAATTTTAGAATTGGCGGCGCCTGCGATCAAATACAGGTTGCTCGCGTGATTGAATAAGAATTTGTCGAAGACCCTGCAGCTAACTGCCACAGTTTTACTATTGTGTAAATTTTATCATGGTCTTATACCTTTAACAGGTACAGCTCATCAACAGAAGCTTCAACAAACACAACATCAGCATCCTTAGAACATCTTTTTTTTAATACTTTATTGCAAAAACACCTTCAACTAATGGTTTGCAAAGGGCAGTTTTAGTGCTCGCCCTCGCATTCTCTACCAGTCTTATTTTGTAACATTTAAAAAATTAAAAAAGCACTAAAATTTAGTTGTTATATCACAAATGTAGATGGCAAAAATGGAAACACTCCTCTTGTATTATAGAGACGTTTTGCATATACAATATAGACGTTAGGCCATAGAAATACTCTTTCTGTGCGATATTCGAACCCGCGGCCTGCAGTGCCGCAACCGTCAAATCAACTACTGCTTGTATCAGTTTTAATTAACACAAATCAATCTTCATCCGACAACTGATTCCCCTGTAAACAATGTCGGCTCAGCAAAGTTAAAGCGTATTGTGCAAGCAAATGGAATTATTGGATTTCAAGCGCACTGCACAAACTGAGCCGACAAAGGCAAACGTCAGCTTCGATCTTGATGCCTGCACGAATGCGAGACGCTAGAACTAGAACAAAGAGCTACTCTATTATACTATTGTTTATGAATTGCCAATAATGCTATAAACTTGGTAAGCCATGCTGCAACCATATTAGAGTTGAATTACGAATGAGTCGGATCGACAAAGAATATACCACGCTCTCTCACAGGATACTAGCGTAAATAGTATTACTGGAAACTAGGATTTACATATTAGGTCAGGGCTAACGACACATCTACATTTTGATTCCTTATCGGTGATATATATATATATATATATATATATATATATATATAAATATATATATATATATATATATATATATATATATATATATATATATACACATGTAACAAAAACCCTGTGGTTCCCGTTAACTGCGTTATCAGAATCAGTATCCAAACATATAGAAATAATTTTTTTAAATAAAATTTATAAAAAAATAAGAATTTGCAAATTGTATGTGGTTTTATTATCTCTGCATGGGCCGAGGAGTAAGAGGATTGTCAGACCCCGCAGTACCGATACTCGTGTGAGTTAGAGGAAATAAAACCACATGCAATTTGCAAATTATTTTTTTTTTTCATCAAAATTAATTTTTTTTAAATGTTTTTTGAAAAAAATTATTTCTATATGCTTGGATACTGATTCTGATAACACACTTATGTGTGATATATATATATATATATATATATATTATACTATTAAACGAGCAATTCTTGTATATATGTATATATATACATATAATCGGGATCTCGGAAACGGCTCCAACGATTTTCATAAAATTTAGTGTCCAGGGAGTTTCGGGGATAATAAATCGATCTAGCTAAGATTTATTTTTAGAAAATGTCTTTTTGTCCGTGTTTTTAGGCAATTAAAAACTGCTACAACAATATAGTTAGAATAAGAAGGTAAATTTTGACAGTTTGGTAATGATTATAAATAGCTTATTGATATAATGGGCGGTCACAAAATCGTAAAACCCCGGTTCGAGCCCAGACCGACCGACTTTTTTATTTTTTTTTCAAGTTTCTTTCTTTTTTGAGAAAATATATTTTTTTCGAGCCCTTTTTTTAGTATTTTTTAAAAACACGAAAATTTAAATAAAAATAATTGCACTCATGATTTTTTATTCAAATAACCAGTTCAGTTTTTTCTGTTATGTCGCTAAGATCAAAAAATATTATTTATAATTCATCAGTATGTAATTTGTATCTAAATATAATTTCCAAAACACACGAATTAAAAAAATCGAGCGAAAAATACCGAGCAAAGCTCGGTCAACCGGGTACTATATATATATATATATATATATATATATATATATATATATATATATATATATATATATATATATATATATATATATCACATATATTATATATATATATATATTATATATCACATATATATATATATATATATATATATATATATATATATATATATATATCACATATATATGGCCACAGAATTCACTGGCTGGCAGATGGGCTGCGTGCTCGTTAGTCCTCGCTATACGTGTATATATTATGTATTTCACAGTACGCGAGAAGCGCGGGTTCGATCCCCGCCTGCACCAATGAAACCGTTAGTTGCAATTTTAAGACCTGATTTACCACGAGCACGGCGGTGAAGGAAAACATCGTAAAGAAAAAAAACTTGGTAAATCCAAATCCAAAGGCTCATTCACGTCAATTTTTCAAAGTTTATTTACTATTACTTCTAATTTTCCGATATTTTTATGTCAAACGTCAATAAAAAAGAGTTTAGAAAATCACACGAGCACGACTAATATGATTGTGAAAAAGGTAGTAAAAAATTATATATTTTTTAAATGTTACTATGTTGTAATTGTTTCGGGTCTGGATGTTTATCCTTCTGTAATGTACGTATGTAAACTGCCTCCATCAATACAGGAGAAAATCCTAGTGTGGGGGTAACGTTTTTAAAGAAATAAGAAGGCATTATCGTAAAAACTAGTCCTTTGTATCTGACTCGTAAATAACTTCTTTTTCTCATCAACTTTATTTCGTTTTAAAAAAAAGTATTTCATCTAGTCATATCTAACCAGTATTTTAATTTAGCATTAACACAGATTACTCCATAAAGTCCAAGACGTATAAGTATATTTATATATAGATCCTACGTACCTACTTTTAGCACAACAATATATTGTAATGAAAATCTGTGATTATAAAAATAATAATAATATTTTACCTTGGCCCAGTATGTATTATGTATCAAATTAGGTTTTTGAAATATTTTGTATTTCTACAGCGATCGATTTTTTTTATCACGAGCCGCTGTAAACAAACGATATAGTAATCCACTCACGACGGCCGACGAGCCAAAAAAGCAAAATAAAAATTTTGTGGTCTAAACAAAAGTCAGTTATTATGTATATTATTTTTAGTACCCGGTTGACCGAGCTTTGCTCGGTATTTTTCACTCGGTTTTTTTTAATTCGTGTGTTTTGGAAATTATATTTAGATACAAATTACATACTGATGAAGTGATGAAATACGAATAATATTTTTTGATCTTAGCGACGTAATAGAAAAAACTGAACTGGTCATTTGAATAAAAAATCATGAGTGCAATTAGTTTAATTTAAATTTTCGTGTTTATAAAAAATACTAGAAAAAGGGCTCGAAAAATAGATTTTCTCAAAAAAGAAAGGAACTTGAAAAAAAATTTAAAAAAGTCGGTCGGTCGGTTTAGGCTCGAACCATGGTATTACGATTTTGTGACCGCCTAATATACCAATTAAGCTATTTGTAATCATTAATAAACTGTCAAAATTTACCTTCTTATTCTAACGATATTGTAGCAGTTTTTCATTGCCTAAAAACAATACACAAAAACAACAGACAAAAAGACATTTTCTAAAAATAAATCCTAGCTAGATCGATTTATTGCCCCGAAACTCCCTGCACACAAAATTTTATGAAAATCGTTGGAGCCATTTCCGAGATTCCGATTACATATATATATATATATATATATAAGAATTGCTCGTTTAAAGGTATAGGATTCTCCTGTCAATTTACGACATTTGCCGACCATACGAAAATGGCGCAATTTTACGGTAGATTAAAAATAAAAATTCATAGAGTAACTTACTTGTTTAGACTATAGAATAGAGAATTTCGTATAGATTCTATAATGCCAAACTTCTTTAAAGAAAAGTAGTCTATAAATATAAGTTCTAATGGTTTAAAGTGCTGTGGATGGGCGCGGTCGCATGCGACCGCTTGGGATTTACGGAATATGGCCGCGATCTCATGAGACCGCTAGCGGATTGAGCGGTTAAAGAAGTAGACGGTACCTGCCGGACAAAAATAGCCAACTATAAATAATCGTAATCAATACAGAACAGTCGTTGTTTTGAGTATTCCTTTCTTTATATAACTTTAAGTTATATAATGAACTGACAGCTACCTAATAGTAAAAAGTGATAGTAAGAATCGCTTATTAATCATACGTTTTATTATTGGAGCGACTAGACAACGTCACAAATCAATAGTGGTTTGACCTGAAGGACAACTTCCAAACTTGGCAGCGTGCCAGCTGATGCCCTGTGGACTTACAACCTTGACCCAGAAGTATTCTCTAGGACATGATCGAAATATTAAAGAATTTCATTTATCCAAATCTTCATTGCATTCATTTAAAAAAATGTAATTGCATTTTATTTGTACTATAATAACGACTATATCCTTCCGATTCAATATAGCGGCAGCAGCCTAATGGCAGGATGCACACCGCGAACTCAACACGCCGTGGTTTCGAATCCGTCATTCAACTACTGTCGTGAACCACTTATAACACAAGCATTTTCAGCTTAACAGGACGCATTTCGATAAAGCATTATATAGTTACATTTCCTGTATGGGAAGTAGAACATGTATAAAATCCGCTACTCCGGGTCTGGTTTGCTATGCAACAATATATATAAAAAAACAAATACAGTTGAATCAAATATGCCCACTCGAATATGTTATTATGTGAGTGTATACGCAGATTTTGCTGATTTTTGCAACGTATCTCAAATTTTGTAAAATATATAAGAAATACAGTAAGATAACAGGCATTACAAGTATATTTTTAAATAAAAAAATCAATATTACAACGGCATCATGTTTCCACGAGCAGTTTATCATAGGGGTATAGTATTCGACGCCTCGTTGTTGTGGTACTTGGCTCGAATCCCCGGGTTGGCCAATCAGTTATTGGGCTTTTTTGCCTAGGAATTCTCAGTAGCAGCCTGGTATCATAAAATGGCAATGTATCTTGACCGTGCCTCGGAAAGCACGTAAACCCGTTGGTCGTAGACTTGATTTTTCTACGCTGGTGTCAGTTTTCCGTACCATCGAACAATGAAAATGAGAATATAGAAAACGCATCTGCGCTCGCGCGCACACTTATGCAACACAACAGTCCTATTCCGTACATACAGTATCCATTGAGATTGGCCGCCGTGACTGAAATTCGATGTAGAGAACGTTTATCTACTACTAACAGTCACACATACTAACAGTCAAACTACTACTAACAGTCGATCATCGAAGGTGTCTAGACGCTAGGTGGTCCTGTCACGGAAATAAATTAAAATGGTTCACAATATACTACTGTCTGTCTGAAAACTAATAGTCAGATTATGATACTAAGATACAGCGAGCACACGGTTCATTTCCACAGGGTCGACATATCAAAGATTAGGCGGTGCCTATCGATGTTTATCTAATTGCATTTAAAAATCAATATATATTTATGCAATATTGCGAATTTAGGGGCCAACATAATTCAAACTATGATATCAAATTCTGAATAAATGTTTTTTAAATGCGATATATCAAGCTTTTTTTACTAATATTTTTAATTCGTCTGTAAAAGTATGATGCCCATAAAAGTAGCTAATTGTATCCTTTCAGACGACAATAATAATCAGATTGCGGTAAAACTTTGGCAACGTATTGACAACTTCAGCGAAGGTTAAAGGCATAATTGGACTAGGTAGGTATCGTAAAATCCAGATATCACCCATGTACTTCAGTAATAAAATGCTTAAAAGAGAACTTCGCGGACATAGAGTTACATTGTTACAGTAACAGCATTTTAAAGGCCACTGGTGAGCACAGGCCTCGTCCACATAATTGCCACACTTGGCAAGCGGATTGACAACCGCAGTTTTTTATTTTTAATCGTTAGTAGGAAGAAGCTGCTGCTTATCTCCTATTTTGTTACCCTCTGTCCCATCTTACGACACCCACGGGTTTTGATGGGGTACCTAGTGGATATATTTACACCGCCACTACACGCCAAAATATAATTGGCGCCGGGAAGCCGCCTTCTTCTCGCCACTTCGCTTTCACGTAGGAAGTGATATTATAGTAATAATACTGTTGTTTCAACAAGTGAAGCCTTTTTTGTCATTCATGCGAGCATTCAGCTTTAATCATTGATCTATCACAAATCATCATCACCAGTCTGTCAAGAGTCGCTGGCCACACTCATAAGAGCTTAGTTACCACGCTTGGCTAGCGAATTGGCAACCACAGGTTATTTGGGAAGCGCTGCTGGCAACCTCTTGCTTTGTTTCCCTCCGTCACCGTTAACGACACCCACGGGACGAAATGGGGTAATATATTCTTACACCGCCACTACAGAATACCAGTACCACAGATAATACAAAGAAATTCCTAAAACCTTACAAACTTTATATATGTACTTAACTTTCAAATACTTAACTGTGGATATCAAATTTCGTATTACATTACCCACAACAAATAAAGACAGCTTCCTTAATATAATTCTATTATCTAACAAAACATAATGATCCCGTCACAAACAAAAATTACTCACCAGATTATAATGCCGGGTTAAGTTGGAAATCTCGAGCCCGTATGTCAAAAAGATTCTTATTTAAGATATACATATAACACGGACGTTGTTGTTAGATAAATATGGAAGGGAAAATGTCGGAAAGAAATGTTCAGTTACCATAAATTTCATTACTCAATATGCCAGGATTAAAATTGACGTCATGGCAATAATGATTTATTTAAATAAAGAAAGGAAATATAATTCGAACACAAAGTATCAAAACAATCTACAAACTCATTGTACACAGCTAGTACATAATTTATAATAATCAGTTTTCGAAATAAAAGTATTAAAAGACCAATAAAAATGAGTTTAGACTAAATATCTGGCAATACATTTTGTATTATTATCATTTTTAAGGCATTTTTACACGTTTTCCCAACAATTATGCAAAGAAAAGAGTCGCAATTATATATCGTTTTTTATTCAACAGATGAAAGGCTTTTCTGCATTTATAGGTACATGTATATATTATAAATTATTTCATTATATAACAAACGCTTGATTACTTCTTTTGTCTTTACTGTTTTACACGATGTTAATGTTTATCCACAAGTTAAACACCGAGAAACTGAACGCTTATGAAATGTGCTTTAAAATAGAATGCATTGACCTGAACAATTCCGCTCTCAAAACAACATCATATGTCAGAACTTATTAGAACATACACAAATTAAATTTTCATATATAACTAATAACCCGCCCGGTTTCGCACGGGTAATTTGTGAATATAAACCATCCAGGGACCCACCCAACACGCAAAAAAACTTCAGCAGAGTCGGTACAGCCAGTTAAGAGTTCAGTGACAAACATACGTACAGAAGAATTACATATGTATAGATATCATAAAGAAATTATTAAACTGTTAATCACAGATATATTTGTAATACATAAAATGATAATATTTCTCTCAACATATACTAAATGTCACTGCTACGTAGATGGTAGAGCTATCTCCGTACGTACGTACAGTTAATTCCGTTTACAGTTATAACTAATGAAAATCCAGTTTTATAAGCATGAATTTGTACTTTTTTGTTACGTTACTTAACTATTAATAATAAAAACTATTATAATAATAATAAAACAACAAGTCCCATGTTGATCTAGGGCTTTTAAATCCCATGTTTATGCCAGGTACGAAATATCATAATGGGTTATTGGAATCGTGATTGTGTAGGCGATGAGGCTTGCCAGCTACATTTTCTTTCGCGATTTTTTAATTTAAACTCATTTACTTTTTTGCAAAAAGTGGCCCGAGTAGCTCGCTACTCTTTGGAATCTGTCCATCGGGGATTACAAGCATGACGCTATGTGAATAAATTAGTAAAATGCCCTAGATTCATCCTCCATCAGCATTATTAAAACCACCAGAAATTAAAATGACGGCTACGTGGCGCATTGAACTAAGGCGCTGAGAACAGCTGGTTCAAATCCCACAGGGTAAAAGTATTAGTATTTGTGGATATAAACTGCCTCCAAGACCAGGAGAAAATCCTAGTGTTGAGGACGTTTTGACCAAAAAATAATATCAAAAAAATAACTTGCACACAGAATATTGTCGAAACACCTACCGTAGCAAAAATTTCTGGGTGGTCAAATGAAGGTTTTGGCAGTTTAAAAGCATTAACCGCAGTTACATACTTCAAGACCTAGGAAACGCGTAGTAACTGTAGATGAATAAATAAACAGAATCGACATTTCCAACAGGCGATCAGTGCTGCTGCCACAGGTTATCACTGAGACCTGATACTTTTTGACACAACTGCATAATTATCAATCCGTTGTTTGTGCGAATTTTTATGTTTCTAAAAAGCTGTGTGTTTGTCAAACAAATATTTTTTTCTTTCTTTATTCTTTCTTTCTTTCTTTAAAGTTACAGCCTATATACGTCCCACAGCTGAGAACAAGCATTTGGGATTAACGGAGTAATTGATGCTTCGGTGAATTAGCGCACTTAACATGTCCTTAAAATATTTTATTCCTCAGACTGCTTTCTTTATTTTCCGTTTTGTTTATGTTCACCGCCAGGTACACGGTAAATCAACACTTGAAATTGCAACTAACAATTTCACTGGTGCCGACGGGGATCGAACCTGGTTGCTAGCGTACTCTTACGGCTACAACTCTAGCCGTGACTGTACCTACGAAATCTTAAATTAAATTTTCAAAGAAATACTGCGAGAGAATTTTACTTTCTTTTTCCCGACTTTCATTTTGTATTATTAGAAAAACCTGGAATTCCGGAGCAGAACAACAACTTAGGTTAAGACTGGTTGGACATAAATGTGCAAACTCCGCGCTCATTTTGTGTGACACCCTATAGTTTCTCTGCTGACTCACGTAATATACTTTACATAATGTCGAAAGTTTGATTTAAATTTTTAAGAAATAAATTACAAATAGCAATAAATAACAAACAAATATATTGCAATCGACTAAAAATAAGTTATTAAAAATAATAATCACTTTAATTATCTGTGTGATGGCAGAGGAAGAAAACCATCATCCTGTTCGTCTCGTGGGAATCGTAAAAGGCAACCATGGGAAAGACTAAATAGGCCCCATAGCCTACATTAAAGGAGTTATACCACCTACTATATGCCAGAAGCACTGCTGGATAGATCCAGCATCTATCCAGCAGTGCTTCAGTGGGAACTTTGCCACGAACATTAAGAGGGCTGGTAAAGAATAAAAAAAGATTGTACTTTTAATATAACCTTCATTGTCGTTTCTATCACTATACTTAAAATCTAGTAACCTTATCATGATATTTTTCCCCCACGGTCACGGTACATAAAGGTGACCCAATAGAAATGCCTATTACTAAATATCAAGGTCAACAGCTACATGGTCACCGACGGAACACGACACATTTTCTCGTCCAGTATACATTAATTCCTTAAACAAAAGATCGGGCCGTATGAAGAAGGTAAAGTCGCCCAGTGAGCAATAATAACAAAAACATTCGTAGTAGAACAAGAGTAACCGACGTAGCTAAACGGATGAGAAGCTGAAGTGACAACGGGTCGATATGATTCGAAGAACTGACAACCGACGACCTCGACCGACGACTTCGACCGGCGACCGACGACCAACGACGATCGACGTCTGACGACCGGCGATCGACGACCTACAAATTACGACCGATGATCGACGACCTACGAATTACGACCGACGATCGACAACCGACAACCAATAAGCGAAGTTGAAGACGCCAACTGAACGGGGTAACAACTTGCATTGTATCTGTGGTGGAAATCATGTTTGGCTTCATTTTGACGGTTGACGATTAGTTTCCTCGTATTATGTAAATTTATCAGTTTTTTTGTTTTCAATTATAAGCCTATAACTTTTTTTTAACTATTATTTTTCATTTAGGACAAACGATTCCCACGAGTTACGCAGTCGCACATGTGGTAAATAGTGAACTTGTGACCGGTTAAATGACGATGATGACAACGATCATAAATAAAACCCTATGGTACTGATAAAGCTTACAGATCTTCACGTCTCTGGTTTGAATCCAATATTCACCTCAATAAAGTATACAATACAATGTATACTATAACATATTATAAATAAAATTATATAGAAATTTTATTTTTTTCTTGCAGTGCAAATAAAACTACATTTTCGTTAATTGAAGCTTCAGACTACTTAGAACATATAATTGTCCTACATCTATAGAGTAACAAGCGTCAAAGACGTTGTATTTCGAACTGACCTAGTAACTGTTTCCATCTGTGCGCGATTACAGCTTTTATAAAAAAGCAGCTTTGCTGCCTTGGAAGTCAATTGAAAGTATACTAAGTTTGTTATTATCTGTCAGCTTTCCAACTTGCAGCTCAAATAAATGTCGAGACATGTACTGCTTAAAACTAATTCATTCGTTCACAGTCTATCAAAAGATTTATTTTTATTTTAAGAAGCGATCATTATTTTTACCTGCTGTGTCCAGTTCGATATCTGTTTACCTCTTACACCAACGGCTTCCAGCCTGTGCAGAAGAGTGGGGACGAAACAGTATCAAATGCTTTTTTAGGTCTAACAATACTGTTAAGCACTTGACTCATATAACAACATATAAAATCTCAGTTGTCAGTCTATAACAGCATCTGGAGTAGAAAGGCCCTCTCTAAATCCGAATGGAGAGTTAGATAAAATGTTATATTTATGTAAATACTTAATGAGTCTTTTGTTTAATAATTTTTCAAAAATTTATGAAATACTAGGTAGTGCAGATATAGGACGATAGTTATTAACATCGTATACGTCTCACCTTGTGCACAGGGGTTGCCGCGGGTCGCTTCAACGCAGCAGGAAATTTTCCTGTTTCAAGCATAAATTAGCAAGCTGGCTTATACACGGAACAATAAAATCCCTTGAAATTATAAATAACTTAGTTGGTACACCGTCCCAAACAAGTGAGCTCTGCAAGTCAAGTCTCATTAAAATACTGTCCACTTCCAATGGATCAATATCAAGTAGCACAAAAGAAGAAACCCGAGAGTGTGTAGTAACGATATAGTGTGTAGTAGTAGGTATTCTTATATCTATTTTAACAAAAAAACTGGTTTACACGATTCACCGAATTAAGTAGATGTGGGGTGGTGTTTAAAAGATGTGTATTTGGGGATTTTAAATTGGATAACTTCATTTATTTTTTGTCAAGGATTTTTTTGGTTTATTTTTATCAAGTCAGTTATTTGGTTTCTCTGATTTTTTTAATTATCTTAATAGATCCTATTTTATGCACTGAATTCAATATTATGATAATTAAATTTTTGGATTTCATTAACAATTTATAATAGGTCTACTACACGTCTACACCCAAAGGCGGTCCTGGGGAAGAGGTATACATATTGAATATACCAAACAAAATATAAAGGTGGTGTAGGAATATCCACTACCCCAAATCAACCCGAGGGTGTCGTAAGAAGCGACAAAGATAAACAAATCAGTACAAAGGCAGCAGCGTCTCCCTAATAACAATAAAAAATCTAAAACTGCTGCTGACCCGTTAGCCAACAATGGCAACTATGGCAAATAGAAAATTTTAAAATATGAAAAATAGCATACATTGCCGAACTAGACTGTAAAAAAAATATTTGTAAATTTATTGGTACAGTTCAAATGAGACATATTTATATGGACTTTCTATGAGGCAATCTATGGGGGAGACCTATCCTGAGCAAAAAACACGGTCCTGAGCCACCTGCACCCATCGGCTTCCTGCACGTTTTACCAGGTCATCACTCCATCTAGTGGGGCTCGCATTATACTACGCCTAGCGGTACGAGGCTGCCACTCAAGAAACTTTTTCCCCATCGGTTGTCGGTTCTTCCAGCTATACGGCCGGCCCATTGCCACTTCAGCTTACTAACCCGTTGGGCTATGTTGGTCACTCTGGTTCTACTGCCGATCTCCTCATTTCTAAGTTTATCAGGCAGAGAAACTCCGAGTATAGCCCTCTCTATAATTCACTGAGCTACCTTGAACATCCTCATACGGTCAGCAGTGAAGGATCACGTCTAAGATCTGTAAGTCATCACTGACAACACGCACTGCTTGTACAAGTAACAAGTAAGTCTAGTTTACCGGTTTTGAGGTATATCTGACGAGAAGATGAGTCGTAATTTCCCGAACGCTGCTCAGCCGAGTTGAATCCGTCGATTGACCTCTCGGTCGAAATTGGACTTACCTAGTCGGACTATTTGTCCTAGGTAAACGCACTCGTCAACAACTTCGAGCTTAGTGCTCCCAACAACTACCTGCATAGGTGTGACATGGACACTAAACCTGATCTTTGTTTTGTCCATGTTCACCTTAAGACCTATCCGTTGGTAGACACTATTGAGGTCATTGAGCATAGTGTTAGGTCCTCCAGCGATTCTGCCATAAGGACTGTATCGTCAGCAAATCGAAGGTGAGTGATGTACTCGCCGTTGATGTTAAAATTAAACACATTTTTATTAGTCTTCTGAGTAATCGCACGATTATTTGGTAATAAGATTATTTTAATGACCCAGATTCTCATTTATATTATGAACGTCTGCACTTGCAAGACCATCGATCAGCTTAGTATCCGCCGCACCGGTCGCTTTACTGGAAGGAGGTCAAGTGTCCGCTGCTAATGAGGAAAAATATCTGGCTCGTGCACTCGCACAACGCATTCCAATAAAAAAACGCCAAACAAAAGTATCCAAGCATATATATATGCTTGCTTATAATGTATATATATGTTAATTTCATATATTTTTAAAGCTTATAATACTTTAAACAAAATACAAAAATGTATATTCAAAAGCCTATATATAGAACACTCTGTTTTTACTTTTCTTAATTTCCTTTAATATTTTTTTTTACCTTTCCATAATTCCTTCCATCCCCTATTCGACATTTATGTAAATGTAAAAATAAACTGTATTTATTTAAAAATTAGGGGACAAACGAGCACACAGTGCAACTAAATAAATGCTGTTAATTTAATAAATGCTTATATACATCTACATCTATCCTCGATTAAAAACCAAAATTCAGATACATTGTTACCTCTAAAGACTAAAATGGAATGCTTGATTGCGTTATAGGATCGTGCTTTGAACTCCTTGGGATTCTCCCAAGTTTTCAATTAAACATATTGCAAGCTTTATACTCTTAGTAAACACACTAGCTCTTAATAAGGATTGCGTCCTGTTACTATATACTCTACGTGTTCAATGTTATTATATCATCTAATTAATCACTGATCGATGACGATTCACGACGTTCCCTGACATATTTTGTCGCCAACATCGTAAAAATTTAAGTAATGAGATCATCATTCAGAAAAACTTTCTCGTACTTTTAGTCATAAATCATTGTAAGACATAGGCATATTCAATATGGAAAATTTTCGATTCAACAACTTCTACTAGTTTACAAAAAGTAACTTTTAACTCATCAGCTATATGTTCTTTGACGCGGGTTTTGACGAGATGTGAAGAATCGACGCTCCGGGAAGTCTGCAGTCTGTGAACATGTACAAGATCGCCCCCGTCACTACATCAGATTTGATAGACCACAAATCCTCGCTAAAGAACACCGATTCCTTCCAAGGATGATTCGCGAGGCTATTGAAATCAAAAAACATCCTAATTTCAATAGAGAAGATGGCTGGATGCTACCATCTGCTTGGGATCCTATAATAAATAAAATTAAATCCCAACCCAAGCATACAACTGCAAGACTCCATGATACCATAAGCTCATACTGTGTAGATCGGAACAAAAGTTAAAATTTTAATCTATGGTAACCGCGGTTAACTATGACAGCTGGACGTTGAACATCTCAGTCCTTCCCGTGACCATGGGTGCTGTAAAGCTCTCGAAACGTCGGGTAAAAAAGTTAAATATACGCGATAAATTCCGTTAAAACTAGTATTATTTCAACTTTTAAGTAACAAAAGTTACTTTTTCATTACAAAAGTTGTTAATATTTCGGTACGTGATGTGTTGTGTTCGAAAACTTTTCAAAAAGCTTTACGACAGGTGCGGTGCGGCGTTTCAATCTCAAACTTTTTTACCATAAAATTTAGTACCAAACAGTAAATATCATGGTTAATTGCATACATCCGGCATGAATAATATAAAAATATCAATGTTTCTCTCATTTCTTATTTATGTTTTTACTGCTTATAATAATCGCAACTTTATACGTCACTTTTTGTGAATAAGTGCTATTATTATCATTATTAGAGAGCCGTAGTAGCTCATATGGTTAACGCTCGCTGTAAATATAACAGAACGCGAATAACCTGGGTTCGATCCCCGCCAGCACCAATGAAATTGTTTATTGCAATTTTAAGAGCTGATTTACCACGTGCTCGGCGGTGAAGGAAAACATCGTGAGAAAACCTGCATGTCTGAGGAATAAGAAAAAAAATATTTCGAAGACATGTGAAGTTCGCCAACACGCATTGGGGCAGGTGGCAGACATTTTCTTGCCCTAAAACCCTCTCAGAAATGAGAGGAGGCCCGTGCCCAGCAGTGGGACGCATATCACTTACACGTGTATACTAACACGTATACAACATCATATTAAGTTATTTTGTCTTTTTGCTGACTACTTTTTGTGCTATTTTTACGCCGATGCGATGCTGAGTAAGACATGTCAAAAATCCTAAAAGTTATAATATTCTCAGAAACAAATTAAATTAATAAATTGTGAACAAATACTTTCAGCCGCCTTTTCAGATCAACAAAAAAGAGAAACAAAGTGTTGCGTAAATTTCAATAATTTATGGCGAAACCATGGTCAACTTTCGACACGCTCTACACACACATCTTTCTCTTTTATCTGGCTATAAAATTCTACTGCCGCGGCCGCGTTTTCGTCTGCGGCGGATTGCAACCACACTGTTACCTCAAGCGGGGGTTGATGCGCATCAACAGGCACAAGCTCCAAATCAGCCGCATACACCCTCACCGATTCCTCGCCATCAAATGTACTTAACACTAAATCCAACTGGCGTTCATTACAATTACCTATTCTATTGCTCTGAGAAAATTGACAGTATGTTACAAAATGTTCATGGTAATTACGTAAGCAGTGGAGCATGAATACAAGTTAAAATCTCCTAGTACTATGACTTTACTGTATTTACTACAACATTGCTAGATTATCATAAATAATAACATATATTCTTTATCACAACTACCTGATGGAATGTAAACAACGCATACAAAAATATAAATCCTTCCCTTAAATATACCCCAGCACAAACCAGTTCAAACACACGATAATCTATGTTGACATCACTCTATATAGGTACAAACTGCAGCTCGAAGCGCGGTGCGGCCAATAGACAAGCGCCGCCTTGTTTCCGCCCGGCTACGCGATCACATCTCAACATTTTGTATCCAGGTGGGATAACTTCAGAGAGAGTCAGGTCTCTGTATAATAGCAAACAATCGGAACTCCAGCTTGCAACGGCCACCCAGAATTCGTCTAATTTCGTTCCCAGTCCTCTTACGTTCTTGTACAAACATTTCAACAGTTCTACTAAGGCTTTTTTCGTTTTTTTGGTGTATTGACGAAGCCACACCCATTCACAAAATTCAATAATTTTCCCAATTCTCTGGTAAGCATATCTTTGTATAGTAACTTTCTGGAAACCCTATTACAAACTAAGCATAATCCCGTTCAGTCTTATGTTTAATTAGTTCGACCTTAACATGAACTTCAGCCCCACATATATTCTTAACATGTTTTTCTATGCATTCTCCCCTACTTTCTTTCCTCAAACGCAAGACATGTAAATATTTCTCACGTTCAGTCCCTTGTATATCAGCTAGGTTCGTGTTACCTCCTCTACTAATATCTTCTGTTTTATCTTTTTACTGCTATCCAGTTTTTCTCTTTTTTCAATGTGTTCATCGCGTTATTAATTGAATTTACTAACACCGGATTAACTTGCTTTTCATTAATTGAAACTGACCAATCAATACTAGATAATTCTGTCGATTTCGTCGTCATATTTCTTTCTTGGTTTCATTATTAAAATTGATTGAGTTCAAATTCGGTATTTTTACACTTAATGACACCGTAGATACTACTATCACATTGAGACGGCGATTTTGCCCCCTCCTTTTGGGCCCGTTATTTTTAACTACCGTATTTTTATTTTGCTTCGCTATATTAACAAATAACACTAATTGGTTCACATTTGTTTGTAATGTTTCCTTCGTAGTATTTTTTACTCCTAAAGTAGCTTCCAAATAATATTCATTTATTTGTGTAAGTACTTTTATACGCGCATTCGACTCATCCACTTTATTTGCCTTTTTTTGTACTATTGTAATGGCTTTTAATTCCCACAGCTCGGTTTCGGTATTAATAAAACTTTTTTCTAGCCATTTATATTCCTTTATCTGATTGTCGAGCCGAGAAGTCTTTGCATGCGGAACTCTCGGATCTCCTCTATAATCCTACAACTATAACTAACTACTACAATCATTAGATACTTCGCTGTAATTGTGACGATCTCCTCGTCTTTGTTTACATAAAAACACGGCGTACTCGTAAGCTATTTGTCCATTACGCAAACTTCCCAAATCGGTGTATTAGTGCTGTCTTCTTACGGAATATTAAGCCTGCATTCTTTCTCTTCTTCAGTAAAATGTTGGTACTGCTCTGCCGTTATTGATACACACATATGATGATACATTTTTGTTGTGAACACTCTATGCATAAAATATCAAAAATCAACTCATTGCACCCACTACATTTTGTCTATATTATAATAAAAAATAACTTATACGTAATAATTAGTCGACACTATTTGCATTATATGCGGCCGTTCGCATTGCGTCTCGCTTGAATATGTATTCACAGAATACACACATATTTACAGAAAGATACATAATATCCGGATTAAACTAAAATAGAAATAACTATTATGACGACGGAGCTTAGCAGTATCGAACCAATTTTTGAAAATGAGCCCGAACATTCATTTCAACATACACATTTTATAAAAGCTCTATGAATACTGCTCTTAAATAGTCGGTAAATAAAACACATACATATTTTTTAAGGCTAAGGTAATTTCTGTTTAGTAATATAAATTATTATAGAGTACTAAACAGAAACTAGATGGTTTTAAGTGTTACATCGGTAAATCTACCGATTTTTTTGATAAAATAGTATAATTAATTTATAACATGAATTCTATTAATTGAAGTATTTAACAAACTAGATACGATTACGTTCATATAAATGATCGAAACACATCTCTAACGAAGAGTTTCAAGTGTTTTTCTTGGAATATTACGGCCGCGAACGATAGCATCCCGATAGGAGATATCTTATCGTATCTGCCTACACAAACCACTTGCCCGTTATCCATACCTATTATTAGCCTCATTATAATTTAATGTACGATGTACGTTCATTTTATGGAATAACTACGTAGCGGACCGTGGGGTCATAATACTCAACATTACATATAGAAGCTTAATGAAAAGCGTGCGCGGGGGATGAATTCGACATACCTGACGAACACTAGCTATTGTATTACTCCTCTCAGGCCCTAGGCTAAGAATGCGAACGATAGTTTGTTACACTTTTTAATAATTCAATATTTTTAAATATACAAGGGAGACAAAAAAATCACAGTCCTCTTGATGTTAAATGTATGATGTGGCCCGGAATCAAAATGCAGATGCGTTGTCACCCCTGGGGATTAAGATGGAACGCCTAGTTTCCAGTCTGAAGGGTCTCCGGTTCTCTACACTCACCATACGAAAAACAGCATCAGTAAGCTGTTATTTTATGCTGGTAATCTGTGAGAGTGTGGGCCTACCACGGTCGAGCCGACCCATTCGTACTACGAACCGACCCGTTCGTACTACAACCACATAACAGCAGAGTGACCCTATCAACTATAGGTCAGTATGTTTTTATTTTATACAAAACTTTCGTTAATTATGATTATGTATGCATATGTACATCCGCAACCAATAAAGAATTCTGACGTAGGTGTGTTTTGTCAACCCTGAAGACCAACAAGGAGTTTTTTTAACAGTAATTGGATGCTCTCTTGTGACTTACTAAGCGATTCGTAGAAACGCAATAATTTTACCTTCTAAAAACGACATCCGCTGACAATCTCTAAGTAAAGTTTCCCTTCTCGAGATATATTTCTGTAGAATACAAAGAGATCCGTCATTTATGTAATACAGACAAAGAGTTAACGTAATTGTTGACAATGAGTCCATATAAGGTGAAAAATCACTCCCTCGTGGAGAATATATAATGTGACTACTTTAGGTAGTAACGCCATAGTAGCTAGCCAACCAGACGCTTACACAAACAGAATACAATCACACACAGCTCTTTTTCAACAACTCTTTTTCGTCACTATCTCCCCACTCAGTATAATTTTTTTTTTTAATAAGGATGACAAACGAGCACACAGTCCACGTGATGGTAAGTGGATGCTGTGACCCATAGATACCTACATATTTATTCTCGACCGGACATATATTACGCACGTAAACCGTAGTTTTCATTTCATATTAATGGGTATATTTATATTCATCATTCACAATATCTTTGCGGTATTTCAACTTGTTTCGTTATATAGCAATACAGTGAGAACGAAACCTAACAACTTATTTTTTTAGTTTACTTTATGTTATAGTAAAACATACATTTGACATTGTTACACAATACTTAAATATTTTTGATAAAAATTTTCTTCGGAATATTTTTACAATAAAATATAAAATAATATAAGATTCTATTAAGTCTATTATGAAACAATAACCAATTTACGAAGGCTACATTTAACTGAAAGCGATTGCTTATTTATAAGTCGAAGTCAATTCAAACATCTCTGACAAGAATTTGACGGAGAATATCTGTAAAATATTAATAAAGGGACCTTTGACCTAATGATACCCAGTGTTGCGATAGTATGTTCGAAGTGAATTTCAAAGCTAGTCTTAAAATTTGTCATAAAAATAATAAATATTACCAGATACCTAGAGAGCTATCAATGTTAGTACGAAAAGTAAATTTAAAGTTATTTTACTGATGAAAACGAACATTTATTTAAAAAGAATATCGTTACAGTTAAATTAATATTAAAAAAATTAAACAAGCAAAGAAGCAGAACATTTAAAACAAATCAGCTAAAAGTAAAACTTTCAAACTAAACAAGGCAAACTCGCATCAACGAACTTGTAAAGCAATAAGCCGGCGCCT
Source organism: Parnassius smintheus behrii (assembly GCA_036936625.1). Lineage (NCBI taxonomy): Eukaryota > Metazoa > Arthropoda > Insecta > Lepidoptera > Papilionidae > Parnassius > Parnassius smintheus. The sequence goes on along the minus strand of JAUPFT010000018.1, from coordinate 44,684,588 downwards.
ACGACCGTAGGGTTTGTAGCCCCGCTACAAATTTCGTAGAAGACGCGGTGCTACATCGCCTACACACCGTCGTAGATACTCTACATCTGGTCGTTCTGACTTTCAGAATACATTGACAAGACGTAATGGCAGGTTGTATACTGAAAGGTGGAGTGAATTTAAATTTTTATGACTTTTGGAACAGCTAAATTATAAATAAGTGAGAGATTTTTACATGGTTTGGAACCATTTTATTGTTTTGATTAGCGTTTCATTCTTTTATTTACTTTAAACATCGTATTATAAAATTCTATCGTTAATTTTAGATTACTTGTATTTTGTTTGGACTGAACATTCCGAATTCTAGACAAAACTGAGATTTAAGAACACAGTTACTCTTGAGTGAAATTTTAAATACATTTTTATTTGAAATTTAACTACGCTGCTGTATTGTGTATTGTGTATGCTAATAAAAGACATATGAAATGGACATCACCGTTATGTATTCTCACAGAATACCGGCGTGAAATAGTAGCTTAATGCTGCTGTATTTCGTATGGTGAGTGTAGAGAACCGGAGATCCTTTTTACTGGAAACGAGGCATTCCATCTTAGTCCTCACGGGTGACAACGCATCTGCATTTTGATTCGTAATCGAAGATAGATGTGGATGTCTATGGGCCACAGCAACCACTTACCACCAGGTGGGCTGTGTGCTCGTTCGTCACCCTATCCTATAAAAAAAAAATGTAATAGAAGGACATTAGAGTCCATTCAATCGGCACTAACACTTTGGTATACTTTAATTTTCCAAGTAAGGTGCGGTACGAACATTGTTGAGTTGCTAAGTATAAGACGAGTGGAATATCACCTTACCATAACTCGTGATCACCCGCGACTCTACTTCGGCTACGACGAGCAGGGTAAGAGACACCTCTTTCACCGAAGTTCACCAACACGCTTACGAAATGGGCTCGTAAAGCCAACAATAACCTTCCCCATACATTTTTTTCAAAACAATAATATATGAAACATGGTAACATGGAACAATAATATATACATATGTAGACACTTACAACAATGAGGTGCTCAAATTCAACACATCATGTCATTTGCAAAGCTCACTTGAAACGTCCATCTTGGGCCGGCACCCTGGGCTATAAGCCGTAAGGATTCCTCCTGAGTTGCCGTGGGTGTTAAAGCCACGGATACTAAAGCGTACCGCTCCAAGGCAAGGCACCCATGGCCCTCAAAATACATGATTTTTTTAATGGCGATTTGAAAAATTACTTGTTTTGAGGTCGTTTTCACGAAACGACGAGTGTTTAACTAAACTAACTTTTCATTGAAAGCACCATATCCTGTAATATAATAATGAAGTATTTAATTTTAAAATACTAGTAAAAACCGACATCAAATTAAGGAATGCTAAAAGTTACACACTCTTTTCGCTAAATGACAATATAAAAATACAGTATAATAGAGATAATTTATACTTAATTTATACAACCAACAAACAACGATTATAAGGAAGGCCGTTGATGCTTAATTAAGTACGCTTTACAACTAATGTTAAATGATTACTTTGGTCATATCGATTTAGTTACTAAAATATGCTCTTCGTACCGAAATAGATAGAAGGTAATAAAGACTATTATTACATTTTTATGGTAGCGTTTTGAACGCGCAATAAAGATATCGGATCCATAATAAAATTTGTGTACTGGAGGCACCATCACCTTGCTATAAACAGGAAAATTATTTGCACGGCTAAATTTATACTAAGATATGCTAATAGATTCCAGTAAAAATGAGATAAACAAGATTAATATTATTTGCCACGGAGTGCTCGGAGGAATCTTTCGGATTAATTCCAGCCGCCAAATTTAACCAACACACATCGCGCATAAATTCACGATAACATCCATAACATCCGGATGATAACGATGATGTTGAATAAATTAACATTTATTCAACATCATCGTTATCATCATTACAGCTCACTTAAGTTCACTACTCAACATAGGCCGCCTCCAAGGAATACCATAGATGGCGTGTATTTATTGAATATATATTTTTAATAACACAGTAAACAAATAACATATCAATTACCCCCGTTTTTAATTACTCTATTTTCTTCTCTGTTTATCTGTTCGGTAAAAATATTTCGGTAGAATAAATGCAGTAGAAATGCGGTCGCTAAGGAGTATGTTAGGGCTGAATCTGAGTGACAGGGTGAGAAACTGTGTGATAAAAGAATAGAGTGGTTTGCAAGATGATGCGGTGACCAGGATTAATAAAGGAATGCTTCGGTGGTTTGGTCATGTAGAAATAATGAATGCGGAAAGACTGACAAAGCAAATATATGTTGCAGAAGTGAATGGAAGAGTCGGAAAGGGACGTCCTAGGCGGAAGTTTGTCGACCAAATTGGCGATATACTAAAAATGGACCAAATTAAGAGTACCCTTAACCGACGAGCATGTATGCGTAGGTATATGGATGTGGAGGTGGCGAGAAAGGTATGTCAGGATCGTGCCAAATGGAAGTCTGTAGTCTCTGCCTACCCCGACAGGCGTGAGTGTTTATTTATTAAAAATATTTCCATTGATTTTAAATTTTGTGGTCCCGCTGTAAATATAGCTGAAAACTGGAAACATGGTAAAAATGTCACCATTTTGAATTAATATACATAAAGTTCGACATTTTTCACTTATTATAGTGCCCAGATACAGGTTCACACATACGACGTTCTGATACTTAAAATAAGATTAGCATAAATTAGCATTTGGATATTCTTTAAAATCTTTCATATTTTAACGCTTAATATTATTATATACAATTAAACGTTTGAAAAAGTAAAACCTAACTAAAAAGCATAAAAGAATTACATGTAATTAAATGGCTTCTGAAGTTGTTACCAATACAAAGTGTATAGCTTGTATATATGAATATATACAGACCCGACTTCAGAAACTTTACATTAAAACATAAATTTTTGAATGGGCAAACCATGACAAAAACTTATGGTGACAACAAAAACGTCGTCTACTGTTATATTAAAAATGTCATTCTCTATTTTACTATCCGTAGGGAACGAATTTTTTCTCCAAGTTTATATAGGACCACTTTTAAGGTATAAACTATGTAATAAAAAAAAATCAGTTCACAATGGAAGAAGATAGCGTAATATACAAAAAAAAACACACACAGTCGTATGGTGTAACTCTCCTTTGTTTTCAAGTAGGCTACTTAGTACTTAGCTTTACGCTTATGATGGTAACAGAACAGAAATATATACAACTTGATGCGTTCACGTACTACTCTGGCAACTTTATACTTTGAAGCTAGAGCGTGCCATTGACATTGACACGGGCTTTTGGCACTTCGCCAAATAGAGCCAACACGAACGGAATACGTCAACGGTAAGCAGCCAGCTGGTTAACTTTGGCAACGATAAAGCCCGTATCTCGTTAACTCGGCGAGCTTCGGTCAAGACATGCGGGCTCAACAGTTATTTTGAGAAATCAGGTCTCATTTAAAGTTAATTATAGTAATTATAACACGGTTAAAAATCTTTTTACATAATCAAATATTTGCCACTATCTGTATCCGTCAACGCAGTTCAACTCTCATAGATTCTATTAACTATAAAAGTTCAAAATCACGAAATTACGTTATTTGACAATTATTTGGTCACTACTCCGAAGTTACGCAATAGCCTTTTAGGGCCCTGACTTATTACAACCTTCCAAGGTTCGCCTTAAAATCTTCCGCGAGACCTACTACATCCTCGTAATCAGTAACTTCGTTGGCAACCCCTCACCTGGCCGATGAACTCGACCACACAGTACATCGGAGGAGTACCTTACAGTGTTAGCAAAAATAAGGCTGGCGATACACCCATTTAAAAAATGTATCTTATGATGATGAAGGGTTATTTATTTTTTTAAACATCCCCCGCCACTTTGGCTATCTAAATAATTAATTTAAAATTATCTCTAAGAAAAAGCAATGGTAAACCACAACCTAATATAATGTACCTTAAATAATATAGAGCATTGTAAGTTCCACATGTATGCAGACGACTTACAAGTATATATTTCTTTTAAGCCCTGCGATACAAATATCGCTTTGGCGAAGCTTAACGCCAACCTGAATCGCATATCTCTGTGGTCTGAGCGTAACACACTAGTTGTGAATCCAAATACGGGGAACGCCAACACAGGTACGGAAGATTATATCGAAATGTCCCGCTGTTGTCATAAATAACAATAGAGAGAAGTCCCTGAAGCGAAAAATCTTGGTGTAGTGATGGACGCGCAGTTGCGATTCGAGAAGCACATTTTTGACATTGTACGTAATTGCTTTTTTAGGCTACAAGTACTTTATCGAATTCGCAATTACCTAAACTTGACTCTGCGTGTTAATTTATGCGAGTCCCTTGTTCTATCAAAATTCAACTATGCTGATTCTCTCATAGGACCACGACTTCTAGCTCGTACCAAACAAATTATACAACGGGTGCACTCAGACGCCCGAGCTGCCTCTGGGTAAGGGCTGGACTGAAAACCAGTGCGATCACTGAGTCCGGTCCGTTTCACGGTTTCATGATGCAGCACAGGGTATTTTTAAAATGTTTTCTTAAATCTATAATAATGTTAAATTACTTTTAATTTAGTTTATATTTATCTATTGGCATTTAACTACTTTTTACTTAATTTTCTAATTTTTGAAAAAAAAAAACGTTATGCTGCATGCTTAAACTGGAATAAAATGCATTTCTTTCTTTCTTTGCTTCTAATAAGGTCAACCACAATAGTAATACGCATGTGTAACAGACATGGAGACGATTGATATGCTTACCTTTTGGAAATTTTCATTTACTCAACGTAATTGTGAACGCGCGTATAAATGGGCATTTATTTTTCTTTTCTTTTTGAACCATTAAAAATCTAATCAATAGATACGGAGAATGGTTTCTGCATATTAAGTTTTTTTTTAGTTTATTTATTTCAATCAAAATTATATAAATAATTTTAGAAAATTTCGGCCAATAACAGTTATCCACTAGCTATATTTGATAGGGACGTGTTAACTAAAACATTTAAATAAATTATAATTTCATTTGAGTTTTCACTCAATTTGCATCGAAAATTATGTGATGAATCAAATGAATAATTCCAAAACAACTTTATTAGTATATACACACCGATGTATATTATAGTAAGAGTGCCGTCGCATTTTCGAGAAGCGACATCGCTTTCAGTGGTATATTTTTCTTAGATATATTTTTGTACTTCTGAGATAAAGTATCCTATAAGCCAATAGGGTAATTACGTGACGAGAAGGCCGTAAGGGAGAGATGGCCACTTAAAAAAAAAGTCATAGATGCACTTCCTAAAGTGTACTAGTTTCTCGTTAGTACAATTCGTGCAGTAAGTGTGAACGACATTTCTCTAGAACTCGGGGAAAAAAAGTAAGTAAAATGTATCTATATTGATTTGTATGAAGCTTAAAGTTTTCAATGATTTGCGTTACTAAATATGGTAATAAGAAATCATACAAAAAAGTATTTTTTTAAGTTAAATGTTCAGTTTATGACCCAAACTTTAATATAATCGGAAAATAGCGAGTGGAGTATTTATATCTTTTACAAATAATGTGCGGACATCTATCCCGGATGATTAGGACACATGGTCGGTATGGGATGGACATACATAAGTAATGTGTAATATTAAAAGTTGTATAATAATAACTTGCAATGTTTTCTTTATTCATAGTGATTTATGCTAATTATGTTTTAGTATTTTATTTTATATCTTTATATTTTTTATTTTATATATATAGTTATATCCCCGAAACTCTTCACCGCTGCATTGGAAGACGTTTTCGAGCTACTGGACTGGAAAGGATACGGTATTGACATCAATGGCGAGTACATCACTCACCTTCGATTTGCCGACGATATAGTCCTTATGGCAGAATCGCTGGAGGACTTAAGCACTATGCTCAATGACCTCAATAGTGCCTCCCAACGGATAGGTCTTAAGATGAACATGGACAAAACAAAGATCATGTTCAATGTCCATGTCACACCTATGCCGGTAGTTGTTGGGAGCACTATGCTCGAAGTTGTTGACGAGTACGTTTACCTGGGACAAATAGTCCGACTAGGTAAGTCCAACTTCGACCGAGAGGTCAATCGACGGATTCAACTCGGCTGGGCAGCGTTCGGGAAATTACGACATATCTTTTCGTCAGGTATACCTCAATCTCTAAAAACTAGATTGTACAACCAGTGCGTGTTGCCAGTGATGACTTATGGATCTGAGACGTGGTCCTTCACTGCTGGCCGTATGAGGACGCTTAAGGTCGCTCAGCGAGCTATGGAGAGGGCTATGCTCGGAGTTTCTCTGCGTGATAGACTCAGAAATGAGGATATCCGCAGTAAAACCAGAGTGACCGACATAGCCCAACGGATTAGTAAGCTGAAGTGGCAATGGGCCGGCCATATAGCTCGAAGAACCGATAACCGATGGGGAAGAAAGGTTCTCGAGTGGCAGCCTCGTACCGGTAGGCGTAGTGTAGGGCGACCCCCCACTAGATGGAGTGACGACCTGGTAAGACATGCAGGAAGTCGATGGATGCAGGTGGCTCAGGACCGTGCTTTGTGGCATTACTTGGGGGAGGCCTATGTTCAGCAGTGGACTTGTGAAAGGCTGTAATGATGATGATGATGATGATTTTATTTTATGCAGTGAGCTCACGAAGTAACTGGATTGAAGAATCATTTAAAGCAACCATTAATGCTGTTCATTTTTAATAAATGATTATCTACATACGGTGAAACCTTACACCATTGCCCACATATTTCGGTTTTTATTACTTTTTTCAAAAAATAGCCACTTTATTTTGATGGTTGCTGAAGCTTTAAACGACACTCTATGCAACAAATAAACTGTCAAAACCGAGTGACATAATTCCTAACAGATGCTAAGAAAAAAACAAAAACAGACGAGGGCAAAGTTATCTCCACTTTCTTACATCTTTGCTCAACCTAAATTTCTCAGCAACTATAAGTTCTATGACTTTGATTTTAAGATATATTGTTTTGAGGTATATTGTTAGCAAACCGGCAAAATGGTATACCATTACATTTTCAAATAAATAGAAGTCCATTTTAAGTTTTAATGGCGCTGGGCAATGTTATCACCACATTTAGTCACACTTTCATACTAAGAAATTTTAGGTGCTAGGGCTGTGCATCAGATGAAAGGAAAATAATAAACTGATTTTAATACAATGATGTATATTTTATTTTAAAAATTAAAAACAAAAACTAACAACACAAAAACCAAGAAAAAAGAAAGTTCTAGAAAATGGTCTCAGAAATTAACCCTGATAGTTGAGATAAGGAAAAGTAGACAGCGACGATACTTATTTAATATAATACGAGGCCAGCTTATACTGATTTTGTTACAACTGATGTGCGTGGTTCACATACTGTGCCTACTCCATTTTGTCGGCCATTTTTGTCTGCGATCGTTAATGTCTGTCGTTGAGGAGACAATTCTCTTTTAGACTTAATTTTTTTTTGCAAACGAATTGCCGCATAAATCTTATTTAAAAACTTTAGCTGGAAACTGAGAACATTTAAGCTCTCTCTTTTGAGAAACTAGCGGTTTCTGACAAAAATTCCCCACAAATATATACCTATTTATTATATTTAAAATAATATATAAAACAGTATCTAGTTACCTATATAGTTATTAGAACAGTAGTTTAGTTTGCAGTTAACAGTAGTTATTGTTATACAGTTTTTTTATATACCTATATACATTTATTTATTTTATTAAGTATACCTATACATTTACATTTTATTACATATATATAATTTTTATTTATTATACCTAGGTACATGTTTCCTTGTTTTGTTTTCAATAGTGTCAACCCTAATAACATTTTTGAGCTGGGCAATGTTGTCGACCTCAGTTTATAAAATTGCTTACAACATTACCCTCACAATTTTCTCGCTAACTAAGGCAAGTGTAAGAAAGAGACCTTGATTAAAAGCAGCAACAACTAATGCCCTACACGTAAATAATAATGAATCTTACCTGCGCAGCTTTTCTTGTCAATGCGGGATGCAAAACTGCAACAATGTTTTGCACCACCTTCGACACTGTCCCTTTGACGGTTGCTGACTGATGCCTGAATATAGTTAGCTGCGATTGTAGTAGTCAGTGCTGTCAAACAGATACTCTAGTTTTCCCTAGACACCATACAAAGTTGACATTTGTTGAAATAAAATGTCTATCGTTAGTTTTAGTTAATTTTCGTGTTTGGGCAAAGATGTCCCCCCAAGGGCAAAGTTGTAAGGTTTCACGGTTGTTACTTTATGGAGTATGGAAAGACGATACAAGTAAAATAATGACAAAAATGGATCCATGGGACCATCATCTTTAGCGAAGAAAATGAGAAGAAACTCACTCATCATATTAAACTATGTAGCAAAATAATAAACCAAGTTATCTGATAGCAGTAATGAGGTTAAGAACCAATATTATGTGACTTGTCCGATGAAGAAGGTGGAAACAGAGAAGTTGACTACTATGTAGGCAGTGGAGAACATTATTATGAAACGCATCTTATCAAAGACTGGCTTCAATGCGTTTTATGCAAATTGTGGCTCCATAGAAATTGAACCGAGTTTGATGATGAGCGTTCATTATGTGGACAGAAAAGAAGAATGAGCTCAGATTTAAAAACCTAAAGGAAAACAGTGTTTGAAATGCTGATTAATAAACTGAAAATCTATCCACTGCCTCTATGGCCATCTCTACCAGGCACTTGGAAAAAAAGTAAATCATGAGACTGATTATGTTGAAGTTCAATCATTTTATTTGATATTCTAAGATACGAGTAATTGTAACATTAAAACCGAAAAGCCGGACAGACCAGCAAGTTTAGCCGGACATTTTGGTAAAAAGGCCGGGCACCTTTAATTTTTTAGTCTTAGTAAAACGACATTTTTGTGAGTAAGAATACCATAAAATTTTCTTTAATTCTAATAAAAAGCAACAATCGAATAAATCAGTATTTTTAATACTAATCATTCAATATTCATTACAATTTTAATTTCAATAATTGCAATATACACTTATAGCCACATTCGCTAAAAGACAATTACATTACTGACACTTGATGGTTTCGACGTGAAATATTCACGTAGATCAAAATCTTCATGAACATAATAAACATAAAAAATATAAAACAAATCAACTTCAACCGCCCTACTAAGTACGCGAAACGTTTTTAGAGCCCAATTTGGCCTTCACTTCCAGGTAGCCGTGGAACTGAACGTCATTCGATATGTCTAAGCCGAGGATTCAGCCTGAGGCAACAAGATGAGCGCCTTGAAATTGAAGAGATACGACAACGGGGTGATTTTCTTATTTAATGTTTGTTATTGATAAATTGCGATGTTATATACGGCTAGCTTGGGAACTGTAATTTTTTTTTGCTTTTTCATAACCGAGGCTTAAAATATCCGATCTTAAACCCTGGGCGCGACTAATATATTTTTTTGGTTATCATATTGTTTATCGGCCTGCAAGTTGAATCCGGCGGCGAATAGGGCGGCGGACACTTCCTTGCCCTAAACCCTCTCAGAAATGAGGGGAGACCTGAGCCCAGCCGTGGGACGTATATAGGCTGTAACTTTACTTTTTTTTTAAGTTGAATCCTGGACGTAGATCTCTCCCTCTCTATGGAAGACTTAGCTTAATCATCACAGCTTAAACATCTAGGCACGCTGATTGAATATCACAGTATACGACGTCTCGGACCTTCGTAGACTAAGAATAATATTTTTTATCTCCTAAAAATAAATATTATCCTTTATAGCGTTGAAGTTCTATTAATGTTTTGTTAATATGTCGATATATTATGTAGTTAATAAAAATATACAGCCACACGACGAAGCCAAAATGCTACAAGTGGTCGCGAAACAACAGACACACTTTATTTTCTTACTACTGCCCTGTGCGGTGTTTGTGTAACACTGACATCTGACAAGCTAAACACAGTGTCAGAAACTAGGAGGCTATGGATGCATCCAGAATCAAATCCTCGACGATTCCTATCTTTCCCTTAGGATTCTTATCTGACATATTCTGTTCCAAACTGTAATTATAAGAATACGATAGAAAAAAATATTGTTCGACATAGATTACAAGTAATACTTATTGAAAGTCATTGCTTTTATACTTTTATCACTGGTTCGGCAAAAAGCTCTTCTCTGAAAATAATCAGCAAGAAACCCAGCGGGACTCTTAAATCATATTATATCTATAATGCCAAAACTTAAATATCCGACCTTAAAGAACGAAACTTAAAGATACGAATTACAGCACAATTAATTTTACATTGTTAAAAGGTCAACTTTCGTTTTACAACTTTCGTGTTTTCCTAAAACTAAAGTTATTTGAGCTATAAATTCAAATACTAATAGAAGGCATTGATATTCTATTCGCGAAAATATGCAAATACTTTTTGACGAAGTTTTATCACCCTACATCAATACTCTTTTTAAGGTCTTTTTTAATGAAATTTAAGTTACAAATTAACTTACCAACCACGTTGATACTAAGTCGCTTCTGCCACATACAGCCCATGAAACATGCAACCAACTTTAAAACAAAGAAGGCTAAAGATACGCTGTCACTCCTCAGGACTATGATTCAATGCCTCACAACCGTCAATTATACCGACTTTTCAGGCCCGTCAGACCTGAACACAGTAGTGCCACCACTTCCTCGGGCCAGAAATAGAGAATGGGTGGTATCCGCCTAAATGGACTCCTGGGCAGAAGACGAATCCTACCACCTGGTGACAAAGTTCACTAAATTATAGTCAACCAAATCTAAGAAATACCTTTTGACGTTTCACATTGTTCATTCCGCAATAACTTTGCACAAGCGTACTCACACGATTTAAAATAACATTTTACGTGAATCATAAGAATTATGAAGTTATCTATATTTCATTACAACCTATATAGTTTTTTATCACTAATTTAAATTCGAATCTTTTATACAAAGCAAAATATCTAAGAAATAACCTGTATCAACTTTTATACTTGACGTCGTTTCAATAATATGTTGCTACGTACCTGTCCGTAGTGTTTAGGTGATTAAAATTCATTGTTATGCAAATAATCGGCAAAAACATTCAAATAATCGGTAAAACCATTCAACTAATCGAATCATTAATTTTTTTTGTATTATTTGTTTAATTATATCCTTATTTTTAAAATTCCTTAAATAACATGAAGCATGAATAAAACAAGTTATTTTTTTTTTACTTTGTCAACGTAAATTTGTGTAGACAAAAAGCTCATATACAAGGCTGCGCTGAAAAAACCACTACGTAATTTCAATCTCCCTCCATTTCGGAAGCTTACTGTGCGTAATTTTGTGTTTGTCTTCTTATTTTGTGATTCGTTTTTAACTTTTTGGTCTGTCCCTCCTATATTCGTTAAGGCCGAATACGACGCCAATGACCTTGCTCGTTTCGCAGCAAACCACGCGCCGCCAGTACCTACGCTTTGTTTATATAGACATGTATAATACCTATAATCAAATCCGTACGGGCTTTGATTATATTTGACTGAGCTAGCTCAGATGCAGAGTAATGAACAACACAGAGAGTATTGCTTACTTCTTAAATAACATACATAAACACTCACGCCTGTCACCCAGAGGGGTAGGCAGAGACTACAGACTTCCATTTAGCACGATCCTGACATACCTTTCTCGCCTCTTCCACATTCATATACCTACGCATACATGCTCGTCGGTTAAGGGTACTCTTAATTTGGCCCATTTTTAGTATATCGCCAATTTGGTCGACAAACTTCCGCCTAGGACGTCCCTTTCCGACTTTTCCATTCACTTCTGCAACATATATTTGCTTTGTCAGTCTTTCCGCATTCATTCTTTCTACATGACCAAACCACCGAAGCATTCCTTTCTTAATCCTGGTCACCGCATCATCTTGCAAACCACACTCTTCTTTTATCACACAGTTTCTCACCCTGTCACTCAGATTCAGCCCTAACATACTCCTTAGCAACCGCATTTCTACCGCATTTATTCTACTCTCGTGCTTCTTCTGCCACACCCAACTTTCACTACCATACGTTAAAGTAGGGACTAATACAGCACTGTGAATTGCCATACGTGCCTTTTTTGACACATTCTGACTTTTCACAATAGAGTGTAGAGCCCCATTTACTTTATTTCCTGCATTCACTCGTCGTTCAATGTCCTTATCATATCTCCCATCGCTGCTGAATACACATCCCAAATATACGAACTCATCCACTTGCTCAATTAACTCTCCTTCTATTCTTATTTCACATACCGTTTTGCTTTCATCTCTTTCAAAAACCATCACTTTCGTCTTACTTGCGTTCACTTTCATTCCCCTTTCTTTTAATGACCTGTTCATTAATGTAACCATCATTTGCAACTCGGCCGCCGACGACGCAAGTATGACTTGATCATCGGCGTACAAAAGGCATTTGATGGTTAACTCACCCATTCTTACCCCGCATTCTTCAACTTTCAAATTTTCCAAACAGCTGTCCATAAATAGGTTGAACAGCCACGGGGAAGCTACACAGCCCTGTCTGACACCTTTATGGATGCCAAACCAGTCCGAGTAGACCCCGTTGATTCTAACACAAGCACTCGAGTCCCTATACAGAGACTTTAATGCCTGTATCAAACCAGCGCTCAACCTAAATGCGTTCAGCGTTTGCCATAACACATCCCTGTCCACTCTGTCATAAGCCCTTTCCAAGTCCATGAATGCACAAAAAACTCTTTGGTTTTTCGCCAAAAACTTCTCCGCGATCATGCGCATGGAAAAGACTTGATCTGTACACCCCATTCCCTTTCTAAATCCCGCTTGCACATCCCAAATTTTTTCATCAGTTTCTTTCATAACTCTTTCAATTAGTACCTTAGCATACAGTTCTTAAATAAATTTTTCTTATTTATAATATTAGTTCCTATAGATTATAAATTCTGTACTTTATTCGTTATAAAATATTGTTCGAAAAGTTATTGAATTGATAACGATTTTTTTTCTTAATTGGTGCATCGTATGTAAAGAACCTCATATAACTGAAAATGTTTGTTCTTGTGAGTCTTACAAGATGCCGTAATGCAAATTGCATAAATAATAAAGAAAAAAAAACTAAAAGTCGGTGATTGCTCCATAGTGGGGATGGGGGTACTGTGTATGTAAATTCTCACAAGACTACTCCGACTGGTCAATCACTTCACATCCGAAGTATTTCGGTTTTTCTTAATTATGTACTTACCCCATGCTTTCGGACAATACATTGACTATGACATTATTTGCGGTCTCTGTGCTTGCACTACTCTGTACATTCTTTTCCGACTGGGTCTTGATATTTACATTTTTAGTGTTTCTCACATGAAACTAGAAAAGTATAAATCATCAGTTCAGTTTGGCTAATGTAAATGAGTAAAAATGCAACCTATTAGGCAGCCTCAAACAAAAAATTACCTAACAAAAATATAAGTATTAACCTCAAAATACAACATTCGAGTAGCGTTCATGCGATAAACTCTCTTTGTTTTACCACTTAGGTAACATTTATTTCTTTTCCTACCCATATTTACATTTATAGACACTTAAACGCGTATAAACACTAAATTAACGATTTTCGCTACAGACACATCGACTGTTGTTACCTTACGTCACACGTCGAAGCGCCTGGTCATTTATTACGGCAAACTTTTATCTGGCCATATACGATATTATTGTTAGGTGTTTTTAATTAAAACGAATTATGTTAATAAATAATATTTTGTATCGAAAATAAAGATAGCATGTACCTTCGGAATCACAATACAAACATTTTTACGTAAAAGAATTTTTCGTAAAAATAAGTAAATAATCATATCTAAGTTCCCATAAACCAGTTTTTTAATCCATAACGAAGTTTTGTTAAAATAAATAAAAATATTGTTTGGTGCTTACTTAGTTTTTTTCCGAGCGCTTGCTCGGTATGGCTATCACATAATTTGCGTACTATGAAGTCATTGCATCACTTTCTTTTTGACACTCCCTCAGTCGTCCGTTAGCTTCACCGACAAAGGAATAAGCCACGCCCCCAAAACTTCGAATTATTTTCAAGGTATCCTCTTAACCTGCTGCTGACCGCTAACATACTAGCTAGATAGTATGTTACTTAACAGTCAGCCACCGCAGTCTACTTCACCCGAGGACGCCTCGTGTAAAGATGCGCTGGTGCGTCTTTGCTTGGGTCCACTACACTACACTACATTGTTGGGAGTAGTAGTGCTGGGATTAAGTGGTACTGGAATTAGTGGTGACGGGGATATGGCGTGCAATTGAAGAAGGGCGGGTCGTGCTCTGCAAACTAGTTATGACATCTTATTTTTTTAACACGATAGGGTGACAAACGTGCACACAGTCCACCTGATGGTAAGTGGCTGCTGTGGCCCACAGACATTCTACTTCTATCCTCGATTACAAATCAAAATGCAGATGCGTTGTCACCTGTGAGGACTAAGATGGAATGCCAATGTTTCCAGTAAAAAAAGTCTCCGGTTCTCTACACTCACCGTACAAAACACAGAAGCATTAAGCTACTATTTTATGCAGGTAATCTGTGAGAGCGTGGTCCTTTCCCGGTCGAGTCGACGCATTTGTGCTACAACTATACTACTAATATAACTGCAGCATGGCTCTACCACGTATAAATGTGGCGTTTTTTTACATTTAAGATAAAATGTTTGTTTTTTTTATGAAAATGTTTAAGATATTCAGATAAAATGTAATAATAGAATAGACCCTAGATCATTCCTCGCATCGTTTTCTTTCGTGGAGTTCGTGGAGTTTCAGAGACGGAACAGACAGACAGACATATGTTTCAAAAATGGCCATACATGACTTAGTTCAATATATGGCAGCTAGTTCGATATTACATACAGAAACTTCAATTTTATTTATATGTATGTATAGATGTGAGAATAAATTAACTAAAGCTGTGTTTACGAAACAATCGAGAGAACCGGAGACCCTTTTCACTGGAAAGAGGCATTCCATCTTAGTCCTCACGGGTGACAACGCATCTGCATTTTGATTTGTAATCGAGGATAGATGTAGATGTCTATGGGCCACAGCATCCACTTACCATCAGGTGGACTGTGTGCTCGTTTATCACCTTATCCTATAAAAAAATTCTATCTAAGCAAAACTCAGGCGGGAAGGACTAGTCTTTAATACGTATAAGGAATTTTTGTAAGGAACGGGTGATTAGTATCTGGAGACGCCAGTAACTTAAGGTATCTTCGATAAAGATTTAGTGGACTGTAATTTTGGTGCATACGGCAAAGGGGAAAATAAATAGGTGGGATAGCACGCACTGACCTGATGAGGGCTGCCGCGCCTTCCTCCTGGAGTGTCTGCTATACAGCAAGCTCGCCACGTGGTTCGGCGCACACGCACTCTCGGAACAGTCTCGTGAAGTCCCACACTCTCCACCTTTGCCCTTACGGGGGCGTCTCACACTTTTATGAGTTACAAAGACACAATGTCTGATGCGGTGAATGTTAAACATAAACAGGAGAACTCAATGTTCATCCTGCGCGGTTTGCGGTTAATATATATAAGACGCGACGGGTGGCCGTGCGCTGCGGATGGCGTAATATCACTTAGTATAATGACGCGCGCCGAGATCCTCTTTTTCACCTCGGCGGCAGCGCGTGCGGTAGGAAAGGGAAGGAAGGAAGGAAACAAAAAATATGCACTAGTCATGTTGATAAAGTAGATATAACTTAGGACGAACTCAATGCGATATGTAATGTAATGTTGATAAAGTAGATTGTTAACTGGCGTTACCATTTCCTCCCGCCCTTAAAGGGTCACCTTTAAAAGACAACCGTAATATAAAAGTAAAAGGAAAACAAATAAATAAGCGGTATATAAAGTGAGAGGATGCGCTCAATGCGCATGTCTCATCTACTAACCTTACTTGGTAAGCGAGAAAATGTATACATAAATATAATATTGCGGTTTAATACTTTTTTAATATATATATATATATATATATATATATATATATATATATATATATATATATATATATATATATATATATATATATATATATATATATATATATATATATATATATAAACTTAATTCCTAATTTAGATAAATAATTATAATCAAAATAATCGTGATTTATTGTCTTGGGAGAGGGCAAATACGAGCAACAGGACGGAGATATGTTCCCTTAGTAGTTCTCACGGTCACTACTCGAACTACGCCATCCTTCGAAGGATGAACAGACTCGACAATCGCTAATGGCCAAGCAAGGGGCGGTTCATTATCATTTATCACAATTACAACCATGCCTGGTACGATAGCCGTAGACGGGGTGTTCCACTTCTGACGAACTTGTAATCCGTGAAGGTATTCCGTCCTCCACCGGTCCCAAAACGACTGAACTAATTTATCCAGTAAAGAATGCCTGTGTAACAGACTGGTAGAGTCAGATTTGACTTTGGGTGCGGGTAATGACAATAAAGGTGCGGTATTCAAAAAATGACTCGGAGTAAGAGCTGAAGGCTCTGCAGGATCAGAACTTAATACTGTCAAGGGCCGCGAGTTTAGCAAGCACTCAATTTGCGCAAGAACAGTAATAAGCTCTTCATATGAAAGTAACTGATGTCCGATAACTCGGAACAGATGCGTTTTTACGACTTTGATCATACTCTCCCAGGCGCCTCCAAAATGAGGAGAGTTGGGACAGATGAACTTCCATGTTATACGATTCTCAGCACACTCTTGCTCAAGCTTTGGGCGGTATTCAACGTTTAGAAATTTATAGAGATCGCGAAGATACGAAGCGGCACCTTTAAAATTCGTTCCATTATCCGAATATAAAAACTGAATCGGCCCTCGTCTAGAGAGGAAACGTTTAAGCGCAGCGAGGAAACTAGAACTACTAAGATCTGTAGCGATTTCTATATGTACAGCTCGAGTCGTGAGGCATGTGAAAACACATAAGTACGCCTTCTCGCTGCGTACACCACGACGACGTACAGGAGTGTATGCGATAGGACCGGCATAATCGCAGCCCGTGTGTGTAAATGCCTTAATAGCTTGTCTTACACGACTATGGGGAAGATCAGCCATCAAAGGGTAAGTTGGACGGGGTCTAAGCCGGAAACATATATTACATTTGTAGACTCTGCTTCTCACAGTGCGGCGTGCGGAAAGTATCCAAAATTTTTGACGGAGCAATGACAATAACAATTCAGGCCCAGCGTGTAAATTTTTAATATGATAATAGTCAATGATCATGTTCACTACATGATCACTGCGCGGGAGTATAATTGGATGTTTTTGCGTGTAATCTAATGCGGAGTTCGAAAGACGACCACCAATGCGGATTAAACCATTCTCAATAAAAGGCCTTAAACGATTGAAAGCGGGCGAGCAAGGTTTGTTACCTTCAATATTTAAATATTCCACTGCAAAATGCTGTTTTTGCAGGGCGCGGAGGATTATAACCTCAGAGAAACTGAGATCATCAGCAGTCACTACAGTAGTGCTGCGGCGGGGCAATAATTTAGCAAACTTACACACGTACGCAATTATACGTAGAAGTTTACTCCAAGAAGAGATGCGGAGTGCGAGCTCATAAATCGCAGAATTACAGACGGATGTGCACACAGTGTGCGACAAAATCTTCTTCTCAGGCATATTTGCAATAACCTCATTGTCTAAAGTACGAAGAGGCCATTGAGATGGATCTAACGAAGTCCACTGAGGCCCATGGAGCCACAGGGGGTTTGAAACTAATTTATTTGGCGTAACGCCACGTGAAAGTATGTCAGCGGGATTCTCAGTACCTGCGACATGATAAAAGTTATCAGCGCGAATATTGTCGGTAATCTGAACAACGCGGTTTGCAACAAAGGTCTGCCACTTGTGTGGCGAACTCTTTATCCAGTACAGAGCTACTTTTGAATCTACAAAGGCATAGACTGATATTGCAAGGTCAAGAGAATAATTGTCAAGTACTCTGCGAAGCAATTTTGAGAGTAAAACCGCTCCACAAAGCTCAAGGCGTGCAATAGATAGTGGTTTCGTCGGTGCGACTTTAGTCTTTGCACAAATCAACTGGACGGTGTTACCATTGACGCTCTTTACATGTATGTAGACTACGGCACCGTATGCGTGCTCGCTGGCGTCGGAAAACCCCAGGAGTGACGCAGTACAGTTTTTGGATACACCAACATGTCGCGGGATACGTAAATCATTAAGAGCTGGTAATTCAGCACAGAATTGCCTCCACATCTTAATAATTGGCGGTGGTGGTATGTCGTCCCAATCTAAATTAAGTTGCCAAAGCTGCTTTATTAACAATTTGGCGTACGCTACTGCGGGAGCAACGAAACCCATTATGTCCCACAGGCGAGCGACAGTAGATAAGATGGCGCGCTTAGTGCACGTCACATCAGCGGGAACAGATATCTTAAAATAAAAGGCGTCACTATCGGTAGACCAATGCAAGCCTAGTATTTTATGTGGCATTGATTTATCGAACTCTACTTCTCCTGTAATTTTATGGGAAGTAGGGAGGTCATCTAAAACAGATCGACGGTTGCTATGCCATTTTATCAGGTCCCATTGGGCACCCTTGAATAAGTCTATCAGCTGCCGAGAGGTCTCACTGGCCTCGGATTCACTGGGCATAGAGAACGCGATGTCATCCATATATAGCGAAGTAAATGCGATACGACTCGCAAGTGGATACTTTGCGCCGTCGTCATCAATGAGCTGTCTTACCGTGCGCAATGCATGGTATGGACTCGAAGTTAAACCGAAGCACACACGATTGAAGTGGTATAACACAAGTGGGTCTTGTGGACGGAAGCGGTATAGGAAGCATTGGTAACGACGATCAGAATCGCGAACAACTATTTGCAGAAATTGTTGGCGACAGTCGGCTGTCATAGCGATTGGATGTAAGCGGAAAGTTAAAATTATATTGAACAAGTCGCCTTGCAAATTTGGTCCTGAATGAAGAATATCATTTAATGATCGCCCAGTGCTAGTCTTACTACTAGCATCCAGGACGATGCGCAGACGCGTTGACTTCTTATCTTCGCGTAAGACTCCATGATGCGGTATGACATATATTGGAGCGGGTTCATGAGAGTCATACGGCGGTGCGGGGGATATATAATTTTTAGCTAAGTATTCCTTTATGACGTCATCATATGCTAACCTTAATGTAGGCGAGGCTTGAAGTTTCCTCTCCAAGCACATGAATCGTCGTCGAGAGGTTTCATAAGAATCTCCGAGAGAGTAAACGTCATCTTTAAATGGCAGGCCAACAATATATCTACCAGTAAAAGGATCGCGGGATGTCGTACATTTATAAAACTCTTCACATTCAATGTCTGAAGGACACTGAATGGGCGGTGCGGAGGGTGGCTGTTCAAGCTCCCAAAATCGTTGCACTAATTTGTCAACGATAGGAGACTCTAGAACTGAGCAGCACGTTAAAGAATGATTTACCTGAAGTGTCGGCACTGAGCCCATAATATTACGTTATTATGGGCTCAGTGCCCAAATACCGTACTCAAAGCTGAGGGCCCGGACAAGTCGTTAGACGAATAAATTACGTCTGGACATAGTAAGTGCGGGAAAAGGGATGCGCCTATCAAAACATCAATTTTATTAGGCATGCTATAAAATTCATCAGCGAGTCTTATGCCATGGAAGTGTGATAAGACAGATGTGTCTACCACAGCGGTGGGCAAAAGGTCGGTGATTTGATCAACAACTAGCGTTGAAATATTGAAGTTAATATTCGAGTCGAATCGTGAGAAAATTTTAATATCAATCGATTTCGATTTTACAATTTTTTCAACTCCACCGAATCCCTTTACTACAGTACATTCGGTATCGTGTTGTTGAACGCCTAAACGATGACAGCACTCTTTAGTCATAAAATGGCTTTGAGCCGCGGAGTCTAATAATATACGAATAATTTGTTTCTCTCCCTTAGCATCGTAAGCAAATACTTGAGCGGTTGATAATAAAACAGTTCTCTGCGAACGACTTGCGCGCGCGGGAGGCGGTGAACGTTGAGAAACATTCTTGAACGAAGTACACAGCGCGACGTCTGAACGCGCACCTGCGGTGAGGTGTGGCGAGTGTGCGGGCGCGGGGGTTGTAGACTTCAGTGTAACTGGCTGAAGCGGTGGAGAACGCGCCAGCGCAGGGGAAGCATTATCGCTTCTGCGGTGGAAGTGCAACAATGTGTGATGTTTAAATTTACAAACTCGACAACTATAATTTGAAGAGCAACTAGACACTCGATGACTTAAACTGAGACAATTCACACATGCATTGTTACTCTTTACGCATTTAAATCGTTCCTGCGGCGTCATTTTATTAAAGTCTGCACACTTAAATAGGTGTTGATGCACAATATTATCGCACAGACACTTTGAGCAAGTAGTCGTCGTGCTTACGTACGCCTGATACTTCGGCGACGAAGTATTATTACAGCGACGATTATTACCGTTACCTCGTCGATTGTTTGGTGCGCTATTAGAATTTGTACTAGAATCGGTGCGTTGCAAAACTTTGGAGCGGGTCTTAATAAAATTTACTAAATCATCAAAGGTAGGTACCATCGAGTTATGACTATATTCGAAAGAGCGAATGGTATCCGGGTCCAGCTTCTTAAGCGATCTTCAGCGATATGAAGAACAATTAAGTCCGAGAGATTATCTAACTTTAAGTTTTGTAAAGCGCGCACTGCACTTATAAAGTTATCAGTAAATAAATCAAAATTATTTGCGGTGGCCGATTGCAATGGCTTAAATTCGAACATCTGATTAATATATGTAGATGCTAGCATACGCCGGTCTTCATATTTGTCAACGAGTGCTTGCAATAAAATTTTATAATTTTCAGCGCAAGGAGTTATACCTGAGCATACAGATAGGGCTTTGCCCGTTAGTTTACCTAGCAAATAGTATAACTTTTCAGCGTCGGTAAGCGATGTGTTGTCATGGACGGTTGATTTAAAGCTAGCATAAAATAAAGGCCATGAGCGAATGTCACCCGAAAATGGCATAAGTTCGATAGGCGGAAGTGAGAATCTGGCTTTAGATGGTGTACTAGTACTTTGTGAATTAGATTGCGAATATTGTAAATAAAGCCTATTTATTCTACCGCAAAGAGACTCAAACGCAATGAGGCTGTTATAATCAGGTTTAGCAATAGGGTTTATTTTTAATAGATGTGAATTATAATTATCTAAGACCTGTTTAAACTCAATACGTAAAACATTAATATTAGAACTTCCATCAAGAAAACGCTCCATCGTGGAAGTGTTTGTGAGGATGTCCGAGGACATATCATATATTTTTTGCACTATTTCAAATAAAGCATCTCGTTTAGCTAACAATAAAACCAACTCAGCATCAGGTGTGCCCTCATTATCCGAGGAATCGCTATTATTCGATGCTATTTGTTTTTTAGGCGGCATTACAACTTAAGTTATGCGGCAAAAATAATATAATTATAAGCGGGTAGTCTGTAAGCGACCTCGCTACGCGGTTGAATTATTAAATATTAGTTTTGTTAACGATGAACTTTAATTGTTAACTTTTATAATAATTATGAAGTTATTTATAACGAATATAATGCTTAAATATATGTGCAAATAATAAATGTAATTTAACAGTATAATCTATAGATGTAGTTAAAAGTTGATGACGTGATGTGAACATACAACAAATAATTTATATAGATAATTATATTCTTATTCATTCTGTGAATATAGTTTTAAAATTACTATGAATGTCACCTATTAGGACCTATTCTAGTGTTCTAATAAGGGCGGGGTTAATCCGAAGTCGGATTAAAATATAAATAATTAATTATATAAACGCTTATTACGATAACGATCTAATAAGGGCGGAAAGTCAAGGTCAATCCAGCGAGAAGTGACCATTAAAAATGGAAAGTCAAGGTCAATCCAGCGAGAAGGACCATTAAAAATGGAAAGTCAAGGTCAATCAAGCGAGAAGGACCATTAAAAATGGAGACGCCAGTAACTTAAGGTATCTTCGATAAAGATTTAGTGGACTGTAATTTTGGTGCATACGGCAAAGGGGAAAATAAATAGGTGGGATAGCACGCACTGACCTGATGAGGGCTGCCGCGCCTTCCTCCTGGAGTGTCTGCTATACAGCAAGCTCGCCACGTGGTTCGGCGCACACGCACTCTCGGAACAGTCTCGTGAAGTCCCACACTCTCCACCTTTGCCCTTACGGGGGCGTCTCACACTTTTATGAGTTACAAAGACACAATGTCTGATGCGGTGAATGTTAAACATAAACAGGAGAACTCAATGTTCATCCTGCGCGGTTTGCGGTTAATATATATAAGACGCGACGGGTGGCCGTGCGCTGCGGATGGCGTAATATCACTTAGTATAATGACGCGCGCCGAGATCCTCTTTTTCACCTCGGCGGCAGCGCGTGCGGTAGGAAAGGGAAGGAAGGAAGGAAACAAAAAATATGCACTAGTCATGTTGATAAAGTAGATATTAGGACGAACTCAATGCGATATGTAATGTAATGTTGATAAAGTAGATTGTTAACTGGCGTTACCAGTATCTATTTAAATTCGTTAGCAAAACACTTATACTAAAACAGCGATTCAACCAAACGAACATTATGAATTCATTAATAACAGCATCTTACCTGTAACAACATAAACAAAATTAAAATAAAACATAATAGATATTAATGCATGAATAAAAAGCTTTAAGCTCTGAATGAAGCGCGCGCTTCAAGCAAAAAAAACTCTACATAATAGCTTAGATAAAATTTGCGCTGCAATTAAAAGGTTTAATGGTGAGTACAACAGTAACACAATGGTAGTTCTATATAATATATTATATTGTACCTATATAACGAGATTTCATAGAAAGTATCTTAGAGATGTAATGAGAGAGTAGACCCCAAGGGACCATGGCCCCGGGCGGCAAATTTTAGGGGCGGCATTTTGAGAATAAAAGTCAGTTTCACACCTTGTTCAGTTCCGAGCCTTCTCTATTTATTTAGACATCTTGCAAAAAAATTTAAAATAAAAAAAACTTGGAAAAATGTATACTTATGATTAAAATTAAAAAAAAACTCTATAGCATTAACAGTTCTAGAAATAGATATTATCTGCTCAAACAATTGCCAAGGTTTTTATTTTATAGAATATGCATGACAAACGAGCACACCACCCACCTGATGGTAAGTGGATGCTGTGGCCCATAGACATCTACATTTATCCACGATTAAGAATTAAAATGCAGATGCGTTGCCAGCCTTGAGGATTAAGATGGAGTGCCTCGTTTCCAGTTAAAAGACTCTCCGGTTTTCTACACTCACCATACGAGACACAGCAGCATTGAACTACTATTTTATGCTGGTAATCTGTGATAGCGTGGTCCTTCCCCGGTCGAGCCGACCCATTCGTACTACAACCATAATATAGCTGCAGCATGGCTCTACCACGTATAAAGTGTATAAAAATATATAAAATAAGATAAGTTATTTAATAATATCAAAGTAACGACCTTGTAGAAATCCATTATATTAAAGTAGTTAAAAATTAGTCAGCTATGAATCGCGTAATAAAATTAAATGATGTCTCTTACGTACTTTGAAGAGCATTATCGACGGCGGGGTGTCTTTCGAGTAGTGGTGTAGGGAGTACTGGATTAGCGACGGGAATAATGCATGCAGGTGAGGGAGGGCGGGGCTCTGCATACTAGGTAAGACACATCGTTTAATTGACACAGATCTTAGCTAATAAATTTTTAACATCTTTAATAAGGTTTGTGTTTCGTATGGTGAGTGTAGAGATCCAAAGAACCTTTTTTACTGGAAACGAGGCATTCCATCCAAGTTCTCAGGGGTGACAACGCATCTGCGTTTTGATTCTTAATCGAGGATAAATATAGATGTCTATGGCCACAGCATCCACTTACCATCAGATGAAATGTATGCTCGGTTGTCACCCTTATTCTATAACAAAAGTAAGTGTAAAAATATATATTATATTATTTTCGTTTTGAAATAACGTAAACAAACTATAAAAGATTTTTCTACCTGATGAGTCAATCTATGGGGGAGACTTACTTTCAGCAGCTTTAGATAGGTTTTTATAAATGACTGATGAATGAATAGAAGACTGACTAATTTTACATTTTTAAGACACAATAAAATGGAGGGAGGGGTTAATGGCAATAGTTAATATCGGTCCAATGTTATAATTGTGAAAGTTTATGTATTAGTTCGTTTATCGAATGGCGGATTCGAACCCACGACCTTAAAGTTCGCGGGCCGTACCCGAACATTAGGCTACTGTCGCTTACTAATAAAGTCAAATTCAAATAATAACAAAAAAATTATTCATTATAAATAAGTTACGGACCAAATTATTAATAAAGCATTATTCATAGGTAGTAAGCAATATGATAAAAACTATTATAATAATTAAATTGACCAGCATTTATGTACAACAGTTTCTATTAGTAGCATAGTTGTAGCACGAATGGCTCGACTCGACCGGACAAGGACCACGCTCTCACAGAATACCAGCGTCAAATAGCGGCTTACTGCTGCTATGTTTCGTATGGTGAGTATAGAGATCCGGAAACCCTTTTTACTGGAATCGAGGCATTCCATATTAGCCCTCAAGGGTGACAACGCATCTGTATTTTGATTCTTAATCGAGGTTAAATATAGATGTCTATACGCCACAGCATCCACTTACCATCAGGTGGACTGTGTGCTCGTTTGTCACCCTTATCCTATAAAAAAACTTATTGGGCAGAGTAATAAAGAGATTGGTTTGGTTAGACAGTGTAATAAATAATGAAGTTTAAATCAGTATTAATTACGGAGCCCGATTTGACTTGTCATTATTCATATTGCAAGGACATTATAAATAGTGCCCTGATTAATCACTTGTTCCATCAAATATACTATTACCGTTATTTTTAGTTATCGATCTTCGACAGAGAGAATAAAACGACAATGTTTTCCTTTCTGTATACCCACTGTTCGTTTTGTTCATTTCCATAACAGGGGCAGACTTACGCAACACGTGTATTATCTCTCAACAGTAATACGCCTGTACTAGAACGTGGAGCGCGCAGCACGGGGCGCCCTGGACGCGAGCCAACGGGTCGATGTCAATGCCAAGCACGCTTTCACATTACGCAATATATTCCAGGAGCAGCCCCTCTACTTAGGTCATGAACATGCTTTCCCCTGATTACTTTCATTTTCTCGACTTTACTTGTTTCATAAAAGGAAACGCAGGCAGCATCTATTTTACAGTTTTTTTATTGTTGTAAATCTTTATACATATAATATTTTATACGTGGTAGAGCCACGCTGCAGCTATTTTATAGTTTTAGCACGAATGGGTCGGCATTAAGGGAAAGGACCACGCTCTCACAGAAATACTATCTTTTACGTGGTAGAGCTATTCTGCCGTTATATTAGTACAGTTGTAGCACGAATGGGTCGGCTCGACCGGGGAAGGACCACTCTCTCACAGATTACTAGCATAAAATAGTAGCTTAATGCATCTGTGTTTCGTATGGTGAGTGCAGAAAACCGTAGACCCTTTTCACTGGAAACGAGGCATTCCATCTTAGTCCTCACGGGTGACAACGCATCTGCATTATGATTTGTAATCGAGGATAGATGAAGATGTCTATGGGCCACAGCAACTACTTACCATCAGGTGGACTGTGTGCTAAAATAACAGCTTATTACTGCTTTATTTCGTATCGTGAGTGTAGTGAACTGGAGGCTCTTATCATTGAAATGTAGGTAGGTATCTACGGGAGAGGTGGACTGTGTCCGTTTGACACCTTTATTCTATATAAAAATTCTTCTGTACATGATTTTGATGAGCACGATCATTTGTTCTGTGTCTGGGTCTATTTAGAAATATAGTACCCGGATGACCGAGCTTTGCTCGGTTTTTTTAAGTTACATTTATATACAAATTACATGAATAATAGTTTTTGATCTTATTGACATAATAGAAAAAACTGAACTGGTTATTTGAATAAAAAATCATGAGTGCAATTAGATTAATTAAAATTTTCTTATTTTTAAAAAATACTAAAAAAGGAAAAGGGTCACAGCAAGACTGCAAAAACTACCACGGTATCTCAGCTTGCTTAGTATTGTGGGTAAACTATATGCTAAGGTGTTAATTGAAAGAGTTATGAAAGAAACTGATGGAAAAATTTGGGATGTGCAAGCGGGTTTTAGAAAGGGAATGGGGTGTACAGATCAAGTCTTTTCCATGCGCATGATTGCGGAGAAGTTTTTGGCCAAAACCCAGAAAGTTTTTTGTGCATTCATGAACTTGGAAAGGGCTTATGACAGAGTGGACAGGAATGTGTTATGGCAAACACTGAACTCATATGGGTTGAGCGATGGTTTGATACAGGCATTAAGGTCTCTTTATAGGGACTCTAGTGCTTGTGTCAGGATCAATGGGATCTACTCGGACTGGTTTGGCATCCAAAAAGGTGTCAAACAGGGCTGTGTAGCTTCCCCTTGGCTGTTCAACCTATTTATGGACCGGTGTTTGCAAACTTTGAAAGATGAAGAATGTGGGTTAAGAATGGGCGAGTTAACCGTCAAATGACTTTTGTATGCCGATGATCAAGTCATATTTGCGGCGGCTGAGTTGCAAATGATGGTTACATTAATGAACTTGGAATTAAAAGAAAGGGGAATGAAAGTGAACGCATGTAAGACGAAAGTGATGGTTTTTGAAAGAGAAGAAAGCAAAACGGTATGTGAAATAAGAATAGAAGGAGAGTTAATTGAGCAAGTGGATGAGTTTGTGTATTTGGGATGTGTATTTAGCAGGGATGGTAGATATGATAGGGATATAGAACGACGAGTAAATGCAGGGAATAGAGTGAATGGGGCACTACACTCTATTATGAAGAACCAGAATGTGTCAAAACAGGCACGTATGGTAATTCATAATGCTGTGTTAGTCCCTACTTTAATGTATGGTAGTGAAAGCTGGGTGTGGCAGAAGAAGCACGAAAGTAGAATAAATGCTGTAGAAATGCGGTCTTTAAGGAATATGCTAGGGTTGAATCTGAATGACAGGGTGAGTGAATAAAGTTAGAATAGAAAAAATGCGCGGATTGAACTTCTTTTCTTATTGTAGTAATCGCGACACTTCTTACTTGAAATAAAAATAATTAGAAACTTATTTCGGAATTGCTACTTAAAATTTACCTACAGTGAGAGAAAATTAGTCTGGCTCACCAAGAAGGGTAAAAGGAATAGGTAAACTCACGGTTAGCGGCAGCGGCGATCAACTTCAACTTGGCTTCAACGATATCTTCGGATGTGGAAGGCTTCAGTCTTCCTTGACCACACTCCTACGTGATTATATAGTCTATGCACACATCTGGGTCGACCCGGCACACTCACTAACGCTATTTACATTAATTTTTATATTGGAAGTATTAGACAAGAACAGCCATTACCGATGCAGTTCGTCTTGAGTCTCGATTACATGTGGGTATCGATCGCGTCTACTTCTTTTACAGACGCTTTTGTTGTGGGCCAACAGATGGCGCCATAAGTTTGTTGTGCGGTTAATTGGAAAGAAGGATGCAATAGAAAAGTAAGGAAAGCAAGCCAGTACATAATTCCCCCCATTTGAAATCGTTTCAGATTTCATGAGTAAATAATCAATAGCAGTTCTCACTATAAAATTAAATACTAAAAAATAGAAGCTAGCTTAGAATAATATGTACCTAACTTACTATAGTATTCACAATTAAATTTTAGTTGCATACCTATTGGAATGGTATATAAGGCAACATAATTTAACAACTATCTACCAGCTAAATAACAAAAGGCTATAATATTAATTATGAGAAAAAAAATTTACAAGTATTGGTATATTATTGATTTAATGGTAGAGGACACAGTTTATTCACTGGTCTCTTAAGGAGTCCATTAGTAGTGCGTAGGGTGACCACACGCACTACACCGTCTTTGCCGGGATGCACGTCTTGAACTCTACCTGAACGCCACTCTAGTGGTGGTAAATTGCTATCGACAATTAATACAATATCTCCGACGTGAACATTCGGTTGTTCTCGAAACCATTTAGCGCGTTGCTGTAAGGTATGGAGATAATCGCGTTGCCAAATATGCCAAAAAGACTGTGTAATTTTTTGCAACATCTGCCAGCGGGCCCGAGGGGAAACATATTCATTAGCGAGTTCAGGTTCTGGTAACGATATAAGAGGACCGTGGGCCAAAAAATGTCCAGGTGTAAGAATATCGACCTCATTAGGATCCGGGGATAGACAGCACAATGGTCGCGAGTTAAGTACGGCTTCGACGGCTTTGATTTCCTCTGTAAGATGAAGTTTTTGTTCATGTCGAACCATATAGACGATAGACTGCTCCAGCTCTGATACACTCAAGAAATTCTTATTTTTATAGTTTCGTTTGAACGCTGCTACAGCCCGCAAACACCAAGCTAGCACACGCTGAACGCGGGATAGCGTGGAGTAGCGATCTAAGAGTCCACTAATAAAATCAAGCTCAGTAGAGCCGTTATCCGTTTGAGACACATAAGCAGTAGAGCGCAACTCGGGTACGGAAGCTTGTGATTCCCATTTGAACTTTATTGGCCAAGTGGAGGAATCGTTAGCGAGCCAACTTGGACCTGACCACCACATACAACATGTCGCCAGTTGTGAACCACTGAGACCTCGACTGCAATGATCGGCAGGATTATCATATGTCGATACGTGTAGCCAGCTATCCAAGGATACATCGTCGATGATTTTCGCAACACGATGGGAAACAAAAGTCTTTAGTTTATGAGGTTCCGTATGTAACCATGCTAGAACTGTGCTACTGTCAGTAAAGGCAATCACTTTACTGACAGGGATTTTATCTCGCAGCAATTTTTGCATGTGCTTAAGAACTCGTCCTAAAAGTACAGCACCGCAAAGTTCTAGACGGTTAACCGTTAATGGTTTTAGGGGTGCGACTTTTGATTTTGCAATCAGCAGATGCGTTCTAAAATGGTTGGCACGAACTGTCCTTAAGTACACACAACATCCATATGCCTTTGAAGAGCCATCACAAAAACCAATCAATTGATAACTTTCGGCGTCATCATATGTAATTCTACGAGTCAGTTTAATCTGTTTAACAAGTTGAATTTCAGAGATAAAGTTGTGCCATTGGTGAGCGACCTCAGGTGGAACGGGTTCATCCCAACTCAGCTGAAGGCGCCACATATCTTGAAGCAATAGGTTGGCTATTAGAATGACAGGAGTTAGCCAACCAATTGGGTCATAGATGCGAGCGATATTTGATAATATTGCACGCTTTGTTAAATTGGAATTGAACTCTGAAAACGAATACGTAAAGAAGTCTTCTACGGGGTCCCACTGGATACCCAGAATTTTAAGGATGTGGTCGTGATTTTCATCACAAAAGACCCTGGGTATTTGACAATGTTCGGACGGTAGAGCTGCAATAAATTCGGCCGAATTACTACTCCATTTACGCAGATCAAATTGAGCACAGCTCAGTAGTTTAATAAGTTCATTTTTCAGCTCAAGTGCTTGTTTTAAAGATGGCGCTCCCGTCGTAATGTCGTCCATAAAAGTGTCATGAAGTAAAACGTCAGCTGCTTGAGGAAACTCAGAAGCATGATCGACCGCTAGTTGATGCAGGGTACGAATGGCTAAGTATGGTGAACTAGTTACACCGTATGTAACTGTATTTAATTCGAATTCACGCACGGGATCAGCTGGAGAATTTCTCCACAGCACGTGTTGCCACCCTCGGTCTTCCGGACGTAAATCTATATTGCTATACATTTTCGAAATATCGGAGGTGAACACGATTGCGTGAAGACGAAATTTGGTTAGTGTATCAACAATGTCGTTTTGTAGCTTAGGACCAGTGTATACGATATCATTTAATGATTTTCCGTTCGTCGTTTTGGCGCTTGCATCAAAAACGACACGTAGTTTTGTCGTAGTACTCTGAGGGCGGAGTACACACTGATGCGGAATTACAAATTTGCCTGATCCAACGTCTGCGGGTTGCATATGCCCCAGATCTGAATATTCCATCATAAAATCAGAATAGTCCTTTTTTTGGTCTACATTGCGCTCAAGTCGCTTTTCGAGTTTGAATAAGCGTGATTTTGCCATATCGAAAGATTCACCCAGATCATCGCAAGGTTTCTTCAGTAACAAAGGGACGACGTAACGACCGTCAGGTTTACGTGACACAAGAGTGGAGTATAGTTCCTCACATTTTACCTCTTCGGGGTTCGCTATAAATGTTTTCGGTGGTTCTTCGACCTCCCAAAAACGCTTGACCACGTCATTCAAAAGCCGCGTGGAAGAAACGAGGGAAGACACCATAGGTGGAGAATGAGAGCTGTAATTAATTTTGCCAGTGAGCACCCACCCAAAGACACTGTGTAGAGCGACTGGTAAACCAGGACCTATTTCTAGGCGTTGGCCATCATAAATTTTATGGAATAGTTCTGCGCCCAGCAACAAGTCTATATTAGTGGGTTTGTCGAACTGTTTGTCTGCTAGAACTAGATGTTTGAAATTTGCACGAACCCCAGAAGGTACTTCTACGACAGGCATTTTACTTGTTATGGTATTCATGATTATAGCATTAATAGTGAAGTTTGGACAATCAGAATCCGTTGGCATTACCACGCATGAAGTTTCACCCTTAATTTGATGCACTACATTTTTTCCAAGCCTGCTACAGCTAAATTGCAGCGACGAATGGGCAACCCTAAACGTTGAGCGAGTGATAACGTCATAAAACTATCCTGAGCTCCACTGTCAATAAGTGCGCGGGCAGTAGTATACTGAGCGGGAGCACCACAACCGCGCACGCGCACTACACATGTGCCGAGTAGAACGAGAGCACGACTGTGACCAACGTGAGCGCTGGTAGTCACGGAGCTCGCAGTCGCGGTTAAGTCGTCAGCCGTAGCTGCTGTTTTATCGATAGTCCTGCCAGTGGAGCAACACGGAACAGCAACAATGGCGGTGCCATCGTGGAGCAACGAATGGTGACGCTCACCACAAGTTGAGCATGTATTTTTCGAAAAACATTTATTGGCATTATGATTTAAACGTAAACAATTCATGCAAACATTTTTATTAGACACTAAGCCATATCTTTCAGAAAAAGCAAGTTCTTGAAACTTCGGACATTTGAAAAGCGCATGTGGCGCCCCGCAACACAGGCAATCAGCTGTTTTATTTGCAGCATTTGGACCTATAGCAGTGTTCGAAGGCAATGATGTAGTTTTGTGATATTGTTTATTATTGTGACTATTTCGTGTTCCGGTGGCACGCACAGAATTTTTATGCAACTGTCCTGATTGAAAAACAGAGTCGGAAAAATTACCCGGTTGACTAACTTCTAGCACTTTAACATAACTTTGTAAAAAAATTAATAAATCAGAAAAGGTAGGAATTTGCTCCCCGTTTTGCATCTCGAAACGTTTACGCGTATCAGAATCTAAAACACGTGCAGCTAAATAAAATAAAATAAACTCATCTAGGTTCTTAATTTTCATAGCTTTCAGGGCATTAACGGTTTCATTCAACATATTAGTTAAGTTACGTAAATCGGCATAGTTCCCAGACTTCAAAGGAATAAAGCTACAAATTTTATTCAAGTACGTTGCGGCCAAAATTCGTTTATTTTGGAACCGCTCGATAAGAGCTTCAAAAACAATTTGGTAGTTGTCAGAGGTAACCGGCACTCCTTTCGCGATTGACAGCGCCGAGCCCGAGAGACACGTCAACAAATAATGAAACTTTTCGATTGATCTTATATTATTGTTTTCATGTACAAGTGTGGAAAATGTATCGAAGAAAGTTTGCCAATGTTCAATGTTTCCATCAAATTTCGGTAATTCGAGTTTTGGTAAACGTGCTTGCGCGT
Organism: Parnassius smintheus behrii; assembly: GCA_036936625.1. NCBI lineage: Eukaryota > Metazoa > Arthropoda > Insecta > Lepidoptera > Papilionidae > Parnassius > Parnassius smintheus. The sequence continues at coordinate 44,652,417 of JAUPFT010000018.1, read as the reverse complement.
ATGGTTTCATACTATGATATGATAATCCGGAAGTCAAACTCGGGTCCGGGTCGCATTGCGCGTCGGCTCGAGTGCGACCCTCGCTTAGAGCAGCCCTGGCGGCATCGACGGCGTAGTACATGTCGTCAAAGGCAATCACGGGCTTCATATCAATAATATCGTCCGGCTTTAATTTTAACTTTAACTCGTTTATTTGATTCGTATAATCCAAGAATTCTTTACGCACTAAATCAATACGCTTAAACCTAGCCTCGAATTGAGACGTAGAAGTTGTATCCGTTTGGATATTCTTCGATAAATCATATATTATTTGAATTTCTCGAAATGCATATTCTCTTTGAATAGTAAGCAACTTGAGTTGTCTCTCAAATTCACTAGCGTTCGACTTTGTTTTATCTGTCATTATGTTTGAAGTTATAAATAATAAAACCGTAAATTTAAAACAAACCTAATTTTTTAACCAACCAATAATGTCGCTATTAATAGGTAGATATATATTGTGCCACGCCTGTTGAAACAACGATCAGTATTGAATATGTGGTGTAAAATTTTTAACCTACTACCTCCTGTTTAGTTACTACAAAATGAATTATAATTCATGTAATCAATATCTGAGAATAATTCTGCCTATTTTTAAATTATATCAAATAAATTCAGTAAGTTGCTTCTTATTATATCGTTCAAATTAAGACAATGAAATAAGTACTTTACTTAAGTTTTATTTGTAAAAGTTTTTATTTTTTAATTTGAATTGCTATGAACTGTAATTTTGGAGTTTTCGAATGAATTGAACCCAAAATACCATAGAACATTCGCGCTCGTACGGACCACTATGAATAAAGTTAGAATAGAAAAAATGCGCGGATTGAACTTCTTTTCTTATTGTAGTAATCGCGACACTTCTTACTTGAAATAAAAATAATTAGAAACTTATTTTGGAATTGCTACTTAAAATTTACCTACAGTGAGAGAAAATTAGTCTGGCTCACCAAGAAGGGTAAAAGAAATAGGTAAACTCACGGTTAGCGGCAGCGGCGATCAACTTCAACTTGGCTTCAACGATATCTTCGGATGTGGAAGGCTTCAGTCTTCCTTGACCACACTCCTACGTGATTATATAGTCTATGCACACATCTGGGTCGACCCGGCACACTCACTAACGCTATTTACATTAATTTTTATATTGGAAGTATTAGACAAGAACAGCCATTACCGATGCAGTTCGTCTTGAGTCTCGATTACATGTGGGTATCGATCGCGTCTACTTCTTTTACAGACGCTTTTGTTGTGGGCCAACAGATGGCGCCATATGTTTGTTGTGCGGTTAATTGGAAAGAAGGATGCAATAGAAAAGTAAGGAAAGCAAGCCAGTACAGTGAGAAATTGCGTGATAAGAGATAAATGTGGTATGCAAGATGATGTTGTGACCAGGATTAAGAAAGGAATGCTTCGGTGGTTTGGTCATGTGGAAAGAATGAATGAGGAAAGAGTGACAAAGCAAATTTATATGGCAGATGTGAACGGCCGAGTCGGGAAGGGGCGCCCTAGGAAAAAGTTTATCGACCAAATCGGCGATATTCTGAAAATGGGCCACGTTAGAAGTACCCTTAACCGACGAGCATGTATGCGTAGATATATGGATGTAAAGGAGGCGAAAGAGGTATGTCAGGATCGTGCCAAATGGAAGTCCGTAGTCTCTGCCTACCCCTCTGGGTGACAGGCGTGAGTGTTTATGTATGTACTAAAAAAAGGGCTCGTAATAATAGATTTTCTCACAAAAGAGAGGAACTTGAAAAAAAAAGGGAAAAAAGTCGGACTCAAGACGGGATGCGAACCACGGAACACCGATATTACGCCCTATCAACATCCCATCTGAGCTATAACGATCGTTAGTAACCTGTCGAAATTTACCTTCTTATATTGTAGCAGTTTTTTTATTGCCTGAAAACACGGACAAAGGGACATTTTCTAAAATTAAATCCTAGCTAGATCGATTTATTGCCCGCGAAACTCTCTGGACACTAAATTTTATGAAAATCGTTGGTGTCGTTTCCGAGATTCCGATTATATATATATATATATATATATATATATATATATACAAGAATTGCTCGTTTAAAGGTATAGGATAAGTATGTTTATCTAGTACCCATAATACAAGCTCCGCTTAGCTTGGGACTAGATGGCGTTGTGTGATAGTTGTGAAAAAAAATTTGTCAATGAACTGCTTTTAAACGGCTGGACCGACTTTGATGATTTTTTTGTGCTTAAGTGCGTCCCTGGATGATTACATCCACAATTAGAGCCGGTACATGGCGCTATTGTCGGGATCCAGAAATGACCCGTGCGAAGCCGGGGCAGATCGCCAGTATTGTAAATATTATGTAACGAGATTGTTGCTAACTATCCGCATCCCGACAAGAAATGTTGTTTTAAACAACTATATAACAATAATTGTATAATGTCCGATATTAATAATTCTCAAGTTACAAATTAAATCGAGTTGTATCGCTTCTCTTTAATGATAAACAATTTAATATTCTCAATTTAAAAAAGCAAGTTACTGAATATTTGAAAGCACTTGATTTGTTTAAGAAAGTTTTAGAAAAGCGATAAGATAAGGTACCGTCAGTATTGTTGCCGCCAAGCAGCAGTAGTTGCACTGCTGGATTCTGGTCTGAAGGGTATAGATATTTATAAATAAAATCTATACCCTTCAGACCAGAATCTAGCAGTGTTTATAACTTATTATGTAATAACTTGTATATTTATATAATATACTTATATAATTATACTTAATTACAGAGTATGAGGCATTCCATCTTAGTAATCAGAGGTGACAACGGATATTTAGCCTTCTTTGTTTGAAGTTGGCTGCAGGTGTCCACAGACTGCAGTAGGAACTTACCATCACATAGCCTGTAAATTCATTTGTCACTTTAGTAATTAAACAACAGGAATATAAGACATTTAGAAAAGAAAGTATTTGTTTTTGTTTTGTTATTTGAGGAAGATAAACTTACAGGAAAATTTCCTAATTTTGAAGAAACGTTCTTTTTTTGTTGCAACATATTTAAATAAAAATATTATAAACAATTAAAGAGACTGTTATTTAAACTTTTAACTTTTACATCTAAGATATAATTACATTTTATTTAATCTATCACTTTCTATCCTACTACGTTTTATTTATTCTATCCTACTACGTATGTTTTGTTTGCTATATTCTGGAACATGAATACGAGCCAAGATCCTAGACAAAACTTTCGGGGTTCTATAAAAGGAGCACCAATAGACACAGTTCTATTAAAAAAAAATAAGGAAGGAGAAGCCTTTGCCTAGGCTCTTAAAAAGTTTTTTTTATAGAATAAGGGTAACAAACGAGCACACAGTTCACTCGATGGTAAGTGGTTGCTGTGGCCCATAAACGTCTACATTTATCTTCGATTAAGAATCAAAACGCAGATAGATACGTTGTCAACCTTGAGGACTAAGATGGAATGCCTCATTTCCGGATCTCCGGATCTCTACACTCAACAATACGAAACACAGCAGTATTAAGCTGCTATTTTACGCTGGTATTCTGTGAGAGCGTGATCCTTCCCCGGTCGAGTCGACCCATTCGTGCACAACCATAATATAGCTGCAGCGTGACTCTACCACGTATGGATATAGAAACAAGATAGCCAATTTCAAGAGAATAGAAAACTTTATACAAATAAAGAACTACAATTATATTTGACTGAACTTCAAGTACTCAATGGTTCAATATTTCATCATTTACTTTAATATTCACATAACACCGAGTAGTAGATACACCAAATGACCTTAAAATCACTACACTTCCCTACTTAATTTATACTGCTACTTAAATAATGGATGAACGGAACTAATGGAACCAGTCTCGTGCCAGACATCGTTACAAAGGGACTTCTATAATTGAACGTAAGCCGTCGAGTGTAAAGTTTACATTTCATTTTACTTGCGATGGTATTTTTAAATAAAATTGGGTATTTTAAATTATATTTTATAGTTTAATATGAAATTACTCGTACTTTTCTAATAAAATGTTTAGAAAATTCACTGCTTTTAACACAATTTTTTTTTTCACAAGAATAATTCAGATATCTTAATATATATAAATTACGTGCACGTTTGTCTGCGATGGACTCCTAAGCAACTTAACCGATTTTAATCAAATTTGCACACCGTGTGCAGTTTGGTCCAACTTGAGAGATAGGATAGTTTTTTTTGCCCATGAGTGACCCACAATTTTTTGCGAATTTAAGGATTTTTAACAGGACATGACAAAGGGTCGTCGAAAAGGGCAGAACAACGTCTGCCTGGCAAGCTAGTATAACACTCATATATGTTCGTTCCGTTCGACCGGGGAAGGACCACGCTCGCACAGAAAGAATATCCAATATCAGCGTGAAATAGCAGCATAATGCAACAGATACTGTTTTTGCTGATAATGTGGCAATATCTTTTAGTATTTAAGGGTTAGAAAGGCATCTATATCTTAATTTCGGCGTCTATGAGTCAGGAAGACGTTTCGACGTTCGTTTGCAACCTTTATAAGAGCAGTTTCGATAAGTGAGCCAATAGTGTTAATTTTGGTTTTCATAATACCTAGTGCTGAGAATTAAGCCTATTAGCTGCTTCTCAAAAGACATATCCAATTATTGATAATCTACATGTACGTCATAGAAATAACCTTACATATTACTTACCTTAATGTTACTGACCTTTGCGACTATAAAAAAATGAAACTAAATAATGAAAAAATAAAAAATATGCGTGTAATTATGTACACACGTACGAAATGAACCTTCTATAACATATTTTTTTTTTTTATAGAAGAGGGGGCAAACGAGCATGCGGCTCACCTGATGTTAAGTGACTACCGCCGCCCATGATCAACCGCAACACCAGGAGAATTGCGGGTGCGTTGCCGGCCCTTTAGAAAGGAGTAAGCTCTTTTCTTGAAGGTCCCCAGGTCGTATCGGTCCGGAAAAATCGCCGGTGGTAAACTATTCCACAGAGAGGTTGTACGTAGAAGAAAACTCCTTGTGAAACGTACAGTGGTGGACCGCCAAGCATCCAGATGGTGTGGATGGTATCGGGACGTTTGCCGTGTAGTGCGTTCACGAAATTTGGCGGCTGGGATTAATCCGAACAATTCCTCAGAGCACTCCCCGTGATAGATGCGGTAAAATACGCAAAGAGATGCAACATCTCTTCGCAGCGCCAGTGAATCGAGCCGATCGGAAAGCACTCGGTCGTCGACGATTCGAGCCGCTCTGCGCTGGATGCGGTCAAGTGGAAGGAGCTGGTACTGGGGAGCCCCAGCCCAGAGATGGGAACAGTATTCCATGTGCGGCCGAACCTGCGCCTTGTAAAGTTGCAGGCGGTGTGCCGGCATGAAATACTGTCCCGCTCTGCTGAGCACGCCAAGCTTTTTAGAGGCCAATTTGGCCTTCCCTTCCAAGTGACCACGAAACTGCACGTCACTCGATATGTCGACGCCGAGGATTCCGATACTGGCTGAGGCAACAAGGGGAGTGCCTTGAAACTGAGGGGATACGACAAAGGGGTTCTTTTTAGCGGTTAACGCGCAAACTTGTGTCTTCTGGGGGTTAAACTGGACTAGATTTAGTCGTCCCCAATCCGAGACTCTGTTCAGCAAAGACTCGACTTCAGACACAAGTTTGTCCCGGCACTCGGAGACGTTTTCCCGAGAAAGATTGGCTCGGCCGGTGTAAAGAGCATCACCAGTGCTGTCATCCGCATAACAATGAATGTTACGGGTATGCAGCATATCATTGATATGCAGAAGAAACAGCGTTGGCGATAGCACGCAGCCCTGTGGAACACCAGCATCAATAGGCTTGCAATCGGAGCTTGCACCGTCTACAACGACCTTGATGCTCCGATCTGCAAGAAAGCTGGTGATCCAATCGCACAATTTCTCGGGAAGCCCATAGGAAGGGAGCTTCGAAAGAAGCGCTTTGTGCCAAAACCGATCGAAGGCTTTCGCAATATCCAAACTAACGGCCAATGCCTCCCCCTTGAACTCTACTGCCACCGCGTGTGTGAGTGAGGTAGACCAGAAGATCACCAGCTGACCGACCACGGCGAAAACCGTATTGGCGGTCACTAATCAGCTGGTGATCCTCAAGGTACCTCATGAGCTGGCAGTTTACAATGGACTCCATTGTTTTGGAGAACAAGGAGGTGATGGCGATTGGCCGGTAGTTGGACGGGTCTGAGCGGTCGCCTTTTTTAGGGATCGGGTGGACGAAAGCCGTCTTCCATGATTTTGGGACTACGCCTAGGGAGTAGGAGTACCGGAAAAGACGCGATAAAACCGGTGCCAACTCTGGAGCACACGTCCTCAGCACAATTGGGGGGATTCCGTCAGGCCCACTCGACTTGTGGATGTCCAGGGAGAGGAGTGCTTTGCGAACCGAGCGCTGTGTGAAGTGCACTTCCGGCATGGGGCACTCACACCGCGGGATGGTCGGCGGCGTACTCCCCCCGTCATCGAGAGTCGAGTTAGACGCAAAGAAAGAGCCTAGAAGATCGGCTTTCTCCTTTGCAGTATGGGCTAGTGAGTCGTCCTCCCTGTGCAGAGATGGAAGAGATGGCTGACAGAAATTCCCCTGGACAGCCTTGGCGAGAGACCAGAATGCACGGGTTCCAGAAGGAAGGCGAAGTAGTTTCTCGCCAATTCTGCCTATGTGCTCTGACTTTGCCTTGGCAACGACTCTTTTGAAGGACCTAGAGGCGGAATTATACTTCTTTTTTAGAGCGCTGGTGTTTACATCCCGGGACGCTGATGCATCAACCCAGGCTTGGTAGCACTCCTGCTTATAGCATGATGCTATTTTACAGGAGCGACCAAACCATGGCTGAGACATGCCTCCAATGGGCACCACAGAGGAAGGAATAAATAGTTCCATACCCTGAAGTACCACATCAGTAACAGAATCCGCAACAAAGTTGGGATCATCCGGCGAGAAGCAAACCCGCCCCCAAGGGTAGGATGCAAAGAAAGACCGCATCCCATCCCAATCGACTGACCTATAGTGCCAAACACGGCGGCAGCCTGCAGAATGCAACCGCGATTTCAGCGTGAGTGGCACAACACTCCGGACCAGACAATGGTCCGAGGAGCCTAAAGGGGCGTCGACGGAAATCTGATATCCGTCCAGGTGAGAGGTCAGCAGAAGGTCCAACAGGGAAGGTGCATGATCCTCCACATCTGTAATCCGCGTAGGCGAAGTAACCAGTTGTGTCAGACCATATGCCAATGCAAAATCATGAACAGATCTCCCCGCATGATCGGTTAAACGTGAACCAAGCCATTCGGCGTGATGTGCGTTAAAGTCGCCGAGGATCACGATCTCTGCGGAGGGGATCTGCTGTAGCAACGAATCTGCAGCCATTTGGACGTGGTCGAAGAGTCGGTCTGTTTCGGCATTACCGCTATGGGACCTATAGAGGCACCCGTAGACGCGCGGATGGTCGTCGCTGTCTACGCGTAGCCAAAGGATGGACAGGTCCGAACCTTCAAGTCTGCCGAGGCGTCGAGAACAGATGTCCTCTCTGACGTAAACGCAAACTCCAGCCCGAGGCACAAAGGAGTGTTCCAGTTTGTACCCCGGGTAGGAGAGATACGAGACATCAGCCGGAGAGGACACCTGCGTCTCGGTCAGAAAGAGCAGAGCCGGCCTCGCCGTCTCGAGATGGTAGTGGACGGCGTTTAGGTTAGAGTGAAGTCCCCTGATATTGCAGAAATTCACGGACAGCGTGGCAGGGGTCGCCTTGGTTTTGTTGCTCCGTTTGCCCCGAGCAGTTGCAGTCTTGAGCGGAATTTTGCCCCCCCCCCCCCAGAATACGCGGGGCAGCCTGAGCACCCACGCTCAGAAGTGGAGAAACATGGTCGTGGATGCTCAGCGAGGGATTCTCCAGGGGTGCTGGTACCCTCCTGGGGTAGTCTATCATTATTTAATACCGCTACCATGTTGATGGGGGGGGGGGGGGGGGATTTGGGCCTCCGGCCACCTGCACTCACCAGACGAAACGCGGAAGCAGAGCTTCCACTTCACGCCGGTATTCTGTGAGGTCGTGGTACCACCCCGGTTTGAGCCGGCCCATACGTGCAACAGCAAAGCTGCCGCGTGGCTCTACCACATATTTATCATTCTTCCTTTATTTGTTCCCCGCGACATCGCCCGCGTGTAAGTTTGGGTTCTAATTTTTTGCGCGAATCCCTAATTCTTTTTCTAAAATAAAAGTAATTTAGCCTAAGCCTAAAGTAAGCTTAAGTACAGTTAGCCTAAGTTACTTCTTATAACATCAGCTATCTTCCAGTAAAAGTCCCGTCAAAATCGCTCCAGCCGTTTTGGAGATAAGCCCAAAAAAACAGACAGTCAGATACAAAAATGAAAAAAGTGTTTTTGTTATAAGTAGGTGACATAAATAGTATACTCGTGCAGCCCCAGCAGACAAACGTTATTTAACCGTAATAATTTTCTTTAGGTATTACGTCGACAAAAAAGTTTAACTTCAAAATACATGTAAATACCATATCTCATATTACCTTGACCAAATTCTCCGGTTCAAAGATCCAATAAACATAAAATGTAAATAGTTGCATTAAGTAGCATTTGCAATTTACGGACACTGAAATGCACACCCTTCTGCGATGAGATATTTCAAGTTTTCAAGTGGAGTAACCTCTCGAAAGATCTCTACTGGCGCACAGATGCCAGCGTTCACAGCAACTGCGTAAATGAAAGAGAAACAATCGAGCGCTTTCAATGGAAACGTAGATTTGCACTCCTCGCGTTTTAAAAATACAACTTAAATTGTTTTAGCGTTTTTCTTAAATAACTGAATATAACTTCATTAATTAGAAAGTAATTGTCTCGGTTACAAAAACATTGAAGAATTTTGAGAGGATACAAAATCTCAGCGGTGTTTTATTCAAGATTGGATAGAGTTTTCATATACACTTTTAAATATATTCAAAATCCAAATCATATTTTATTTTAAAAGTACTATCAAACTATTAACATTAGTAATACAATACTAATATTTGCTAATAATAATTAAGTCCTCCGGGCCGAATTTCGGTCACGGCTCACGGCGGATAGTTTCAATGAAGACTGGACTCCGCAAGACGCAGGACAAGATTATAGCGCCCAAGTGTCTTGCGCAAGCATAGGTGAACTCTCTATTCCCTCTTTCTCATAGTGCGGTAGGACCAACGGCTTAACGCGCTTTCATAGGCACGGGGGTGAAAGACCGCTAATTTCTCCGGGCTGCTACTAAGAATTTCTTGATAGAAAAACAAAATAGCTGGTTTTTTGGCCCAACCCAGAATTAGAAACCGGGACCCCATGGTCAGTTAACGCGTTTACGCAGTAGACGAAGGAAATAGTCAAAGCAATATTAATTATTATTAAGTGTGTTTGTTTGTAAGTTGTGTCGAAAGTATATACGGTACTTCTGCGGTAAGTATATACGTATTACGGGAAGTCTGCAGTCTGTGAAGACGTACAGGATCGCCCCCGTCACTACATCAGATTTGATAGAACACAAATCCTCGCTAAACACCGATTCCTTCCAAGGATGATTCGCGAGGCTATTGAAATAAAAAAACAACCTAATTTCAGTAGAGAAGATGGCTGGGCACTACCATCTGCTTGGGATCGTATAACTAATAAAATTAAATACCAACCCAAGCATACAACTGCAAGACTTCACGATACTATAAGTTCATACTGTGTTGATCGAAACAAAAATTAATAATTTTAATCTGTGGGTAACCGCGGTTGACTATGACATCTGGACGTTGAACACCTCAGACCCCCGTGACTATCGAGTGCTGTAAAGTGTTCGAAACGTCGGGAATATAAAAAAGTTAATATACGCAATAAAATCCGTAAAAACTAATTTTATTTAAATGCTTATAACAATTTTATTTTTCTATGTCTGTTTGTTTCGAATAATCTCCAAAATGGCTGGACTGATTTTGCTGCGACTTTAACTGGCAGATAGCTGTTACTCCTTATATCATCATATAAGCACAAACTTAGGCTACTTTATTTTAGAAAAATAATTAGGGTTCCGCGCCAAAAAATAAAGAACTCATGAATACGAGGAACCGAGGGAGGGATATTTGAATAATATTTTTCTAAAATGTACGAAATTATTCAGTTTAAAATTATATATTCCCAGATGATATTCCTATAATAAATGGTGCAAAAACAAACTAGCGTGTTTTATCTACTACATTACTGATATCGTTTTCGTCGCCGAAATACAACTTACATGCGACACAACACAAGGTTCTACAAAAATATTTGATTTAGGATTAGGACAGCAATAAATACATACAAAATACACATCAAAGCAAATATGGAAGCGTTAAAAGAATATATTTCGACCAGTGAAAGGTCCTAAAACTCTTTCGTAAAACTAAATAACCTACAAAAAATATTTACAAACTTGATAAGAAGCGACAATTTTATGATGGATGTACCCATCATATTTTATTTATTTAATAATATTTTTGTTATATGTATAAAATCAATTGCTGTTTGTTAGTCTCGCTAAAACTCGAAAACGGCTCAAACGATTTCAATGATTTTTTGTGTGTGTTTGAGTGAGTCACAATTGGATCCGGTAGGTGGCGCTATTGTCGAGATCCAGAAATCACCCGCGCGGTATCCGGGGCGGATCGCTAGTATAGCGTAAAGGTTACCTGATGGTAAGAAGATGCTGTGGCCCATAAAGTTCCACATCCATCCTTGACTAAGAACCAAAAAACGAAAGCTCTGAGGACCGAGCCGGGATCCTTCATTTCCAGTAAAAAGTACTTATTATATCCAATACACAAAAGAATTTCGTCTGTATATAGGATTTGTGGCTGGTAAATATTTGCTCGTATGAAATCGCTTTTTCTTGCACTTATGTAGTCTTTAGGTGAAGATAAGGTTAGATTTGTTAGACTTAAGATGAAAAAGGCTATAGTGTCTCGTACCGGTAAGTGGAGAGAAGAACGGCATAATAATGATATGATAGTGATAACCTGAAATACATGCAAGTCGCTGTATGCAATTGGCGAACACTGTAACCAATATTTGGATAGACCTATATTTAACCGTAGACTTGTGAAAGAATCTAATAATGACAATGAAGAGGAGATGGTAGATGGAACCTAATTTTATATCTGACCCAACTAGTACAGCGCACAGGTTATTTGTTCCGAACGTGACTTACATTTAGCTGACCAGCGATAGTGTGTTGTGTGTGTGTTGCGATAGTGTAAAGAGAGAAATTCGTTTTAAATTACAACCAACGCAACCGACCCCTAACACGATTCTCATTGCAGACGCCATTCATTAGTAATTGGAATAAAGCTGACTTTCCAAGTGTTCAGTAGGTTAGGGAAAATTGCGTAAAAATACCTGACCGTATTCTACATCACTTTCCTCTCGTTTTTGAAAGTACAGGGCATATTATGCCCTTAGGTATCTAGATAGTTATAGTGGAGCATGTTTAACTGATTAGTATAATTTTATCAGATGTCATATCCTCATATCCAACGACGACTATGACCGGCAGATGAAGAACTTTTTTCCATCTTAAACGGCAATCTAATTTTTGTTATAGAATAAAGGTGACAAAAGAGCACACAGATATCTACATCTATCCTAGATTAAGAATCATGCAGATGTGTTGTCACCCTTGAGGACTAAGATGAAATGCCTCGTTACTAGTAGGAAAGGTCATCGGTTCTTTAAAGCCACCATACAAAACAAGTTAAAATTGCTATTTCACGCTGGTATTCTGTGAGAGCGTGGTCTTTTCGAGTCTTCCTGACGAAAGCTTTCGTGTAAATAATATCTTTCTCCATCACCAGCCGAACGCGATAGACCAATGGAGCTATACTTATATTAAAAAATACGGTCTCCTTTATTTTAGTTTTAAATAAAGTTACTCAGCACTTCAATAAGTTTAGTTTTATATGAAGTAAGTAATTCGTAGTTCAGTCTGAAATGTGAGAAAGAAAATAGAAAATAAATACACTTGTTTATACTCGTATTTGACTAGTTTATATATGTATCCATTAAAGAGATGTCGTATTTAATCTCTGGCCAGTTGTTAACGATGTTTTCCTTCACCGACGAGCACGTGGTAAATCAGCACTTAAAATTGCAATTAACAATTTCATTGTGAAATTTACAGCGAGCGCTAACCATCTGAGCTATCATATATATATATATATATATATATATATATATATATATATATATATATATATATATATATATATATATATATATATATCCTATACCTTTAAACGAGCAATTCTTGTATATATGTATATATATAATCGGAATCTCGGAATCGGCTCCAACGATTTTCATAAAATTTTGTGTGCAGGGAGTTTTGGGGGCAATAAATTGATCTAGCTAGGATTTATTTTTAGAAAATGTCTTTTTGTCCGTGTTTTTAGGCAATGAAAAACTGCTACAATATCGTTAGAATAAGAAGGTAAATTTTGACAGTTTATTAATGATTACAAATAGCTTAATTGGTATATTGGGCGGTCACAAAATCGTAATACCATGGTTCGAGCCCAGGCCGACCGACCGATTTTTTTTATTTTTTTTTCAAGTTCCTTTCTTTTTTGAGAAAATCTATTTTTTCGAGCCCTTTTTTAGTATTTTTTAAAAACACGAAAATTTAAATTAAACTAATTGCACTCATGATTTTATATTCAAATAACCAGTTCAGTTTTTTCTATTATGTCGCAACGATCAAAAAATATTATTCGTATTTCATCATGTAATTTGTATCTAAATATAATTTCCAAAACACACGAATTAAAAAAAAAAACTAAGCGAAAAATGAGCGGTCAACCGGGTACTATATATAATATGTAACAGAATAACACCATTAAGTTTAATGGAAATAAATTTGTTTTAATTGCAAGCATCTTCCAGTGTCGCAGACGCAGAGTGGCGGTGTAAGAACATCCATTAACCCATACGATCCTGTGGGTGTCATAAGAGACGACAGAGGGAAACAAACCTGGAAGGGGAAGCAGCGTCTCTATCATAACATAAAAAGAATAAAATGCGGTTGCCAAGCGAATACCAGCGTCAAATAGCAGCTTAATGCTGCTGTGTTTCGTATGGTGAGTGTAGAGAACCGGAGACCCTTTTTACTGGAAAGGAGGCATTCCATCTTAGTCCTCACGGGTGACAACGCATCTTCATTTTGATTCGCAAACGAGGATAGATGTAGATGTCTATGGGCTACAGTAACCACTTACCATCAGGTGGACTGTACGCTCGCTTGTCACCCTTTTCCTATAAAAAAAAATCGGCCCGTCTAGCTCGGCAACTATGGCGAATATATATGAGGCAATCTATGGGGGAAGCCTATATTCAGCAATGGATTTTTGATAGGGTTTGTCGCTTTTGTAATATCCCCTTCTCCTTGGTGATACGTCGTGCGGCTTTAGGCTAACCCTCCTCCTCCTCCCAGCATCACGTGTAATTTTTATTATTGAAAAGTTTAGATATTTCTAGAACCTGATTTAATGAATAATATAATAAAATTAGATTCTGAAAAACCAAAAATATAAATTAACTGAGAATTTGGTTGAGCACTATGACATAAAGTTTCCAGACTGACATGAGGGTTGCAAGTTTGCAAGCTGAGGACACTGAGGTAGAATTCAAGTGTTTTATCTTCAAAAACAAAATAACTAGAAGATGAACATATAAAAAAAACAAATCCATCGGACCATGATTTTGCTCGACGGTTTTCCGCATTAATATCTGGACAAGCATTTTGCAGCTTGTTAAAGTTATGGTTTCGGATGTGAGTCCTATAATAACAAACCCAGCCGCAAAATCCACCTTAATTAGCGAGTGCCTCACGGCCAGCCGATTTGTAGACACATAATCGCACGCACGGGTTTCTACAAAGTTGCACAAATCAATTCAATTCATTATCGGTAAAAATATTTAACAAGTTACACATTAACTTACATTTAACGAAGCACGAAAAAAAACACGTGATTGTCACACTATCCTCTTCCCCCATTCCCATCATGTTTTATTGTTATATTCCCCTTCCTTCCCCTGTTCGTCCTCTCACGTGATTAAAAGACGACCCCAATGTTGTAACAGTAACGATAGACTGAAATATTTGCAGAACGGAACGGGTTCTTATATAAGTACATTTCCAACTTTAGACAAATTCTTTAAATTACAACAAAACTTGTCAAATATAGTCTAAACGCTTACGGTTCGCAAAGAAGCCCATTCTAACAACGGTTTTCACTGCCAACCCCAATAATATCCATGTAAGCAAATACCTTTTAAATAGAGATGGGCCGAATATTCGTTTTATATTCGGTATTCGGCATATTCGGCAGCTTTACCGAATATTCGTATTCGGCCGATTATTCGGCTAAATCATCGAAAAATTCGTTAAAGTGGTACTGAAAACGTACGAACTTGAAACGTGAGAATTGAGTAATGCCATGTCTTTGATAATTTTACAGTTGAAAGTATATTTATGGTTTTAAACTACTTATATATGTTATGTTTTTGAGGCACTGTAGATTTATTTCCAATTATAGCAAATAGAAAGCTTGAATTTTTTTATGGAATCAAACAAAGAAACATTATATTATCTTAGTACATTTCACTTTACTTTGGTTGTCACTTTCTCTAAAATAAGTCCAAATAGTTGATCTCCTGTCACTCATTTTTATCAAATATATATAAACATAATTATTATCAATTTTCACGAAGAATAACACAACTAAATAGTTTTTTTTTTCACAAAAATAGTCAAAACAAGCACGCGCACAGTACGTCAGTACTAGATGATGTAATAAAATATCAGGTGTGGCGTGGGAGCGAGGGGCAGGGTCCGGAGCTAATCCCACACACTTTACAGTAACAAGTTCCGACATAAATTGGTTAGGTACCGAGGTGGTCCTGCCGAATAATGTTCGGCCGAATATTCGGTTCGGTAAATGTTTTACCGAACATTTGGCCGAATATTCGTAATCGGTGAAATCCGTATTCGGCCCATCTCTACTTTTAAACATAATTAGAAGACGACCAGTTTGGTTAATCAAAAAAGTGCCCGAAAGATAAATATAAAAAAAAATTGATTGAAACGATCGAAAACCAAACATAAAAAAATACATAAAGAAAACACCTTATTAATTCACTCAATCTTAGTGTTTCACGACAGACATTTTTGATTCTAAAATGTTATACGAGGGAGGGGACAATAACATTGCGGAATAAACAGGTTAGGAGGTCGAGGCCACTTTTTATTTCCGCGCTAATTAAGACCTCTTTAATAGTATAAATACCAAATTATTCGTTGAAAAGTCGTTGATTAAACTCAAAACATTTTGAAAGATATATATACACAGTAGCAAAACCATTCTATACGTAGTACCTATAGCAGCGCTGCAACTATATTATGGTTGTAGCACGAAAGGGTCGGTATTTGAGCGTAGAGAACCGGATAACCTTTTTACTGGAAACGAGGCAATCCATTTTAGACCTGATCTTAGTCTTAGTGACATCTCATATGCATTTTGAATCTTCATCATCATCATCATTACAGCCCTTCACAAGTCCACTGCTGAACATAGGTCTCCCCCAAGTAATGCCACAAAGCACGGTCCTGAGCCACCTGCATCCATCGACTTCCTGCATATCTTACCAGGTCGTCACTCTATCTAGTGGGGGGTCGCCCTACACTACGCCTACCGGTACGAGGCTGCCACTCGAGAACCTTTCTTCCCCATCGGTTATCGGTTCTTCGAGCTATATGGCCGGCCCATTGCCACTTCAGCTTACTAATCCGTTGGGCTATGTCGGTCACTCTGGTTTTACTGCGGATATCCTCATTTCTGAGTCTATCACGCAGAGAAACTCCGAGCATAGCCCTCTCCATAGCTCGCTGAGCGACCTTGAGCGTCCTCATACGGCCAGCAGTGAAGGACCACGTCTCAGATCCGTAAGTCATCACTGGCAACACGCACTGGTTGTACAATCTAGTTTTTAGAGATTGAGGTATACCTGACGAGAAGATATGTGGTAATTTCCCGAACGCTGCCCAACCGAGTTGAATCCGTCGATTGACCTCTCGGTAGAAGTTGGACTTACCTAGTCGGACTATTTGTCCCAGGTAAACGTACTCGTCAACAACTTCGAGCATAGCGCTCCCAACAACTACCGGCATAGGTGTGACATGGACATTAAACATGATCTTTGTTTTGTCCATGTTCATCTTAAGACCTATCTGTTGGGAGGCACTATTGAGGTCATTGAGCATAGCGCTTAAGTCCTCCAGCGATTCTGCCATAAGGACTATATCGGCGGCAAATCGAAGGTGAGTGATGTACTCGCCATTGATGTTAATACCGTATCCTTTCCAGTCCAGGAGCTTGAAAACGTCTTTCGGGGATATAACATCACCCTGTCTTACACCTCTCTGCAGTTGGATAGGTTTCGAGCTCTGGTTCTGTACTCGGATAGCCATCGTAGCCCTACTGTACAAACACTTCAGCACTTCGATATACCGACAGTCAACTTGGCACCGCTGAAGGGACTGCAGCACCGCCCAAATTTCGACGGAATCAAAGGCTTTCTCATAGTCCACATACGCCAGGCAAAGTTGCAAATTGTACTCTTCAGTCTTCTGCACAATCTGCCGCAGGGTATGTATGTAGTCTATGGTACTGAAGCCTTTTCGGAAACCGGCTAGTTCGGGAGGCTGGAAGTCGTCGAGTCTGCGTGCGAGACGATTCGTAATGACTCTCGAAAACAGCACGTAGACGCGGCTCAGAAGGGAAATCGGTCTGTAGTTCTTCAAGAGAGCGTTGTCGCCTTTCTTAAAGAACAAGACCACCGCACTTCTGCTCCACGCCTCTGGAGTAGTGCCACCATGGAGGACGGAATTGAAGAGCCTCTGAAGGACTTCAAGTACCGGTGTTCCACCCGCTTTCAGAAGCTCCGCTGTAATTCCATCCTCACCTGGGGCCCTACCGTTTTTAAGGTGCTGGAGAGCCATTCTAATCTCGCTCAGACTGACGTCCGGGATATCATCGGAATAGTGTCGGATAAGACTTGCTCTTGGATCGTTACTCACACTTGCGTGTGGCTCCAACGATGATGTGTACAGCTGCCCATAGAACCTCTCAATCTCACTCAAAATCTCAGGTGTTTCGGAAACGATGCTGCCACACTTAGTCTTCAGCTTTGACAGTTGGCTCTTACGGGCAGACAGATCTCTGGAAAAGACTTTGGAGCCCTGGTTCCGCTCGATCGCTTCTTTAATACGAGCAGTATTAAAGTTGCGTAAGTCTCGCCGCATGCATTTGGAGATCTGTCTGTTCAGTTGCCTGTATGCTGTCAAATCTGTTGACGATTGCAGCCTCATCTCCCGTCTAACAGCCATGAGATTAAGAGTGTGATCGGAGAGTTTTTGTGTTCTTCTGCGGCGGTTCTTGCAGAACTTAGCTCCGACCGCATGGACAGTTTCCACGAGCTTGTCATTCATATCGTCCACTGCATTGCAATCTTGTAGGCACTGAAAGCGGTTGTGTAACTCGAGCTGAAAGTTTTCGGGATTCTGGATTAGAGCACGAGGGGGACGGAGCGTTGACTTCATTAGACGAGACCTCTCCAACTTAACGTTTAGGTTCAGTGTGCCTCTAACCATTCGGTGATCGCTGCCAGTTTTCACCCTTGCGATCACTGAGACATCACTGAACAGTTGGCGTCTGGTCGTCATAATGAAGTCAACCACTTCCTGTGGGGCCGCTTCTGGAAGAAAGAGTTCATCATAAAGAGTCCCTCTTTCTCCATAAAGTCGGTCAGCTGCTGGCCCCTTCGGTTCCGTTGCCCTACTCCAAATTTCCCTAACTTCAGCTCACCGTTTTCTCTTGTGCCTAGTTTTGCGTTGAAGTCTCCCATCGTTAATCGCTGATAAATATAGATGTCTATAGACCAAAGCACCCACTTACCATCATCATGAGTGCTCATTTGTCATCCTTATTATATAAAGATATAAAATAACACCCGAGGAAACTGTAACAGCAAAATGGCCAACAGCAATCGCAAAACAGAAAAGGACTGAAATAGTTAATTGCAATTTAAATTTACCACGTGCTCGGCGGTGGAAACATCGTGGGGAAACCTGCACTTCTGAGAAATTGCTAATCAATATTTCGAGGACATAGAAGTTCGCGAACACGTGTTAAGGCAATGCGGACTCTTCCCAGCCCCCTCTCTAAAACCCTCTCAGAAATTACGCAACTATGCTACACAATTAATATTTGTTGCATTTAGAAGTTTTTTTTTTATAGAATAAGGTTGGCAAGCAAACACACAGCCCACCTGATGGTAAGTGAATGCTGTAGCCCAAAGACATCTATATGTATCTTCGATGAATAATCAACATTTAGAAGCGCTGTAACCCCTGAGCACTAAGATAGAATGCCTCATATCCAGGAAAAAGGTTCTCTACATTCACTATACAGCATTTAGCTACTATTTTACGCTGGTATTCTGTGAGAGTGTGGTCCTTCCCAGGTAGAGCCGACCCATTCATGCTACAGCCATAATATAGTTGCATTATGGCTCTAAAACGTATAAAATGGTTGTGACACTTGTAAACAATTTTGCAAGAGTCCCCGTGCACCGAGTATAGAGTTTAATCAACAACAGCTCAATGAATAATTTGGTATTTATACTATTAGTTTTTTACCATTAACGAAAAATGTTGCTTGTTAAGATCACAAAGGACAAAGTTCCATCATTGTTCCTAGCAAACGACGTAGTTATAAACGCCGACAATTTTAATCCGAGGAAAATTTGCTTCAGCCCCTATGTAAATACCTTACATAACATGTTTTCCATGTTTAACGCTTTGCATTACAAAAGTTCTAACATGACGAAATTATACGCCCAAATTTTTCTTTGTTGGGTCATATTTCTATAAATATAATTATCAAGTGAAATATACTTTAATAAACCTAACTTAGATTAGAAACCGTGCCGTGTGGCCGGCGTAAGGGAATTTATAACCCCGTTCCAATTATGCCCAATTTCCATATTTAAGAAACATTTCGTTCTCCGTAACGATCAGTTTTATTACTAAATACGAGGTGCATGTGAAAACAATTCAAATTACAAACTATTCATTTAGCAACATATGATGCCTTAAAATGAAAAACTTTGAACGCTTTATAAATACTAAATAGCTAAACTTTTTAAAGGGGTTATCATGCAGTACATTTACTGCAAAACGACTCGTGAAAGAAAAGGAAGCGTTTTTAAAATATAGGATACAGACATTATTCATAAGCTCATAAGATACGACTAAAGAAAATTTCAAAAAAAATCTAATTACTAAGCTTAGGTTTCGCCGCGTTTTTTTTTTAATTTAAAAATTTCATTATGTACGCAACCGTCAGACAGGACATATTACAGTGAAAATAAGGACGGCAATTTAAAAACGCAAATTTTATACACACCAATTAAATTTTGTGTGACGTTTGCATAATTATTACCACATGTACGAAAACCGACCGGCTCGGCAAAATAAGTACCCTTGGGAGTAAAAAAAGCGAGTCTCTCATATTCATATTTTCAGCGGCGTTATTTTATTTCATGTTTATTACAAATATTTCAAGGCCTACTGAAACTTCACGTTTTTAATTACTGAATAATGTGCACTGAATCTGCAAGTATGATCATTGCCAAATGTCAACGTATCTTCTGTCTTACGTATTTTCTATCTTATCTTTAAGGCAAGTCCTGCTTACAACTGAAAAAGTCTATATCCAAGAGTCGAATTTTATGGACTTATGAAGAATGAAAAATGTTACGTTTTTTTATAATGGAACATAGAATGTACGTTCATTTACTGCATCCTTGCAGTCGGTCTGATTAGAACCAACCATTACTTAATTTCACTGCCAGCGGTTTTTTTTTTAATGAACAAGGGTGTCAAACAAACACATAGTCCCACCTGATGGTAAGTGTATACCGTGGCCCATAGACATGTACATTTAGATAAAAGTGGATATCTATGGGCCATAATCGAGGATTTGATTAAGAATCAAAATGCAGATGCATTGTCACCCCTAAGGACTAAGTTGAAATGCCTCGTATCTAGTGAAAATGGTCTCCTGTTCTCTACACTCACCATACGAAACACAGCAGCGTTAAGCAGCTATTTATCGCTGGTATTCTGTGAGAGCATAGTACTACTACTACCCCGGTTAAACCGACCCTACGCGCTACAACTATAATATAGCTGCAGCATGACTCTACTACGAATAAACTTGTGATAAATTTTCTGCAGCAGTGAAAGGTTTATATACTATTTTATTTTTTTCGTATTTTTCACTAAACATAATATCATAAAATACATATTTGATTATATGCACACATCTCACACAAACAAGTTTAATACATTTGCATTTTCATGCAGTTACGCAAAGCTTAATAATAAATAAGTATGATTTGGTTGCACAGTAAGCGAGCTCTCAGAGACTCACATGTCCCTCGCGTTACTAATTTATCATTTTATCTTGTCACGTAAGGTAAGCACTCGTCTACGCTTCTTTCCGTCAAGCTTAATCCACTTACTAGCAGCTTATCCGAAAATAAAAGCCCTCAATTCGTTTTAAAAAGGACACAAAACGTTGCTCTTTTGTTTCTTTGATTTTTTCTAAACGTTACCAACACACTAGAATTTTCTACTGTATCGTGGATGTCGTCAACCTAAATAAATTGCATAATAACAAACATCCAGACCTGAAACAATTAATTATTGGCCAAACAAATACTTGTGCCATGCGGGATTCGAACCCGCAACCGTCAGCACCGCAACTCAATACTAAGCTACTGCGCAACGGGATTACAATAATGATGTTAGTTATAAAAAAGGAAACTATCAATATATTATTTACTTATTTAGCAAGTATTCTAGTAGATCTCAATTAAGCGAAAATACATGAATACGTAATGATGAAAATCCGAGCGAAACGAGTCGTATATAAGAATCGATTCAATTTGACCTTGAATGTGCGTTTATCCAAATCCAAATTTACAAAATAAACCTAACATCTATCTTTTCTATTGAAACACCTAAATAAAAATATTTATGGAAATTACGTGAAAAACTGTGAACCCTCTCGCCTGCCAGTATGAGCTACTAGTTCCAAAAGAGGCCTCCAAATTCGACTCTGATGGCCACTGGCGGCTCCCGCAGCATTAGTTGCGTGCCGACCGCCACCGTGATCGCACGTGCCCTTTAAAAAACAATCTTCTAGTGCACCCGAATATTATCGACACTTGAAAAAGTTCGCGTGTGTCCGTAACATAGTAACATGCAGTGATAATTTGTTACTAAAACATAAGTGTTTTCGTACAATGTAGAAGTATAGTTGTGATGATATTTTTTTGGCGGGAAATACATTTCTAACACTGTTTGTCGCTAATGGCATCGTTGCAGAGGTAAATAATAAATATTGATGTTGGATGAGGGTTTGCAACGGATACGCTTGTCGACTGTTTTCAGACACTTCAAAGATTCCGCTGGTGTGATAAGCGCGTTTATACAATAATAATTTAAATTACAAAGCGTTTTAATTTATAAAATTAATATTATTTAAATTTTAGTTAAATAACTTCATGAAGAGCGATGTCATAAATTAAAAAAAAAAAACAATCCAAGACTCGCCATAGTAAATTACAAACACAAAGAGTAAAACATAAATGCAAGCAGCGTCAACACCAATTAAATTTATTCACGAATTGATATCATAAAGCAGTAAACATTTTTTTAAAGAAATTAAATCAACAGTTAAACGTTTCGTTCGCTAAATCGTGCGCTCAACCGGCGTGAAACACAAATTAATAAGGGCATTTTATATTGTACGGTAAAAGTTCTAGACTTCCTTACGTAAGCTTTCAGTGTGCTAGTCCCCGCCCCCACTTATGTAACCGCTCGATTTGGTCCCAATTTTGTCACTTTATTCAATTTCAAAACATCCCGCTCGCAAGCGTCCGTAAACGGCCATTTATTAGAAACACAATAGCCTACGTCATTATCGTGTGGAAAAATAAGGAAATTTTTCATCCTAGTACAGCGTTTCGTTTACAGTCTTTCTCTTTTGGTCTGTTTTTTGTACTTTAAGCTTTTGTCAACCACTAACAAAGCATGTTGGATTTAGATAAAACTTTTATAGCGGCTGGTAAAATAAATAGGTCAGGGCTGGCGACCTTGAAGTTTTGCACTCAAAACCTGTGCCACGTTCCAATTCGATAATCCCAATGCAAAGTCGATTAATTTGTGGATAAGGTTCCGCGAATCCGTCCATTTATGTACCGTTGCACCAGATGCCCACTTATGAGATAATGCAATAAAATAGAATTCCTTTTATGCTTACGTGCTCAGTAGCATAGAAGAATTTCGCACAACGAACACGTAGCGATTTAAAAAAGAAGATAAGAACTTCCACACGGGTAATTTCGGACCTCGATTAAAATCGGACGAAATCGTCTCACCAAAGATAGAATTATATTTTCAATTTACAATACTTTGAAAGTTACCGACTTTAGCAAAATCCAATAATGTTACAATAGTGAATATTAACAAAGAGCAAAATAAATTAATGGAAAATATTTTTCTTTAATAATTTAAATGTAAACCGTATAAAAGATAGTGGCAGACGACACGTCTTTAAAAAAGTGTTTCCTCCACACTAGGATTATCTCCTGTATCATTGGGGCCATTTACATATATAAATTTCACAAGGACAAACATCCAGACCCGGAACAATTGTTTGTAGGCCATACAAATACTTGTTCCGTGCGGGATTCGAAGCCGCGGCACTTAGCGCTTTAACTCATTACTAAGCTACTGAGCCACAAAAAAAATCACAACAAAATTAATCCCAGTGGCTCCTTGAGAAAATGTGAATTCAACGGGCGATTATAAACGATTTCACCATTTTATTAGGTTTAAAGGCATCGTGCTGTCGGGGCAATAGTACGTAGGGCGACCCACTAACAATAAACCGCGTATAAAAGAATTTATACCGCCGATAAAAACTCCATTCTAACGGTCCGGCTGGTAGAAAACTACGTAGGCGTATCGATACTCATATACGTCAAGCCAGGCAAAGGCAATATCTGACAATAGGTTGTGTACTGCATCAAAATTCCCAAATTCCCAACGGTAATCAATCAGTGAAGAGAGACAGCGAAATCCGAGCATTAATAGAAGTATATTCAATATATATATATATATATATATATATATATATATATATATATATATATATATATATATATATATATATATATATATATATATATATATATATATATAATTGAATAATAGCATTAAAATTAAAAATATATAAGGAATTAATTCTGTCATTTTATATACATATGATTGTTTTCAGCTTATTAATTTTATTTACTAGTATATCAGATATTAAAATACATCATAACATATTTTAAGGTAGGTGTATTAAAAAAAATAAGGTGCCTAATGTGAGACGGCATGGACAGTAAATTCTTTTACAAAAGCGAAGTGGCAAACGAACTTACCGTCCATGGTCACCTGCAAGTAAAGGTGAACAAAGAAGGCTACAGACGCGATGTCACCTGTGAGAACTAAGATGGAATGCCTAACAGACTTTAATTACACTAGATCTATACCCTGCAGACCATAGCAGTACAAGTATTGCTATTTATCTGCAGAAAAATATGAGGAACCTACTCAGAGTGACTCCTAGTCACAAATGGTACCTAGCCAGTATTAGTAGATAACCAATTCATATGAGCGTTGCTCAGGAAAACGAACTTCGTATAAAGAAAAATATTTAATTTAAAGATTTCTGGAACACTTAATAAAAACGCAGGAACTGCTAAGGTACAATAAAAAATTACCACCAAATCGTTAAACGGTATCGACTTGAGCTTTTATGTTTATTTTCAAGTATCCTCGTCTTTATTCTTTGGTCACAAAAGTTCTGTGTAATTTGGTCGTCTGTAAGAAATCACTTTCAGGGCAATAAGACAGCCTAGTGGACCAACATAATATATTGTTCCTTAATGATTATTTCTGTACTATTGTATAAATATAGAATATATAACTTAAGGATTTATATATCAGTAAAAAAATAGAACCCAAAGGAACAATTTTTAAATCATCTTTATTCCGAAATATTTTAGACATGTGCACAACAAAACAGTAGGTACCACTCTTGACTTTTTTTCTAACAATAAGTGAAAACTGCTACGTTTATGTGTGCTATGACAATAAAAGGTGATAATCAACGCGATGAGTCTCGACGGAAAAAATAGAACGGACGCATAACGTACCCGCTCTCAAAATGAAATGAGCATTGTTGACGATTCGTTATGAATTACTTTCTAGTAAATTTAACATGTTATGCCATTGCCAGAACTAATATGTAGTAAATAGAACTCGCATTTAAACAATCTTAGTTTAGTACTGAGACAACGTGATACAAAATCTATCCACTTTTAGGCTTTTGATTATATTTTATAAAGTACATTTTTATACTGTATCAATATGTATAACAAAAAATAAAGATTTCCTATATTTACGCGAACACTACACATGGAAATAATACTAGTTTTTACGGAATTCTCAGTCATCTGGACGTTGAACATCTCAGTGCATCATGACCATGGGTAAAGCGCTCGAAACGTCGGGTATTTAAAAAGTTAAATATACGCGATAAATTCCGTAAAAACTAGTATTATTACAAAAAATAAAACTACCTATAATAACCTAGCAGCCCGTAATCGTCCTAATGGCCTTATTTTTCTAGGTTTTTGCATTAGTAAATAATTAATATATTTGATAGCCTATTTTTTTTTTTTCAGAAAATATCAGTTTCTACAACTCCAGTATTTTAAATTTTTGACAGGAATATTTGTAATTAATGCCAGCGTACATTAGTATTGGATTTATTTGATGTGAAATTTTCGAAATGATCAACTTCTATAAATACAATGAATTGTTTTTTTATTAAACTGAAAGATTATGAGGGAGTATTCCAGTTTCTTCTAATATTAACAGCGAGAACGATTTTCTTTGTGATTTTAGAGACATTATAAAGTTAACGTATATTTATTTTTTCGTGCGATAGTACGAAAAAATAAATATAGGACAACTAGAAGTAGTAGATTTTATGTTCTAACTTTAGTACCTACTTTAGTAACATAATGCCTTACATTCAGTTATTTCAGTCAGACTTTTCCAAAGTTACGACTCTATAAATTTAGGAAAGGTAGAAAGAAAGTAATACAGTATATAAGATGTAGTACGAAAAAATTCGTTCCATTCGTACCTCCGTGGTAATTTCCATCATTTTCCTAATAATAAAAAAATTTATTATATAGATGCATTAAGTATAGTGCACTGCTAACTTAATTAATTTAACAGGAGATAAGTGAATTCATGAAAGCTTAACGTAATGGACAATATAACTATTTCGAGATAACCTAAACAAAGTTTAACGTCCCTTCGCACACTGTCTAAATAATCCCGAAAACTTTCCACTTATCTGTTACAATAAGCGCGGGTGAAATAGCCATTCAATTAAAGCGTCGACATAGGAAAGCATTTAAACCTTTTAGGTGACAATATTAAATTTACATGGTTGGGTTGAATGCTTAGCGAATAGCCAACATTCTTTCGACGTACTAGATAGACTGAATCCCAAAGCTCTATTTTTATAGCAATCAAGAGGGGCATACGAATACAGCCAACCCTGATGGGTTGTTAAGCTGACGCTTTGGCTTATATTTCATCCATTACAGTAAATCTACTGCTGAACATAGCCTTCCCCCAAAGATTTCATGTTAGGCAGAATTTTGCCATATTTGCCACGCACAATAAGCAATCGAAGTTATATTATTTTGAATTTGTTATCAGGAAGCTGCTACCCATATCCTCTTTCAGTTTCCCTCTGTAGGTTCTTAGACACTTACGGGACGAAGGACGACGCCACCATACGGCAACAAGACCACGCAGTCGTCAAATACACGTATAAGTACACAAATCACAGCCACCTGCTTTTACTTATTTTTAAAAAACGTTACCCCTAGACTAGAAATGCATGACGGCTCCTTGGCGCAGTAGCTTAGCAATGAGTTCGAGCGCTGAGGGCCGCGGGTTCGAATCCCGCACGGACGCATTTGTTTGACCTACAAATAATTGTTTTGGGTCTGGATGTTTGAGAAAGAGAGACTAGAAATATCGCTTGATCGTGGCGTCAAACACAAATTGCGCACGTACAAACACCCAGACAGAAGACAAAAGATCGAGGACAAACACTGCTTTACCGAGCTTTAAGTAATAACACTTTCAAGCGCCGCAGTGAAAACAATTATCGCGAGCCGCTTCTTTGAACGTTACCAGGAATAAACACCGAGTAATTAAATCCTAACAAAACCTTAAGGAAACCTAAATATGTACATAAAACTCGCGTATCTCAGCCGCACGGGGGCTTACATTTAACTAGAACGGAGATAAAACCTTGGATACACAGCAGATTCATCCCCTAGAGTACTTCAACATTAATCTCCTACTTAAGTACAATACATATATTTTATACTTAAACTGCTTATGAACAAGCTTATAAGTGAGGATTATCTGCGTTGCGAGAAATTACGACAGTTTTACAAATAAAACATTGAAAAACTATAAACTACGGAGTTTAATTAAGCGGATTTATTGCATTACTGCTCCTGCATCATCTGTATAGGACATATTAATGTGTTGTCAATCATTTCTTTTATAATTTTTTTTTATTTCAAGTTAGTCGATTAAAATTTAGCCTAGATTCTTCCTAGTATTGCTCTCCATCTGTTCGTAAAGTTTCATCACAATGGGTTCAGCTATTCCGAAAATCAGTCTAGACAGACGGACAAAAGTTAAAAGAAAAAGTTATTTGTCGTAATTGCATGCAAATAACCTCCCCGAGCTTATTTCAATATTACATATAACTCAGTTGTTTCAATACTACATATAAGTGAGTTATTTCAATATTACATACAGACACTTCAATTTCATTCATATTTTAGATAAACAATCTTCTTCTAAGTCCGTCTAAAATCCGCTGTGGAACAGGGTCCCTCCTATAGTATGGAGGCTTTGCTAAAATCGCCCAGGCGGATCAAACGTCTCGCACCTTTGATGTATGGCGTCAATGAAATGATTATACCGCCATTTGTCGGAAGCCATAAAACATTTGATTGATTCTCTTAGGCCGCATCAACCATAGACAAATTATATTAATATACAATAGTAGCTAATCTAAATCCTGGCGTGCGTGTAATCATAATTCTTTTTCTCTAAAACCTAGATGAATCATAGTTATAGTTAAAAACTCTAGGTGGCACTGTTATCGAGATCTAGACATTACTTCACCGAACCCTTGTCGGATCACTAGTATTAGTATTAAGTTAAACATACCGCAGTTGAAAGAAACGTTGGTTAGTTAGTTAGGAGTTCGTTCGTTCAAAATTTTAAAATTTTAAATATTATTTCTTGAAAGATTCCCTACAAAATTAATAGAGCTTAAGCTAATAAAAACACGCAGTTTTCTTACGTTATTATTCGAAGATAATGTACGTTTTAATACGTAAATCTCGTTACGTATAAAACATGCATAGATGACTGGCATGACATAAAAAATATCCAATAAACTAAGCGGTAGCTGTAGAAAAGGAGAAAATTTTTACAGTGAAACCTTAACCGAATGTATAACGTCCAATATTACCGTCGTAAGATTGGACCTATGAAGATTTTTATAGATAATAATATTCATATTACATGAAGGGTATTCGCTGTGAGGGCGATATACACAGCGGGGCACCCTCTAGCGCACCATTTAATTTTATCAAATAAACACATGTCTGAAGGGTTGTAACCCGGCAAAGTATCACATTATACGTTCCGAATCCGTTCTTAACGAATTGTAATAAATTCCACAATCGCGTGATTCTTACAGCGATGTGTATTGAAAAGAAAATGGAAAAAAAATGAGAAAGCGACAAAGGGAACATTCGTGAAGTGTCTGATGTCGAAGCCTTATTGACGTCTAATAAACGTTACGGAAACAAAGAAACGCTCTCGTCCTATTACAATCTGACAGAAAGTGATAGATTAAATTGCTTTTACTCTATTATATGATGATGCCACTCCCTTCAGTCACACGTTTATGCCGGAAAATTTTGCAAGATATAGTCCGAAAACAATTTTTTTTATGCACAAATACTTTTTATTCCAGCTTCAGACCGGTATTTTTTATTAAATTAAGGGTGACACACGAGTACAGTCCAACGGATGGTAAGTGGATACTGTGGCCCAAACATTACATCTATCCTCGATTTAGAATGAAAATGTAGATGCGTTTTCAACCCTGAGGGCTAAGATAAAATGCCTTGTTTCGATAGATTTGATACGAAACACAGTATAAAAATTGCTATTTTACGCTCGTATTGTGAGAGCGTAGTCCCTGTAAAGCCTACCCATTCGTGTTACTATATAGCTGCTGCATGGTTCTACCATGTCATGTACGTATGGATTTGAATATAAGGCCGCTACACGAGAAGTGTAAACTCATAATAACCACATACTTTTCTTTATGATGCAAATAGTAGCTTTTTAGACCTCTAAAAATTACGTAACATTTAACAAATACAAATGATATTTAAATGTATGGATAGGTAGGATAGCGTAAACAGAATATGGAATAGTAAACCGTACAGCACGTAAACCGGTATATCATTATATCAAATCGGTTTCTTTATATAGCTGCCTAATGGACACAGCTTAGACGCATCTGCAATCGCGACTCGGGCTAAGCTGTGGTAAATTAAGATTAATTAGTTGCTGCGCTACCGCTATCGCCCATTGATAAAGCGACTCCCACGCTTTTATCAATAACGTAAAGCTGAACATTCGTGTTACGTTCCAAGTTGTTGTAGTGATAGTGATTATAGTAAGTTAAACAGTGTAGAGGCGGTGCGGTGTAAGAATATCCACTACTCCATATCGTGCAGTAGGTGTCATAATATGTGACAGAGAGAAAGTGAAAAAGATGCTCAGCAGTGTCTCTTTCTGTCTGTCAAGCGTGACAACTATGGCAAAATCCCCCCTATGGGGGCAATCTATGGCGGAAGCCCGTGTTCAGAAGTGGACTTTTATAGGATGTAATTGATGTACAGATAGATTGATGGAGGATTGAATGGATACGGTTGTAGTTAATTTTACGACAGCCCGATTTTAGAACGTGCGACTCAACATATTCATCTTAACATTACACAATTAAACTTATAACAAAAAGATACCTCTTGGAGTGTACGCAGGAATGGCGTGACATAATAACCCTTACGTTTCCTTATACCATCAAACAACCAGACGTTCGGTCCAGCTTCACATCTTTGTTGTCGACATACCATACATAAAATACAGAACTTTAACAGCGCAAAACGGTCATTACATGTATTTTATAATTTTTACAATCCAGGGTCATTACATACTCGTATACTTTATAACTTTTATAAGCAAGTACTTGACTGTTATTCTACCAGATGGTAAATGGTGATATAACCGGAAATATTACTCTAGGCTTAAAGACACCCCGCGCACATTGATCGAAAAAAGATCGACACAACACACAATCATTGATCATGAACTGTGATGATCGCGATAATTATTTTGTTTTATCCTGAACAAAATACTAAGATAAAATTATTTAAATCATTTTGTTGTCTTCGGTCCTTGTTACGAGTGCAAATTTTCAAGTCAATCATCGGCCGTTTACAAGTTGGTGAAAATTACATTAAAAGATTTCGTTACAAAGATAGATACACGCGAAGCTAATAAAAGGGTATTAAAAAGGAAGATGTTGCTGTCATTCTGTTTCAATTCCCCACTGTCAACCCTCACGACACCCAGGGGATGATATGGGGTAGTGAATTCTCTTACGCCGTCACTAGGCACCACACGACATATGTGTTAGTTTGAATAAAAACAAAGAGAGCTAAATTAATGTCTGATAACTCTTCGCGGAGTGACTCCATGAATTCGTGATAACTACACCCTAATAACAGACCTTGTAACTTTGGAATCACCGATGTAGAGCCGGACGAGAGGCAACATGAATCATTAACGATCGCGTTCCCTAGGCGAAACGAATTTTAACTACGGCATAAAGCAAAGTATAACTTGGATATTTCAAAATGCCTGACGTATTACATATTTCAACATCATTAGTTAGTAACTTGCAAACAGTCTACGTCACACGCACTCACAGGCTTCTCGAAAATTCAGAAAATTTTCCATAACTGCCACGTTCACCAAGAGAAATTGTGTAATACAATCACAACATAACCGAAAACCAATGTTACTTAATATAATATTCGCTAATAATAATTAACTTTGACTTTATACACTATTTTTTTATAAGATGACAAACGAGCACACAGTCCACCTGATGGTATGTGGTTGCTGTGGCCCATAGACATCTACATCTATCCTCAGTTAAGAATCAAAATGCAGATGCGTAGTCACCCGTGAGGATTGAGATGGAACGCCTCGTTTCCGGTAAAAAAGGGTCTCCTGATCTCTACACTCACCATACAAAACACAGCAGTATTAAGCTGCTATTTTACGCTGGTATTCTGAGAGAGTGTGGTCCTTCCGCGATCGAGACGACCCATTCGTGCTACAACCATAACATATATACTTCAGCTTACCAATTATGTGTGTCAATTAAAATATTAATGTTGTTTATTAATTTTTTTTAGTTAATTTCTATTTTAATTTCTGTTTGTCTAGATTTATGATATTTAGACATGAATAAGCAATGAAGAATTTGAGATTTGATAAAAAATATCAGCTCAGAGGCTGAGCTCTCAATTTAACACTCATTTACTACACGCATTGATTTCGAGATATCATGAATTCACGGGGGCATGACGAACTCGTCCTTGATCCAAAACGCTCAAAAATAAGTCCTATGCCAGCAGCAGTGGAAAGTTTAGATTAGTAACACAATTAGACCCGCTCGAATGCCACAAAATACTAAAACATGAAACAACAATTTAACAAATAAACAAACAAATATTACAGCTATTATAAAATGCTAAATTAGTACACTACCGTAAAATTAAAACTGAGGCGCAATTAATTCTTATTGCAGGAAGTAATTAAGATTAACGCAAGCAAATCGATTGATATTGGTAATTTAAAGAGCTGGACTGCGCACTGACAATAATTCAATCGAACAAAATATAATTCGCAATCTAAAATATATATTTATTACATGAACATATTATATTATATTTTCAAACAATGCCACGAGCACCAGTTTGATCAGTCTGTGAAAGACTGTAATGAATGAATGAATCAACTCAGTATTACAAGATGGGATTGCCTTTATGTCTAGAAGTCTGTCTGGGACAGTACCGCACTGCTGTGATGCGATTTGAAACGTTAGAGACACATTATAATTACACATTGTGAAACAATCCGTCTTAGTCCTCATAGTGAAAATGCATGTGGTTTCTTGGTTTTAACTTAGTTGTCCATCAGAGTCCATTAACGGCGGTCACCATCAGATGAACTGTTGGTCCGTTTGTTACTAAACTAAATTGAATCACCCTGTTAAAAACAGTCCACTATGTGCCGGTTTTCATACAACAAGATATGGTCTAGATAAAGATTATATACGATCCGGTCACGGTATTCGGATATATTAACGACTTGTAGATTATCAGATTTGTCGGATACGCCTGACGTGTTAATTACTGGCGTTGCTCACATTGTGTAAGCCGGCAGACCGTCCCATATTGTACATTGCTATTAGCGATAGCGTAACAATTAGGTTGTTCACTGCATCACTATAGAAATATTAGATACGCAATTTGCGCCAAGTTATTGGGTAACTAAACGAAAATTTTAAACTAAACAGGTAATCTTTTGACCACAGGGTCATTATACAATTGATTGCTTTATTCGTATTTTTTTTTTTCAATTTATAATTAGAATAAGTGCAGGTCTCAAGTGAATTGGCCATCGCGTAGTTAAATAACATATCTATTTTAAGCGTTTCAGAATATTCCAGACACTTTTACGACTAGGATCGCGGTACACATTGAAAATTGTCGCATGCTCCATTAAATCGATTTTAAGGACATCGCTGATATCATCTTGCGATATAACATATCGAATCGTATACGTGGAAAATCATGCTCTATATTACTACACTATAATCGAAAGCAATAATTGTATAGTTACGAATCTGCTGACGTGCAAAACAAAAAGTTTCTACTATTTACTAACACGGTATATTGTTTTGATTTTTCGTATATTTTTTCTGTAATATCAGTACTGTCAGCCAGAAGGTTCTTACAGCTTTATCAAGCCCTCGTTGAAGATATGAATCGTTAATTAATTAATTCCAAACATGTTCATCATAATCAAAAGCATTTTAAGTAGGTACAATGCTGGGGAAAGGCCTTTTAAAAATGCCGTTCATCACGGGTCCTAAAAGTTTAGGATTTGCGTTTTTGATTAAATCATCATCATCAATAGCTTTTTCAAGTACACTACTAGAAGTGTAAGCTTTTCGAAAAATATCGCTGAAACAATGCTGTTCCCCATCTCAAGTCAAAGAAATTAAGGATCAGCGTTTTTATCAGATGTTCCACATTCATTCTATCGCCAGAACCTCGTGCGTTAATCAGCAGGTATACAGAATGCACGTAAAATATCAAAACCATTCTAATACACCCCCAAACACCCACATCCTTATACGCGGAAAATTATGTTAATGTTATTCCCTAATTATACGAAGTGGTACCGGTATATTATTTATCGTAAAACATTCGTAGATAATAAAGAGTTTATTAGTGAGATGGTGGAACACTACTCATCAACACATTTCTTCTTTAAATATTAGGGAAGAGAAAAATCTCAATTAGATTTCGTAACACGAACGTCTCTACTATTATGGCCAATGATTTGCTATGCACTTGAAGAAGCTGTTTTCCCCATAAGCTGTTCAAAGATAACGAGAATTTATTATTTTTTAGAGCGGGGTAGCATCTTCTGGTAAACACTGGAAGTCGAATAGATGTTTTTATAACTATTCGTTGTAAAATATTCATAAAACCCCTGACATAACTTCAATATACTTTCAATACGAATTAATAAATTATATTAAAATTATTCACGGCACGCAATTTAAACTTTATTAATCTAAATGCAAACTTAATTTAATACTTAGTCTAAACCTGACTGCCAGCAATCTCACTCCCCTATAATCTAAAACAAATTCAACGTTCACTTTTATTTTACGAGCCTTAAAGCTTTATGTTCGGGGAATTACCTTCTAACGCGTTTCAACAGTAAGCCGTTGTAATTATATTTATATCGCTTAATTTAACAAATCGTCGTCGAAATACTAAAATTATATTTTAATTGCAAACAATTTTATTGCAAAAAAATTCTCAACAATATTTTATTAGTACAAATTAACTCGTAACACAAGCAATTTAAGCTTACCACGAGTGGTTAAGGGGAATATTAATAATGTTTATAGCATTGTTAATATTTTTTTAAATTATTATACTAGTCGTAAGTGCATTTAAATGTGACGTCACAAAACCTCTGAAATCCAAATTGCTAACCTCCTTTGACGCGTCTTTATAACACCGAGCGGTCAGCCATCACAGATCTATTTCTCCTGATAACGATGATGATTTAGAGGTGAAACACGTATCGTATTGTCGACGGTGGTGTCTTTCCTAGCATAACGGTGTTGGGATTAGCGTCGCCTAGGATAGTGCACACAATTGAAGGGCAGCGAGAGGTGCCCTTCAAACTAGGTATGGTACATCATTTTTATTTCTGATGCGGATCTCAACTAATAAATTTTTAACATTTTTAATTTTTTTCCTTTCTAATTTATTCATCATTACTGTCTTGCTCCTCCCGAATTTGTTGAGCATATTCCACCGCCAAGGAATACTACAGGTCTAACCAGGTCGTCACTACATCTAGAAGGGGGCCGCTCCATATTTCGCCTACCGCTACGAGGCTGCCACTCGAGAAACTTTCTTCCCCATCGGTTGTCTTATTCAAACGTAATTTAATACATTACACTACAATAACTATAGACGCAAATAAAGCAAACATACGATACTAAGGTATAAAAAAATCAATTTCAAAGTTTTTTTTTCGAAGCGGCAATCTAAACCTAAACGTCCTTCTAGGGAATCGATCCGACGCTATTACGATACACAAAAGAGTGATGCTTACACAATAGCGACTACTAAACAATCTAATTAAAGATTGACATCCAGTTGGCTACAATTGTAAAGCTTATAGTATCATTATCATCATCATCATCATTACAGCCCTTCACAAGTCTACTACTCAACATAGGCTTTCCCCAAGGAATGCCACCAAGCACGGTCCTGAGCCACCTGCATCCATCGACTTCTCACTACGGATTAGGAAGCTGAAGTGGCAATGGGCCGGCCATATAGCTCAAAGAACCGGCAACTTATGAGGGAGAAAGGTTCCTGGATGGCAGGCCGAGTGGTAAGCGACGTGTGGGGTGGCCTCCCCCACTAGATGGAGTGACTATCTAATAAGACATAGCTATATACCAAGTAACTTAGAAAAAATGCTTATGCGCCTTAATTATTCAATTACAAGCTCTTTGAACGTTTTAACATCTTTTTTATAGACTAAGGATGCCAAACCAGCGCACTGTCCATCTGATGGTAAGTGGCTACGGTGGCACCTAGACATCAACATCTATTCTCGATTACGAAGCTTGGTCACCACTGAGGACTAAGACGGAATGCTTCGTTTCCAGTAAAAAGGTTCTCCGGTTCTCTACACTCACCATACGAAACACAGCTGTATTAAACTTGTAATGTGTTTTAGATATGTCTAACAAAAATTTATTATAACAAAGGTCTCACGACTTTAAAACATCTTATCTGTGCTTTAAAAATCTTAACTAAATCTTGAAAAAGTTTAAGCATGAAATGAGTCAAGTTCAAACTGTAAAGTATTTATAATGTTAGCATGGTTGCGAAAGTAACCGTTGAGGTCGCACGCGATCCGGCCACGCTGAACTTATTTTTACGAAAGGATTTACGTTAATTAATGCATACAAACATATTTTGATGAATTAGTCTCTGTAGAACAGGCACACTGCAGCTGACCCTTCCTATAGCGCGAAGGAATCCACTTATGTTAAAAAATAAGTATAGGTAGGGATTAGTTTGGTTTTATGGAATCGGTGTGACGGACGAGCACACAAGTCACATGATGGGAAGTGCATGCTGTGACCCATAGGCATCTACATCTATCCTCGATTAAGAATCGAAACAGTTGATGTGTTTGTTACCCTTGAGAACTAATATAGAATGCCTGGTTACTATTAATAATGTCTCCGTTTCTCTACACTCACCATACTAAACATTGCAGCATCAAGCTGCTATTTTGAGCTAGTATTTTCATTTACGTGGTATAGGCATGCTGCATTTCTATATTAGCAGTATAGTTGCAGTACGAATGGGTCAGCTCGACCGGGGAAGGACCACGCTCTCACAGATACCAGCGTAAAATAGCATCATAACGCTGTTGTGTTTCGTATGGTGAGTGTTTGGATGGGAACCGGAGACCGTTTTTACTGAAAATGATGCATTCCACCTTAGTCCTCCGGGGTGACAACACATTTGATTCGTAATCGAGGATCGATGTAAATATCTATGGGCCACAGCAAACACTTACCATCAGGTGGACTGTGTGCTCGTTTGTCACCCTTCGCATATAAAAAAAGTATTCTGGGGGAGCATGGCTCTACGGCATTAAAAGTCGTTCTTTTTAACCTTAGGAATACTAACCTAAGATAAACCCGTCTCGACAACTCGACATGTCTAAGTAACTACTGAAGCGCTGGCTGGATCTATTTGGTTTTAAATTTTGGACTCTATAAAAATGGATTTTGATTCACTGTTTTGACTTTAAGTTCAAAAAATAATATTAGAGCAAAACTTTACAAATTTCATTTATTATTTCTGAGCAAAGACTCGAACTACTAACTTTGATATAAAAGTTTCTCTGTACAAAACGCTCTTTGTAGAGCGGATAGTGTGTTACTTGCGTAATTGAATAGAGAAAGTAATTTTCCCTTATACGTTTATCTTTCGAGAGTCATTTTTCTAGTCCTTATTTACTGGAAAGACACGTGTAAAATGCGTTTGCTTGTTGTTTGTCAATACATGCTCACCGAGGCGTGGGATTCCTCCTGACGTGCGCAAACAACGTACAACGTAAACGATTGGCCGATGCATATTGATGAGGCATTATCGTTACAATACTGTGCCTCGTTGGGCGCCAAAGGGGTGACGGGTGACACCGACTGGTGTTCCCGACCAGAATACTAGGGCTAAAATGTAGAGTAGCTGCATTTGAAAACACGATTGAATCGTCCTAAATTACAGTACATTGCTATGCAGATGACAGCACTGGTGATGCTCTTTACACCGGTCGAGCCAATATTTCTCGGGAAAACGTCTCCGAGTGCCGGGACAAACTTGCGTCTGAAGTCGAGTCTTTGCTGAACAGAGTCTCGGATTGGGGGCGACTAAATCTAGTCCAGTTTAACCCCCAGAAGACACAAGTTTGCGCGTTAACCGCTAAAAAGAACCCCTTTGTCCTATCTCCTCAGTTTCAAGGCACTCCCCTTGTTACCTCAGCCAGTATCGAAATCCTCGGCGTCGACATATCGAGTGACGTGCAGTTTCGTGGTCACTTGGAAGAGAAGGCCAAATTGGCCTCTAAAAAGCTTGGCGTGCTCAGCAGAGCGGGACAGTATTTCATGCCGGCACACCGCCTGCAACTTTACAAGGCGCAGGTTCGGCCGCACATGGAATACTGTTCCCATCTCTGGGCTGGGGCTCCCCAGTACCAGCTCCTTCCACTTGACCGCATCCAGCGCAGAGCGGCTCGAATCGTCGACGACCGAGTGCTTTCCGATCGGTTCGATTCACTGAAACTGCGAAGAGATGTTGCATCTCTTTGCATGTTCTTTCGCATATACCATGGAGAGTGCTCTGAGGAATTGTTCGGATTAATCCCAGCCGCCAAATTTACCATCCACACCATCTGGATGCTTGGCGGTCCACCACTGTACGTTTCAAGAGGAGTTTTCTTCCGCGTACAACCTCTCTGTGGAATAGTTTACCACCAGCGATTTTTCCGGACCGATACGACCTGGGGACCTTCAAGAAAAGAGCTTACTCCTTTCTAAAGGGCCGGCAACGCACCTACAATTCCCCTGGTGTTGCGGTTGATCATGGGCGGCGGTAGTCACTTAACATCAGGTGAGCCGCATGTTCGTTTGCCCCCTCCTCTATAAAATAAAATAAAAAAATACAGTGTAAATCTACTGGAACGCTGCTACCAGTAAATTAAGTTTAAATTTTACAAAACTGTCTTTAAGATTTTAAATTCTGAAACAAAATCAATATTTGATTTTTTTATTAAGGACTAGCGATCCGCCCCGGCTTGGCACGGGTGATTTCTGAATCTCGACAACTACGCCACCTACTGGATTCAAATGTGAATCTAAGTTACCTAGGGACCATTCAAAGGTACACACAAAATGTCATCAAAATTGGTCAAGCCATTTTTGAGTTTTAGCGACTCTAACTGACAGCAATGGGTTTTTATATAAGGATTTAGGACACTATACCCCCCATTACAGAATTTTTCCCTGTATCACGCACACATACTTATCACAAGGACAAACATACCCATTCGAAATAATTATTTGTATACCACTCACACACATTTTTTTACGCTATTCAAACACACGGCCTTATTGCAACTCACGTTACAAGGAAGATACTCTTTTAATTCGACAATTAATAACCGCATGAGACACTAACAAACTATATACAACAAGTAAGACAATATATACATATATGTATATATATATATATATATATATATATATATATATATATATATATATATATTGTAGAATGCGGGTGACAAGCAAGCACACACAACTTGATAGTAAGTGGACATCTACATCTATCTTCGATACAGAATCAATATGCGATGCTACCCCTGAGGAGTACATATTGTACGCTGGAATTCTGTGAGAGCGTGACCGATGATGAGCCGATGTATGTATATATATATATATATATATATATATATATATATATATATATATATATTAAGTTTTTCTTTTGTAACATTAAATAATTATAATCGGTAAGCAAAATATCGGTCCACTAATGATCGAGTAGTGGATACAGTGTCAAAACGATGCTAATTGAACAACTGCATTGTTATATCCACTCGTATCAATAACACCACTGTAATCGAAAGCTGCGACGCACGTATACATTTGTTAATTAAAATTCT
Organism: Parnassius smintheus behrii; assembly: GCA_036936625.1. Taxonomy (NCBI): domain Eukaryota; kingdom Metazoa; phylum Arthropoda; class Insecta; order Lepidoptera; family Papilionidae; genus Parnassius; species Parnassius smintheus. Next base: position 44,613,816 of record JAUPFT010000018.1, on the reverse strand, counting down.
ATTTGAGCGGAGACTAAAAACCACGCATTTTGACAAACCAATCCATTACGTGCATAAAAATCACCAAATTTAAATTGTAGAAAACTTGACATATCATCTATAAAAACAAAAACTTCCCAATCCTTATTAATATCACGCTTTTAAGTTGGAACCTTACTTTAGTAAAAACCAATTTTAAAAACAATATTTAAAGTTTTTATTAGAAAAAGAGAAAGCTTTTATCCGGTTAATTAACTTTTATCACCGTGAAAGTACGTTGAGAACTAAGCTACGCTATCTTTCGGTATGAACTTAATCCAGTTAGCGCAACAACTGAAAGTCAAGAACTTAACTTCAATAAAATCTTACTTTTTGTTACTTCGTCCGGCCACAAGTGCCAAAATCAATTTGCAAGCGATCCAACGGGATATAATTTGATTCCACCCTGCACTCTTTATCAACTTCATGAACCGGAAGTCTCGAAATTTGACAAACACAAATATTTGTCAGATTTAAATCTGGAGATAATCGAGGTTTCAAATTAAATTTTTGAACAGTTCTTAAATAAATCAACCATCTCTTCTCATCGATCAGGGCCAAATTGCCTATTGAACAACTACTTCCTGACGTAAAACCTTACCTATTGAATACAACTTATATTTTTATATAAAATTAAAGTGACATGTGACCTTACAGTCCACATGCTGGTAGGTGGTTACTCAAGTCAATAGAAATCTGTAGCCAACTGCAAACAAAGAAGTCTACAGGTGCACTGTCACCTCTGAGGCTAAAAAGAAATGCTAAGCTAAACGGAATTTAGCAACGAGCAGGAATTTGTAAGGAATGTGTGTCTAAGGACTGTTATATTGTTATATTGCCTGTAATAAGATCGTACGTATCTATGGAATTTTTCAAGATTTGCGCATCAAATTGCTTTTGTTCAAAACCCATCAATTTACGTTCACGTTAATGTTACTACAATACAGTAATATTTAACACAACGCATTTTAAATAGACTTTAACAAAACTAAAAGAATAAATATTATACAAACCTTGAAGCAACATAAATGGACTACAGACATTATTATTTTTTATAAATCTAAGTGACAAACAAACCTCAAGTCTGAGATAAAATTCCTCACAACGTGCAATTAAACTGGCTCTCTATATTCTTCAGATCACAAAGCACCGAAAGCACAGTTGGTAGGCGACAAAAATAGGTACGAGGCTGGTATATATCCAGACGGACTCCACCATCTACCATTTCTTATAGATCCCTCATATTACATATAGTTATTATAACTACTTTTAGGCACGGATTCAAAATATCACAGATATCGATTTAATCGAATTCTATGTTTATGTGTACGATGTCGTCATCATCATAAATATAAAATTTATGGCCATCAGTTCCATTAAAACCTAAGTTTAATAAGAATTAAAGTCTATAATTAACCTACAAATACTTTAAGTGATTTTCAACATTGATGTTACACCCACGCTATTATTTATTCGAATAAAAATCATGAAGCTGATAAAATCGGGTAATGCGATGTTAATATTTTTATTTAATTTAATATCATACCGACGTCTTAGCAAATTTGATTCAGATAGCGGTAATTTTAACCAGAATTCGGTAATTTATACGCTTAAAACACTGTCTATTATCATTACAACTCCATTTTAAAACACAAGAAGGCTTTGATTATTTATACAGTGTGTTCATTGTTACCTATATGTAATCCTATTATATATGTAAACCTATTTATGCTGCCAAATAGCAGTGTAAAGTACAAAAGGGTAGAGAAGGATATAAAGAGCCAGTATGATTGCAGGCTGTAAGGCATTTCAAGGCAATAAAAAAAAATATTAATGTCTGTAGTCGATTTATGTTGCTTCAAGGTTTATATATATTTATGTTATTTTCTATTAGTTTTGTTAGTCTATTTAAAATACGTTTTGTTAAATATTACTGTATTGTAGGAACATGAACGTGAACGTAAATGCTGAAAATTGATGGGTTTTTGAACAGAAGCAATTTGATGCACAAATCTTGAAAAATTCCATAGATACATACGATCTTACCCACAAAGCCTATAATAATAATATAACAATCCTTAGACAGACATTTCTAATACCTGCTCTTTGCTAAATCCCGTTTAGTTACATAGGAAAATTTGTAATTGTACTTAAATATTTATAACTACTGCCTTTTGTAATAACTAACTTCTGCTCACTAATTTTATTACTACTTGGTAAAAAGTATCCGGTATTAATCCTGAGCCGATGTGTGTCAATTGTATCCAAACCATAATAACAAATCCATTGAGTACAGTACGTTCAAACATCTGCATAAACTTTTATTTATAGTATACTAGCTCGCGGGTTTGCACGCGTGGAGGTCCATTAATGACATCATTCCAAAAAATGACAGCCAATGTGTTATTCCAAGACCTAAGACAGATCTGTCCCACAGGAACCGTGTTTTTTCCGGGATAAATGTACTATGCGGCCCATAAACTACCTCTTTGCGAAAAATCATATTGATCCGTCGCCTCGTTGCTGCGTGAAAGAGGACAAACCAACAAATATACTTCAGCATATCTATTAGTGGAGATTAGTATTAGTTATAGCTTATAAGTAGCTAAATAAACTTCTTGAAAAACACATGTGCGGCTTTATTTCAAAGTTGTCCACTTTACTAGAGCGTTATAATTAACGGAAAGTTACAAACATAGGGTTTGTATACCTTAGGGATTTTTATGAATTAGACCATTGTTGTGTTAACCATTACTTTATATTTTCACTAATGACTGCCTCGTTGGACTAGTGATTGTAGAGTGTGACTGCTGATCATGAAGTCCTGGGTTCGAGTCCCGAATCGGGCCAAAAATAAATTACTGTTCTCCGTAGCTCTAATTCTCGGTAACTGCCCGTAGTCAGGAAGTTGGCGGTGTCTCACCCCCGTGCCTCGGAAAGCACGTAAAGCCGTTGGTCCTGCGCCTGATCTTTCTCCGGTCGTGTCGGTTTACCGTCCCATCAGATTATGAGAGTGAGGGAATAGAGTCTAATAGAGAGTGAGATATTGTACTGCGCAGATTGTTAGTCTCCGTTGAGGCTGGCCGCCGTGGCCGAAATTCGGTCTAGAGGACATTATTTTTTTTAATAGTGCAAGACGTTTTATGCAACATTTTCTTATAGAATTATGGTGAAAAACGCCCACAGGCTACCTGGTGGTGAGAAAATTCTGTATTCTGAGAATTCTGAATTCTGTGACCGATAGACACCAACAATCTATCGTCAAAAGAAAATTTAAATGTAGACGCGTTGTCATCACTAAGGACTAAGATAGAGTGCCTCGTTACCAGTTAAAAGAGGACTGAAGTTCTATACTCAATATACGATATACGGGAGTATAAAGCCGCTAATTTACGCATAAACTGGTCGTATAACGCGGGTCCTCTTCCCTGGTCGAGCCAGGTTGTTGGGGCAAGTCATTCGTGCTGCATCCGTTATATACGAGTATAAGCAGTGTGGCTCCACAGCGTTAAATCAAATTTGGTTTTTCCTTTTTATAGAATAAGGATGACAAACGAGCACACTTAAACTGATGGTAAGGGGACGCTATGACCCATATACATCTACATCAATCCTGAATTAAGAATCAAAATGTAGAAAAAATATAAACCGGCCAAGAGCGTGTCGGGCCACGCTCAGCGTAGGGTTCCGTAGTTTCCCGTCCGTCACAATAAGTGTTCCCACTTATGAGTTTAAAGGTGGGTATCCATTATGTTCGCGCTCCAGCAGCGCTCCGCGCTCCTGCAACTGCTCCCGGTAGTGGGTACTGTTGTTTCCATCCACGTTCAAAATGATTTTCCTAGAAAGTCCTTATAAAGTTCTACTTTTCAGATTTTTTTCATATTTTCTAAACTTATGGTTCAAAAGTTAAAGGGGGGGAGGGACACATTGTTTTTACTTTTGGATCGATTATTTCCGAAATTATTGACATTATCAAAAAATGATTTTAGGAAACCCCTACTCATTTTTAAATACCTTTCCAACAATATATCACACGTTAGGGTTGAAATTAAAAAAAAATCACTTCCCACTTCACTTCCCACTTTACATATAGGGGGGCTACCCTAATAAAACATTTTTTTCCAACTTTTATTTTACCACTTTGTCGGCGTGATTGATACACATATTGGTACCAAATTTCAGCTTTCTAGTGCTAACGGTCACAGAGATTAAGCGAGGACGGACAGACGGACAGACAGACATGGCGAAACTATAAGGGTTCCTAGTTGACTACGGAACCCTAAAAAGAAGGTTCACGCTCTTACAAAATATTGGTGACAAATGGCAGCATAATGCTGCAGCGTTTCGTCAGATGCGTAGTCTTAGCTGAGACAATGCATCTGACGAAACACAGCAGCATTAAGCTGGCATTTTCGGTAATATTTTGTAAGAGCGTGATCCTTCCCCGGTCGTGTCGACCCATTAGTGCTACAACCTTAATATAGCTGTAGCGTAGTTCTACCACGTATGATGTTAACTTCAAAGTAATGTTAACGTGGTAATTGCAAAATCGTCGCAACGTAGTCCGCCCGTAATGTAACGCCTTCCTAAAACATCAGCTGTGTCTGATCGATAAAACCTTAACCAACGTCAAGGTCGCTAGGTCGGAGCCACTTACATAACTGAACTTCAATAAACTTTAGCATACCCACAGTTGTATGTATACTTACTTTAGCAGTAATAAGATGAAAATTTTAGCAAAATGTAATAAGTATGAGATTCTAGGCCATCTAATTTGTAATCAGACGAAGAGCTTCCAATATGACATATAAATAAATTATTCATTACCGTACTGAGCGTTAGAGCGCTAGCGTTTTTCCACAGTATTCCTAAAAAAGTTGTTAATGTGATTTAGGGTTACGCCGCGTAAAGCGTAACTGAGTGAGAGGTCGCTGCAAATAATTTGTATAGAAAACGCGATCATGCATACTGAAACCCTCAACGCTGCGGTTTTATTTAATGCAAGATAGCGGATCTTGCATTTACAAAGACAAATCCGTCTTCAAAGACTACGAAAGTTTGTAAGGTATTTAGTGTAATCAACTTTGATTGCAGGCGGAGTGAACGTAAGAGACGAGAAGAGCAATGTGTGTGAAGAGAATGCGACAAAAGACTAGTTCTTTGTGCGGAAAAAACGCGAGTGGTGATTAATGTTAAGACGGAGTGTACCAAAAATTCGACCACGACGTCGAATTATTCAGAGTGGGGAACGCTGGCGACCGCGGCCAGCGATGGTATGGACTTTGTACTGGGCAATGAAACCACCGAGGGGTGGAACGCGTCCGAGGAGAGGGCGAGTCAGGAATGCCAGGATCTCTACAACTTCTGGGCATGGAGTATCGTCGATGGCGCGCTGATGCTGCTCATCGTTAGCGGGAACACGCTCACAATCCTCGCCGTGACCCTCAGCCGCCGGCTCTCGTCGCTTGTATCTAACCAGTTCGTGCTAAACCTGGCAATATCCGACCTGATGGTGGGCCTCACCTTACCCTACCACCTCGTTTTCTACCTGGACGATGACTTCGGCAAGGTCAAATGGTCGTGCCTAATGAGGTTCATACTCATAATACTCGCGTGTCTCGCCTCCATTTACAACATCATAGCAATCGCGGTTGACAGGTAAGAAACTCAGTCTTATTTTCCGATTATATTTTTATATAATAGGGGGCAAACGAGTATGCGACTCACCTGACAGTAAGTGACGCTGTACATGAACAACTGCAACACCAGAGGAATTGCAGATGCGTTACCGGCCTTTTAAAAAGAGTAGGCTCTTTTCTTGATAGTCTTTAAGTCGTATCGATCCAGAAAAATCGCTAGTGGTACTCGATTCCACAAGGAAGAAACCTTCTTGTAAATCGCACAGTGGTGGACCACCAATCATCTAGATGGTATGAATGGTATCGCGCGTTTTGATTCATCATCATCATCTTCATCATTACAGCCCTTCACAAGTCCACTGCTGAACATAGGCCTCCCCCAAGTAATGCCACAAAGCACGGTCCTGAGCCACCTGCATCCATAGACTTCCTGCATGTCTTACCAGGTCGTCACTCCATCTAGTGGGGGGGTCGCCCTACACTACGCCTACCGGTACAAGGCTGCCACTCGAGAACCTTTCTTACCCATCGGTTATCGGTTCTTCGAGCTATATGGCCGGCCCATTGCCACTTCAGCTTACTAATACGTTGGGCTATGTCGGTCACTCTGGTTTTACTGCGGATATCCACATTTCTGAGTCTATCACGCAGAGAAACTCTGAGCATAGCTCTCTCCATAGCTCGCTGAGCGAACTTGAGCATCCTCATACGGCCAGCAGTGAAGGACCACGTCTCAGATCCGTAAGTCATTACTGGCAAACCCTTAAATACCCTTCTTAAACCTGAATCATTGGCGGAGTGGTGGCGGCATAGGAGAATCTATCACTCCATTGTGCTAGAGAAATCTCATAGCTTCCGTTTGATGGCGGTATATCCATCCCGTTTTCGCCAGGCGTAAAATAAAATCAACGATGCAACGATGAACATCTAGTGTTCACGTCTGGTGCTGCGGTTATCAATCCAACAGCCTAGCGTGACGACTAAGACAAATCAGTCTCCAACCGGAGAGACCTATGAGCAGTAATGGATATTTACAAGCTAATTAAGAAGAAGCAAGCAAAACGATTCTTAGATTATAAATTTTTCTTATATAAAATTAGAACAAAGTGGAATATGGCAACTTTTCCAAGATTCAACCTCAACTGCAGCATTTTGCTTTCCACTCTGTTGATTGATGAACGAGGTTTTGGCGACAGTCAACTGGCGGAACATACCACCAAAAATAATCATTCTAAATTAATAAAGTGTAATAAACAATATATATATATATATATATATATATATATATATATATATATATATATATATATATATATATATATATATATATATATATATATATATATATATATATAACTTAAATTAAAAAATGTAAGAACCCCGAAACAAAAAAGCTGGTCATCTTCAAACGGCTGAACAAATTTTCTTGAAACATAGCTAAGAACACTGTCGATTAAGACACCTTTCAAACGAAACAAACTAAACGAAAATCGGTTCCTCCGTTCAGGAGTTACGATACCACAGATAGAAACATACAACACCCCTCTGTTTTCGTCGGTGGTTAAACATATTTACTTCTACTATACGGTCACTACTTATCACATGTGTTATGTAATTTTTCTTAAATAAAGTTGAAGTGACAAACGAACTTAAAGTGCACCTGATGGTAAGTGCAACCAACTTCAAAAAAGATTCGTTGTCACCTCTGATGACTAAGTTGGAGTGCCGCAGAGCCTGTAATTATATTGGATCTCTATAACATTCAGATTTATCTGATTAGCGGCAAAAATAAGTATGAGGATGGCACCCAGACAGACAATTAATAAAAAATGGAAACCTACCACCTAGTGTGTATAACATTCAATTGAAATAATTAATTTGCAGATACATAGCAATAGTCCATCCGCTGCACTACAGCCGGTACATGACCAAGCTGATTACTCGACTGCTGATGAGTACCACCTGGTCCGTAGCCATGTGCATAAGCTGTATACCTATGTTCTGGAATGACTGGCGCGAAGGAATCGCTTGTGAAATGAATCTGGTACGTACAACATTTTCCTTAGATTTTCATTATACTATTTGTAAAAATAACATATGGTTGAGCCACGCTGCAGCTATATTACGGTTCTAGCACGAATGGGTCGGCTCGACCGGAGAAGGACCACGCTCTCACAGAATACCGGCGTAAAATAGCAGCCTAATACCGCTGTGTTTCGTATGATGAGTGTAGATATCCGGAGACCTTTTTTGCTAGAAACTAGACATTTCATCTTAGTCCCCAGGGGTGACAACGCATCTGCGTTTTAATTCTTAATCGAGTATGAATGTCCAAGGGGCACAGCATCCACTTACCATCAGGTGGACTGTGTGCTCGTTTGTCACCCTTATTCTATACAAAAGATTATTAAGTGATCTACGCGGCTACGCTCACATGAAATTCGGATAAAAGTAAAACCAAAGATATTTCAAATGCCTCCAAAATATTGCGAACGAAACTTATTAACTAAAAAAAACTACTCGCTATATTTATATTCTAAGCCAATATTTTATTTGTATATTATGAAACTAAAAAGTTACTTTACAATGCGTTGTGTTCGTAAATATCAATCGATTTTCTTTAATCTGTTGTAATCTGTAAATATATTATCAGAATCGGATAAGGACTTCCAGATAAGACCTTAAAAAACTTACGAACAACTTCACCTCTGTATAGTATTAGCGTAGATGCAGGTTGTGTTGATAATGATTCGAGGACTGAGCCTCAGTTTAAACCACTCTTCTGTATAAAATAATTAACCCCGTTGGGTGAACAATACAGTTAAATAAATAACATTTAAACTACCCCTAACAATAAAGCCAGTGTCACCAACCACCTACAAACTACCTAACACATACGCTCACTGTCACTACCTACCACTAGTACACTCTTTTTAATTCACCTAGGGTTTTGTAGACAGATATGCCTTCCGTGTTTCTTTGCAATAAATCCTAACATTTTTCTATATTTTTCAACGAAAAATATTATGATTTCAGTTCGTTTAAATAAATCTACGGCGGTCATGTCATGTGTGGTCTTTCCATTGCCTGCCTCGTTGGTTTCGTGGATGTAGTAGTGCGACTGCTGATCACGAGGTCCCGGATTAAAATCCCGGGTCGGGCTAAAAAATATCAGTTATTGAGTTTTTGCAGTAAGAAATTCTCAGTAGCTGCCCGGAGTCAGAAAGTTGGCGGTTTCTCACCCCCGTGCCTCGGAAAGCACGTAAAGCCGTTAGTCCTGCGCCTGATCTCTCTCCGGTTGTGTTGTTTTACCGTCCCATCGGACCATGAGAGTGAAGGAATAGAAAGTGCACCTGTGCTTGCGCATACACTTAGGCTATATAATCCTGTCCTCTGCCCATGGCTAGTCTCCGTTGAGGCTGGCCGCCGTGACCGAAATTCGGTCTGGAGGTCTTCCCATCATGTTTTCATAAGAGTTTTAAATTAATATTTTTATTAGATACTAGAGATTTAGATATTTTTTTGTACACACAGGTTAACATGGACCATTCGCACGTTATCTGGGCTGTTATCAGCAAATCACTAAACAAACGTGATGATGCGCATTTAGTAGCGACACGTACTGATAAATGATTCAACCAATTCTGACTACTGGATCGCTACAGAATAACTGACTTTTGTTTTTTGTTATTTAAACCAATACAATATTAAAACTACGACTGTTTACACGAAATCACAATAAGTAATTCAAATAATTAACAAACTACTAAAATTTATAGTGTTAGCCGAAGCGGGGAAAAATAATTGAGACGATATAAACGATTGCTTGTAAATCGTGTTACGAAAATCCAAGAACCAGATGAACAAAGTGAATTTTAAAAACTTCTGTTAGTGTTCGCACAAATACGGTTTTTAAATAAAAGTTATTGTTATTAGAGCTGCTTAGCCCCCAATAGTCTACATGAACTTCAGAATTTTTACAAATACGTATCACTTTGATAACACGGCACACCGATTAATCTTTTGTGCTACTTCTGTGGCAAATCATAGAATTAGCGTCAGCATATTTTATATACATATTAATACATTCATTCATTCATTCATTCTATAATTATCCTAAAAATAGCCTAAATAATTAAAATTAAAAACTATTGTTTACTGGTTACCCTAATATTATTCTAAATTGTTTCCAGGTGGTTCCGAAGTCGTACACGACGAGCATCCTGGCGCCGATGTTCTCGTTGGTATGGATGGTGATGTTCATACTGTACTGGAGAATATGGCGAGAGGCTACGTGCCACGCGCGCCGCCTGCGCGCCAACACCTGCTGCCCCTCGGGCGCCAACGATTGGAAGAGCATTCAAGTGAGTGCTATTGAAGCGAAATCGTCGCCGTATAAGAGAATTCACTGTCCCATTTTTTTATTAAAATAACGGTGACAAACGAGCACACAATCACCCGATGGTAAGTGGATGCTGTGGCTCATAAACATCTACAACTCAATTAAAAATCAACATACAGACGCGCTGTCACCCACGAGGATTAAGATGGGATGTCTCGTTGCCAGTGAAAAGGGTCTTTCGTTCTCTACGCTCAGCATACGAAACAGCAGCTTTAGCAGCTATTTACGCTGGTGTTCTTTGAGAGCGTATTCTTTCCCCATTCGAGCCGACACATTCGTGCAACAACCATAATATAGCTGCATCGCGGCTCTAACACAAAAAATTATCATCCCGTTAGCATTGTTAGACGCGACAGAACGAAAAGAAATAACAGGGGCATCTTTCTGATAACTCCTCAATAATAATACTAAACTAGGGTTACCACTCGCCTGTCAAGCGTAGTATCTAAGGCAAGTATACCCTCAGGGAATCTAGAAGCTAAATGGCATATGTTCATTACAACCTATCAAAATCCACTACTGAACATAAGCGATGGTTTGCCTCATAGGATATTTTCCATATGTAGATGAGTGGCGATTGAGTTGATAAACGCTGTTTTTTTTTACTTTGGAATATCAAGATTTCAGTTGCCGGTTATTTCTATGCGAATAAGACGTACGCATTCACATGATTCGTATAATAAAATGGAAGAATAGTTAAGCAATCAAAATGTTGAAAATTATAATTTTAATAGGTCCATTCTTCTTAAATATTTCAACAATTTATGGTTGAACCAGACAGTCAAGTTAAAACTTTTTTGAATGATAATAATAAGGTATTAATAAAATTATAATATAAATTACAGGTGGTGCTTCTAGTTCTGGGTTCCTTTTCCATATGCTGGATGCCGTTTGTGGTCGTGGCATGCGCTCAAACGTTGCCGATTATTCCTCTGCACAATCCGATAGTGTACCGGCTAACTTCATCGCTCGCCATGTCTAACTCAGGTGCGAACCCGCTCATATACGCGTGGAAAAACGCAGGCTTTAGAGCGGCTTTCTCCAAGTTACTTCGATGCAAGCGTCCAGACTCGTCGGAATACAGAGGTTCGCCCGCTCCAGAGAGGAAGAGGGGATCGGTGGCACTTCGAGAAGGTTCCATAACGCGATCCAGCGCACCAGCTGCGCTGTCCAGCCTCGGAGGCCGGCCGGCCAGACTACTCTGTGTAGAAAGGGAACCAGACACAGCTAGATGTCGTATCATTGAGAATGCAGGCTACGTAGACTCGGACAGGGGAGATGCGAACCCTTCCTACGCGCCTGACGGCCCAACCCCTGTGCACAGGCCGTCCAATCAGCCCGCCGATATAGTGTAGTGTATTTTAAGAAACATTAAATAGACGTTCAGAGGGAAACGCAAACGCTTCTAGAATTTAAAGTTGTTAGCATATGTAGGTACCCATTTCGCATTTAGGTACCTGCCAGTTCAAATCTACGCTCAAGTTAATGAAAGCTTTATTGTTGAAATAACCTTGAAAGATTTTATAAATTTCCTGCCGTAAAGAAATTTTAATATATAAAGATGTTCTCCTTTATCTAAATTGAGATGTTTAAATGCTATGCATATACTTATCGTAAGATGTTTTATGTAAATTATAGAATTTAACAGATCTCATAAATATTTTAATTAGCTAGATGTGCATAGTGCACAGTATTTAACTAGTTATTATAAACATTAAATTATTCCTGTTTGAAATATGTATCTGCAAATCCGCTTCAAAAGTATCAAACTACTAACGCCCTCTATAAGCGTCCAGTAACATTTCCAAAAGACATACAGTTGAATGTTAAAAAGTAGCAAACGATTCCTTCAGATATTGTAGATGGCGCTGATAATAATAAATGTAGACGTTAAATTGTAAATATAATTCGGATATAAATTACGATAATATATTTTAGTAGGTAGCTAAAAGAAAATTATATTAATATTATGTAAGTAGTGTAGATATAAAGAATTATGTATTTTCAATTGCTCGTCGTGAAATAAACGTTGAACCTATGAAAACTATGATTAAATTTCTCAAAAAATGAAAAGGCGGTCCTTCGATTCTTTCTTTTTTCTTTTCAATAAAATCATATTATATGTCCCTGTGTTCGCAGCGTCGACGTGTTTGGGGTCTACGGACTTTCATATAAGAAAAGTACTGGTAGGTTTTCACGGCACGGTTCCCTAACAATGTCATCCGAAGAAGTCTTGTCCTATAAATATTCCCTCGTTTTTAGTGCTTTGTGGAATATTTAAAGATGATGGCAAGGGACCCGACAGTATGAAAAATAGTCCCTTGGTAGGGAGGTAAAGCTCTAATGTGGGATACTACCTGCGTAGACACTTTGGCGGCCTCTCGTCTCAGGGGTACCTCGTTTAGAGCCGAGGCGGCATCAGAGGCAGCTGAACTAAGTGGCGCAAATATGAGTCTCTGAGAGATGACTACATATTTGTGCTATTTCCTTTAGAGACCATCGGTCTGTGGGATCCACGTGCAGTGAAGTTCCTAAAGGAACTCTATCCGCGACTTGTCGTCGCTGCTGGTGATAAGAGGGCTGGTTTTTTCCTCGCTCAAAGGCTAAGTATATAGCCATTGAGCAAGGAAACGCAGTCAGCTTTCTTGGCACAAAACCACAGGGAGTATATGATAATTTAAGTTATTAGTTTTTTTTTGTACAGTTTTAATATTGTATATTTTTCAATGTCATTTTAATATCTACAATAAATATAAAATCATCATATTACATAAAATATAAGTTATTATACGCCGACAAGACAATTTTACTTAAGTAAAAAATAAGTAACTTGAAAAGTACTTTCACGCGACATACTATTATTACAAAAAGTAGATTATAAATAATATTTATTATTGTTAAAGAATTGCTATTATTAGACTTGCAACGACTTTACTTATTTACGGCTATTCTTTTATCTAAATATAAAAGAATAGCGATCTTGATACTAATCGGTCGAATACCGAGTACTTATAAAAGGTTTTACTGTAGTCAGATAATTGGTAAAATGAAAATATTTATTTATTTTATAGTTATAATTTTTTCTTGTAATCATTAAAGTAGTCATAGGCACGTAATCAACTTCCACATTACAAAAATTAAAAAAAAACTATCAGATAAATGTCCACGCACTCGAATTATCGTAATTAAAGTGGAAGATAATGGAGCAGAAAGATTAATTTTTCTTCATTTTCAGGCAGTAGTTTACTCCTTTTCTTCTCGTAGACAATCCCAGATTCAGAGAATAAGCGCTCTGAAGAATTGACACTATTTCCTTTCCGGCCGAATACTTTTGCCTAATATATAATCGGCTATTCGGCCAGGAAATACGCAGAATATTCGGTATTCGGTGTGCGGCCGAATATACTATTTGTTGTAATTCTAGTTATAATGTTTTTTTTTTAATTTACAACCCCCGCCGGCATTAATGAATTTGTTAATCCAGTTTAAAGTGCTGATTTAACAAGTGCTCATCAGTGAAATAAAACTTCGTGATAAACCCTGCATGACTGAGGTATTAAAATACATATATGATAGTGTTACGCGCTCCAATCGACGATATACTAGCGCCATCTAGTGTCAGGAACGAGAGCGAGTAGAACGTGTAAAGAATGACATCACAGATCTTTCGTTCCACAGCGCCACCCGAAGAACTAAGTTTCTAGAAAATCTATACTCGCAAACTCGCAAGATCTCAGGAGGGTAGTGCAGCTAACGGCACTGCCTGGCGGCGACAGGATCATCGTTCACCTCACGCGAGGGAGGTTGCAGCAGTTACGGTTCGCGACCACAATAAAAGATACAGCCCTAGGTGCTATGGCTGTGGGGAAAGGGGCCATCTTCGGTCCAGCTGCCCTAAGCACACCCTAGGAAGGGAAGGTGAACGGTCTCAGAAAGGAAGTGCGGCTAACAGCACCGCCCAGCAGCAGCAGGAATACGACTTTGAGATCGAACATCGCAGCGAGAAATCTCATGGCAACGCAGATGCATTGTCAAGAAGACCTTGTCCTGAAGATGGCAACCATTGTAGTAGGCAAGGTAAGGAAGTGGTATCCGTGAGGATGCTCAGGACAGACCACCTCAGTAACGGGTGGAAGGACAGCCTACGACGTGCAGAGCAGGAAGATCCAGACATCAAGCCGATTCTGGGATGGATGAAGGCCCGTGCTACCAAGCCTAAGTGGAGGGACGTCTCAGCGATGAGTTCAACCACGAAAAGCTATTGGGCCCAATGGGACAGCTTGCTGCTTCAGGATGGAGTCCTGTGCCGTAAATGGGACAATGGTCGAGGAGACAGCTTTCGTTTGCAAATGGTTGTCCCTAAAGCTAAAGTGCCGAATGTTCTACAGCTGTGCCATAATGGTCGTTCAAGAGTCCACCTGGGAGTTAAACGAACTCTGCTGAAGGTCCGAGAACAGTTTTACTGGGTCCATTATCGAAACGATGTCGAGGACTGGTGTCGCAAATGTACAAGTTGTGCGGCTGTAAAGGGACCTCAGACTCGTAGTAGAGGTGCATTGAAGTTGTACAATATTGGTGCACCACGGGATAGGACAGTCCTTGACATTGCGGAGCCGTTACAGAGGGGCGTAAGAGGGACTCCTAAGATCGTCCATGTGGATCGCTTGGCGCGTTATCATGGGACCGATAATGCTCGGGACGAGCATGTCTTAGGAGGGGGCAGTGTTACGCGCTCCAATCGACGATATACTAGCGCCATCTAGTGTCAGGAACGAGAGCGAGTAGAACGTGTAAAGAATGACATCACAGATCTTTCGTTCCACAGCGCCACCCGAAGAACTAAGTTTCTAGAAAATCTATACTCGCAAACTCGTCCCTTTGCGCGCATTTACCTGAAGATTCGGGATGTTTCTTTGCTAATTTAAATAAATAGGCGCTGCAATATGCGATCGGGGCACAGAGTTGAACTCAGCGACACAAGCGACGCTTCGGAGCGAAATTAAGTGAATTAGTGTGTTTAATTATTAGTGTTTTTTTAACTTTAATGTGTATAAAGTAAATTAAAGTGTTAATTTAGGTAATTTTATCGGCAATTTTTATTGTCACGAACCTCAAGCTCGTAACAATATTTATATACTATATTTCGAAGACATGAAGTGTGCCCAAAACACTTTGGGATAGAGTGGTGGATTTCATTGCCAGAAAAACTAAGAAACGAGAACAGAGCTGAGCCCGGGAATGGGACGTATTTACTTTTATAATGGTTTAAACTGTGGAGTACACACCGTGCGTTCAAAGTATTAACCTTACAGCAAAATCGTTAATGTTATGCAATACTTATCACTCACAATCCACGTCATGTTTCGAGGAAACAACACATTACCTGTTTTGAAATTGGAGTGACAAACAAACTTAAAATTCACCTGATGGTAAGTCGCAGTCTGCACATACCTGCAGCAAAGTTCAAGGGAAAAAGGCTAACGCTTCGCATACACCTAATCCGTCGGACGATCGAATCAAACACTTATAAAACAAAGAGGGCTCGTACACCAACACGACCGTCATCGTCCGATGACGCACGAAACGGCCGATCAAGCATCGAATCCGAACTATTTATAATTTAATTTAATCATTTTGTCCTTATTTTTTTCGTTTCTGCCAGTGTTGTTATCTACCTAAAAGACTATGGATATTGAAAATATAAAAATAGAAAAGAATACCGACAACGTCAAATGTCGGCACACGTCCGAGTTATCTGCGGCGGAGTTCTGTCCGCCATCGGCCGACAAAATCAGTTTTGGTGTAAACGTACCGTAAGGCTACAGATGCGTTGTCACCTTTGAAGACAAAGAAAGATGGAATACCTCACGGCTTGTAATTATACTAGTTCTCTACATACTTACGCAGCCCTAAGCCAATTGACATATGAACATAACCCTATTTGACAGCAGAAATAGGTATGAAGGTGTTACCCACAAAGACGGACTCCAAGGTAGAATAGGAGTTCTACCGAAAATCCGTTCTTAAAAATACAACAGAATATCTGCTTATATTATCAAGCAAAGTTGAATACCAGACACTGCTTTACTATTTCATCTTTAAACTTTTCTATCCTCGAAACGTCAGGTATATAAAAAAGTTAATATACGCAATAAAATCCGTATACACTCATCGATATATATTATGTACTACGCACTAGATATGACATTCGAACACTCACTATGTTCAACTGAACTGTACTGCAATCCATACACCTGTTATTGTAGTTTCATATACATATTCATGCAGTGCGGAGCGGCGCTAATAATAATTTTATATTAAATTAGCACATATGCAAAATAAACGAAAATTTAATAAAATGTACTCGATTAACAATACTACTAAATAAACAATTATTTATTATGACTATTTTCGCGCGTTTATATCAACTGCGCATGCGCGACTATTTGGAATAGCTTCTCTAGTACGTAGTACATATAACTCAATGTAAACTATCATTATTCAAAAGTTCATGCAATGTATTTATATCACACTTTGATTTCCTAAAGTGATATCTATATCTTTGGTAATTGATTGGAAGAAACGACAGTAGCCGCAAACTCAGAATGTCATGGGTTCGAATCTGCCATTCGACTACCGTGCTGAACCGCTCTTAACACAAGCACTTTAAGCTTAGTCAGCTTGGTTAAACGATGTATTAGTTATGTAAATAGCGTTATTAGTATTATATTTAAATGAAAGCAAATGATGCGTACAGGTGCTCTTTTCCGGCTCACAAAACAGGATCATTGTACGTACACAATGCATTCTCACCTTTGAATGCTACTGCTGCGTTAAGATAACATTATAAGACTATTGACGTCCACGGCATACCATTAAAGTTGACAGTAAACAAAAAGCGTTTTTAAACAATCCCACAGGGCTGACCCCCGTAATTGTTTTCGTATTCAATTCGGTTTTTGAATCAAATACATCGTTTTTACGAAACTGCTTTTAAAAGCGTAACTCCGAACAAATTCGAATCAAGAAACCCAACCGAATTACGATCAAGCGTTATCGGCGCCGTTAGGCACATCCGGATTCCATTATCCGGAGATCATTTTTTAATAAATAAAAAATTACTTGCTGAATATTATATAGCAATATGACAAACTAATCAAGGAAAAGCATTCTCGCCGTAGGGTCGTTGCGCCGGTTTTCGGCCTTTTAGTGGAGTTGTCAACTTTAAGATACAATAAAAAATAATTGCCATTATGGTGACCTAGTTCTTAATGTTGTTGTAGCTGTTAATGTTAATTTGTAGCTTATATAATGTAGTTTTCATTTTTATAACTCATTGATGCTACAAAAGAAATCCATTTTTTATAATAATTGTTGACGTGAAAAATACGCAAAACGCTAGTTTTCGGCCCCTAATTTTAGATTTCGGCCTACAAGAATTTTAGTTTTCGGCCACCGTATTAGAAGAGGTAGTACAAACTTAAAAGTGTTTTTGTAAAATCAGAAAATGAAAAAACAGTTTGGGAAATCGGTGCATTTTGTTTCTTCAATCGGTGCTTGCGATTTTTTAACCGTAACATTATTTTTATCTTTTTAGGGGTGGTTTTAATATAAAATAACTACGGTTAACCATTTTTCTTTGAATAATAATCTAATAATAAAATCTTTTAAATATAGTAATCAAATCTCATTGACGAGTATTTTGTACTTCCTCATATTTTAGTTCAACAAAATCAGTTACCATCTCTAACCTTCAGTACATCTCAAATCCATTTGGTGCAAAAGTCACATCCAATATTTTTTTAGATCTTCTTCTGTATCGTTTATTAAAATATCATGACACAAGGCGCAATTTACTCTTACCCTTTTCTCCTTCATAGAATTCTTAAATTTTGCGATTTTTCGTATTTGAACTTTAGCACTCTTTAATTTTTCTTTTTCTATTCTTTTCATTTTAAAATTTCTTAGTTCTTACTTCTCTATTTTAACTTTCTCTTTATCTACATAAAATTTTCGCCACACCGCAGATGAAATTGCTGCAGAAGAAGGTGCACGTGTAGGTACTGTTAACAGTTAATTTTTTTACGGGTTAAGGTTTAATTAATAATTATATGTTTTTGTATTGTATCTCTAAATTCTTCATTTAATAATACTGAAACCAATGTTTCACTCGTTTGTATACACTAGTGTACCTCACTAGTTTGTAGAGGTTTGTGGAGGATAGTCCAACAAAACGGTACCTACATATTTGCTAAAGTTTCAGAGATCTTGTTTGTTATCATCGGTGTTTGTATCATCGGTGTTTGTATCATCGGTGTTTGTATCATCGGTGTATCATCGTGGTCATTAGAGTCGTTATCGTTTCATTACTGAAATCTATTATCATTTCAGGAATTGCCAGTACTGTTGTCGTTGGTAGGCTTATTTGAGTTTGCATTACAAGAACATCATATAACGATAATAAGGAACCAATATCCAAATAACAAATAACTTCCTGACAAATGTAATGTTGAAATTTTTTTATCGATTAACGATTCTGATGCATCCGTAGATGGATAAATAGTTAGCTGAACATCGTGAGTTGGAGTACTTTTATCCTGGTCTGTGTTGCACAGACTTTGTGGAGACTCAAATGGACTTAGCGGTCTTGTAACATATTGCTTAATGGGAGAATGAAGTCTTCGTTGGCCTGTCTGTGTGGAACAATATTGATTTGAGAAGATTTTCTTTTCAATTTCCTTGTCTCATTCACTATAAAAGCAACTCTTATGTTTTTTTCAGCCAAAGTTGATTTTAAATGTTTCTAAACTTTTCTTATGGAAACTAGGTCTGCGTTAGTTATTTCTTTAGAAATATTCATTATTTCTTACAGATTAGTCGTTCCAGGGTTTTCTGGACTCATTTTGAGTAATTCGCCACATTGAGATCTATTTAATAAAGTCCGCATTCTCTGAAACCATTTACTTACTACATTTTTTGGTGGATTCATCTGAAGAAAAAAATTTCTTATTGAATCTGCCTCCTAAAACGCAATGTGAATGAAATATTTTATGAAATGGCCGTAAACGTAAACCAAAACAGCATTTTATTTTCAGCCGCCTTATTCTTTCGTACAATTTTAAGTTGGCCGAAAAGTAAATAATTATTTTAGAGTCAATCTAGCTTTCGGACACGACCTAAATGGGTGTTTTTGTTTCATCACATTCAAATTGCAGTACTTGGTGGCCGAAAACTGAAAGTTAGTGTCTACGACCGCTACGATACAATATAAGTAAGAAAGATGAATTATAGTACGTAGCCAAATAAATAAAAGAGAAAGTATTTAGGCTAAACTAGCCTGAGTTTTCGGCCGCATGGCGGACAACCAAATAATAGGACAATTGTGTGTGTCACTTTTCGGTCACTCAATTTATTAACTTTATCAAGAAACTATTATACTTAATAATCAATGTCAAATAACTGTATAAGGTTATTTATACAGTGAATTATAAGCACAATATTAAGTAATTATATTAAACAGCACGAAACTTACTTTTGAATGGAACGCGCGCCAATTTTTTTTTGCTCGATCTTACAAGTTTTGACAGCTTCTATGCCGGCGTCGAAGTAAACAATTTATTATAAATCGCGTGTTGTGTT
This sequence comes from Parnassius smintheus behrii, assembly GCA_036936625.1. Taxonomy (NCBI): domain Eukaryota; kingdom Metazoa; phylum Arthropoda; class Insecta; order Lepidoptera; family Papilionidae; genus Parnassius; species Parnassius smintheus. The sequence continues at coordinate 44,594,118 of JAUPFT010000018.1, read as the reverse complement.
TACCTGATATATTAATGTTACCAGATATAGTGCAACTATTTACAAATGCATTAAATTTCATTTCGTACGATAATATTTATTAAAACCATTATTAAACCAAATTTACTGCATCACCTCGAGCCAAAGTCCAAAATCTAGACCCGGCCGGCTTACTGGCGCATCGACCCTACATACGAGCGCCATTTCGCAGAAGACAGCTGAAGATTATTATTCTGAAAATTCCAAGTTCGAAAGATCGGGAGTTCGAAATTTAAATGAGTTCCAACAAAACTCGATTGATCCGACAGTACTCGATTATGTCGGGAGTAAACTTTACTATTTCATGGTGACCATACATAGAGCAACACGGGCCACCGACGGACCAGTTGAAAGTAGCCATAGCGTTTTTCCCCAATACGGAACTGTGTCATTTTTGGCGGGGGAAAATCTACACACACACTACAAAACACACACATAATAATTAAAACAATAAACTAATTCACACACACACACAGATAAATTTTAACAGTTTCGCTTGGTGATAGCGACAACTCTGATACAGAATCGGATCAGTCGCTCGACCGATCTGCATATTATATGAGGGCGAAGGGCATGTGTTGATAAACAACGCAAATTATAAAAATGTCCAACGATAACACAACGTAGCCAAACCCGAAAAGCAATTTACAATTGCGAAGACAATCAACATTTAAGAGAAATACTATGTAAAACTACGAAGGTTAATTTAAAAGGTAATCAAGAGAAACGGTCAATAATGATGATTCTCTCCAGGTAGCTTTTCACCACACAAGATCTACTTCTAACATCAGCTAGAAGTTATTACTGGAGACACTAATAATAACCTACAGCCCAAATTTAGGTACAGGGATAATCATATCCAACACAATAAAATGAAAACAAAATGATAAGTACGTAAATAAAAATACGGCGTAAAATATCGCAGACTTTGTCTACACACATTATTGGTTTGTATTTTGTTGTTGGTCTTAGGCCCGCCGCTGATTGCAATTTTTTGTCGACGTGACTTTTTGTCACATGACAAATGACAAGTGACAAGTAGCAAGTTGGTGTTCACACATGTGGCAATTGGATGTCATTATTATGTGAAATCTTCGAGTGTGAAATTGGGTTGGTAATTGTCAAAGAGGCGCGAGCACAGCTTTAAAGTTTAAAACTGGTATCTCATCATACAATTTTACCTTTTTTTGATTAAAAAGATGTGTGAAGTGCCTTATTGCAAAGATATAAACTATACGTATAAACGTTTGTGTTTCAATAATTCCTTGACAAATTTAATGTTATTGCTATCTGACCACTTCGTAATAAAACAAAATTATTATAAATACGAGTATGTATACAATATATATAACAAAAATATTTTATTTAATAACTATTATAACCAACACGTGTATGTTCTGACGTCGCCGCTAGAACGGGGGCGGCGGTGGGTGACTGAGGGGAAAGCAAGGTTAGCGCGGGGCAGAGATACTTGTCAGAGAATAGAGCAGGCCGCTATTCACTTATTACTTTTCATTTCGCACTTGTCACTTGTCACTCGCACTTGTCACCGCCTGTTCACACGCACTAAGCACTTGTCATTTGTCACTTGTCATTGTCACTCGCACTTGTCACTTCTCAAAATGTAAACCGGGCTTTAGGCCCGGTTTACATTTTGAGAAGTGACAAGTGCGAGTGACAACTGACAAGTGGCAAGTGAGAAGTGACAAGTGGAATTTAATTCCCACTTGTCACTTGTCACTGCCTGTTCACACGCACTAAACACTTGTCATTTGTCACTTGTCATTGTCACTCGCACTTGTCACTTCTCAAAATGTAAACCGCGCCTAAGTCAAGTGTCAATGAAGTCAATGAAAACTATATTGAGTGCGCTCATTATGGTGACGTGATAATACGGTGACAAATTGTAGTTGCAGCGGCAGGCAACATCGGAGTGACGTGACTGTCACTCGCCCTGTGCATTACTATGGGAGTCCGCTCACTGGTGACTTTTTGTCACTCGGCCGGCGCCGCGCGTTCGGAGTAGACGTATGCTATTTAAAGTATTTGTTAAATAGTATTAATATATGTGTCAAATTACTCTGTAGATGATTGTGATATTGCAATTTTTTATGCCTCTGATTAATAAAGACTTTTTGTTTAATTAAGTAGTTGATGTAGTTTTTGTTACTTACCTCAAAGTTACCGTTAACCTTTCTTCTGCTGGAATAGCTTTGCAAAGCCAGCAACTCATCAAAAGAGTTTATATACATACGAAAATAATTAAAAAACTTAGGTGGATACTGACGTAATTCAGAATATATAGTGTAGAATTATCCTTTAAATAATCTTTCCGTGTATATAGGATGCACCCAGTAGCGTTTTTTCCGTTTCATTTTTCTTCTACGTATTTCAAGAGCACAAATCACGGCAACCTCGTTGCAATTCATTACAAAAATGAACACGATTTGTTACCCAAGAACAGATTCAGTGAGCGCATCGTGGGTGACAGCAGGTGACAGTAATAATAAATCACGGTGACAAAAAATTGCAATCAGCGGTGGGCCTTATTGCATCACACTTTTGTAACTTAGGTACAAAATAAATATCAATTTCGTCACAATTAATCATCGCCAAGAAATAGATCTTTTTGTTCTAGATGTCAGTAACTCATTATTGGAAATCTATTTATTTTGTATATATTGATACAATATATTGAATTAATTGACTAATTGCCGTGTAGTTGCAACATAATAGAATCCTCTACGCCATATATCATCCTGTGGGTGTCGTAAGTAACGACAGAGGGAAATGAAACAGCAGAGGGGCACCAGAATTCTCCTGATAACAACTCCAAGTCTGCAAAGAGTGGCAACTATGACAAATATCAAGCACAATTTATGTCAGAGACCTATGTTCAGCAGTGAGCTTCTGATAGCCTGTAATGAATAATATATACAAAAGAATTGATGAGAGAAATTCCAACATGTCAAATGAATAATGTTGTATCAATGACATAATATTCTGTGCACAAAGTTAAACAATAAAGTTTCAATATTAAATATTTAAATCAAAATATCATGCTAATCATAATCATGATCTTCATCTGGTTCATTTAAGTGGCATTAGATAATCCACTCCTAAATTATTATTAAAAAAATATAAGTAGATGAAGGAAAGTTTTAAAAAACTACAGTGCCTTCTATAAATATATCTAAACAAATCACAAGATATCTAAAGAGTTGAGTGGGAACAGTATTAATATGCAATGTTTTTGTTAACAAAAAAATAAATCATAGCATATTATGAAAGTACTCACCTCAACTCCAGTCACCCCGAGAGCCGTCACCAAATTGGGCGTCATTCGAAACGGCACCTTCTCCGGAACACGCAGCGTCTTGCCTTTCTCGAAGCACACATTATAGTCTATGTGTACCACCTCACCAGATGTCAAATCCACTAATACATTGTCCAAATGTCTATCACCAAGGCCTATTATATAGCCGATTATGCTCATTACGGCAACAGAGTAGCTGTAGCGTCGCGTCATCTGCCACCATTGCTCAGGAGAGACACTGCTGCACCACAACTCTCTCCACAACAGATCCTTAGGTGTTTCCGCTGTCAACTCTTGTAAAACTTGCTTGAGGATGGCGACAGGCCAATCCTTTCTGTTTTCCGTTGATATTCCGGCTTCTTTTAGCAAAGGATTAAGTTTATTGTAGAAAAGCTCCGAGGGCCGTAGCACATTAATTGTCTTGTTGGTTTTCGCCATGAGAATTGCAGCTTCCCGATTTTGCCAACGCCTATACAAAGCGAAAAGTGGTGTTACATTGTCCACCCAGCTAATCAAGCCAGACCGAGGACCCAAAGGAATGACAGAGTAATGGCGGGCTCTGTACGTTTGATTATCGTTGTTTTCAGAATCACGAGCCAGCATTGTATTTGTTATAGACAACAACTGCATAATCCTTTCATCTAAATGCAAATCTTCTAAACCTTTAAAGAGATATGTATAAGATTTTCCATCTGATCCATAAAAGACCAGTTTCTTAGGCCTAGTCTTTGTTGGCAAAATAGCAACGTTGTTCTCGATGGATTTTATAGTTACTCTAACAGTTCTTTGATTTGTATGTAATCCAGGCATTGTAATCACAGTATTTTTCATCTCTGCCAAAACAGGGCTGATGTCAGACATTTTCAAAATATAAGATGTACGTTTATTAACTTTCTGTTGCAGTTTTATCTGTAACTGTTTTAATGAAGTCCATGACTCTTGAGGCTTTTCAGGATTTGTGGGATTTTTAAATTTATCTATTACATCGGTGATGAGAGCTTGAAATTTAGTTTGAAAGGCAGTTTCGTGGGGCGTCTCAGGTTTGGCTGACGTGATTTGATGAAGCTGTTCTAACACAAATACAATCGGTTCAAATATAATGCGATGTTTTTCTTTAATAAGCTTAACCTTTTCCTCCACTGACAAATTTACATTATTTTTAACCTTCGCAATTTCTGTCTCTAATTGCGTGAGCCGTTTATTAAACTCGGAATGATGCTGAACCAATGTACCTAGACATAATTCATCCCATAGTAAATTTATTCGTTGTAATTCCTTTACTAACAATTTCACTTGAAGAATTGTTTTTGGGGCTTGTTTTGCCAATGTTTCAACCATGTCCAAGAAACAGGAGTTCAATTCGTTATTAGTTAGCTTATCACTTCCAGTATCTTCCAACTCAAGATTGTCTTCCTCACTTTCAGCATCTTCATTAGATAAGTAAGATCTGGGAACACTTAATTCCGTCAAACTGCTTTGTTCATTTTCAACTGCACCAACAACTGCTGGGAATGTAATGAGGTGGGGTGTATCTTCTGCCAATCGACAAAGCAAGTCAGAAACGCATTTTCTCACATACGTTTCGGGATGATTAAGTCTACTAAACAGTTGAGGTATGATAACCTTCCAAGGCTGTGTAGGTGTATTTGCTAAGCCTGATTCGAGTACCGTTTGCAACTCCATAGCATGTTTAACAATTAATCTTAAAAGTCTCAATGTAGCATTTACCACCGCATTTTCTCCACTGTGGTTTATAAAATCTGAGGCACAAATAAGCTGCAGAAATTTAAAGTAAGCGTCAGCTGATAGTTCAAAGTATGAGAATACTCTCTTCTGGGCTTGGCGCCAAATATCAACAAGTAAAGCCAGATGTTCCGGAAAAGCGTTATTTAACGAAGGGACTGTGCGTAACTGATTTTCAATCATTTCGGAAGTGTTGATTTCATTCCAATCAATGTCTTCATCATCGCAAGTAGCTTTAGTTTTAGATAAAATCTCACACACAGCCTCAAAATCTTGGGGTGAACATCCAATCATAACCCCTTCTATTTGTATTTTATCATTATCAGTAAGTTGCTCCCTTGTTTTGGAGCTAAATTCAACCATTTTACGGCCCCATCTAAAGCACCATGAGGCAAAGCTCGCCCATGCTTTTGCTAAACCTGGGCATTGATTTACTCCAAATTGTAAAAGTTTCCCGACTGCAGAATCTGAAAGCGGAATAACATTTTCCGAAATATTATTATCTACAAGGCCAATCTCGGGCAATGCCGACACTAGTTTCATTAAGGGCGAATCACTTTCTATTATATTGTCAGTTTCACTCTGCACCCATTTAGAGAGTGTTAGGAGCAGTCTTGTACCTTTTTCTCTCAGCTCGTAATTTTGTTCGCCCATAGCCAGACGTTGCGAAAAGCCGAGAGAAATATTTGCACATAAGTTAATGGCACGCATTTTTGTCTCTTCTTTTGCATAAGTAACTTTGCAAAGTTCTGCCAGAGCGTTGGCATTATTCAAAGTCCAAATGTCTAAATCATAGGTATTATTAGACATGAGAAGTATATCACTTATCTCATCCAAGCTATTCACATTGACGATGCACATTTGGAATGCAGGGTTATGTTTGAAATGTTTCAATAGCTCTCTTTTAGCCATGCCCAGGTTCGTGTTTTTCCTTGCACTTTTGATAACATCTAGCCTTAGACATTCTGTGTAGAATATGTTTTCTTCAGTCATGTTCAATTTTGTGAAATACTGATTCCACCACAAAATTCTAGTTAAATTTTTAAGTTCAGTTCCATATTTATGTTCTTTGACAACAGATGGTTTGAATGGATTTAATATTGCCTTTCCATTCTTTATAATACTTGTCAGTCCATGATTTGCCAATTGTAACACAGCAATTTCTTTCAAAAAGTGCACAGCATTTGTTCTTGAGAATTCTTCAGCACTAGCATTAAGCAGTGTATTACAATTACTAAGCATAGCATCATATTTATCATCATAATCATTATAATAATAGTTTAACGCTGTGTACACAAGTGTGCATTCAATCTTGTTGAGAAGAGCTTGGTATGAGCAAGCATTTTTTGATATTTCAGTAGTATTCTGTCGCAAAACATCCCAGTCAGCTAGTTGTTCTGGAATCTCAGCACTGTTTTCAAATATATTTAAGGCTGTAAAAGAATCCCATTGTAGATCTATTTTATTTTCTTGGTCAGCAAGTTTCCATTGCTGCATATCTTCCCAACTTTGTATATTTTTATAGCTTTCCATAATTTGTTCAGTAACAAATTTATTCAACTTTGCATCTAACAGAGCAGTAGTAGTGGTAGAGTTATTCTCTGAGTTAGAAGCAGTGACATATAATTTCTTATAAAATTCAATGGCTAATTCATACCGAGAATTTGCTTGTTCGGCAGCCCCTTTTAACCAGGAGATTTTTTTATCAAAATTTTGTTTTATCCATATATACAAACCATGTAAGACTTCTGGTTCTTGAATTTCAATGAGAGCTTGCGCCATAGTAGTCATTATAGCTTCAATGTCTACATTAGTATGGGAATTAGCAGCTGTTTGCAAAATAAGTGAAGCATGATAAATAACTGCTCCAAGGTGGCCAGAATATAGACTGACAGCAAGTGCAGCAGGACGCACTCTGTTTTGCCACTCGCGGCATGTTGACCAGTTTGTATGAAAAAAAGTTCTTACAGGCTTAATGGCAACGGGTAGTACAGTTGCAGTACCTTCAGCAGCATTATATGTATATTTTTCTAAGAAAGTCATGAACTCAATAAACCAACGTGCTCTAAACTGTTCTGAAAGAATGACATCAAGTAATTTTTGTTGTTCACTTGCAAGGTATTTAGTATCACTAGAAGATATATCCCTTGCTATATTTTTTAAGGCACCTTCAATCTTCATAAAAGTTTCTTGTGGTTTCCCTAAAGTAGTCCTCAATTTAAGGGCTATGCAAGTCTGTGCCAACTCTGAAAGAGCCCAACTGATGCAAATGGAAGAAAAACTTGTTGCACATTCACGGAAAAATAATAATTTTTGTTCATCCAGATATTGACCTTGTATGGGCCATGAGACTAAAAAAGCATCAATCAATAGGTTTTTGTCAATAGTTGTTTGTTGCAGAAGACAATTAATTATAGCTTGAAAATGTGTGTTGGACAATGTGTTAAATGACCCTCTCATAAGGTATTCTTTTAAAGCATTTAACTTTGTGTCACAGTTGAGAACAGTCAGGTTAAACTTTCTGGATGTAAATACTTTTACCATCTGTCTGTCTAATTCTTGTTGAACAACATCCCAAGGCAGCTGGAACAAAATGTCCTTGCACACGATTGACACTGATTTATTAAGATTATCTATGTGTAAAATGCATATGAGTGCCATGGTTTTCAGTAACATCACATTCCACACCAAACCTTTATTTTTTAATAACTTCTGACAATTTTGTAGAACAATGAGAATAATGTCATCATCAAAATTGTGTGCAAGTGATAACATGTTAGTAGTTAATACCAAGAAACCCTTGGATAAGCTCACAATTGGCAAATACTTATCCAGCTGAGAGAGAATATCTGAGATCCAAGTTAAAACAAGTAATAAGGTTTCCTTTGTTACATTTTCTGCCAAGACAATGCTTAATGTGTTCAGTATAACAGCAAGATGACCAGATGTTGGGCTTGAACTGGAAACATCACCAATGTTTAGGTTTGAAAGACCAAATATATCACTTGTCCTTTGTTGTGTATTAGTGACTAAATCACTTGAAGCAATAAAATGATTATTCTTCTTGCAATGGGAATATAATAAGTATAATACAGCATACTGTAAAGCAGGCTTTTTCCTAATCAAAATTTCATCATGTGGACACATCTTAATAGCCAAAAGTTCTAAAATGCTTGGTTTTAGAGCCCACATACCAATAATGGAATTGCTGGCATTCGCAAGGTCAGACAAACACTGTAAGTAAAACAATATATTTTTTTCTGCATCATCCTCAGAGATGTCTTCAGTATATTCCGCTGGTATAATTTGAATATTAGGTAAAATGACAGAGAATGAATTTTGAATATCCATTAAAACATACTTATAGGTTTCTTGCAAAAGTGGTATATTTTTCAAGTTTAACAAGTTGCTGTAAACCAGCATAACACTTGACAGGATTTTGATGTTCTCAGAATATCTCAAAGGCCTTAGTAATGAATCAGGACCAATGGTTTGAGTTATAAACTCTATTGGAAGGTTAGAAGCAATTTCTTTTATGGTTATTGAAATAAGACCTATAATGCTAAGACAAACTGTATTTTCAATATGTAAGTATTTAGTCATTTCCAGAGTTATCAACAAAAATAATGCTGACAAGCAGGGTGTGGCCTTCATTTGTAAATAACTAAGTAGCAATGTAATACTCTCATTACCTGCTAATATCAAATCCGATTCAGCATCATCCTTTAATACTTCATTTAAAACTTGTAATATTTTTGTCATTGCATCAGTCAGGAAAGACCAAGAGACCGTTTGTGAAACTGTAGGGTTAAGGAGTGTACCCAAACTCTTTACTACTGTATTGAAAACATTTAAAAATGATGCAATTTTTTGCATGCAATCTTCATTTGAGTTTGATTCAGACTCTTGATTATTAGTATCAAGCTCACTTGTATATGCCACCATATCCTCAACAAATTGATTCAATAGATTGACAGAAAACCCAACATCAGCCTGCCAGTGACGGCTTAATTTGAATAAAGACTGAAGAGCAAAATCTTTTATCTTTTTAGGCTGTGCATTATCAACATGCCATCCAACAAGAATATCTACAGTGTCTACAAAATGATTAGCAAAATGTTCAGGGTATGAATTTGACATAATGATCATAGCATTGATAGCAGCCATAAAAACATCAGCAGAATCTGTTCCTTCAATAATAACCTGCAGCCTATCCAATGTCATCTCTGCAAAGTCAGACAAATTTGGTGTTTGAAAGTCCAACTGAAATGTTTCAGAAAAAGATAGAGTCAATAGATGCTTTATTGACGTGTTATGAGTGGAGAAAGTTGAGACAATCCATTCCAAATGTTTCTTATAATCATGTCCCATAACATAACCAATCCGTCCCAAGACAACAGCTGCTTTCTCTTTAGTTTCAGGGCCAGGAGCATCATATAAGACATCTAATAATGACTCAACTAAGATATCATAAGATCTTCGTATATATCGTGCATTTTCTGGTAACAATACAGCATCTTGTAACTTGCTGCATATAACCAGTGACTTCTCCACATCAACTTCTGCACAAAGGCGTCGCAAAAGCTTAGATATACGTGGATCTTCAGGTAGATTTACGACGAGGTCTGATCTCTCATAAAATTTATTATTTCCTTGGGACCAAGAGTCATTGCTGGACTGTCCTAACGGTTCGTGATATTTGTAGGAATTTTCGTCATGTTCAGGCCTTGGCGGGAAGTCACCACGGCCCCGTCCACAACCGCGCCCGCTTCCTCTAGAATGCCTATACTCAGTGATACGGCCCCGAGATCGAAATCTACCATCTCGGTGCGGCCCGCCAAAGGATGATGAACCATCGTACGCACCAACATAACCTCTGACCTTATCATCCGTTTTGTTTTCATGTCCGCTTTCGTTTCGATCTGGAACATCGGAACTATCCAATCCTCTTGTGTTTTTAACTTTATTATTTGCAGCAGTGGATAACATCACTAGAACTTTCGTTTATCGAACAAATATAACCACACATGGCCGTAAAATTACGCCAAAACACGGTAAACACTTTAAGTAGACAGACGTTTCTACAAAATCAACTCAACTTCCTTTCTTTTGCCAACAACCATAGACAAAATATGTCATGTCAACTTCCATTTTTGTTATTAACTGGCTTTACAGCTCTGGGTTCTAGACCTTCTGAGCCTTGTTAACTTCTACTCCAACCATCTACGCCACAAACTAATAAGAGTACTAACATAATCTACGCAAAGCATGGCATTATTATTACGCAGAGGATATGATAATATCACTTCGTTTTGAACCTATTTTCTACTCTACGCTAACTATAGACAAGAATACAAATGCCATAGACAATTTTATCAGTCAATACCGTAGACCACAGACTAATATGATCGTAGACAGAGAATCCTAAGAAAGGTATTATCGAATTCATGTGCCTTCATGTGCCATACCACCGAAGTTGTATGGGTTAACAAAGATACACAAACCGAATGCTCCATTACGTCCAATAGTGAGTCAGATTGATTCGCCAACTTACAGATCGGCTCAATACTTAGCTAAAATATTATCACCACTCAGAGGACACACAAGAGCACACACTAAGAATTCATACCATTTTGTCAGTGAGATAAAAGACCTACATCTTACTGACAATGAAACCATGGTCAGTTTTGATGTTCAGTCTCCATTTACATCCCTACCTGTTGAAGACTGCATCTCAATTATAACTAGGAAACTAGAGGAAAATAACATGCCAGCAGAATATGCAGTATTACTAAGACATTGCCTTACATCTGGCTATCTATTGTGGAAGGAAGAGTTTTACAAGCAAGTAGATGGTGTGGCGATGGGCTCACCTGTATCTCCCATTGTCGCCGATATATTCATGGAAGACTTTGAGGAGAAAACCCTCCTTACTGCACCTGTTACATCAAGGATCTACAAGCGGTACGTAGACGATACTTTCACAATTTTACCATCAGACAAAGTAACTGCATTTTTAGAACACCTTAATTCCATAAACTCTAAAATTCAATTTACTATGGAGTTAGAGGCAAATAATTCCTTACCTTTCCTAGATGTGTTAGTCATCCGAAATCCTAATAACACCATTGGTCACACTGTGTATAGGAAAAAGACCCATACAAACCGATATTTAAACGGTGATTCTCACCACCATCCTTCACCTACCGTGGGCAAATCTTTGTTACAGAGAGTACGACGGATCTGTGACAGCAAACACCTGGCCGCCGAGCTTCAGCACGTCAAGCAAGTTCTACACGACAACAAGCTTCGGGTCCCGCGCCTACGTCACAGTGACCGAGTGAAGTCGGCCACAGTCGAGCGTGTGCCTGCTGTACTACCATATGTCAGAGGTGTCACGGACAAGATTGGCTATATCTTGAAGCGAGCTTCTATTAGAACATTCTACAAGCTGCCGAAGAAGATTAGTCAGTTCCTACCATCCGTCAAGTGTCATATTCCTCTACAAGATGCAGGAGTGTACAAGCTTGATTGTGAATGTGGTCTCTCTTATATAGGACAAACCAAAAGATCAATTAGGACCCGCGTAAAAGAACATATAGCTGATGTGAAGCATCAACGTTCCGGTAAGTCTGCAGTTTGTAATCATATCCTAAACGGCCCCAACCATTACATCAGATTTGATAGACCACAAATCCTCGCGAAAGAACACCGATTCCTACCAAGGATGATACGTGAGGCTATTGAAATTAAAAAACATCCTAATTTCAATAGAGAAGGAGGCTGGGTACTACCACCTGCTTGGGATCCTATAATCAATAAAATTAAAACTAAACCCAAGCATACCACTGCAAGACCTCAAGACATAGTCAGTTCATTTTGCATAGATCGGACCATAAACAATAATTTAAAAAGCTGAAGGTACTCCGGGTTTAACAATGACATCGGGACGTCAGTCATCTCAGTCCCCCGTGACCATGGGTGCTGGAAAGCGCCCGAAACGTCGGGAATTAAAAATAAAAAGTAAAAATAAACGCGATAAAATCCGTAAAAGTACTTTTAATCAAAAATGTACTCGATATAATTTACCTATTTAACAATACAATCTATTATTATTTATTACCTTCTGATCATTCTACCTATAATGATTTCTTAAATTTACGCGAACACTACACATTGAATAAAACTATTATTTACGGATTTTATCGCGTTTAATTACTTTAATTTATTTTTATTATTATCCCGACGTTTCGGGTGCTTTACAGCACCCATGGTCACGGGGGGGACTGAGATGTTTGACGTCCCAATGTCATAGTTAGTCCGGCTACCTTCAGTTTTTTTTTATAATATTAATTTTTGGTCCAATTTACGCAATACGAGCTTATAGTATCATGAAGTCTTGCAGTGGTATGCTTGGGTTTGGGTTTAATTTTGTTAATTATAGGACCCCAAGCAGATGGTAGCACCCAACCATCTTCTCTATTGAAATTTGGATGTTTTTTAATTTCAATAGCCTCGCGTATCATCGCTAATACCATCATGTGCCAAACCACCGAGGTTGTATGGGTTACCGAAGATACACAAACCAAACGCTCCACTACGTCCCATAGTGAGCCAGATCGATTCACCAACTTATAAGCTGGCACAATACTTAGCAAAAATACTATCACCACTGAGAGGACATACCAGAGCACACACAAAGGATTCGTACCATTTTGTGAGTGAGATAAAAGACCTACATCTCGCTAACAATGAAACTATGGTCAGTTTTGATGTTCAGTCACTATTTACATGCCTACCTGTTGTGGACTGCATCTCAATTGTAACTAGGAAGCTAGAAGAAAATAACATGCCTCAAGAATATGCAATACTACTTGAACATTGCCTCACATCTGGCTATCTATTGTGGAAGGAGGAGTTTTACAAGCCAGCAGGTGGTGTGGCGATGGGCTCACCTGTATCTCCCATAGTCGCCGACATATTCATGGAGGACTTTGAGGAGAAAGCCCTTCTTACTGCTCCTGTAAATCCAGGGTTCTACAAGCGGTACGTAGACGGCACTTTCACAATTTTACCATCTGACCAAGTAACTGCATTTTTAGACCACCTTAATAATAATAATATAATAATAATAATAAGTTCTTTATTTCTAAGAGGTTGTACATCACGATATTTGCATAACATTATTTTATAGTTTCTATAAATTAATATATTTTATATATTAATTTATAGAAATATTAGGATGCAAGCAAAAGCTAAATAATCAAATACTATCTAAAAATTTGTACATTCCGCTAATATAACCTAAGTACAATGAAATTATTTGTATCACATATTATGTTTATATACTATATTACCACTTATTACTAATACCAGGGTACAAACCAAATAATAATTTATACTACTAATGCCGTTCCTCTCTCATAGGATGTGTAATGTATGACTGTAAGAAGTAATTGTGTTATGAGTGTAATGTGTGTGAGCAGTTAAGGGAGAGGAGCGTGTAAAATGTGTGTCGTGTGTGTGTGTGTGTGTGTGTGTGTGTGTGTGTGTGTGTGTGTGTTTGCACACGTGCGTGTGTGTGTGTGTGTGTGTGTGTGTGTGTGTCTGGTTATTATGATTTTATACGGGTAGTATTACAGGTGACAGTTATATAAGAATTTATTTTTAAGTCTGAATACTAAGCAGGTTTTCAGTTTCATTATAAGTTAATTTTTGTAGGTAATTATGTAAAGATTTTTTTAAAAATTATTTTATTAAGGTGGTAAATGTCCAATGTTTTATTTAGTTTATTATATAAGTGTGGTCCCAAAAATGCAAAGAATTTTCTTATAAACGTTGTTTTAAATTTAGTTGTATCTACGGAAAATTTCCTGCGTTTATTTAAGTTCGATCAGTTGTATACTAATTAGTTATGTTGTTTCTGAATGATCGTTAATATAAACAGTTGTCTTGTGGAATATGTAATGTAGGATAAAGAAAAGATTTAAATGTTGCAACTTTGAGTATAGCACGTTGAGAGATTTCTATCTTTTGTAACACCGTTTTAGAGGCACCACCCCACGTTGATATGCAGTATGTTATAATAGACTGACATAAAGCTAAGTAAACTCGTTTTATTATATCTGGATCCAAAACATGTCTAATAGTTTTAAAAATATATATTAATTTATGAATTCTTTTGCTAAGAGTGTTAATATGTTGTTTAAAATTTAAATTACTATCTATTATAACCCCTAGATATTTAATATATTCAACAGACTCAAGTGAAGGCAGGAACAGCTGTTATCCCTTGTTAAACAATCATATGAATGAATCACTAAGTTAAAATTTTCAAGGTTGCGAATAGGTTTTCTTAATGAATAAACTATATATTTTGTTTTCGTAATATTGATTGAAAGTTTATTACTGTAAAGCTAACTAGTACTACCTAATTGTGCAGATGAGAATACATCTTTCCACGTATCCGCAGCAAATATCAAAACAGTGTCATCTGCATATGAAATTATATGTCCCTGAGAGAGATTAAATTTTGTAAAATTATCAATATAAATAAGAAATAAGGTTGGGCCGAGTATACTTCCTTGTGGTAGGCCGTGTGTTACTAGTAAATCATTGCTGGTAATATTATTTACACTAACGCATTGATATCTCTCAGAAAGATAACTTTTGAATAGTTTGAGTAGAGTGCCTCTGATACCGACATTTTCCAGTCTTTTTAATAGTATTTTTATTGACACGGTATCGAATGCTTTCGCCAAATCTAAGAAAACAGAAATACCCTTTTTTCCACTGTCTAAATATGATGACAAAAAATTTGTAAGAGTATGAACGGCATGCTCCGTTGATTTGCCATGTCTAAAACCAAACTGCGTATTTGACAATAAATTATTTTTCTCCAGATATTTTGTAAGTATATTATTTATAATTTTCTCTAAAATTTTGGATAAAGCAGGTAATATAGAGATGGGTCTATAATTACTTAAACAGGTTTTTTCACCATCTTTAAAAATAGGTCGAATTACGGACTTCTAGGGAATTGAAATAATACTAGTTTTAACGGAATTTATCGCGTATCATGGAGTCTTGCAGTTGTATGCTTGGGTTGGGATTTAATTTTATTTATTATAGGATCCCAATCAGATAGTAGCACCCAGCCATTCTCTATTGAAATTAGGATGTTTTTTGATTTCAATAGCCTCGCGAATCATCCTTGGAAGGAATCGGTGTTCTTTAGCGAGGATTTGTGGTCTATCAAATCTGATGTAGTGACGGGGGCGATTTTGTACATGTTCACAGACTGCAGTCATCCGAAATCCTGATAACACTGTTGGTCACACTGTGTATAGGAAAAGGACCCATACCAACCGATATCTAAATGGTGAATCTCACCATCATCCTTCACAGTTAGCTACCGTGGGTAAATCTTTGTTTCAGAGAGCACGAGGGATCTGTGACAGAAAACATCTGGCCGCGGAGCTTCAGCACGTCAAGCAAGTATTGCAAGACAACAAGCTTCGGGTCCCGCGCCTACGTCACAGTGAAAGAGTGAAGCCGGCCACAGTCGAGCGCGCGCCCGCTCTACTACCATATGTCAGAGGAGTCACGGACAAGATTGGCTACATCTTGAAGCGAGCGTCCATTAAGACATACAATTAGGGAAAACTCCAAACTCTTCTGGAAAGAGGTTGGAAGGTCCCGGAGTGGTGTGACAGCCTTAAGAATGAACAAAGTGCTTTCGAGAACCAATGACGTCCTCTCAGAAAAATCGAACGTCATGCAGCGATGGAGTGAATTTTATAGAGAAATGTATGCGTGTCATGATCTTAGTGAAGAATCCGGGGGTGACGCCGTGACTGGCACGCCAGACACGGACCTCGATGACACTGAGGTCATCAGCATGAAAGAGATTGAACGTGCGATTCGAAGTTTGAAATGTGGTAAGGCTGCGGGACTAGACAGAGTTACTGCTGAAATGATCAAGTACGGTGTGCCTCGCGTCTGGGACAGCTTTCATCTGCTGTGCATTTTGTGCTGGCGGACGGGAGATGTCCCGAATGATTGGCAATCCGCGGTCATTGCGCCTTTATATAAAGGTAAAGGTTTACATTTTGACTGCGGGGTCTATCGGGCGATCAGCTTGACCAGTTTAGCAAGTAAAGTTTACTCGAAGGTTTTGACACGTAGGATGCAAGAGAAATCGGAAAGATTCTTATGGGAGGCACAATGCGGATTTGGACCTGGAAGAGGATGCATGGATCAAAGGTTTTCTCTCCGCATGATCACGGAGAAGCTTCTGAGTGTTAACCAGAGGATTTTCTGTGCTTTTGTGGATCTGAAGAAAGCATTTGATAAGGTTATAAGGAAGAAAATGTGGGAACTGTTGCCGGGATATGGTGTGGATGGTCGATTGTTAAGGGCTGTGCAGTCACTTTACTATGACTGTAAAGCCTGTGTGCGGGTAGGGCATGACCTGTCACCCATGTTTAACTTCCAAGCGGGCGTAAAACAGGATTGTGTCATGTGTTCCTGGCTGTTCATACTGTATCTCGACAGCTGTTTACAGAAGCTGAAAAATAGCTGTTTGGGTGTGAAATTGGGTGACATAAAAATTAATTGTCTGCTGTATGCTGATGATGCAGTGCTTATTGCACCATCAGAAGCAGAACTGCAGGCATAAGTCACGTGTATGAAAGAGGAATGTGAAATTAAAGGTCTCCGTTTGAATGCTAATAAAACTAAGGTTCTGGTATTTGAAAAGGACGAAGAGAGAACGAAATGTGAAATATGGGTAAGTCAGGAATGTCTAGAACAGGAAAATAAAATTGTATACTTGGGGAGTGCTTTCAGCCGGGATGGAAGATGTGATTTAGATGTGGATAGGCGAGTCGCTGCCGGAAACAAAGTCAATGGTGCCCTGAATGGATTAGTAAAAAGGCAAGGCGTGGTGAAGAGTGCACGCCTTGCAATACATAACGCAGTGTTGGTACCGACTTTGTTATATGGCCGCGAAACCTGGGTATGCCAGAAGAAGCATAAAACCAAGTTGAATGCAGTGGAGATGCGATCTCTTCGTAAAATGTGTGGCGTTAGCATAGCCGACCGAAAGCGAAACGAAGAGATTCGCAATATGGCAGGATTGAAAGATGACCTTATCACAAAAATTGGTAGGGGCGTACTCCAATGGTTTGGGCACGTTGAACGAATGAGTGAAGAAGAATGGTGAAGAAAATATATAGAGCGAAAGTAAATATTAAAAGGTGTCGAGGTAGACCGAGACTAACTTTCGAAGACCATGTGAGCAAATTGCTCGAAGAGGGGAGGGTCAAGAGTAGTACTCGGATACCTAGACGTGCATGTATGAAGAAGTTAATGAACCTGAAAGAAGCGAAAGAGGTATGTAAGGATCATGACACTTGGCGATCTGTTCTCTCTGGCTACCCCGTTACGGATTGTGCGTGAAGAAAAGTGAGTAAGTAAGTAAACCAACTTGTAAACTCCTTAGATCGCTACGAACTGTCAAAGTTGTTAAGCAAAGTGTAGTTATGCTAAACAAAAAAACTGGCACGGAGAAAGTCACACCACTCTGTCTCATTTCTATGCAAGAAGTATGCATAAATCTATCTTTTTCGTGTGCGAATGCGAAAGAGGGCATCATGATTTCTTATATTTACGCGAACACTACACATTGAAATAATACTCGTTTTTACGGAATTTATCGCGTATATTTAACTTTTTAATACCCGACGTTTCGAGAGCTTTACAGCACCCATGGTCACGGGAAGGACTGAGATGTTTAACGTCCAGATGTCATAGTTAACCGCGGTTACCATAGATTAAAATTTAACTTTTGTTCCGATCTACACAGTATGAACTTATGGTATCATGAAGCCTTGCAGTTGTATGCTTGGGTTGGGATTTAATTTTATTTATTATAGGATCCCAAGCAGATGGTAGCACCCAGCCATCTTCTCTATTGAAATTAGGGTGTTTTTGGATTTCAATAGCCTCGCGAATCATCCTTGGAAGGAATCGGTGTTCTTTAGCGAGGATGTTCAGTGCCTAAACCGAATCTTCCCAGAGACGAATTTATAGCGTTAAAGAACCTACGCAATAAACCAGAACTTACGATTCTCCGCGCAGATAAGGGAAACGCCACGGTAGTCATGGATACGTCAGATTATAATTCAAAAATACAAGAACTTTTGTCGGATGTAAGTACTTATAAAAAGGTTAAAAACGACCCAACAAATAGCACACTAAAAACAACTAGTGACCTCATAAAGAAACACTCCGAAAAATTAAATCTGGACGTAAAATGGATAATACCTACGTGCGCCAAATCACCAAAGTTGTATGGGTTACCAAAAATACACAAGCCCAATGCTCCATTACGTCCCATAGTGAGCCAAATCGATTCACCAACTTACAGATTGGCTCAACACTTAGCGAAAATACTCTCACCGCTCAGGGGACACACAAGAGCACACATAAAGGATTCCTACCATTTTGTCAGCGAGATTAAAGACCTGCGTCTGGCAGACAATGAAACTATGGTCAGTTTTGATGTGCAGTCATTGTTTACATGCTTACCTGTTGAAGACTGCATCTCAATTGTAACTAGGAGGCTGGAGGAAAACAACATGCCCGTAGAATATGCAGTATTACTCAGACACTGCCTTACATCTGGCTACTTATTGTGGAAGGATGAGTTCTACAAGCAAGTAGATGGTGTGGCGATGGGCTCACCTGTATCTCCCATTGTCGCCGACATATTCATGGAAGACTTTGAGGAGAAAGCCCTGCTTACTTCTCCCATAAATCCAAGATTCTACAAGCGGTACGTAGACGACACTTTCACAATTCTACCTTTAGATAAAGTAACTGCATTTTTAGACCATCTTAACTCTATAAATTCTAAAATTCAGTTCACAATGGAGTTAGAGGCAAACAATTCCTTAGCTTTTCTAGATGTGTCAGTAATTCGGAATCCTGATAACACCTTGAGCCATACTGTGTATAGAAAAAAGACCCATACAGATAGATATTTAAACGGTGATTCTCACCACCATCCTTCACAGTTAGCTACCGTGGGTAAATCTTTGTTTCAGAGAGCACGAGGGATCTGTGACAGTAAACATCTGGCTGCCGAGCTCCAACACGTCAAGCAAGTTTTGCATGACAACAAGCTTCGGGTCCCGCGCCTACGTCACAGAGAACGAGTGAAGCCGGCCACAGTCGAGCGTGTACCTGCTGTACTGCCATATGTTAGAGGAGTCACTGACAAGATTGGCTACATCTTGAAGCGCGCTTCCATCAAAACATACTTCAAGCCGCCGAAGAAGATTGGTCAGTTTTTACCATCAGTCAAGTGTAACGTCCCTCTGCAAGATGCAGGAGTGTACAAGCTTGATTGTGAATGTGGTCTCTCCTACATAGGACAAACTAAAAGATCAATTAAAACCCGCGTCAAAGAACATATAGCTGACGTGAAGAATCGACGCTCCGGGAAGTCTGCAGTCTGTGAACATGTACAGGATCGCCCCCGTCACTACATCAGATTTGATAGACCACAAATCCTCGCTAAAGAACACCGATTCCTTCCAAGGATGATTCGCGAGGCTATTGAAATCCAAAAACACCCTAATTTCAATAGAGAAGATGGCTGGGTGCTACCATCTGCTTGGGATCCTATAATAAATAAAATTAAATCCCAACCCAAGCATACAACTGCAAGGCTTCATGATACCATAAGTTCATACTGTGTAGATCGGAACAAAAGTTAAATTTTAATCTATGGTAACCGCGGTTAACTATGACATCTGGACGTTAAACATCTCAGTCCTTCCCGTGACCATGGGTGCTGTAAAGCTCTCGAAACGTCGGGTATTAAAAAGTTAAATATACGCGATAAATTCCGTAAAAACGAGTATTATTTCAATGTGTAGTGTTCGCGTAAATATAAGAAATCATTATGTAAACCAGTACGGACTGGTAATTGCAAATAAAATACGCCGATTAGAAGATCTAAAGACTAAGCGCGCAAGATATCTAACAGCCTTAAATTTCTTGAAGAGATGCCGAGACCATAATCTCATTCCTACGTGTGTCAAAATATCCACCAAAAAGGACATTCGAGGAAGCGCTAAGATCTTAAATCAGGCGAGTAAAAAGTTGTTACGGGCGGTAATCCAACAAAAACGCTCCGATCTATATGACATCAATAAATCCATAGACACATCATCCAGTGAATTAAAGAAAGTTTTAACGACGTTTGATTATAATTTTTGCATGGAAACATTAAATAAACGCGAAATTAGTAAATATAACGAATGCAAAAACAAACATATAGAAAAATATCAAAAATTAACGGCCAAATCAAATGTCAAACATCCGAATCAATGCCAGAACCAAAAGCAACCATTGACAAACACAGATCATAGATTAATCGCGTTCTATAATCTGTCAAAACAAACACTGGATGATGCAACAATAAAGGTTTTATCCAAAGGACTAAATTACGCTATAAGTCCGCGCAGATTACCGTACGAAGAAATTATCTGCAGCGTCGAGGACTGTTTATTTAAAAACAATATGCGGAAAGAAGATTTGGAGGCGATACGTCAAGACATTTCGTCTATGTTACGTCGATGTTCAGTGCCTAAACCGAATCTTCCCAGAGACGAATTTATAGCGTTAAAGAACCTACGCAATAAAGCAGAACTTACGATTCTCCGCGCAGATCAGAAGAGGGCATCAATTTGTGTATACTCGTGGGTTTCTCTGTCTATGACATAAGTCCTTCACAGATGTGCATGTGAACGCATGGACGTATTATAGTCCCTAATAGATCAACATGGCAATTTTCTGGTTATGTGGCATCGTACCAGGTAGTTTATATCGATAATTTTATTTTGCAATGCAACAAATTGAGAATAAAACTAATTAAATAAGGTTTATTATAATTAAAATAAAAAAAAATATTTTATTTATCACTATCAATGTCAAATAAACTTATACTATCATCACTACAAGCGCTTAATAACTTTTCGTCGCTGGTTTCTCCGACTTCTATAATAAAATCTTCCATTACATTTTCCATTCTTATATCCTTTTCCCAGTTGTTATTCCCAGTGTCTTGGTTAGAAAGAACTAGGTCAGCTTTGTCGTTTCCAGATAGTAGTGGACGGCGTTAACGTTTGAATGTCCACTGATGTTGCCGAAATTCATGGATGGCGTGGCAGGGGTCACCTTTGTCTTATTGCTCCACTTGCTACGAACAGTTTTTTTGAACTTCACCTCCCTTCAGAATACGCGGGGCGACCTGAGCATCCAAGCTCAGGAAGAGTAGGGCAGCATGGGTGTGGGTGTTAAGCGAGGGATTCTCCGTTACCAGGTGTGCTGGTATTCTCCTCGAGTAATGAAACAGAAACAGAAACTTTTTTATTTAATATAGCTTACAAATAATACTTATAGAAAGTCACTTTTTTTAATTTACCACCGGTTTGTAAAATACTCTGACCTGGGAATAATCAGCAAGAAACACAATGGGATGTTTTTTTTATATGATGTAAATAACAACTTACAGTCATGTATGTTACATAATTAACAACACAAAAAAATTGGAAATTGCTTACCAAGCTATTTGTATTTTTTTTGTGGTCATTTGCGATCTCTTTTCCCAGGGGTTGTTATCATCCATAAATTCCTAAATATTATAACTCTTTTTATACAAACTTAGCTTAATAAAGTTTTTGAACTTTGTGAAGGTCAAATTTTGTATATTTTCTGAGATTTTGTTATGAAAGTGTGTGCGTACCACTAGCTTCCGTCCTGCCGCTCGTAGCTGCTACAGACGTTCCCGAATCCCACGTGGGCGTGGAGGTCTCGGTGGTAGCCCCATTCGATGTAGAAAGTGTGGTCACTCAAGATTATTCAGTTTCTTTTGTCTTCCTTGACACCCCGACTCCACGTTCTGGTGCCCTCGACCCTCTTACTTTATTCTTGTGCCTTCTTCATCTTGCGTGAGTGGAACTGTTGGCCTACAATGCCCTAAGGTCCTAACTCCCTAAAAAATCCCTAAGACTCCCTCCAATCCAATCAGACCCTATCAATCTTTTGACGAAGCTCACCAGGGTGACTCGCCCACGGATGAAAATCGTGCAGGAAGAGAAAGGTAGGTACAGATTGTCAGTAGACGAACGTTTTACAGGTTGCTATGGGTACGGGTGGACAGTCCGACCCCTCGACGTGTCTACTCACACGATGTAACGCCGAAGCCGATGTATTCAATGGCATACTCGCTTGTTAGTCTGTACCACCACAAAAGGCGTTAAACCTAAGCACACGGAGCTTTTGATATGCTGGTTTCCGCTGTCCGGTCACCGGTAACGCCTTGTCTAGGCGCCCTGTCTCCAGGCCGCAACGTAATGAGTGCTTTCACAAGTACCCTCTCACGACAGCAATAAGTGCTTCCGAAAAGCACCCTCTCCCGGCAGCAATCCCGGTTTATATCTCCCGGCAGCTATACAGTTCCAGGTCAATTCTTTCATTGTCTTTCCAGCAGGCCTCCTATGCTAGCCTGGAAATCGGCTCCGAAAAACCTAAAGGAAACCGTGAAGGGCCTTCTTCTTCTTGCTTCCGAAGCGTCAAAAGTGAGAATGACGTTCGGGCGTCTTTTTCTTCGGAAACGCCAAAAAGGGAAACGACGTTCGGGCGTTTTCTTAAATTCCTTCCGAACACTAAAAAGAAATGATGTTTGGGCCTATTCTTCGCCGTCTCTGCATCAGATTCGGTTGTTTTCTTGATCCAGCCTTAATCCGGCTGCGAATTACCAACTGAAAGGAATAATCTCATTATTCATCTTATGCCCGTCACATTGATTAACCAATTAGTGGCCCACTTTCCTATACCACACCTTGTTGGGTTCGGGAATCAACGCGGTAGGCGTGACTCCTAATAAAACGTTCGACTTAAAACCTTTTTTTTGACAAAGCGGTTATTTCTCAAAAAAAAGTGGTTGGTGACTAAGGTTACGGGCTGCAAGGAATGGTCCCAGTCCTGAAGTCAGTCATTTACTTATTATTATTATTATTATAATACTCTTCAAAACTACAAAACATAACAAAGTTAATTATAAATTTATATAAAATTAGGTGGCCTTAACGCTAATCAGCGATCTCTTCCAGGCAAAACTTGGTGTAAGAGATCTCTTTTTCTTAAACATAAAGAAGTGTGCATGTACTTAGTGGGCAGTATATCTTCTTACTTCCCTCCTTTTAAGGTAGACACTGGCGAAATAAAAGCAATTATTTGTAAATGCCCATTGGAAATGTGATATCGAAATTGCACGACTTTCACTTTACTTTTCTTAATTTTTCGTGGTAGAGCCATGCTGCAATTATATTAGTAGTATAGTTGTAGCACGAATGGGTCGGCTCCACCGGGGAAGGACCACGCTCTCACAGAATACCAGCGTGAAATAGTAGCTTAATGCTGCTGTATTTCGTATGGTGAGTGTAGAGAACCGGAGACCCTTTTTACTGGAAATGAGGCATTCCATCTCAGTCCTCACGGGTGACAACGCATCTGCATTTTGATTTGTAATGGAAGATAGATGTAGATGTCTATGGGCCGCAGCAACCACTTACCATCAGGTGGACTGTGTGCTCGTTTGTCACCCTATTCTATAAAAAAAAAAAAATTTAGTTTTATTTCTTGATTTATAACAGGAACTGTAGCTGGTCCTAAACAAATTGTTCGATCGTTGTTGTCTGCATGGGCTTTCTGCCCAGCAGGTTTTTGGGCCTCGGGGCATTCCCCATTACCCGGGTAATCCTCACGGCCCACTGCTATGGGTCGATCCTAGGAGCCGTTCAGGAACGGCATTGTTGGCTATTTTTTTTATTGATCCACCAACATTTCTATCATTCTAATGCTAATTAAATACAATGAAGCGATAAGAACTAAAATGTACAAATAATTACAGGCGAATACAACATGCAAATAACTTTCTCAGCACTGCGTACCTATATTACTAGGATAAAGAAAGATTTAAAAAAAATTATAATGAAATACAGTACTAAAAATATATAGAAGCGAAAAGGAAAGAACATATTTTATAGAATGTTACAAAAGGAAGAGGGGGATGAGTCGCTCGCATCCGTAGGCTTCGACCACCTAACCTTAGGCCCACCCTACACGTGTCCCCCGGGTGGTGCTAAACGAGCGACAAAGCTGAAAAAATAGACTCGGCTCCTCGCCGTATGGTAGCGGCGTAAAATCTACCACCACCCCTTGTTCGCACCATGACTCAGGAAATAAAAGAAATGGCCCCGAGTTCCCGGCGCCCCTTAAATGGGGCAGGGGTGCGAAGAATCTCCGGGAGAAAAACCGGCAACGAGGTTCGCCACCCGTCACGTTCTGTCTCCCGGAGGGGCGAAAAGTGGATTGCGGAAACACGTCTGGCTACGCTGAATGTATGTGGAGGAATGAACGATAAGATGGATGAAGTATGCGAAATGATGAATGACAGAGGAATAGATGTGTTATGTGTGAATGAGACGAAACGAAAGGGAAAGGATGCCACTGCACATGGCAAATATACCGCGGAGTCGGTTTCATCCTTTCAGAAAGAATGGGTCAATGTGTGAAAGAGTATGAATGTGTAAGCCCGAGACTGCTATGGTTACGAATGAAAGTGGGCTTAAAGAAGCTGTTCCTGCTAGGGGTGTACGCCTCAGACATGTCTAAGCCCACTTACATCCGAGAGCAGTTTTGGGACATGGTAAGGATGGTGTTGACAAAATGTAAGGAAAATGAAAATATTATTACGTTAGGAGACTTTAATGGAAGGGTTGGGGTGAAGAGGTCTGGTTATGAAAGGTTATTGGGAACGTTTGGTGATGAAATTATAAATGAGAATGGTGAAGACCTCCTCGTATGTGCGGAAAAGAATCTTTTTGTGACGAATACTTTTTTTCGTCATAAGAAGATTCACATGTATACATGGGAAAGAGGTGATGATAAAAGCATGATAGATTTCGTAATTGTGGATGAAAGAATGAGGAGCGCAGTCGTACATACAAGGGTTTACCGGGGGTCCAACGTAGGGACGGATCATTACTTGGTCTTATGTCGAATTAATGGTCTTTTCAAGCGTTGGCGGCATTGGACATCTGTGTCTACCACTGCGTTACAGCGTATAAGAATAGAGAAGTTACAAGATGAAGATGTGAAAGAGAAGTATAAATGTAGACTGAGAGAAAATATTAGATGTTTGTATGAGTTGTGTATGAATGATTTAGACTTGAATACTGTGTGGGATAATATTAAGAAAGGTTTGGTGGATACCGCCACCGAAGTATGTGGTGTAAGTAAGAGAACAAATGAAAGGAAAAGTAATACGTTATGGTGGGATGATGAGGTAAGGGTGGAAGTTGAGTCAAAGAAGAAAGCATGGTTAGATTTACTAGCAACCAAAGCTGGTAATTCTTCTGGTATGAATGATGAGATCGAACGAAAAAAGGCAGAATTTAGACGTCTAAATAAGAGAGTAAAAGAAGTTGTTGAAAGGAAAAACAAAGAAAGAACGGATAAGAATGATAGAAGGATATCTGATAATTTCCAGACTAAATGTTCTGGAAACTCGTAAGAACTGCCAGGGGAAATACAAAACAGCCTATAATAAATGCTATGAGAGACGAGAATGGATGTATTCTGAATGATGAAGTTTCGAATTTAAACAGATGGAAGGAATACTTTGAAAGCGTATTTATGAGTGAAGAGTCGTCTGAATTAAATGAACTAGAAATTCCGAAAGAAGTGGAAAGGGGTATGGAGATAAGTGTAGATGAAATAATGAAAGCAATCAAAAGCATGAAAGCAGGTAAGGCAGCTGGATATGATAGAGTATCACTCGAGATGCTAAGGGCTGGAGAGGGAGTGGTGGCAGGCCTGCTGAACACCTTGTTTAATTTATGTTGGGAATTAAAACGTGTACCGGATGACTGGTGTAAAGCAGTTATAGTACCAATATATAAAGGAAAAGGGTCACAGCAGGACTGCAAAAACTACCGCGGTATCAGCTTGCTTAGTATTGTGGGTAAACTGTATGCTAAGGTGTTAATTGAAAGAGTTATGAAAGAAACTGATGGAAAAATTTGGGATGTGCAAGCGGGTTTAAGAAATGGAATGGGGTGTACAGATCAAGTCTTTTCCATGCGCATGATTGCGGAAAAGTTTTTGGCCAAAAACCAGAAAGTTTTTTGTGCATTCATGGACTTGGAAAAGGCTTATGACAGAGTGGACAGGAATGAGTTATGGCAAACACTGAACTCATATGGGTTGAGCGATGGTTTGATACAGGCATTAAGGTCTCTTTATAGAGACTCTAGTGCTTGTGTCAGGATCAATGGGGTCTACTCGGACTGGTTTGGCATCCAAAAAGGTGTCAGACAGGGCTGTATAGCTTCCCCTTGGCTGTTCAACCTATTTATGGACCGGTGTTTGCAAACTTTGAAAGATGAAGAATGTGGGTTAAGAATGGGCGAGTTAACCGCCAAATGCCTTTTGTATGCCGATGATCAAATCATATTTGCGTCATCGGCGGCTGAGTTGCAAATGATGGAAATAAGAATAGAAGGAGAGTTAATTGAGCAAGTGGATGAGTTTGTGTATTTGGGATGTGTATTTAGCAGGGATGGTAGATATGATAGGGATATAGAACGACGAGTAAATGCAGGGAATAGAGTGAATGGGGCACTACAATCTATTATGAAGAACCAGAATGTGTCAAAACAGGCACGTATGGTAATTCATAATGCTGTGTTAGTCCCTACTTTAATGTATGGTAGTGAAAGCTGGGTGTGGCAGAAGAAGCAAAAAAGTAGAATAAATGCTGTAGAAATGCGGTCTTTAAGGAATATGCTAGGGTTGAATCTGAATGACAGGGTGAGGAATTGCGTGATAAGAGATAAATGTGGTATGCAAGATGATGTTGTGACCAGGATTAAGAAAGGAATGCTTCGGTGGTTTAGTCATGTGGAAATAATGAATAAGGAAAGAGTGACAAAGCAAATTTATATGGCAGATGTGAACGGCCGAGTCGGGAAGGGACGCCCTAGGAAAAAGTTTATCGACCAAATTGGCGATATTTTGAAAATGGGCCACGTTAGAAGTACCCTTAACCGACGAGCATGTATGCGTAGATATATGGATGTAAAAGAGGCGAAAGAGGTATGTCAGGATCGTGCCAAATGGAAGTCCGTAGTCTCTGCCTACCCCTCTGGGTGACAGGCGTGAGTGTTTACGTTTATGTTATGTTATGTTACAAACGATGGTCTCTTAAGGTGCGACGGAGCTTGTTAGGACGGTCGAAATATATATCAATTTTATCTCTAAATTTGTTAACAAGTTTACTCATTCTAGCAATTGGAGAATTAAAGCCAAACACTGTTCTTCGATATGGTCTAGTCAATTGTGTAATCTTACAAGCGTAACGCGGATAACAAAAGGGAACGCACATATTAAATTTACTTAAAATTTCGGGACAGTCAATAACACCACTAATAATTTTAGAAGCAAAAATCAAATCAATAATATCCCTGCGGTTTTCTAGAGAAATCATTTTGAAATAGATCAAATTATTTTCATATGATACACGCTTCTTATAACTTCTAAATCCACTTGCGTATGACAAATGTCTTATAAATCTTTTTTGGATCCGCTCGATTCTCAGTGAATATGTAGCGTAATGAGGTCTCCAGACTACAGCATAGTACTCTACTATACTTCTTACCAAACTTTTAAATAAAAGAATTTTAATTTTAGCGCTTCGAAAGACTGATATATCTTATGACAAAACCCAAGATCCTAGATGCACGTTTAGTAATGTTTTCAGTGTGGGGTAGAAAAGTTAATTTTTTATCGAATATAACCCCGAGGTCTCTAATTTGATCTAACTACCGTATTTTATTATATCCAATGTGATAGCTATAGTCGATAGTGCTACTTTTTCTCGAATATTGCACATAGAAGCATTTACTAATGTTTAAGTCCATACGATTTACTTTGCACCATTTAATCATTTGATCGAAACCGTTCTGTAGCTTTATTGAATCGTTCTCTTCCACAATCGTCTTGCAAATTTTTAAGTCATCCGCATACAAGTACACGTGAGACCATTTCATCAATTCTGGAATTTCATTTACGAACACCCCAAACAGAATCGGTCCGAGATGAGACCCTTGGGACACACCAGAATTAGTATTTTTTAAACTTGACTGATATCCATTCACCACTAAAAAAATCGCTCGGTCCATTAAATACGATTTTAGCCATTTTAACATACTACCCGTAACACCATTGGCAGCTAACTTACGAACCAATATGTCATGTGGGACCCGAACAAATGCTGTGCTAAGATCAGTATATATGTACCAAATTAGTGCTCGTAGACCTGGATTTAACGAAACCATGTTGGCTAGTAGTTAAGTAATGATTGATACTAACGAGTTGAAGATTAAACATCGTTTGAATTTTGTGGCTATTTAAAATTCAAAATATCTGTTTATAGTACGAAACATTGCGACTAGTACATACGTGTGTGAACCTTATATGACGGTGATTGTGTCTGTGTAATTACTACAATGAAACATCAAGAAATTGTGGAGTAAGAAGCATTTTAATATTTATAAAATCTTGTATATTCAATCTGCCGGACCTACCCCAACTCGCAATTCGCTCGCTGTGACGTAGTACGGCAATATTTACTTGCTAATCTTTTAGCGCCTGGATAAAATAATTAGCACATACTAGTTAACAAACTTTTTCTAGAAAATTTTAAAAGTTGTTTTTAGAGTATTCTATTGCGCCTAAAATGGATAAACAATTCTGTGGACCTTGCAGAGCATTAATATCTGATAAAAGATACATGAGCTGCCTTGGTTGTAAACAGAAGTATGACCTTCAATGCGCTAATATCTCACCACAGCGGTATAGAGCGTTAAATGATGAGAATAAGCGTAATTGGAGATGCCTGGAATGTAAAAGTAAAATACCTAAGAAGGATAACACAAACACACCTATACGCCCATCGCACCAGACAGAGTCGGTAGTTCTCGATAACGCAGATAACTTGAATGTAACGTTGTGTAAAAAATCTGATTTAACATTTTACTACATAACGGAAAAAAGTTGAAGGATGTCTTGGAGGCCGAAAGACAAGAATTAAGAATTGTTATTCAATCAAACCTGAAGGAATTATCAGATCAGTTAACCACAATAAAAAACCAGTATTCCGGATATCAGGAGTCTTCAATGTTTATTAGTGGGCAATATGAGGATTTTCGCAAAGAGCTTGTAGAACTAAAAAAGCTGCTTGCAACGACCACTTCTGAATTGAAATGTATAAGAGAAGAAAATAAAAGTCTAAAAAATAGTGTTACTGCACAAGCTGCAAGGATTAAAGCGTTGGAAGACGAAAACTTGAGACAACAACAATGGACTCGAATGCAGAATATAGAGATAACAGGGATTCCTGAGAATAAGGCCGAAGATCCTAAACAAATAGTATTGAAACTCTCGCAGCATATTGGGGCTCCTATTCAGCAGACTGATATCGATTTCGCATACCGGGTCCAACCTCGGCGCGCTGTGAGTGCTGCCCGCGCACGCCCCATTGTTGTGCA
This sequence comes from Parnassius smintheus behrii, assembly GCA_036936625.1. Classification (NCBI taxonomy): domain Eukaryota; kingdom Metazoa; phylum Arthropoda; class Insecta; order Lepidoptera; family Papilionidae; genus Parnassius; species Parnassius smintheus. The sequence continues at coordinate 44,564,352 of JAUPFT010000018.1, read as the reverse complement.
TCTAAGACAACGTGCCGTCAAAGACAAACTTATAGCACCGGGTCGCAAGTATCGTACTCTGAATGCTAAAGATTTGGGAATGGGTGATGAGACTAACAGAGTTTATATCAATGAGCACCTTACAAATGAAAATGAAATTCTTTTAAATACATGCAAACAAAAAGCCAAGGAGATAAATTATAAATTTGTTTAGACAAAAAAACTGCCGTATCTTCGTTCGAAAGGACGAGGCCTCATCCCCTATCCCAATGTCCTCATCAACCGATATATCCAAAATAATGTAAAACTGTTTGATATTTAATAATTACTCACCTTTCAATGTATGCAATTATCCTCCCTTACACTTACATAAAATATTTTTACACTTCTCTACACTCAACTCTATTTACACACTTATTGATTATGCAATGCAAGAGTACCTCGCAAGTATATCCTTTCCATGTGAACTACACTCCTATTTTAAACCGAAGCAAATTCTCGTTTACAACGAACATTTAAATGCTATTAAAAACTACGGCTTAACTTATAGTTATACATTGACCATTAAGGTTTGCGAATATTTATCTATATTAATTAATAACTTTGGCTTAAAAATAATAGTTTATTTTTCCTTTAAATCTTTAACATTTTATAGAGTGTACGTTTATCGATTTTACCACTACTACCCTGTCAGAAATGGATGAAAATAGTAAAAATAGTAACAACCTTACATTGCTTTATCAAAACGTTAGAGGGCTACGAACAAAGATTAATACGTTTTGTAATAATCTGTTACTGTCTGAGATCGATGTAGTTATGATTTCTGAAACATGGTTATGTGATGGTATTTTGGACGCAGAACTAAGTGACGATAATTATAAAAATTTTCGCAGAGATCGAGGATCATTAGGAGATGGTGTAATGTTACTTTGTAAATCAAAGCTACACGCGCGCATGAGACCAGAATGGAATAATACCGATCTAGAATGCATTTGGATTACTATTCCAGGAAGTAACATACGCTCTTCACATGACATACACATTTCGGTAGTTTATATACCACCTAATCATCAAATATCTTCGCGCATAAAGGATCTCATTAACACACTGTTAGCTGTTCGTGATAAATACCCAAATGACTATATAATTGTTACAGGAGATTTTAATTTACCATGTATTGACTGGACTTCTGGCGACCCAGTTGTACGTAGGAAAGGATCAGTCGAAGTTTAAACTGCAGCATCTGATCTTATATCTTGTTGTTCTTTCATAGGCCTTTCTCAATACAATACACTCTTAAGCAGTAGCAAGAACACTCTAGACTTAATCTTTTCATCTTTCCCGATAAAAGTTCAAAAATCTGAATTTGTGCTTGTTATAGAAGATGTATATCATCCACCTCTGTACATATCTGCGACGGACATCTTAGTTCCTTCATGTAGGCCTTCTTTTAGGACTAAATATCAATTTAAGCGAGCAGACTACCGTAGTATGAATGATTTACTTTTGAAACAAGACTGGGCTTTTATCACAAGGGAAACAAGTTTAGATCGTGTTACTGATAAATTTTACAGTATAATAAATGAATTAATTGAAAAATTCGTTCCTAAAATCCGATGTAGTGGTAATTATTCTTATCCAATATGGTACAGCAGAGCACTAATTAACCTTATAAAAGAAAAGAGTAAATTGCACTCTAGTTGGAAGAAGCATAAAAATCCGATTGATTACGCAGACTTTTCGGAGCTGAGAAAACGACAAAAGATACTACAGCAACAATGTTATAAACTGTACCTAGCACGCACTCAAGAGAATATTAAACATACCCCCAAAGCTGTCTGGAGTTATGTAAAGTCTAGACGTAAAAACCATTCTGATTATCCTCAAGAAATGACATACGGAGACACTAAAATGAATAACCCAATAGCAATCTGCTCGTCATTCAACGATTTTTTTTTTTAAAGTAATTTTACTAAATCTATTGACAATAATTTGACTATACGATCTGATAATTTAAATTTGAATGTAATCCAAGATATTGAAATAAATCCAGAAAAAGTTAAGAATTTAATTTGTAAGCTTGACATTACGAAAGGTGCCGGTAGCGATAAATTGCCTCCTGTATTATTTGTAAAATGTGCAAAATCCTTATCTGTTCCTATAGCACTATTATTCAATAGGTGTCTTCGCGATGGCTACTTTCCAAGTATTTGGAAGGAAGCCCATGTTGTACCTATACACAAGAAAGGGCTGAAGACAATAATTGAGAATTACCGGCCAATATCAATACTCAATGTATTAAGTAAATTGCTAGAAAGAATCGTTCATATGCACATATACCCCATTATAATTACCTTCAATACCCCCAGAACAACATGGCTTTGTGAAAGGGCGCTCTAGAGCAACTAACTTGGGTGCATTTATTGATTACACTACCTCAAATATGGATGGAGGGTCGCAAGTAGATGTCATTTACACCGACTTTGAGAAAGCCTTTGATCGCGTAGATCACATCATATTACTACGTAAGCTTTTTGAGCTGGGCATACGAGGTAACCTTTTCAGGTGGATGGAATCATATCTGTGGAAACGATCTCAGGCAGTAGTCTTAGGAGGGTTCCGTTCTGACTTCGTGGAAATAACATCCGGAGTTCCACAAGGTTCTATTTTGGGTCCTCTACTGTACATGTGCTATCTATATGATGTGGGCAAGTGTTTTCATAATGCTAAGTTTCTGATGTACGCTTATGACACTAAAGTATATATGAAAATCACTGATTATGTAGCTTGCATGAAACTTCAAGATGATCTTGTGCGACTTGGTAACTATTATGTAGTAAATCGTATAGGAGTTAATGTCAGCAAGTGTCTTTACGTTTCTTTCACATGGAAAAGAGAACCTACAAATTTCAACTACCAAATAAATCACCTTAATACAACTAAGAAAGAATTAGTGAAGGATCTGGGGATATTACTGGATTGCAAGTTAAGCTTCCCAGAACATATTGAAACAATAACGCACTCGGCCTACAAAAGCCTTGGCTTCACCCTACGCGTAAGCAGACCCTTTACTGATATTAACTGTATTACTTTACTTTTCATATGTTAGAAGCGTCCTTGAATATTGCAGTACTGTATGGAACCCGCATTACACTGTTCATATAAATAACTTAGAACAAATTCAACACAAATTCCTGAGACATTTAAGGTATAGAAATTTTATTTACACTAATAACTATGAAGAGTCTTGTAGATATTTCAATATAATAAGCCTTGAGGATAGACGTACTCTAATGGACATGGCATTTTTGCATGGTTTATGTAATGGAAGTATTGACTGTGTAACTTTAGCTGATAGAGTTCTCTGCTTTTGTACTCCGAAACGTAGAATGAGACATACACCTTTGTTTGCGGTTGTTAAGACAAAGACAAACTATGCACAAAACTCTCTGGTGAATCGTTTACAAAAAGTTTATAATAAAAGATTCCACTCAGTTGATATTTTCCGTTCTAGTACGGATAAGTTTTAAAAGGATGTCTTGAAACTTCTGATGTAGTGAGTTTAGGTAACTCATTAACTCATACACACACACACACACACACACACACACACACACACACACACACTCACACACACGCACACACACACACGCATGCACGCACGCGTGCGAGGGAGGCGCATACGAGCATTACGTATGTTGAAAATCTTTTAATTTTCTTGTAATGTTTTCTAGATGTTTAAAAATATGTATTTTTAGTCCTAACTACTTTGTCTTCAACATGTCCGTTATAAATTGAAAATACTATTTAAATAATGTAAATCCGTCCAAAAAGCGACCTTGGTCGCTGGGATTCGCGATTCATTTTGGCAGTGCGTGTACAATTTAGAATGTCCTTTTCATTCAGAGAGCTACAAATGACTTCACTCAACTTTGTTATCATTGTTTTAAGATTTTCATTTCTTGACTCAGGACACCGTTCTGGAGTTCTAAATTACATTGACGGGAGTGTTGTTCGATTTGATTTACTCTCTGAGCTAATGCATGTACAGTTCCTTTCGGTTCTGCATTCTCTTTCCCCAAAGTTGTTACTTTTAGTTTAGTGGCTTCATTTTCTTTCTTTATGTCATCATACTGGTCATTAATGAACGTTAAAGATTCCTTAATACTCGACAATTCATCTCTCATTAGTTTAATTTCCTTCGCGAAGAATCCAACCAAGTTTTCATTAAATCTTTTAAATAGATCGTTAATATTATCTTCCATCACACCTTCTACCACTTGACGGATATCTTCCATAGAAATGTTCACTTTTTCGAGATCAGACTGTGGCGATCCAATGGCTATTCTTTTGTTTCCTCTTACGGTACCGACATTTCTCACAGGTGTATTGTTTTTATTTGCCGATTTTGGTTGTAGGTGGACACATTCAGAGCATGCCCATGTCGCTAGTAAATCAGAGGTAATAATTTTACGATCAATTATGATACATGCATAATGATTTTTTTTCACATTTAACGCAAACAATAAATTCGTCACAGTTATCATTTTCGGAAAAGCAATAGCCCCAATTTACATTAGATATCATAAATCCACTCAAATATAATTACGTTACGATCAAAAGACAAACCATGCGATCTTGTCCTCGTGGATGCAAATGTATTGCACGGAATTATCGTTGCACTATCGGTATTACCTTATCAGTACTCGGTCGGTCGATGCATTACAAACTAGCCGGGCGTATGCGACTATTAACAGTCCACAGTACGAGTAAGATCGCAGTTTCCACCGACAGGCGTGCGATCCTGAATAGCAGCAAACCAGGCGTCAGGTGCTTCTTTCTAGTGTGTAGATTATGGCATAGTTCTAGGCAGTCGTGGTGTATCTCGCGCCTCTGTAAAGGGATGTGCAGAGGGGTCAGCGACTTCAAAGACGGATTTCGACGCAGGTCCGATGTCACCAACAGTATGCGCTCTCCTGACAGCAGCACACTGGGCATCCGGAGCTCGCTTTCCAGCATGTTAGGTTAAGCGCAGTGTTGGGATATACCATACCAGGAGGAGTTAGGGCGATCGCGAAGCATAACGCAAGCCAAATTTCTTTATTTAATTCGTATCGCATAGCCGATCACGATGTAATGCATGACTCTAAGTTAGTCTAAATATCCTTACCTTTCTCAGAAATTAGCATTTTATAAAAATAATAACAGATTCGATATTTGTTTCAAACAACAATGAATTATTTAGTATGATATATGATAATGAATATTTTAGATATCTTATCTATCTCGCGTCGCCAATAGATTTTGATTGGTATGTAAAAGTGTTGCAATTTTATATATTAAACGTCTGCTATTATGATCGAAGTTAAAGATGCTGGCAATTTATTCTATTCCACTCTACTGCACGCTTGGCAAGGATGAAGGATAGTTCAGTTGTTAAGTTATATTCAATTCAGGATTTTGCGATAATATCGTCATGAATTGTTCTATAGGTAAGGCTGTCATTAAAATCTCCCAAAAACTTCACAATGCGACGCATCAGCATATTATTCTGAAGTTTTGTGCTTATAATGCATATCAGATAAGGCTCTATGGTCTAAGACCTTTGTTCAACTACGGATACTTTTTTTATACAGTTTGTACTCCTTACCTCTACACTCCATTCTCTGGCTGCTGCCTAACATGCGTAGTATCCTCTTAGTAGTCTGTGTGCCTAACCCCACAAAGTTTTGGCGGGAACTTGGCCGTAGACGGATTGTCGCTCCTGTTTTGTCGCTTGAATAATGGTTTGAAGTGGATTTTGATTCGTAAAAGTGATGCGATTTTGTGAATTAAGTGTCCGCGCGTGTGAACTATTAGAGAAAACGACGAAACAAGTGCTTTGATATCGATATAAACCTCAAGTTATTTTGATCGCTTGGGCACCTCATGAACTTGAGTGGCTGTCGTCATCAACTGTCCGCGAGGTTGAGCTGTCGTCAAAATCTCCGAAGGGCTTCGCAATGTGACGCATCAGCATATTGTGAAGGAAAAGAACATAAAATGAAGATTCCCAAAGAAAGGATAGGTTCAGAAGGTCTAGAAACCAGAGCCGTAAAGCCAGTTAATAAAAAGAAAGAAGAACTAGACCCATCACAAACTATGGTTCATAAAAGATAGCTAGATCTCTGCGACAGCTGTCAGTAAAAATCACGCCTATGAAGTCCTGAATTTCTTAGTAGTACAGACCATAGAGATAATAATACCTATGGAGGCACCGTATTCTACTATAGAAATAATAGTTATACAAATATCTATAACATCGACACACACTTGTCAAAAATACTTTTGTTTCTTTTTAACAAAGCAGTACCTTCATTAGAAAAGGGAGACAACAACAGTTTGTCAATTGCTTATTTTGACAACACTTTCGTGTAACGTCATTAGCTCTTCCATGCGTGACTGCGTCGCCATGTTAAGTACTGAGTTTTCTGGTAGATCTGCTGTCAAACTGTTGAATGCTAAAAGTTTTTTTGTTGTGTAGTGCAGTGCCTTCATCTTATCTTATAGTAGGTGTATCTTCTATTTATATTTTATTATGTTACTAGATAACCACCTAAATTTGATTTGATTGTAACTCTTAATTGAGAGTCATTTCTGAGGTTTTGCTAAACTACCGTACAGCAATTGATTTTTAAATTAAAATAACTTTGTGAAGCATAATTAAATCATGTCACGTGTTATAAATAATAACAATAATATAGTATATAATATTTGTGATGAATTATGTGCAGATAAATTAATAATAAATATGTATTGATTTTTAAAACAGTTTATTTCATTTTTACTAAACTAATCATTATTATTTTACATTAATAATATGAGATTTGGGATCAACATCCCAGTAATATTATAAACACAAAAGAAGGATTTAATTTCTATCTACACAAAAGCCATAAATGTGTCGGTCACATTTATTCGCAAGATAAGTTATTTGACGGTTGAAAATTTAGCCCTGTATATATGTAAATACCTAAAAAATAAAGTAAATTAAGCAACAAATCCAATTATATAAAATGAGAAAAAATCATATAAGTTAAAATATCGATATCAGCTGCGCATATTGCAGAGTTACAACCCTATAAAAGGCGGCCATTTTATGTGCTAGATTTTTGACGACGCTAATTTTGTAGGTATGAACAGTCCATATACTTCTAAGTCAGTGGTACAGACACACTGACCTCTATATATACAAGTACGCTGGACTGGCTATACCATACAAAATGACTGTGACAATTTGAAGTGCCGCTAAAGGATGTCTTGAAAAATAAAATTGACATAATATGCCAAGGTCTGTTGTCTTCATAGATTACTGTGTATATACTAGAGTCTTACTTATATTGTCTTATTTCTCTCTCTTACTGTCTTATTTATATTGTCTTATTTAATAAGTCTATATACTGAACTTTTAAACTAAAAAAAACGAAAATATTTTATGTTGTTTGATTGTGTATAATATTAGTTACATAATAAGAATTATTTTTAATAATAATGAGTGTGCGTAATCTGTAAAACTCGTTACCAAAAGGGAAGTGGTGTAACATTTCACGAGTAAGTGAATTTGCAGCTAATATTAAACAAATTAAAACTATTCGATAATATAAATACTTAAAATTTGTTATTAATCTTACTATCATATATACCAACATATTTGGCTGTATATTAGTGAGTTTTGATAAACAATAAAATTCAATATGGTTGTCGAGTTCCTTGTCTATAATACTTATCAATATTCTTTCCTACCCATATCTGTAAACAAACAAAGTCGCCAACAACAGATTATTATCAAATGTTTATAAATTAACAGGTTTTCAACTAAACCTAGAATAATATTATGGCTTAAAAGCATAAATATTGTGAATTGGCGTCCGAAACAAAATGATCATACTTGTTCTGAATATTTTACAGACGACTGTTTTATAGACATGAGACCTGCACCACTTTCAAAAAGTCCAGTATTCCGACAATATTTTCTGGTAGTACAAGTACCAGTAAGTGTAAAAGTATTAGATTATTAATTCGAATGTTTTTTTTTTATTTCTTCTTTCCCCATTTTCCCACAAACTCGAGGACCATAGCCAAGTGTCGAAAAGTCACCCGATGATGTCGAGCCACGTTGGATGTGTGTTAGTGGGCTGCGGCTAGAGGAGATTCTGAGAGGAGGTGGAGTCGTCAGGGAACGCTAACATCGAGAACGCCACTCGACTATCCTTCGCGACTTTGGTGAGGCTACACCATTTGATGCTTCCAAGTGCTCGTTTTCTTCCTGGCTCCATTCAGATATCGAGCTCGGGGAGTCCGTAGTTTAGGTGGAGTCAGAGGCCGTGAAAAATGGGGGGGTGAAATCAGTTACTAAGGAGGGGCTGCCATTGGGCGGCTGGCGCCTGAGGGGTACATTTAGGCGTTTCCGTGGCCCTGTCAATTTGCGGCGAAGTTAGAACAACATGGGGTTTTAATAAGTGCGAGTCTAGAGATTTAATTCTCTCTCGAGTCTCAAGATGTAATTTGTGTTTTAACTTCGTAGTGGCTCTAATTTAGTTCATTTCTTATTTACAAATTCTGGCCATCGTTTACATTCACGGTTTTGGTAGCTTACTCTTGCGCAATATCCACCGACAACGACAATTAATTGTCGATAAGTCAAGCCCCTAGAATACGTGGCACTGCCGAAGCTGGAAAATTTAGAAGGATAAACTTAGGAATGAGGATATCGGCAGTAGAACCAGAGTGACCGTCATCGCCCAACGGATTAGTAAGCTGAAGTGGCAATTGACCGGCCATATAGCTTGAAGAACCGATAACCTATGGGGAAAAAATGTTCTTGAGTGGCAGCCATATACTGGCAAGTGAAGTGTCGGAAGTTCCCCCACTAGATGGAGTGAAAACCTGGTAAGACATACAGGAAGTTGATGGGTACAGGTGGCTCAGGACCGTGCTTTGTGGCATTCCTTGTGGGAGGCCTATGTTCAGCAGTAGACTTGCGAAGGGCTTTAATGATGATGAATGATAATAGCGTTATATTAATATGATACATAAATAGAATCGACGTTATGGGTAGAGTCCGTCTATCCATAGAGTACATTCTATTTATTTAGGTATAGAATTTTTATCGATATGTTTTTCTGCACTGTCTTATCCCTATTATTGGTTCCGTGGACGTACACTTCTGCTATCAGCGCCAAAATGGCGGAAATCAAATCGCTTCATCATGTCACGATGTATAGCCAGTCCAGCGTGCTTGTATGGAGGTCAGTGTACAGACAGTACCTGTCAATGTCATACTTTATGGGCATGCCGACCTAATTAGTGCACGCCCATAAACACACAGACTGGTACTGTCTGTACTACTAAGAAATTCAGGCCTTCATAGGCGTGATTTTTACTGACAGCTGTCGCAGAGATCAAGCTATCTTTTATGAAATATAATAATAGTACTAACGTACTAACCATAACGATGCTCAGAAGGGCTAGAACCCAGAGCCGTAAAGTCAGTTAATTAAAATAAAAACTAAGCATAACCACAGATTACTAAGCCTAATCTTAATTTCACGTGGAACTTGTAAACAATTAATTTTTTATCAAATAAAGATTGGTTATATGTTTAAAGTAAAGATTCTTTCTATATGATATTCGCCCTGAAATATTATTATGACGAAAGCCAGCAAAAAACATCATGAATTTAAAGGTATTTATGTTATTTTCGACTTTATTATGCGCGGTTATTTAATTTTTAGATTGTTTTATATTTTATTTTTAGCAATTGAACTTAAACTCACAGAGGAGTCGATATCACCACACACTATATATATAAAAGAGCATTCGGTACGAGAACATACGCCAGACAAACCATCCGGACGTACTCTTTTCATTATTAATGTTCCACCATACGCTGATGAAAATGGTGTTAGCAATGCATTCCATGAAGCCGGTGCCGTACAATCTGTGCAATTCTGTATGAAACCTAATGCAACTGTCACAGAACCTGTCAAGAAATTTTTACCAGAAATTGTAAATCCAACCTTTAGAATTGCGTATATAGTCTTCAGAAAGGTTGCATATCTGGATAAGGCTTTAAAACTGACAAAATTAAAACCGATGTACTCTGCAATTCAAGATGTTAAAATTGGTTTAGATAAATGGATAGAACAACACAATAATTCAATACAGTTACCTAAAACCTTAAAAGAAAGTGTTGAAGTGTTCATGAAGTCTTATGATGAAGAAATGAAGAAAGCAGAGGAAAAAGAGAAACAATTAGAAGAAGAAGATGATGAAGGTTGGGTAACAGTTACAAAACGCGGCAAAGTCCAGAGTTTTGCTCGCACTGAAAAAGTTGAGAGTAAAATTATGGCTAAAGAAGAGAAAAACAAAAAGAAAAAAGAGCTGAAAAACTTCTACACCTTCCAAATAAGAGAATCAAAAATGAAACACATTGTTGCGCTTAGGCAAAAATTTGAAGAAGATAAAAGGAAAATAGCTCAAATTAAACAGAGTCGTAGATTTAAACCTTTTTAATAAAACTAATTTAATATTAAAAGCTATGTTTATTTACAAATTTATATATACAATGCAACCTTCAAATCAGAAGGAAATAAGTAAATATTTGTTATATCAAGTAATTCCTTGAATTGAGCCTTGTTATGTTGAGGTTAGTTTGGTCTAAAATTTGTTGTAGAGGTAAGAAAATTGTTTTATTCACAACTTCTACTAATAAACTTTATATAAAGGTTTTGGGTTGACAAAATTTGTTAATTAGAGGTGTTTACACTTTCTTGATAGTTTTAAATTTATTATAAAGAAGTTGTTCGCAAGAAATGTTTGCAATGTAAAGGTATATTGTATATTGAATCATATGGATAATACAAGGGTATCACGAAATATTTGTTAAATAGAGGAAGTTGTTATATTGAGGTACGTTATATTAAGGTTGCACTGTATTTACATTTTATTCTCTTCAAGTATAGAGTACTTTCTAATCTTAATTTAATAAAATTGAGATTGGTTTGGCAAAATTCTGATCCATAAATTCAATTGAATATCCTTCATTCTTCTTTCTTTTTTTTTATGATTATCATTCCTGCCTTCATGTATTGAATTTAGGATATTAGCTGTGGTAGCTCAGGGGCTAAGGTAGCCATGGGCGGCTCTGGGGCTAAGCGCTCGCTGTAAATTTCACAGTTTGCAAGCAACCCACTTCAATCCCTGCTGGCCTCCAATGAAATTATTAATTACAACTTAAGTGCTGATTTATTTACCACATGCTTGGCAGTGACAGAAAACATTGTGAGGGAACCGGCATGTCTGAGAAATAAGAAAAAATATTTCAAAGACAAGTTTGCCAACATCCATTACAAGGGCAGCACGGCGGACATTTCCTTATTCTAAAACCCTCTCAGAAATAATCAATTATGAGAGGAGGCCCATGCCCTGCAGTGGGATGTATATATGCTGTAACTTTTCTTACAATATTAGTTATTATTTTACACTGCATATTGAAACTAAAATATCACTAAACATTATCATATTCCTTGCCGATGTGTCTTGATTACAATCCTTAATAATCTATTTTCTGGTAATGTGTCCAATGATGCTAAAAGACTGCTGATGTTGCCATAAACACAGCCATTAGCTAAAGCCACTTGCACTGCTTGGCCTATACGGTCAAGGCAGTCCTGAAAATAAGAAAATCATTTTTTGTTATTATATAAATAAAGTTTATTACTATTAATAAAGTAAGTTTACTCACACTTCAAAATGTCAAAATTTGAGACTACCATTTATATATTGAAATTATCCAAGATTCATGTGTTATAAGAAAATCAAAACCTGGGTATGGGTGTTGTAAAAGCTTATTTTATAAAATGTAATAAATTTCTCGCGGCTTCCAATACTTTTTAGAACAAGGGTAACAAACATGCACCTGATGGCAAGTGTAAGGTGTGATCCATAAATATCTACATTTATCATTTCGATTTTGAATCAATATGCAAACCCCTGATGACTAAGATGGAATGCCCCATTTCTAGTAAAAAATATCTTTGGTTCCCTTGCATCAGAGTTCAGTGGCGAAGCCTCCATAGAAGCCCAGAAGCCGGGCTTACTCTATCAAACTGCTCAATCAATAATATCAACTAATAAAATAACTCGTAAACTGTTTCAAACTATTTGAAATTTCCTGCGCGCTCCTCTTTTCTAGGCACGGCATGACCTCGTAGTATATAATATGTAACGTCAACACTTGGCAGTTTGCTTCCAATTCGAAATACACTGGACTGTCAAAATTAATTAAAGCAAGGAGTTGATTTTGTCGTCTCTCGCACGGGTTGGCTTTCTACCGAGAAGACGATTGCTCCCTTTTTAACCTGTGGCAAAATGTTCTATAATGAAATATAACTACGAAATGTTTATATAGCAATTACTATGGAACCAAAAGCCGTGTTTTGCCCTGAAGTTGTTTAGGAGTGCGTTAACGAGTGGGGGTACGGGCGATACGTTTGCAAGTTCACTTCACATTTCAATATTTTATGTTTCGTTTTTGTTTTGTCTGTTGAAAATTTATTATTTTTCAAAGATTTTTAGTGAAAATGGGAGGATAATAGTATTCCTTGTGATGAATATAAGTGTATTAAAGTTCTAATCGGCGAGATAAAGGTAAAATCTTTGAAAATGAAATATTAATTCAATAAACATTTCTTCATACTTTAATAGGTACAGGACTCATTAGTATTAAAGTTTAATTATTCTAGGCGTATTTAAAGGTTTAATTAACTAAATACTTATATTACCATATGCGTTAAAAATATCATTTTGAATACATACATACATAAACACTCAAACCTGTCACCCAGAGGGGTAGGCAGAGACGACAGACTTCCATTTGGCACGATCCTGACACACCTCTCTCGCCTCCTTCACATCCATACACCTACGCATACATACTCGTCGGTTAAGGGTACTCCTAATTTGGCCCGTTTTCAATAAATCGCCAATTTGGTCGATAAATTTTCGCCTAGGACGTCCCTTTCCGACTCTGCTATTCACTTCTGCAACATAAATTTTCTTTGTAACTCTTTCCTCATTCATTCTTTCTACATGACCAAACCACTGAAGCATTCCTTTCTTAATCCTGGTCACAACATCATCTTGCAAACCACACTCTTCTCTTATTACACCATTTCTTACCCTGTCATTCAGATTCAGCCCTAACATACTCCTTAACGACCGCATTTCTACTGCGTTCATTCTACTCTCGTGCTTCTGCCACACCCAACTTTCACTACCATACTTTAAAGTAGGGACCAACACAGCATTGTGAATTGCCATACGTGCCTTTTTCGGCACATTTTGACTCTTCACAATAGAGTGCAGGACCCCATTTACTCTATTTCCCACATTCACTCGTCGTTCTATATCCTTATCATATCTCCCATCCCTGCTAAATACGCAGCCCAAATATACAAACTCATCTACTTGCTCGATCAACTCCACTTCTATTCTTATTTCACAAATCGTTTTACTTTCTTCTCTTTCAAAAACCATAACCTTCATCTTACTTGCGTTTACTTTCATACTCCTTTCTTTTAATGATCTGTTCATTAATGTAACCATCATTTGCAACTCGGCCGCCGACGGCGCAAGAATAACTTGATCTTCGGCGTACAAAAGACATTTGACGGTTAATTCACCCATTCTTAATCAGCATTCTTCAACTTTCAAATTTTGCCAACAACTTTTTTTTCCATAAATAGGTTGAACTGTCCATAAATAGGTTGAACAGCCACGGGAAAGCCACACAGCCCTGTCTGACACCTTTATGGATGTCAAACCAGTCCGAGTAGACCCCGTTGATCCTAACACAAGCACTGGAGTCCCTATAAAGAGACTCCAATGCCTGTATCAAGCCAGCGCTCAACCCAAATGAGTTCAATGTTTGCCATAGCACATCCCTATCTACTCTGTCATAGGCCCTTTCCAAGTCCATGAACGCACAAAAAACCTTTTGGTTTTTGGCCAAAAACTTCTCCGCGATCATTTTGAACTTCAGCATAAAATATGAGATACCTAGGTATAAGTTTAATTTTATACCAAATAATTGTTACAATCTTTTTTTTTAATTAAATGAATACATGTATTGAGGTTTTTAAATAATATTTACTTTAGTCCTTCAGTTCAGTATATAAAATTTTAATAGCGCCATCTTCTTAATTCTATAGGTGGTCATTTTATCGAACGTAAAGATTACGCTAGATGGCACAAACACGTTATCGGCTAATTTAATATTTATACCTTAAGGCTTCCGTCTAGCTTTGCTGTTTTACATTCCCAGCCATTAGAGGGGGCGCTCTCCCCCGTGCATAAATACGTTCGAGATCACAGGTGAAGGTTGCTCTACTTCATTAAATATATAATTTATTATTTTTTTTCCAAAAATATTCCTTTTACTTTTGTCGTGGTAGTATAACTTTTTACCTTTTTATATTTCATAAATGTCGTTTTTAGTGATGTTTTACGTGTTGTAGATTTAAAAAGGGTATATACAACCGAAGGAAAATAAAAACTGCCTCTTCATACAAATTTTGCCCTACCTTGTACATTTTGTATGAAGAATCAGTCTATTATTTTCTATTTTCGATTTTTTTTAAATGTGGTTCAGCTCCATGATTCCAGCTCCTCCCTTCATATCGGATGTATATTATTTTTTATATAATCTGTACATACAAATAACACTTGTACCTGTTTTAAAAAGAGAAATAGTATAGGGAAGTAACATAGAAGGCAGTTGATAAAAAAATCGAACAAAAATAACTGAATACACATACACTTATTTATTTGGTTTGTTACATCATTAAAAGTAAGGAAATTTTTCGAGTGGTGTAATATTGTGTGGGGGTTAACTTTTTTGGGATTTCTTTATGTTTTTTTTTTATTTTCTATTACTTCTATTATATACGGTGGGCCTTTTAGCGGCATAGAACGTTCAAGGTGCGAATAAATTAATTCTGTTAGCACACAACTGTGATAAAACTTTGTCAAACAGAGCAGCATTGTTGTTTACCAAAACTTTTCACTTATCACTTCAACTCTTGCGTTACATTTCTTTTTACTGACACAAGGATATTTCCTCTTTTTTCTATCCATCTTTTTCCGTTAATTTTTTTGTGGTAATAATATAATATTCATCAATCAATTTTATTATTATTACCACAAATTATATAATAATATATTTTGTGGTAATAATAATAAAATTGAAATTCTTCAAATATAAAATTCCAAGTCAATTAATCTGATACAATAATACTAATATAAACACTAATACACTAAAAATTAGAACTAATATGACAATTAAATAAAAATAATGCATATTTAAGTAGAGCAACTTTCACGATATGCTCCGCTCAGTCCATGAGCTGCGCGAGGGAAAGAAGATCAACCGTGCGAGCGAGAGGTAAAGTAACGTTGAGCAACACTGCACACGTCTGAACGCCGAGAAATCCCAGCGGAACTGAGAGAATTTTCAGGCGTTTCTGGTTTATAAATGGAATACACGTAAAAAGTACGAAAATTTATTTTAATTTTATTTATTTCTAATTCACTTAAAAATTGTTCTGTTTTATGTGGTTTTAAGTACGACTTTGCTACACTTATACTTCTAATAGAAAAAAAATAGATATTTGCAGTAAAAAATCATGAAATTACAACTTTTTAAGCCCTTCAAATAAGAAAATTAAAGCATTTATAAAAAAGTGACCAGATCAGATTATTGTAGACAATATGTAAATAAATGTGAACTGAATACTTTTCTTGATATTGTTATAGTTTGTACATAGCAGAGGCTTTAATAAGACCTTTTACGCATGTAACCTAAACAAAGGCATGTTTAACGCCTAATAGAGCTATTAATTTAAACACCAAAATAAAATTAAAAAATAGTTTCGAAAACATCGAATCCTACTCTTTAAATAAATGGACACAGTTATGCAAACTAGAACCAACCCACAAAACTGGTGAAATTGAGTTATTGGTACCAACAGAATCTACGAATCAACTTTCATATACTCAAAAGAGATCCAAGCTGCTAGAGATAGTTTTTACTTACATTAATGAAAGTTGTCAAGGATACCAACCCTAGATAGTCTTTTTTTAAAAGCTAAACGGACCTATGCCGCATAGTAACTGTAGATCTTCAGATTTTTCAAAATAGAAACAAGCCACGTGGTTCCCTTAAAAAAAGAAACGGATAAAATTATGTTTGACTTTTTTTTTGCTAAAAGGAACCATGATGTATGGTTCTATTTTGTATAACAAATAAAGCCGCTTATAAAATAACCAAGATACTTAGTTCCTTATAGGTAATTACATTTTGTAAAATTATTGTAAAACAAAGAACTCCATGCCAATTCAACACAATTTTGGGAGATTTTCAGAATTAATGTCTTAGATTTTCATGATTTTTTTTTATGCAGCAATATATCATACTTATGAAAAATGCCAAATGTCAGTTATGTGGCACAATTATTTTTGAAGTTATTAATTTGGAAGATTAAAATTTTTACGAAAAAATTTCATGTTTGGCCCTTTTGGATGCATATAGACTGACAAACATTGATGATATAAACCTGGCAGTGGTCCCATTTTAAAGCTGTTGAATGGGGCTTTAATATGATATGCCACAAGATAGGGTTACAATTAAAAATTGAAACATTTAAAATTTAAATTTTTTAAAAAGTGGCTATTTTAAAAATTTCAGTTTTTTTTCTTAAATACGGTTTATAATGTCTTAATACATACAGAATGGGTCCCACATATATGCAATAAATGAAACCATATACTTGTTATCGCCTTTGCTGACGATATACAAAAAATGAACGTAATCGGTCCAGTAATTAGGTCAAAAAGTAGAGTTTTAATTTTAAGCAAATTTGAACACTCTATAGAATTGGGTCACTAAGTCAATGATTCAATGAACTTGAATGAATCCTTGAACATTAAAAAGCGACGTTGCCACGCAGTGCAAACTATTGGTATTGCGTCATATCGACAGCGGTGTCTTTTGTCGGCGTGCCACCCGCGTGCAACGTTGTCACTCTTCCAAGGGGTCAAGGTACGTTGTCTAAACAGAGTGTTCACTTTTACTGAATTTATTTTAATATTTATTTTGTTTGAAAATTTCACTTTTTTATTTTACGGGTTTTAATTTAATATTTAATTTTTCTACACTTCTACGGACTAGTATTACTTGTGGTTTCATTTATTGCATATATGTGGGACCCATTCTGTATAGCAAAATTCTATAATGGGATCTCAATGGGATCAAGAGATACAGGGCTTCAGAAATACACATGTTTTGTAAATAATGTACCAAGTTAGTAAAATTTTATTTTTTAATTACAAATTTTGCTATGCAGTGTGTAGGACATTAATACTTTATAGTACCATGTTCGGAAATCTATTTAAAAGAAAACTGAAACTGATTAGACTACAAGTATAGGGAAATCCCCTTTTACTCAGATAAAAAGGGGATCCCTCAGGGGAAAATTCCCCTTTCACAAGGCGGAAGCGGACACTGTGGATACCTTTTGCAAAATGAACCCCGTCACACAGACTGGTGGAACATACAGTGTCCCAGACAGTGAAGTGAACAAATGTGTGGATATCTTCCAACAGTTGAAGTCTCGAATCAATAAATTTGTTATATTGATTTGTTTATTTTTATCAGTCAGGCTGCACTTGGAATCCGGTTACAGTTTCTTGCCTAATGATACCGATTTTGGCCGAATCGAATGTGCCCTAAAATTGCAGCAAAGAATATACACGCCGGAAGACTACGTGTGAATAATGCAGACATGCAAAAAGAATAAACCAATGCAAGTGCATAGAATGACAAAAGAATACTTTTTCTCAAGTGCTGACCTTTTTTTTTTTTTTTTTAATAGAAGAGGGGGCAAACGAGCATGCGGCTCACCTGATGTTAAGTGACTACCGCCACCCATGATCAACCGCAACACCAGGGGAATTGCAGGTGCGTTGCCGGCCCTTTAGAAAGGAGTAAGCTCTTTTCTTGAAGGTCCCCAGGTTGTATCGGTCCGGAAAAATCGCCGGTGGTAAATTATTCCACAGAGAGGTTGTACGCGGAAGAAAACTCCTTTTGAAACATACAGTAGTGGACCGCCAAGCATCCAGATGGTGTGGATGGTATCGGGACGTTTGCCGCTTAGTGCGTTCACGAAATTTGGCGGCTGGGATTAATCCGAACAATTCCTCAGAGCACTCTCCATGGTATATGCGAAAGAAAATACAAAGGGATGCAACATCTCTTCGCAGTGCCAGTGAATCGAGCCGATCGGAAAGCACTCGGTCGTCGACGATTCGAGCCGCTCTGCGCTGGATGCGGTCAAGTGGAAGGAGCTGGTACTGGGGAGCCCCAGCCCAGAGATGGGAACAGTATTCCATGTGCGGCCGAACCTGCGCCTTGTAAAGTTGCAGGCGGTGTGCCGGCATGAAATACCGTCCCGCTCTGCTGAGCACGCCAAGCTTTTTAGAGGCCAATTTGGCCTTCCCTTCCAAGTGACCACGAAACTGCACGTCACTCGATATGTCGACGCCGAGGATTCCGATACTGGCTGAGGCAACAAGGGGAGTGCCTTGAAACTGAGGGGATACGACAAAGGGGTTCTTTTTAGCGGTTAACGCGCAAACTTGTGTCTTCTGGGGGTTAAACTGGACTAGATTTAGCCGTCCCCAATCCGAGACTCTGTTCAGCAAAGACTCGACTTCAGACACAAGTTTGTCCCGGCACTCGGAGACGTTTTCCCGAGAAATATTGGCTCGGCCGGTGTAAAGAGCATCACCAGTGCTGTCATCTGCATAGCAATGAATGTTACGGGTATGCAACATATCATTGATATGCAGAAGAAACAGCGTTGGCGAAAGCACGCAGCCCTGTGGAACACCAGCATTAATAGGCTTGCAATCGGAGCTTGCACCGTCTACAACGACCTTGATGCTCCGATCTGCAAGAAATCTGCTGGTGATCCAATCGCACAATTTCTCGGGAAGCCCATAGGAAGGGAGCTTCGAAAGAAGCGCTTTGTGCCAAACCCGATCGAAGGCCTTCGCAATGTCCAAACTAACGGCCAATGCCTCCCCCTTGAACTCTACTGCCCCCGCCCATCTGTGAGTGAGGTAGACCAGAAGATCACCAGCTGACCGACCACGGCGAAAACCGTATTGGCGGTCACTAATCAGCTGGTGATCCTCAAGGTACCTCATGAGCTGGCAGTTTACAATGGACTCCATTGTTTTGGAGAACAAGGAGGTGATGGCGATTGGCCGGTAGTTGGACGGGTCTGAGCGGTCGCCTTTTTTAGGGATCGGGTGGACGAAAGCCGTCTTCCATGATTTTGGGACTACGCCTAGGGAGGAGGAGTACCGGAAAAGACGCGTTAAAACCGGTGCCAACTCTGGAGCACACGTCCTCAGCACAAGTGGGGGGATTCCGTCAGGCCCACTCGACTTGTGGATGTCCAGGGAGAGGAGTGCTTTGCGAACCGAGCGCTGTGTGAACTGCACTTCCGGCATGGAGCACTCACACCGCGGGATGGTCGGCGGCGTACTCCCCCCGTCATCGAGAGTCGAGTTAGACGCAAAGAAGGAGCCTAGAAGATCGGCTTTCTCCTTTGCAGTATGGGCCAGTGAGTCGTCCTCCCTGTGCAGAGATGGAAGAGATTGCTGACAGAAATTCCCCTGGACAGCCTTGGCAAGAGACCAGAATGCACGGGTTCCAGAAGGAAGGCGAACTAGTTTCTCGCCAATTCTGCCTATGTGCTCTGACTTTGCCTTGGAAATGACTCTTTTGAAGGACCTAGAGGCGGAATTATACTTCTTTTTTAGAGCGCTGGTGTTTACATCCCGGGACGCTGATGCATCAACCCAGGCTTGATAGCACTCCTGCTTATAGCATGATGCTATTTTACAGGAGCGACCAAACCATGGCTGAGATTTGCCTCCAATGGGCACCACAGAGGAAGGAATAAAAAGTTCCATACCTTTTTTTTTAACATGGGGAAATGCCTACGCATACCCGCCCCGCGGGGGCAAGGACGGGTTATGTCGGACTCGCACCGACTAAAACCCCATGGTGTTCCACCTTTGTCGCTTATTAGCAGGGCCACGGGAACACTTTCGCACACATCCGCAGCCCCACCAGCGCCTGCCGCCCCACGGCAGCACCTCCTCGGGAGAGGAATATTCCTCCCCGTTCTCTTTCACATGTAAGGCGCACCAGAACACATGGGGCGCCTTCCTTCTCGGCCTCCAATTTCATCTGCGCAACGGACGCCCCCGAGTCCAATGCAAGAAGGCCATGGGGCCAGGAAAAACGAGCACTTAGAAGTACTAGCCTTCCCGACCCCAGCGGCGGATCTGGTCTATGGCTCCGCCGCCAGCCAAGATTCGGCTGCGGAGGGTAGGGAGAGCGGCGCCTCGCAATACCGACAATCCTCTCCCCCCGCAGCCCCACCACCACCGCATCAACGGTGCGGCCCGTTTGAGTCGCGGAGGATAGGGCGAGTGGCGCATCGCCATACCAACACTCCTCTTCCTCCGCGACTCCACCTCGGCTGCAGCGGTAGGTGGGGAGGACACACCTCTCACCGCAGTCCACCAACACACATCCGAAGCGGGCTTCCCAAGCCCACTCGCAGTGGCCACAACGTTGGGATCATCCGGCGAGAAGCAAACCCGCCCCCAAGGGTAGGATGCAAAGAAAGACCGCATCCCATCCCAATCGGCTGACCTATAGTGCCAAACACGGCGGCAGCCTGCAGAATGCAACCGCGATTTTAGCGTGAGTGGCACAACACTCCGGACCAGACAATGGTCCGAGGAGCCTAAAGGGGCGTCGACGGAAATCTGATATCCGTCCGGGTGAGAGGTCAGCAGAAGGTCCAACAGGGAAGGTGCATGATCCTCCACATCTGGAATCCGCGTAGGCGAAGTAACCAGTTGTGTCAGACCATATGCCAAGGCAAAATCATGAACAGATCTCCCCGCATGATCGGTTAAACGTGAACCAAGCCATTCGGCGTGATGGGCGTTAAAGTCGCCGAGGATCACGATCTCTGCGGAGGGTATCTGCTGTAGCAACGAATCTGCAGCCATTTGGACGTGGTCGAAGAGTCGGTCTGTTTCGGCATTACCGCTATGGGACCTATAGAGGCACCCGTAGACGCGCGGATGGTCGTCGCTGTCTACGCGTAGCCAAAGGATGGACAGGTCCGAACCTTCAAGTCTGCCGAGGCGTCGAGAACAGATGTCCTCTCTGACGTAAACGCAAACTCCAGCCCGAGGCACAAAGGAGTGTTCCAGTTTGTACCCCGGGTAGGAGAGATACGAGACATCAGCCGGAGAGGACACCTGCGTCTCGGTCAAAAAGAGCAGAGCCGGCCTCGCCGTCTCGAGATGGTAGTGGACGGCGTTTAGGTTAGAGTGAAGTCCCCTGATATTGCAGAAATTCACGGACAGCGTGGCAGGGGTCGCCTTGGTCTTGTTGCTCCGTTTGCCCCGAGCAGTTGTAGTCTTGAGCGGAATTTCGCCCCCCCCCCCCCAGAATACGCGGGGCAGCCTGAGCACCCACGCTCAGAAGTGGAGAAACATGGCCGTGGATGCTCAGCGAGGGATTCTCCAGGGGTGCTGGTACCCTCCTGGGGTAGTCTATCTTTATTTAATTCCACTACCTTGTTGATGGGGGGGGGGGGGATTTGGGCCTCCGGCCACCTGCACTCACCAGACGAAACGCGGAAGCAGAGCTTCCACTTCACGCCGGTATTCTGTGAGGTCGTGGTACCACCCCGGTTTGAGCCGGCCCATACGTGCAACAGCAAAGCTGCCGCATGGCTCTACCACTGTCATACCTAGAAAAGAGAACAACTAACAGAAACAGCCACTGATGGATCAAAAGCATCTCGTCTTAAAACAAAAGAGATAATGGTCAGGAAAGAAGATGAGTTTTCGATTTTTATGAGATCTGATCTAGATACTGGCTATGTAGAAGTAAATTTAAGGAAAAATTTACAGTCTCATTAACCAAAGAATCAATGGATCAGCTTTGGCCTAATGGTAAGCCAGTCCCCGAAACAAAGTTAAATGACTGGAAATGCTTGTTGCATTTTATTCCTGAAGATGACCAAGACTTTTACAAATAATTAATGGGAGATGTTACTGTTGAAGGTATGCAATTGCAGAATATGTCATACAATCTATCTAGCGGTAGTATGCCTTCTGTGTGCTTTGTTAAACACGTCCTTGACATCACTGAATATGAAACTAAAGAGTGGAGACAGATCAAGATTGGTGTATTTTTATAAAACTGCTAAAAACAACAAAACCATATCTTGGGCTTGCCCTAGTTTGGAGCCCTAGCTTCGCCACTGATAGAGTTATGTGACAGTTCATTCAATATTTAGTAGGCTATATTTGACTGATCTCAGTGTCCCATAGATATCTACATTTATCATCTCGATTATGAATCAAAATGCAGACCCCTGAGAACTAAGATGGAATATCCCATTTCTAGTAAAAAATATCTTTGGGTTTCTTGCATCACAGTTATGTGACAGTTCATTCAACATTTAGTAGGCTATATTTGACTGATCTCATAGCTGGCAAGTTAAATTATTAGAAAAGTATAAAAATGAATGTTTCTATTTGGAATATTAGTTATATTTAGTATTCATTAGATAAAAAAAGATAAAACAAACAAAGGATAAACCTAAAAGAAAAAATTAAAAAAAAAGTTAATAAAGTGTAAAAAATTTAAGAGCCCACCACTGTGGCATTGTTTTGTGTACACTAGAAACAGAAAAAACACAACTAAGATTATTAGCCCTATTTCACGACTTACCTGCAGCCTCATATCAGTGTTGATCTTGCATCCTCTGTCAAGCAGTTTCTGTGCATATTCCCTGACGGGTGGCAGCAAGGCGGTGATCCGCTGAGCTGCCACCGCTGCTGGCGGGCCGCGCCGCCGCCACGCGCGTAAACTCTGCAGTAACCCTAGTTGCAGTTGTATATACAATTGCGACTCTGACTGTAATTTAACTGTCTTTAGTACACCCCGCTCCCCTTCGATTTTAATTTTCTTCGGTGGAATCTCTAACATCTCTGCATCTGTGATGGGAGACAATATACTTTTGTTAAATTGTGTGTTTTAAGACGTGAAACAGAAAGAATATATTTTTGTTAAGTACAGAATAGATTCTTCATGGAACACATACAAAGTAATAGCCATTTACCTATGAAAATGCCGTTTGGTAGTACTGGCCATTTCAAATCAAAATAGTTTTTGTTTCGCTAAGAATTCTAATTTCATTTTTTTAAACATTGAATTCTTTTTTTCAAAATTAGTCATTTGTTTATTGATTAGCGTTGTTTTCATCACATATTTTTTCGTCACCATGGATACGTTAAAAATTATGGATTATAGTAATTATGGAATATGAATACCGTCGTAGCAGTCATGCGGCACAAGCGGCCCACAACATGAACGACGTTTCGCGAGCGAATACTTCAAACGAACGCACCACCTGTTATTGCTTGCCTGCTTTCGTTCTGGAAATTTCTACCTGAAAAATGAACCCCATGGCCGTCGAAAACTTTTGTCGACGAATTAAAGGCGATTGTGGAAGCTGATGATACTCAATCTACGGCTGAACTGGCAGCAGCTTTCGACGTTAACATCAAAACAATATTGGTCCATTTACGCCAAATGTGCAAGGTAAAAAAGCTTGACAAATTGATGCCCTACAAACTCAATGATCGCCAGCGCGAAGTATGCGTCAAGACGTGGCTTGCACTGCTCAACAGCTACACAAACTTTAAACCGCATTGTTACTTGCGACGAAAAATGGATTCCGTTTGACAATCGCAAGCACTCAGCAAGTTGGTTGGATTTTGGTTTAGCACCTAAACAATGCCCTAAACGAAAACTTACCCCATGAAAAGTTAAGGTCACATTTGGTGGTTTAGCGCCGGTGTGATTCATCACAGCTTCTTACCAAACGGGATGAGAATTACTGCAGGTGTATACTGTGAAGAACTGAACACAACGATGAAGATTGCACGTCTCCAACCAGCTTTGGTCAATCGCTCGTCCCCGGTGTTCCTGTACGATAATGCGTGAACTCATACTGCACAACAGACGGTCTCCAAGTTACAAGAGCTGGGGTTGGAAGCTCTCCGTTATCCGCCGTACTCATCAGACCTTGCGCCTACAGAGTTCTACCTTTTCCACTACCACCTTATTTACCACTACCCTTTTCCTTTTTTTTGGCAGGGAAAAATTCAACAACCGAGAGACTGCATTGGCAAAGATGCATCAATTGCATGGGTGATTACTTTAATTAATAGAAATAGAAATTACAGAAAAACAATTACATTAACTTATTTCATGAAAAATGGCAATTCCATAGGTAAAGACCTAATACGTTCTTATTCTGTCATAAAAAATAATGTTAGGCAAAGATTAAAGACTAGTTGAAAATCCGTACAAGTATGTGAATTGAAATAATAATAATGTCCTCCAGACCGAATTTCGACCACGGCGGCTGCCTCAACGGAGGCTAGCCATCGGCGCAGGACAGGATTATAGTGCCTAAGTGTATGCGCAAGCACAGGTGCATTCTCTATTTCGTCACTCTCGTAATCCGATGGGACGGTAAACCGACACGACCGCGAGAGAGATCAGGCGCAGGACCAACGGCTTTACGTGCTTTCCGAGGCACGGGGGTGAAACACCGCCAACTTACTGACTCCGAGCAGCTACTGAGAATTTCTTAACAGAAAAACTCAATTATTTATTTTTTGGCCCGACCCGGGATTCGAACCCAGGACCCCATGATCAGCAGTTGCACTACTACAACCACTAGACCAACGAGGCAGTCACGTGAATTGAAAATCCTATGTTGAAATAGTAAAAATACCATATTTCTAGACCAAACTGTATCTAGTTTAAGCTTATACCTGACTAAAAATATACTTTCTGAATTATCTTACATGAATACTAACACTAATTGTTTTACATAGGAGATAAAAGGACCACACAGATAGATATTTGGGTTAATTGCTTTAGCAGCATGTTGCCCATTTATAAGTTACCTCTTTCTTAGTCTTGCTTTTTATCCTTACTAAATGGCGTGTGGGATATATACAGTCTGTAACTTTTTTAGTTCAGTTAAAATGTGTATCAGATTTTTAGGAACTTCGTTAATATTTTACCTAATAGATAGAGATAATAATTTTAAACACATTAAAACTGTTGTGGGTATTATATTTTTTTAATCTGACATGTTGGTTATGAAAGGTTGGGCATATGACAATACACTTGAAGCTATTAACATAAAAAATATTACCTTCATCAATATACAGCGGCGCAAGGGCGCACCATCGAACTATACCAGCAAGTGGTGTGACTGCCGCCATAGGAATTGCACCGCTAGGTAATGCGGCCGCATTCAACTGCGCTGACATACACAGTGTTGGCGTTGAGTACACCTGAAACCGGTAAAGTTACAGCTTTTATACGTCCCACAACCGGGTTTAGGGTTACTCTCAATAAAAAGACATATTTAGAACATTTTTAACTAATAAATATATTAATTTTGATGGCTTCTCTGTATATTTACGAAAATTTAATATTTATTCACAAAAATGAAAGTAGTTTTCGTAAAAAATGTGATATAACACTCTGTACTAAATACTTAATACTTTATAATAAAATCTCAATGGGGTTCTTCTCAGGACAGAGGTTTTTTTTCTCAAACCAGTGGTAAAGTAAAAAAAAGAAATGACTCAATAAGAATGACATTCAACCTATATTGAATAAAAAAATTATTCTATTCTCATTTCTAAGCGGAATCTGGAGCAACTAGTTTGCTGCGTTAATTTTGTGTGCAATATTTTATTTCTTTAACATACAGGTTTCCTCATAATGTTTTCCTTCAGCGCCAATAATTATATGGTGAATCAGTACGTAAAATTACAATTAAGAATTTGTTTAGTACTGGCAGGGATCGCACCCAGGTTGCTCGCATACTGTGAAATGCGCTTTACGCTTTCAGAATATACAATTATCCTGATACTTTTTTAACATATTGTGAATATAGTGGTGATTATTTTACTATAAATTTTAAACCTTATATTCCAAGTTATTTACAATGACTGGTACTTTTTACCTAGGAAAAATCTAACTTCGACTAAAATCAATTGACAGATCCAATTCCACTGGCCAGCACTTAGGAGATTATGACATGTCTTCTTGTCACATATTCCTCAAAACTTTAATGAGGATTTATAACCATACGAATCTGAAATGAGGTCCTTCACTGCTGGTAGTATGAGGAAGTTTTTTTTATACGTGGTAGAGCCACGATTCAGCTACATTATAGTTGTAGCACGAATAGGTCGGCGCGACCGGGGAAGGACCACGCTCTCACAGAATAATAGCGTAAAATAGCAGCTTAATACCGCTGTATTTCATATAATGAGTGTAGAGATTTGAAGACCCCTTTTTACTGGAAACGAGGCAAGTCTTCAAGGGTGACAACGCATCTACGTTTTTATTCTTAATCGAGGATAAATGTAGATGTCTATGGGCCATAGCATCCACTTACCATCAGGCGGACTGTGTTCTCTTTTGTCACCCTTATTCTATAAAAATAAAGCTTATCAGATCTCTGAGCTATGCTGGCTATTAAGTGTATGATAGAATCCATAATGATGCTATATGCGTATGAACCAGATAACGAAAATTGCCAAACTCAGTTGAAGTGGCAAAGGGCTGGCCATACAGCTCAGAGCTGACAGAGTTACGTGGCCCAAGTTTCCCATTTTATTGCATACTTCGGAGGAGGCTTATGTTTAGCAGTGGACTGACGAACTTTTGAACAGCTGTAATGATGGTGATGAAAATTTTTTTTTTCCAAATAGATTCTCCCCCTAAATTAAAGCCAAATATTACCGAATATACATTTAGATAGCTTGTGTATGTCATTTTTAATCAGGGTATCATCAATTCAGAAATGACTACATTTTTATAGCTCTTAGTTTTTTATCCAAGTAAAAACTCCATGCAGGTGAGCTGCATGGAGTTCAACCCGCTGTGTGACAATTAAACATTGAAAAACCATCCCAATTTTAAAATCTAACGAAGCAAGTATATTACCACTTTGCTTACCAACATGCCAATAGGAATTTTTGAATATGTACACTATCAGGAATAATATTACACTATCTCTGGTTAATATGAACAATTTAAGGGCTTAAATTAACTTTAATCAATTTTAACATTCTAGAGCTTCATTTGACGCTATTGGGGCAGCGCGGCAGACACTTGCTTGCCCTAAAACCCTCTCAGAATGGAATGGAAGGAGGCCTGTGCCCAAAATCTGTGGCTATAACTTTAACTAACTAAGAGCTTCATCACCACTTACCACCAGATGAGATGGTGATAAAGCAGTGACTCAAAATAAGTAAGTTTATGTGGTAGAGCTTTGCTGCAGCTATATTATAGTTGTAGCACGAATGGGTCAGCTCGACCGGATCCTCACAGAATACCAGCATAAAATAGCAGCCTAATGCTGCTGTGTTTCATATGGTGAGTATAGAAAACCGAAAACCCTTTTTACTGGAATCGAGGCATTCCACCTTTGTCCTCAGGGGTGACAACGCATTTGCATTTTGATTCTCAATTAGGGATAAATGTGGATGTCTATAGGCCACACCCACAGCATCACTTACCATCAGGTGGACTGTGCTCGTTTGTCTCCCAATGCTATAAAAAAAGTAAAGTTGCTTACCCAAAATGTTATAACTTCAAGAAGATTCTTAGGTGGCAATTTAATTGGCTTCTGAGTGTCTTGCATATATAGTTCAGTGACTGCTGTTATAAAATTGCAGACAAACTGTGGTGCAGTGCTAGCTAGGGATTTCAAGGCAGTCAGGTTGGTTGTGTTCAAGTAGAAGTGATCCCTGATTATATTTTCCACCAGTTGCAAGGACTGAGAAGATGAACATCCCATTTGTTGGAGCCATACTCCTACTGCTAACAGTACCTGGTTAAATAACATTTTTTGATTAAGAATTAAGAAAATAGTTTTGCAAATAATTTATTTATTTATTTATTTATTTATTTATTTATATTTCCTACTTACATTTACCATTACAGGGAAAACCTAAATCGATAAATGTAGCATCTCAATTACAACACAATAATTATGTTGTAATTGAGATAATATAATAATAACACTATAAAACATGGTTGATCATTCACAATATGCTTCAATGGCTCCCCCATATATCAAAACTAGCTAGCAGACTTAGTTCTGCAGCATATGCTGTAAAAAAGATTAGAACTCTTACCAGTGTTGAAACAGCTAGAATAGTTTAGTTATTTCCATAGCATTATGTCGTACCGATGGGGAAGAAAGGTTCTCGAGTGGCAGCTTCGTACCGGAAGGCGTAGTGTAGGGCGACCCCCACTAGATGGAGTGACGACGTCGGTGGACGGACGACGATGGAGTGAGGAAGTCGATGGATGCAGGTGGCTCAGGACCGTGCTTTGTGGCATTACTTGGGGGAGGCCTATGTTCAGCAGTGGACTTGTAAATGGCTGTAATGATGATGATGATGATGTCGTATGGTATTTTGCTATGGGGACACGCGACTGACACTGAAATTATATTTATTTTACAGAAGAGGGCCATTAGAGCGATATATAATTTAAAACAAAAAGAGTCACTGAGACAAAAATTTAAGGAAATTAATATATTAACTCTGGCCTCTCAATACATTTATGAAAATGTAATGTACGTACACAAAAATAAAAGTAGTTTTGCGAAAATAAGTGATATTCATTCTGTAAATACTAGGAACAGACACAAGCTAGTAGTACCAGTTACTCGACTCCACCGAGTCAGTAATTCATTCTTGGGGCGATGTATACGCTTTTACAACAAAATCCTAGAAAATATACAAAATTTGTCATACACAAAGTTCAAAAATGTTATTAAACTAAGCTTGTATAAAAGGTTATTATAATATTAAGGAATTTATGGATGATACAGGTAAGGGTGATCGCTACCAAACTATTTCTAATTTGTCTTGTGTTGCTAATTTGTAAACATGATTGTAAGCTATTATTGGAAAAAAAAATAGTCCCGCTGGGTTTCTTGTTGGTTCTTCCCAGGACAGAGGTTTTTTTTGCGAACCAGTGGTAAATGAAAAAAGTGACTGACATTGAATAAAAAAGTTTCTGTTCCAATAAAACACTATTAACTCATATATCAGTTTGCACATACACTTGGGCACTATATTCCTGTCCTGCGCAGCATGACCGAAATTAGGTCTGGAGGACATTAAAGTCTTCTGGAGGACTGGAGGACATTTAACAGTGGTAGAGCCACACGGCAGCTTTGGTGTTGCACGTATAGGCCGGCAAAAAGACCAAGGCGACTCCTGCCACGCTATCCGCGAATTTCTGCAATATTAGGGGACTTCACTCGAACCTAAATGCCGTCCACTAACTTCTCGAGACGGCGAAGCCGGCTCTGCTCTTTCTGACCGAGACGCATGTGTCCTCTCCGGGTGATGCTTCGTATCTCTCCTACCCAGGGTACAAACTGGAACACTTCCGTGTGCCTCGGGTTGGAGTTTACGTATACGTCAGAGATGATATCTGTTCTCGACCCCTTGGCAGTCTTGAAGGTTCGGACCTGTCCATCCTTTGGCTACGTGTAGACAGCGACGACCATCCGCGCGTCTACGGGTGCCTCTATAGGTCCCATAGCGGCAATGCCGAAACAGACTCACTCTTCGACCACCTCCAAATGGCTACGGATTCGTTGCTACAGCAGATCCCCTCCGCAGAGATCGTGATCCTCGATGATTTTAACGCACAACTGGTTACTTCGCCAACGCGGATTCCAGATGTGGAGGATCATGTACCTTCCTTATTGGACTTTCTGCTGACCTCTCACCCGGACAGATATCAGGTCTCCGTAGATGCCCCTCTTGGTTCCTCGGATCATTATGTTGTCCGGAGTGTGGTGCCACTCCCGCTGAAACTGCAGTTACATTCTGCAGGCTGTCTCCGTGTTTTACGTCCTACCCTTGGGGGCGAGTTTGCTCCTCGCCGGACGCTCCCAACGTTGTTGCTGATTCTGTCGCTGATATGGTACTTCAGGGTATGTAACTTTTTATTCCTTCCTCTGTGGTGCCCATCGGAGGCAGATCTCAAACATGGTTGAGTCGCTTCTGTAAAATGGCAATAAGCAGGAGCGCTACCGAGCCTGGGCTGACGCATCAACGTCCCGGGATGCAGGCACCAGTGCCCTAAAAAGAAATATAATTCCGCCTCCACGTTCTTCAAAAGAGTCATTCCCAAGGCAAAGTCAGAGCACGTAGGCAGAATTGGCGAGAAACTAGTTCGCCTTCCTTCTGGAGCCCGTGCATTCTGGTCTCTCGCCAAAGCCAAGGGAATTTCTGTCAGCCATCTCTGCACACGGAGGATGACTCACTGGCCCATGCAGCAAAGGAGAAAGCCGATCTGTTATGCTCTTTATTTGCGTCCAACTCGATTCTTGATGACGGGGGGAGCACACCGCTGACCATCCCACGGTGTGAGTGCTCCTTGCCGGATGTACGGTTCACACAGCACTCGGTTCGCAAAACACTCCTTTTCCTGGACATCCACAAGTCGAGTGGGCCTGACGGAATGCTCCCAATTGTGCTGAGGACGTGTGCTTTAGAGTTGGCACCGGTTTTAACGCGTTTTTTCCGGTACTCCTACTCCCTAGCCGTAGTCCCAAAATCATGGAAGATGGTTTACGAGTACGACGTACACCGATCCCTAAAAAAGGCGACGGCTCAGATCCGTCAAACTACAGACTTATCGCCATCACCCTCTTTTTCTCCAAAATAGTGGAAGCCATTATAAACTGCCAGCTCATGGGGTCTATATCTTGAGAATCACCAGGCGATTAGTGACCGCCAATACGGTTTACGTCAGGGTCGATCAGCTGCTGATCTTCTTGTCTACCTGACTACTGGCGGAGGCACTAGAGTCCAAGCAGTGGCGAAGCTAGGGCTCCAAACTAGGGCAAGCCCAAGATATGGTTTTGTTGTTTTTAGCAGTTTAATAAAAATACACCAATCTTGATCTGTCCCTAGTTACATCCCTACTCTTCAGTTTCATATTCAGTGCTGTCGAGGACATGAGAAATTACAAAGCACACGGAAAATATATTACTGCTAGATAGGTTGTATGACATATTAGCAATTGCATACCTTCTTGGGTTTGCTTTAGCGAAAGAAAAAGATATTTACATACAATAAAATACATGAACAAAAGAAAAGCATGAACATAGTACAAACAAACTATATACAAAATAAAAGAAAAATTGAGTTCGAAAACATTGCGGTCTTTTAATTCAGAGGAGGAATACAATGAAATCAATTGGTTTTTCAATGTTTGTTTACCAAAATGACTTGCGTAATTTTCAAATAATGAATCTAATGCCTCTAAAGGAAATTTGAATAGTTTGTTGTTGAACAATTGGAAAAATTTTAAATAGAAAATTTCGGAATATCGGCCATTAATTTCTGAAGATAGATTATAAATATCTTCAGAAATTAATATTTCAACAAAAAGTCGTTTGTATTCTGTCTGAGCACAGCGCACATTGCGTAATTTTTAAATTCAGTACGTAACCATGTCGAAAACTCCTTAAATTTATTACTGCAGTAACCGACATCAACTTGTGATTTTTGTAAGATATTGTACAAGCGTCGTTTTTTTTTCAAATACCCGGTGGAAAATTGAAAAAAAACAATTTTAATTAAATGAACGCAATGTGTTTTCAAAATTCTCGGCGGCCAAGATCAGATTAATCAGATTATGTTTTTGTTCGAATACTGTATGTGACGTATACGTCCAACAAGTTGGGGGGGGGGGACATTAGGCAATTGTTTGCTGCGATGAGCATGATAAAAAGACGACCGTTTTGTGCTGTTATTAAAAAATTAAATAAAGCCTTAAGGGCTGAAAAAAACTGCTGACTCCCCCAATCCTGTAACAAGATTTACATAAAACTAATGCAAAAATTTGTGCATTACACTAAGTATACATTGGCTTGGGGACAAACATCTTAAATTTTTATGTTTCACTCCATTTCTGACACCGAACCTGACACTTGCACCGTCATAGCTTTGCGCAACTAGTTTTGTGGTGCAGTCATGTTTGTTTAATAATTCCAATATGATATATATAATGATATGATATATATTAAAAAGTGTGTCTGCCGTGCGACTTTCAGACATATCTACATCATACCCCTAAAAACGGTTATGAATATCGTTTCCATAATAATGTCGTAGAATCAGACACAAATGCTCTCTGTGACTAATCACATCGGGAGTTTCGTCAGTAACAATTGAAACTAATTTCGACAATTTTACTTTGTACTTGCGAGTATGCGAGTTTTCATTACATCAGCGACAGAATGAATAATTTCTAGATATGTTTTACTAGATAAATAACTCGGCCGTTTGTCGCTTTGTTGATTCTGCATAATATGCTTTCTAACACGAGATCGTACTTTGAATGAAGCGATATAAGTTCTAAAAAATTGCCTCTATTTAATGAAGTTTTCGACTCATCGTG
Source organism: Parnassius smintheus behrii (assembly GCA_036936625.1). Classification (NCBI taxonomy): domain Eukaryota; kingdom Metazoa; phylum Arthropoda; class Insecta; order Lepidoptera; family Papilionidae; genus Parnassius; species Parnassius smintheus. Next base: position 44,531,621 of record JAUPFT010000018.1, on the reverse strand, counting down.
ACCTCTTAAAAGAAGTTCTTGTTGTGCTAAATGGCAAACAATATCGACTAATCTTTGAAAAACATTTGGTTGTGATCAACACGTATGTTGTGTTTTGTAATTTCCTCGGATAACTGGCGCGACAAAGATGTTTCAATCCGATTTTTTCAAAAATGACTAAACGAAATTTCCGCATTCATGTGTTTTTGAGAATTCATGTATGAATTTGCCTTTTAATGGCTCCAGATAAGTTATTTAAACCATCATATTCAGTAGTATTCCAAGCTGTTTTGTCGTTGGAAAAGAATATGCAGCACCAACAGTACAACTTATTGGTATGTGAGCAGCCAACAAACCAATGAGTTTTGTAAACAGATATATTAAATTACCGTTTGTGGGTTTTACTCATCTGAGAAATACACAGATCAGACGTTGATTTCAGTGAATATATTAGCTGTTATTTCTCAACAAAGTCTAAAGATTTTTCCTGTTCCTCGCCGATAAGCACTTTAACATACTTCAATTCATCACAAGGAATACTATTATCCACCATTTTTAATAAAAATCTTTAAAAAGGCATAAATTTTCAACTCGCAATATTCATTCGCTCAAGTAAACAGAGTATAAGCATTGAAATGTGAAGTGAACTTCCAAACGTATCACCCGCGCGCCCCCGCGCTCGACTAACTTCACACCGAAAGCCCAGCTTATCACTCCAACTAATTTCTATATAAACAATCGTAGTTATATTTCAGTATAGAACATTTTGCCACAGGTGGCGATCGTCTTCTCGAAAGCCCGGTAAAAATCCCACGCGTGCAAGAGAGACTAGACTAATCACTCAACTTCACTCCTTTTTTATGACAGCAGTATCGCGCAGTGAGGTGAAATATTTTTCTGTTTTTTTTTTTTTTACTGAAGTGAAGAACGAACTTACAGTCCAACTGATAATAGTAGCCACTTAGGCTACTGAATTAGGTGAACATCAGATGTAGCGAGATGTATCAATTGTGTAGAGAGATTACCATCCGTCTAGAGATGTATCCAGTTCTGTACGTGTCTCGGTTCGATCCGATCGATAATAGAAATAGAGGAAAATAAGGGAATTGAAGCTTTTTATATACTAGGGGACTTTAATGCTCATCCTAGGGAATTATTTTATAATGAAACGCTAGATTTTTGTAATGAAGAGAGCTGGATTTGTGTGGACGCAAGTATGTGTGATAAAATACATTTACTTTTCATAGTGAGGCTCATGGTTGTAACAGGTGGCTGGACCACCGCTTGGTCACTCATTCTGCGCGTGAAACAGTAGTAAGCGTGTCTGTTAATTATGATGTATTTTGGTCAGACCACTACCCACTTGTGGTGGAATGTAATTTAAATAAACTTAAGCCTAACGTTGTGGAGCAGGTAATGGGGAAACCTGTGAACCGTGTTACTTGCGGCAACAGGACTACACAACAGATAAAACTGTATCACGATTTTTGTCACACAAACTTGAGAATTATAGATCTTCCAGAGGAACTCAAAGACTGTTGTGATAAATTTTGTAGTAACAAGGAACATCACGCTGTACTTTATAATATGTATGATAATATTATAAATGTACTATCTGTATACTATACTGGCAGCAATTCGTACATATAGGGGTAAAACGTAGAAAAAAGGGAGGTTACGTGAAGGGGTGGAATAAGCACGTCGCGTGCCACATCGGGAGGCGCGGCTTAAATTTCAAGAGTCGATGATGGCTGGGCAGCCGTCCAGGGGTCGCGTATTTGAAGAGATGTCAGAATCTAGAAAGTATTTTAAAGCCAAATTAAAATGGTGTCAAAACAGACAAGAACAGCTAAAGATGGATATTATTGCGACAAATCACTCTTCTAAAGACTTTAAAAGCTTCTGGAAGAACACAAACAAAATGAATGTTAAGCCGAGTCTTCCAGTAAGTGTTGGGGGTGCTTATGATCACAAGAATATTGCGGATGCATTCAGATGCAATTTTACTTACTAACTTACTTAAGGGTGACCTTACACCCTTAAATGTCGTCTCAGGTTTGAATTTGAGCGAAGCTGAGACTATCATGACAGAAAGAAATGAAAAGATACCTGCAAAGAAAATAGAAAAAATAATTAGAGATGGTAAGAGGAAAATCGCCTGGTTATGATGGTCTCAGCATCGAATACTTCAGATATGCTGGGGTGCATCGTCCGCGAGTCCTTTCACTGTTTTACAGCCTGTGTTTGGGTCAATCTTACTTACCCGAGCCGCTGATGAGGACTATAATTGTAGTACCCGTTGTTAAAAATAAAACTGGGGACACATCCGACATGGGTAATTACTGACCTATCTCGCTTGCAACCAATGCAGCCAAGGTGTTGGACAGTGTGTTAAATGAGTGTCTCAACAAATACGTACTAATAAACGATGCACAATTTCGGTTTAAATCGAATGTATCGACGGAGAGCGCCATTTACTGTCTGAAACACACTGTCAAATACTACACCGTAAGGCGGACGCCGGTGTACGCGTGTTTCCTCGACTTATCGAAAGCTTTTGACCTGGTCTCATACGACATGTTGTGGGGCAAGTTGGGGGACGCGGGTGTGCTGGCGGAGTACACGGCTCTACTAAGATACTGGTATGCTAACCAGCGTAACCAGGTGAGGTGGGTTGGAGCTCTGTCGGAAGAATACAGGCTGGAATGCGGTGTAAGGCAGGGTGGCTTAAGCTCTCCAATCTTGTTCAGCCTGTATGTAAACCAACTGATTGAACGACTTAGCAGCACACATGTTGGCTGCCACATCGATGACATATGTGTCAACAACATAAGCTATGCTGACGACATGGTGCTGCTCAGTACTTCTGTAGCAGGACTGAGGAAACTGCTTTCTATCTGCGAGACATATGCGGAGGAGCATGGCCTAAAATACAACTCAAAAAAGAGTGAAATATTAGTATTTAAGGCACCGAAACGGAAGCCACGACATGTGCCACCCGTATGTTTCGATGGTGTACCTCTGAAGGTCGTACAGAAGTTTAAATATCTCGGTCATATAGTTACGAGCGACCTAGGAGATGATGAGGATAGTGAACGAGAGCGCAGACAGTTGTCGGTAAGGGGCAATATGCTTGCCCGCAGATTCGCTCGGTGCACTGCAGACGTGAAAGTAACTTTATTTAAAGCGTTCTGTCAGTCTTTCTATACCGGTGGTCTGTGGGTGACTTATACGCGCCGGACGTACAGCACCCCGCGTGTTCAATATAACAACGCCTTTAGGATGCTGTTAAGGCTGCCGTGGCGCTGTAGTGCCTCTAAAATGTTCGCAGACGCACTCACTAATGACTTTTTCCTGCAGCGCTTACGTACCAGCAACAACGGCATCCTAAGGGTAATTGCTGCCAGGCCCGACTGCCCCATACTGCACCACTGTATGACGGTAGCTATTGGGCGAAAAAATAATAATTTGTACATAATTAACCTTAACTAACAATACTAACTTAGAAGTTAAGGAAAATTGTTACTAACATACTAACAATCTATGGATGCTCCTTACGTCTGAAATAAACACAACAATCACAATATATTTATGAACACAAATATTACAATAAATGTTTATTCAAACTAGTGGTCGTCCATTGGTCGAAATTAGACTATAATTATTTTTTTTGTTTGTTACTAAGGATGCCCTTTTTCAGTTTTAACTGCATATTAATTTATAAAACACAGATACCTTACAACAAATTATAAAATAAAAACTTTTTTCCTTGACATACAGATATAAACTTAAAAAAATATATAAATTTGAAATCACACAAGATTCACAGCTCACTCAGTCAATCTGTAATTATTTGTTGTTGTAACATTGTTTGGTAACCATCTCTACTTTATGTGACTATTTGACAACATATAATAATTTCAAGCCATAATTAATGCCCCTAGCGCTATCTAGTGTCGGGGAGCAGAGTGAGGAGAACTTTCTAAAAAATGCAACGCTAGAACTTTCCACCTCCAGCGCCAGTGGCAGAACTAGGAGAGAACATTCTCAACTTAGTCGGTCGGGACAGGTATTTGCTGGAACATTCTAGATGTTTCGTTGGAAAAGGCCTATATAAAGCCGTTTAGGGCCGCGAACGGAGCAGTATTGAATTGGCGATACGAGTGAAGCTTTCGAAGCGAAATAAAGTGAACTAAACTGTTAAGTGTGATTAATTATTAGTGTGATTTAAGTTTTAATTAGTGTTCAGTAATTAGTGTCAATTTTGGTAATTCATTAGGCAGTTTTTATGGTCAGACCCTCAAGCTCGTAACAATATCATTATTATGTGTAATAGATTTGGCATAGTATTAACGTAAACAAACGTGTGTTTGACATTGACGCCATTGACGTGGAAATGTTTTATTTGTTTTATATTATAATATTTAATGTATTTATAACAAATGTAATATTAAACATTTTCCCTTCCTCCTCCACTCACTCACACCTCACTCCTTCTTTATATAAACTTTTACTACGCCAAATCTCTATAAATAGATGCGGCATAGTAATTATCATTATTACGATGGCGGCACTGAAAATTTCGGAAATCAAGGAAGTGACACAACATTACTATTTAAAAATGTATTTATTGCTTTTCGAAGTATTGGGTTTTCGATGGGTTTACTGGTAGAGAATGCCTCAAGGCATTAAGTCCGCCCTTTGTATTCTTTTGTTAAGTGTAATGAAATAAAATAAATAAATAAAGTATTCTCCGCGAAATTTGACACATTTTACCATACAATGGAACCAATCATTGAAGCAACCATTTCATTCGGAAGTTGGGGTCTCCAAAATGGCTGTTTTGTAGGCATCCACAGCTTCTTCAGGTGATGAAAATCTCTGTCCACGTAATTTATTCTTTATTTTAGGGAAAGTATAGAAATCATTAGGGCTTAGGTCGGGGCTGTATGGCGGATGGTCTAATAATTCTATGTTTTCTTGCTCTAAAAACTCTTTTGTTCTGTGTACGGTGTGAGAACTCGCATTGTCGTGATGGAGGATGATACGGCGGTTGCAGTTCTCTTTACGGAGTTCAGAAACGACCTGTGGCAAACAAATGCTAGCATACCATTCTGTATTAACCGTTCTTTGTCCCTCAAGAGGAATAGTCGTAACATGGCCGGTTTTGGAGACAAACGTGGCCACCATTTTTTTTGCAACACTCCGTGAACGAACAATTTTTGTTGGCTTTAACTCATTTTCGAATACCCAAACTCGTGACTGGTTTTTTGTTTCAGGTTCGTACGCTTATATCCAGGATTCGTCACCCGATACGATGTTGTATACAGCATTTGAGGATCCTGCGTGGAATCTTTCGAGAGTTCTGACGCACCAAGTAACGCGAGCCACTTTTTACTCTTCACAGAGCGAATGCGGTATCCATCGGGAAAACAACTTTTTTACACCTAATTGTTCATTTAAGATTATTTGTATTTAACTCATGCCAAATTTAGACATTTGCCTGAATTTCGCGGTATGTCACATGTCGATCTTCCTCAATCAGCTTACGCACAGCATCAACGTTTTCTTGGGTGACTGCAGTTTTTGGACGACCTTGACGGGGATCATCACTGAGCTTGACACGTCCACGTTGAAATTCAGCAAACCAGCGATAAATTGTGGTTTTGGATGGGGCTTCATCACCAAATGCGGTAATCATCCGGTCAACACACTGTTTTTGTGTTAAACCACTTCGAAAGTCATAATAAATCATCGCTCTTGAATTTTCTCGAGTCAATTCCATTTTCTCAACGACTAAACAACAAAACCTTGACAAAACCTTGAACAAGGCCGAGAATCTTTTTTTAAATAAATAAATGGTATTCGATTTTTAAAACCAAGGAGTTTTCAATTAAAAAGATTTTAATATGACAGTAACAGTGGAAATATTCCATTCCCGATACTTTTAGTGCAGCCCTCGTACAGTCCACCTTAAAGTCCACTGTTAAAAAAATCGTTCCTTGATTAAAACTACTTCTACGAATTTTTCGCGTTTAATTTAAATTATTTTTAATTCGTATTTTATATTCGTATTTTATTTCTTTGCTGAACAAAGTCTCGGATCGGAGGCGGAAACTGGACTAGATTTATTCGAAAATCTAGTCCAGTTTCATCCTCAGAAGACACAAAATTGCGCGTTAACCGCTAAAAAGAACCCTTTTGTCGTATCTCCTCAGTTTCAAGGCACTCCCCTTGTTGCCTCAGCCAGTATAGGAATCTTCGGCGTTGACATATCAAGTGACATGCAGTTTTGTGGTCACTTGGAAGAGAAGGCCAAATTGGCCTCTAAAAAGCTTGGCGTGCTCAACAGAGCGGGACAGTATTTGAAGCCGGCACACCGCCTGCAACTTTAGGTACCATCTCTGGGCTGGGGCTCCCCAGTGCCAGTTCCTTCCACCTGACCGCATCCAGCGCAGAGCGGCTCGAATCGTCGACAACAGAGTGTTTTCCGGTCGGCTCGATTCACTGGCGCTGCGAAGAGATGTTGCATCTCTTTGCATTTTCTTTCGCATCTACCACGGGGAGTGCTCTGAGGAATTGTTCAGATTAATCCCAGCCACCAAATTTCATGAACGTACTACGCGGCAAAATTACCACTCAGTGGCGAAGCTCGGGCTCCAAACTAGGGCAAGCCGAAGATATGGTTTTGTTTTTAGCAGTTTTATAAAAATACACTAATCTTGATCTGTCTCCACTCTTCAGTTTCATATTCAGTGCTATCGAGGACGTGTTTAACAAAGCACACAGAAGGCATACTACCGCCAGATTGTATGACATATCAGCAATTGCATACCTTCGGTGGCTTTCAAAATAGCCGTTTGGGTTTGCTTGAGCGATAGAAAAAGATATTTACATACAATAATGGTGGTGGCGAAAGAAAAGCATGAACAAAGTACAAACAAACTATGTACAAAATTAAAAAAGGGATGCCTGGCAGATGTAAAACATCGAAATTATTTTGTTTAAGTTATATGCATAGAACAGATTGCGACAGGAATTAGATATGGTATAATGAAGAGATAAAGCATTGCAATTTTTTTACCATAAAATAATAACTGTTTATTATGTATTATATATATATATATATATATGTATATATATATATATATATATATATATATATATATATATATATATATATATATATATATATATATATATATATATATATATATATATATATATATATATATATATTGTTACGAGCTTGAGGTTCTTGACAATAAAAATTGCCGATAAAATTACCTAAATTAACACTTTAATTTACTTTACACAAATTAAAACTTAAAACACTAATAATTAAACACACTAATTCACTTTATTCCGCTCCGAAGCTTCGCTTGTCTCGCCAAATCCAATACCGCCCCGATCGCATCTTGCAGCGCCTATATATACAAATTGGCAATGAAGCATCCGGAATATTCAAGTAAATGCGCGCAAAGCGACGAGTGTTCGAGTGTAGATTTTCTAGAAACTTAGTTCTTCGGATGGCGCTGTCGGTTGAAAGATTTGTGATGTCATTTTCTGCAAAGCTCCCCTCGCTCTCGTTCCTGACACTAGATGGCGCTAGTGTCGTCGACTGGAGCGCGTAACACTGCCCCCTCTTAAGACATGCTCGTCCCGAGCATTATCGGCCCCATAATAGCGCGCCAGGCGATCCACATGGACGATCTTAGGAGTCCCTCTTGCGCTTTTCTGTAACGGCTCCGCAATGTCAAGGGATGTCCTATCCCGTGGTGCACCAACATTGTACAATTTCGACGCTCCTCTACTCCGTGTCTGAGGTCCCCTCACAGCCACACAACTTGTACATGTACGACACCAATCCTCGACATCGTCACGATAATGGACCCAGTAAAACTGTTCTCGGACCTTCAGTAGAGTTCGTTTACCTCCCAGATGGACTCTTGAACGACCATTATGGCACAGCTGTAGAACATTCGGCACTTTAGCTTTAGGGACAACCATTTGTAAACGACAGCTGTCTCCTCGACCATTGTCCCATTTACGGCACAGGACTCCATCCTGAAGCAGCAAGCTGTCCTATTGGGCCCAATAGCTTTCTCTCTCATCGCTGAGACGCCCCTCCACTTAGGCTTGGTAGCACGGGCCTTCATCCATCCCAGAATCGGCTTGATGTCCGGATCTTCCTGCTGTGCATGTCGTAGGCTGTCCTTCCACCCGTTGCTGAGGTGGTCTGTCCTGAGCATCCTCACGGATACCACTTCATTACTCTCTTGCCTACTACAATGGTTGCAATCTTCAGGACAAGGTCTTCTTGACAATGCATCTGCGTTGCCGTGAGATTTCCCGCTGTAGTGTCTGATAGTAAAGTCGTATTCCTGCTGCTGCTGGGCGGTGCTGTTAGCCGCACTTCCTTTCTGAGACCGTTCACCTTCCCTTCCTAGGGTGTGCTTAGGGCAGCTGGACCGAAGATGGCCCCTTTCCCCACAGCCATAGCACCTAGGGCTGTATCTTTTATTGTGGTCGCGAACCGTAACTGCTGTAACCTTCCTAGCGTGAGGTGAACGATGATCCTGTCGCTGCCAGGCAGTGCCGTTAGCTGCACTACCCTCTCGAGATCGATCAACTCTCCTTTCCACGGTTCGCTTAGGGCAGCTGGATCGAAGATGGCCCCTTTTCCCACAGCCATAGCACCTAGGGCTGTATCCTTTGTTGCGGTCGCGAACTGTAGCTGCTGCAACCTCTCTGACGCGATGGGAACAATGATCCTGCCGCACGGCTTCCACTTCCAGTGCATGGGCCAAGGCGTCTTTAAGCGTCTCGTGGTGCCCGAGCCTCACAGCAGCTCTGACTTCCAGGTCGCGGATGCCGTCGATGAATGTCTGCACCAGGTTCCCTTCAATGAGCGCAGGTACAGACCGGTATGCTTTTCGCACCAGCTTCTCCACTTCTAGAGCCCACTGCTGCAGGTTTTCGTTGATGCGCTGCACACGATCTTTAAGCTGCGCACGAAAGACGTATTCCAGGTGAGCGTCGCCATATCTCGCCTCCAATGCCTCAAGGAGTTGCTCATAAGTCACTTCCTCCCCGAGAGCTTCCAGAACTGTTAAGGCCTGGTCGCTTAGGCCTAGTGTGAGAGCGGTCATGGCCTGACTTTTATTCCAGCCATTCGCTTTCATAACAGCCTCGAACTGGATTTTGTAGGCTGACCAGGAAGAAGTCCCGTCGAACGGCGGCACTTTGAATCCACGTAGCGAAGGTGTTGTATCTACTACGGGAGCTGTTGTTCCATCCCCAAGTTTGAGGTAGTCCAGCGTTTTCTTCACGTCAGCCATTACGTTGTCAACCCGATTGTTTACTTGGTCGATTCGGGTTTCAGCTTTCTCGATTCGGTTTTCAGCTCTCGCGATTTGGGTTTCAGCTTCCGACAGGCGGTTGTCATGCTGACCAACCCTATCCTTCACCTCCTTTATCTCCTTCTCGAAGGTAGCGTGAAGGTCCTTCATGAGGAGCATCTGCTCTTCCAACCGACGGGCCTGTTCCTCCTGTCCGCCCCGCAGCTGCTCTTCTAATCGGCGTGCCTGTTCCGCCTGCTGGCGAGCCTGTTCCTCCTGTCGGCGAGCCTGCTCCTGCAGCATCACCATCAGAGCACCTAAGTCACGTGCTGCAGATGTAGGGGCTACTGACGGGCCTGCAGCCGGTGGCTGGCCCTCCGACGTCTGCGGCGTTGCACCACCAAACCTTCTTTGGTCCGTCTCCTGCTGGCGTTGACTGCGGGTACGGACACCCTCCGTTTCCTCCTTAAGTAAAATCGCAATGATTTTATCCCACTTCTGACACCAATTGTTACAAGCTTGAGGTTCGTGACAATAAAAATTGCCGATAAAATTACCTAAATTAACACTTTAATTTACTTTACACAAATTAAAACTTAAAACACTAATAATTAAACACACTAATTCACTTTATTTCGCTCTGAAGCTTCGCTTGTCTCGCCAAATCCAATACCGCCCCGATCGCATCTTGCAGCGCCTATATATACAAATTCGCAATGAAGCATCCGGAATATTCAAGTAAATGCGCGCAAAGCGACGAGTGTTCGAGTGTAGATTTTCTAGAAACTTAGTTCTTCGGATGGCGCTGTCGGTTGAAAGATTTGTGATGTCATTTTCTGCAAAGCTCCCCTCGCTCTCGTTCCTGACACTAGATGGCGCTAGTGTCGTCGACTGGAGCGCGTAACAATATAATTATTCATTTTTAATTTTAGTAAACCATACAAAATGATATTTTTAAATCATATAGTAATATAAATATTAAATTAACCAATAGCGTGTTTGTGCCATCTGGCATATTCTTTATGTACCACCATGACCTATAGAATTAATTTGATGCCGCTATTAAAATTTTATATACTGAAGGACTAAAGGAAATGTCACATAAAAAAAAGATAGTAACAATTATTTGCTATAAAATTAAACTTATACCTAGGTATCTCATATTTTATGCTGCCATTCAAAATGATATTTTTAACTCATATAGTAATATAAATATTGAATTATTAAACCCTTAAATACGCCTAGCTTAATTAAACTTTAATACTAGAGTCCTGTACCTATTAAGGTATGAAGAAATGTATATTGAATTAAAATTTTATTTTTAAAGATTGTACTTTTCCTCGCCGATTAGCACTTTAACACACTTCAATTCATCACAAGGAACACTATAATCCTCCCATTTTTACTAAAAATCTTTGAAAAAGCATAAATTTTTAACAGACACAACAAAAACAAACATAAACATTGAAATGTGAAGTGAACTTGCAAACATATCCCTCGCACGCCCGCGCACTCCTAAGCACCTTCAGAGCAAAGCCCAGCTTTTGGTTCCATAATAATTGCTATATAAACATTTCTTAGTTATATTTCATTATAGAAAATATTGCCACAGGTTAGAAAGGGGGTGATCGTCTTCTCGAAAGCCTTCTTAAAAAGCCAACGCATGCAAGTCGAATAAATCAACTTCTTAATTTTGACAGTCCATTGTGTGTTCGCTTTGAGACAGAGATAACACGAATTAGTGTATTTCAAATTGAAAGCAAACTGCTAGAGTGGGCTACGATGTCGCGACCTGTCTAGTACAGAGGAGCGCGCGGGAAATTTGAAATAATTTAAAACAGTTTACGAGTTATTTTATTAGTTGATATTATTGATCAAGCAGTTTGATAGGGCAAGCCTGGCTTCTGGGCTTTTATGGAGGCTTTGTCACCTCCACCACTGTACATACTATGTCACTAGGAGTTTTCTTCTGCAAATAACCTCTCTGTGGAATAGTTTACCACCGGCGATTTTTCCAGACCGATACGACCTAGGGACCTTCAAGAAAAGAGCTTACTTTTTTCTAAATGCACTATAGCATTTGTCATTGTATCATTTTACATTTTAATTGTAAAAGAAAGTAGTATAAACACCTATGTACATTCCACAGCTTGGCTTAAGCTGAAAGGATTGTAGAAAAATTTTTCACTGTGCTGCTCCAGAATATATCGGTATACTTCAAAATGCTCACGAAATATTATAATTCGCAGACATGGATGTTTCCTCACAATATTCTTTACATCACTGAGCACTTGCGACAATAAAAAGAGTAAATAACAATAAATACTGTAAGTTTTTAAGAGAAAACTCAAAACCAGCTGCTCATGATGCTTTTACTCTATTTTTAGTGATAGTTGCATGGTTAATGAACTAGGTGTTTTAGAAGGTTACAGTTTATTCACTTACATCAGTATCTGGCAGATCTTATTAATTGATCTGGCAGAACAATATTTTATATAATATCCATTTTTAATTCATTAGTACAGTCCTGTGCTGATCAAGTCAAGTCAATCTGAGGAAGTCTATGCAGATGGTTATAGACCTTCTCCACAGATTGTTGCTTTATAGTAATATATAGGGTGTACATGATATTTACCATAGTTTCCACGCTTGGCAACCAACAGTTTTTAATTTAAATTGTTGTTAGGAAACTGTTGCTGCCTATCTCCTTTCCCTCCGTCATCTCGTACGACAATCAGGGGTAATGGATTCTCCTATGTTGTCACTACATAGTAAAAATTTATTATACATTATTGGTTAGAATCTAATGCTTAAAAAACTGAGTATAAAAAACAGAGTATAAATTTTAACTTTGTAATCGTAAAGAAGGATACCCACTGGAGTGCTAGAAGCAGAAACAGCCATACTAGCTAATATGCTCAGAATTTTTAACTTTCTCTGGTTTTCCATTCCTCCAAATAACGACAAAAAGATTGTGTTCTTTGTAGTCTCATTACTGCAGGCTGAGAGGTAATCACAGATAATGTCAATGAGCTGTAACTCCTGTAGCGGATTAAGCCCGCCACTACGCCGGCCTCCGCGTCGGTCTGCATCGCAAAAAACAAATTCTGATATGATCTCCATAGCAATATCCAATTGCTTACTTGTTGGGGCAGCTCTGCCTACTAACAGTTGCTCTGAAAATAAAATGTAGTGTCATAATACTAGGTTCCTACCTAACACAATAAACAACAACAAAAAATCTCTAAATCTTGAAAAAACACGTAGTCACCAATTTTAATTAAGGCTTCTTTAGAACATGCTGGAAACTCTAATTTTCGCAAAGAATGTTTTAAGTCAGATAAAGACATTTTTAATTTAAAAACCCACTATTATGAAATTACGATATAAAATCTTGTTTTTTCGTTTTATTTTTGACATTTGTTTTTGTCAGTAATTTCTTATAACTGGCTCTACGGCTTTGGGTTCTAGCCCTTGTGAGCTTGTTTTGTTACTAATTTTGACAATTGACACAAACTATTAGCACACAGACTACTAAGAAAATACAACACTTAGAGTAATTAGTAATTACATATACATACGTATGCGTAGAGAGAACCTACAATTCTACATAAATTGAGTCAATATACTTGTCTCATTTTTTCGAACTTAATTTTCAAATAAGGCAAAAAGAGACTAATCTATTGATAGATTTTGCGTATAGTTCATGTATAGAAATGGAAATGACAAGTGGTCATCTTATATCACGCGATTTTATATGAGTGTAATACATTTGTATGTTATCATTTAGAAAGATGACATCCCTATCGTAGTAGTACTATGTGTGACGTTACTTTACAAGACATGACGTCTTTAATCTATAGTGAATTCTTTAGCAATGCTAGCAACAATTGACTATACTCGTTTTTGTTTAGTTATTCATTTTTAATACTTTATGTGCCTTGAAATATTTACGAAAAAATAGGACTAGACTTATAATTATTCTAACGAGCAAGTAAATTGTTTTCTTAGTCATATCAATCCAGATGATGATTATTATATTACATTTCGAAAATTGGTTTCGCAAACCTTAAAAACTAATAATTATGGAGGTATCAATACTAAGTCTTGACTACGTTAGTACTCGTATTAGTTTGTGGTACAAACACACGGTACATGAGCAAGTTGGATCCCATTTGTAATACTAATTTTATATGCTAACTAACGAACCACCCCAGCTTTGCGCAACTGTTTTCTTGATCTCGACAGCAGCGTCAATTACTGGGTCTGAAAAGGAACCAGACAAACGTTAAACTAAGAAACAGAAGGGGGGAATCGAGGCTTCTCTCGGTCCGGCCTTCTATAACGCCTACGTTGGGTTCGGGAAAAACGTATGTCATCTCCGCAACGGAGTAACACACAAGGGCGATAACCTCTTCCTTTTCAGAAAATAGGTTCAGGCAGGGATTACGGGTCTTCCGAAGTCGTCCCGGTTCCAACGCCTTAATTCTTCGATATGGACTGTATCACTTTAAGGGGAGAATTCCTTGGGAATAAAACAGCAATTATCTTCAAACCGTTCCGTGAGAGAGTAATTACTTTTACCTATCACTTCCCTATACTTTTTCTTTCTTCTTTTTTTATTGACTGCTGGTCTTGCACTTTTTCAAGAAAAATCAATTTACTGAACTACCTCGAAGCTAAACGCGAAAGAGAGCCGCGCCATTTGTGCGCTTGCGCAACTCAATTACATCAATTTGTACTATCACTCTCTCACGGTTTGCTCAATAACTTTATTTGTATAAGACATACATTTATACAATTTACTTATAAAGATAGCACAAAAAATATCTATACTACGATATACATTACGTTCTCATATCACAAAAAACCCTTTATTTATTTAACAAAATATGCTTATTTTGCTCACATGTTCAAAGTTGGAATTTCTTAAATATTTAACATAGAAAGTTAAAACAATGTTTTCCACTTGAAATTATACATATCTTAACTAATACAATAGTTTAATTTACATTTTCTCTATACATTTCACTAATAAAACACTTTTAAATTTCTTATACAAAACTATCATTATTTCACGTATTCACAGGAATTTTCACATAAAAATAACACAGAATTCACCTCTTTGACACGTACAATCAATCTGAAATGTTTTACAAGTCATTTTACATAAATAGCTGAAATTTGCAAATATTTAAATTTCTACATATCTGGCCTCCTAAGTACGTGGCTAGCGTGCGTCTATGAACTCACACTATTTGAACAACTAACTTTTGCACGGCTATCGACTATCAGTAAAAATGGAAAGTTTAGTATACACTAATGTCAACAATACTATGTGAATAAATGATTCTACACAATTCTCAAACGTTGAAAACTATTTCTAATCAGATTCTTATCAGTTATCATGTTTCTTATCAAACAATATAAGTGAATGTTTTCATAAATCAATCATAGAAAATAGGCATTTGTTTTCATACAAAACATATCAAACTCATATAAGACAATACTTATGCAATTAATTTCCATTAAAGTAAAGTAAAAGTAAAGTTACAGCCTATATACGTCCCACTGCTGGGCTCAGGCCTCCCCTCATTTCTGAGAGGGTTATTAATTTCCATTAATTCTACTTATGCACAGCGATCATCTCGACCGGGGAACAAATCCTGGTCTCTAACTTTATTTTAATATTTCTTTAAATTAACATTATTGGAAAGATGATTTCAACCGGGGAACAAATCCGGTAACATAATTTATATCTTAAAAATTCCCTATATGAATTTATTAAGAGATATTACTAAGAAAACGATAAACTATTCCGGCCTGGGAGTCGAACTCAAGACCTTCATATCATTAATTCGATATTTCTTTAAGATTCAACTAAGCATTTTCTTATCGGAATATTGTTGCTTGATAATTTGCTTTTTAGAAGCTATTCGTAATCGGTTAACTAATAAATTGCAATATTCTTATAGGCGCGTCGCCAACAATCTCCCCCCGTGCATCAGCACCATCATTTGGGAGGCGTCGCGGGTACCAGGACTATTATTCTGGATGTAGGTCTCCTCAAGATACCTGTGCTAGTAATGACGTCAACCACTCTAGTGTGACCGTCTGGTCCCGGTAGCGTCCTACTAATCTTGCCTTTCGGTCACGTATTTCGTGGCAACGAATGATCTATTATCAAGACAATATCACCTTCTTTAGGCTCCATAAACTTTCCGTTATTACCTGTTCGAGGAACTAAAGTAGGCATGTATTCTTTTAGCCATCTTGTCTAAAAATGGTCGGCTAACCTCTGTGCAGCTTTCCAATTGAGTTGACCCGTCAGATGTTGCTCTAAAAATAATCCAGATGGTCGATCACCACATGAGCGTCCCAGAAGAAAATGATTGGGTGTCAAACCCTCTTCAGGACTATCCATACTGAATGTTACCAGAGGTCTGGAATTTACAGTATGCTCTGCTTCTAAAAGCAACGTATGCAGAACCTCCTCTCGCGGGCTCCTTTCTTTGAGCGTAGCGGTCAACGCAATTTTAATCGATCTTACTAACCTTTCCCAAGCACCACCCATGTGTGGTGCTCCCGGAGGTATAAATTTCCATTTAATATATTTTTTAAATGACTCATTTTTCATGCCCTCATAGCATTCTTCGCATGCTTTCAATAATTCTTTATTCGCAGCTTTGAAATTTGTCCCGTTATCGCTGTATATAACGGCTGGTTTTCCTCTTCTGGCGATAAATCGCCTCAATGCCATTATCATTGACGCTGGTGTCAATGAGGCTGCTAATTCTAGGTGTACTGATCTGATGGTCAGACACGTGAATAAAACGCCTCAACGTTTTTCGTGTCGCCTTCCTATTGTCACACTCATAGCTCCGAAATAATCTACGGCTGAACATGTAAAAGGTGGTTCATTGTGAGCTATTCTCTCCAGGGGAATATTTCCTTGTGGCACGTTCTGTGGTTTTGACCTGTATGTCCTGCACCACTGACAATGATGTGACACACTTCGTACTACATTACGCAGGTTCAAGACATAAAATTTTTGGTTCACCTCATTCATCTCCGTCTGGTGATTGGCATGTCCAAAATGATAATGAACTTCTCTAATCATCGTTTTAACGATTTCGTGTTTACCGTCTAATACGACAGGTTTTCTACTTTCCTCGGTCAAATTAGACTTAAAAGGTAAACGCCCATTTTAACGGAGTAAGTTATCTTCTCCTATTTCCATAGATAATTTACTTAAGCGTGAACTTCTTTCAACGCTTTTGCCTGCTTTCAAGCATTTCATTTCAGAATGGAAACACTCGTCTTGAACGAACTTCCAAATTAGTAATTCAGCTTTTTTCAAGAGCGCTATGTCCAACGCGCTATCGGGTCCTTTAACCGACTTTGCTAAAACTTCGTTGGAACACATAACCGACTTTTCGGCTGCGTTGTCGGGTCCTTTAACCCACTTTCTTAAACTCTTGAATTTTTCTACCGCTTGTAAGGTGCGTGTAGTTGCCCCAAGGAATTTCTTAAAGCTGCTAAATCGTCCGTAGTCGGGTAGACTTAACGGTTCTTGCTTTCTCAGCGCATTTACGCCTTTTGGCGATTTTTCTTCACCTGTTTCTAAGCTATTTATGGTGTCCACTTGTTTTGGCCATAAATCGGGACTTTTCCTGAGGAATTCAGGTCCTTGAAACCAGAGATGACTTACATCGAAGGTGGAAGGAAAATTTCTAGTGGCGTCGTCTGCCACGTTTTGTGACGTTGGAACCCATCGCCATTCACATGGTTTACTGTGATCTTCGATCTCAGCCAATCGATGAGCAACGAATGGTTTAAAAGCGCGAGGATCTGACTTAATCCACGCTAACACTGTACTTGAGTCCGTCCAAAATACTCCCTCGGATATCTCGTACTTACTCTCTTCAATAACTGATGCAGCTAATCTGCTGCCCATAAGAGCTGCTTTCAATTCAAGCCTTGGAATAAAAATTGGTTTCAGCGGCGCTACTCTTGCCTTTGCGGCGATCAGCGTAATCCGCCTCTCTCCTATCTCGTCCGTGGTGACGTAATACACCGCGGCAGCGTATGCTTTTTCACTAGCATCCGTGAAAGTGTGTAACTCTCCCTTGCCGACGCCTTCAGCAACGGGTCTAGGTACTTCTAAATGACCTAATTTCTTCACTTCCGATATCCATCTACAAAATTACACGTGTAATTCGTGTGTAACTTCTTCATCCCAAGAGATGCCTGTCCTCCATACTTGCTGGATCAGCGACTTCCCTTGAATCGTTATGGGTGATGCGAGTCCCAAAGGATCGAAGACCGACATCACAGCACTAGTTATCTCCCTCTTCATAGGCGGTCGTAAACCTTCCATCACTTCTTCCGGTGTGTTACGAAGACTTATGGAGAAACTTATTATATCCCGTTTGATATTCCAAATTAAACCTAAAGTGCGCTCTGTGTGCTCTTTATCTCCCAGCGAAGCACTGTCGCTCTTATATTTATTTTCCATTCTACATAAAACTTCGGGTCGGTTGCTAGCCCATCCCCTCAGTTGGAAAGAAGCACGTTTATGTAATTCAGTACCTGGTTAACCGAGCTTTGCTCGGTATTTTTCGCTCGATTTTTTTTTAATTCGTGTGTTTTGGATATACTAAAAAAGGGCTCGAAAAAATAGATTTTCTCAAAAAAGAAAGGAACATGAAAAAAAAATTAAAAAAGTCGGTCGGTCGGTCTGGGCTCGAACCATGGTATTACAATTTTGTGACCGCCCAATATACCAATTAAGCTATTTGTAATCACTACTAAACTGTCAAAATTTACCTTCTTATTCTAACGATATTGTAGCAGTTTTTCATTGCCTAAAAACACGGACAAAAATACATTTTCGAAAAATAAATCTTAGCTAGATCGGTTTATTATCGCCGAAACTCCCTGGACACTAAATTTTATGAAAATCGTTGGAGCCGTTTCCGAGATCCTGATTATACATATATATATATATATATATATATATATATATATATATATATATATATATATATATATATATATACAAGAATTGCTCGTTTAATAGTATAGGATAGATAGGCGACGCACACCAGCTCGTCCCCGTTGGTGTGGAATGCAGCGCGCAAAGCGGCGATGGGGACCGCCACCCGTCACGCACAGCCCGACACGGCGGAAGGTGGAGGAAGGAGTGCAGAGTTGGCACGTGGAATGTTAGAGGGGCATGAGAGATAAGACGAATGAGTTGATCGAAATAATGAAAGAAAGAGAATTAGATGTCGTGTGTATGTCGGAGACCAAACGGAAAGGCAGTGGTATTGAAGAGCTCCCTGGCGGGACGTTAGCTATATGGTCCGGAGTCCCGGAAAGCGAGAACGCCTGCCAGGGAGTGGGAGTGCTGTTGTCGTCCCGGTTGGTCGATCTTATGACTGAATACAAGGTTGTGAACTCAAGACTTCTCTGGGTTCGCTTCAAAATGGGACTGACGAAGTTATTCCTTTTGGCTGTTTATGCGCCGGTAGCTTCGTCGTCCAGGGCTGAGCTGGAGGAGTTTTGGGAGAATGTAAGAGAAGTTCTAGATTTGGTTAAGGGAAACCAAAAAAACTGTTGTATGTGGTGATTTGAATGGATGGGTAGGTATCGCTCGACCAGGATACGAGTCGGTGCTTGGAAAGTTTGGCGATAAAAGGGTTAATGATGCTGGCAAGCTTATACTGGCTGTATGCAAGGAAAAGGGTCTTCTTGTGACAAACACTATGTTTAATCACAGGAAGATCCATATGTACACTAGAGAAAGAAAGAATGAGAGAAGTATGATTGATTTGTTCCTGGTGGATGACCGACTGCGAAAACAGGTGATGGATACACGAGTGTTCAGGGGTGCTGACCTGGGAACGGATCATTATCTAGTAATTACTAGATTTAGGGGTTTGTTCGCGGGTTGGCGCCACCGGACAGCAGTAACAGAACCACAGTCGGTCTGTCGCATCCGAAGCTGGAAGCTTCAGGAAGCGGATACTAGGGACAAATATCACACGAGGGTAGCCGAAAAGCTTGACACCATCGATGGCAGGAAAGAATGTGTGGAGAGAACATGGCAGAACCTTAGGGATGGAATGGTAAGTGCAGCGGAAGAAGTATGTGGTACGACAAAAAGAGGTAGTAGTAAAAGAAGAGATGCATGGTGGAATGATGAAGTGAAAGAAGCTGTAAAAAAGAAGAAAAAAGCATGGTTAGACTACTTGGCCTCTAGTAACGATGAGCATATGAGAGAGAAGATGAAAGAAAGATATAAGCTGCAGAAAGTTCATGCTAAAACATTGATTGAGGAAGTACGTGAAAGGTGTAGAATAGAAGCGGACGAGAGGTTGTCGCACAACTTTAGGGAAAACTCCAAACTCTTCTGGAAAGAGGTTGGAAGGTCCCGGAGTGGTGCGACAGCTTTAAGAATGAACAAAGTGCTTTCGAGAACCAATGACGTCCTCTCAGAAAAATCGGACGTCATGCAGCGATGGAGTGAATTTTATAGAGAATTGTATGCGTGTCATGATCTTAGTGAAGGATCCGGGGGTGACGCCGTGACTGGCACGCCAGACACGGACCTCGATGACACTGAGGTCATCAGCATGAAAGAGATTGAACGTGCGATTCGAAGTTTGAAATGTGGTAAGGCTGCGGGACTAGACAGAGTTACTGCTGAAATGGTCAAGTACGGTGGGCCTCGCGTCTGGGACAGCTTTGATTGGCGATCAGCGGTCATTGTGCCTTTATATAAAGGTAAAGGTTCACATCTTGACTGCGGGTGCTATCGGGCGATCAGCTTGACCAGTTTAGCAAGTAAAGTTTATTCGAAGGTTTTGACACGCAGGATGCAAGAGAAATCGGAAAGATTTTTATGGGAGGCACAATGCGGATTTAGACCTGGAAGAGGATGCACGGATCAAATGTTTTCTCTCCGCATGATCACGGAGAAGCTTCTGAGTGTTAACCAGAGGATTTTCTGTGCTTTTGTGGATCTGGAGAAAGCATTTGATAAGGTTATAAGGAAGAAAATGTGGGAACTGTTGCCGGGATATGGTGTGGATGGTCGATTGTTAAGGGCTGTGCAGTCACTTTACTATGACTGTAAAGCCTGTGTGCGGGTAGGGCATGACCTGTCACCCATGTTTAGCGTCCAAGCGGGCGTAAAACAGGGTTATGTCATGTCTTCCTGGCTGTTCATACTGTATCTCGTCAGCTGTTTACAGAAGCTGAAAGATAGCTGTTTGGGTGTGAAATTGGGTGACATAAAAGTTAATTGTCTGCTGTATGCTGATGATGCAGTGCTTATTGCACCATCAGAAGCAGAACTGCAGGCATTAGTCACCTGTATGAAAGAGGAATGTGAAATTAAAGGTCTCCGTTTGAATACTAATAAAACTAAGGTTCTGGTATTTGAAAAGGACGAAGAGAGAACGAAATCTGAAATATGGGTAAATCAGGAATGTCTAGAATAGGTAAATAAAATTGTATACTTGGGGAGTGCTTTCAGCCGGGATGGAAGATGTGATTTAGATGTGGATAGGCGTGTCGCTGCCGGAAACAAAGTCAATGGTGCCCTGAATGCATTAGTAAAAAGGCAAGGCGTGGTGAAAAGTGCACGCCTTGCAATACATAACGCAGTGTTGGTACCGACTTTGTTATATGGCAGCGAAACCTGGGTATGCCAGAAGAAGCATAAAAGCAAGTTGAATGCAGTGGAGATGCGATCTCTTCGTAAAATGTGTGGCGTTATCATAGCCGACCGAAAGCGAAACGAAGAGATTCGCAATATGGCAGGATTGAAAGATGACCTTATCACAAAAATTGATAGGGGCGTACTCCAATGGTTTGGGCACGTTGAACGAATGAGTGAAGACCGAATGGTGAAGAAAATATATAGAGCGAAAGTAAATACTAAAAGGTGTCGAGGTAGACCGAGACTAACTTTCGAACGACTTTGTGAGCAAATTGCTCGAAGAGGGGAGGGTCAAGAGTACTCGGATACCTAGACGTGCATGTATGAAGAAGTTAATGAACCTGAAAGAGGCGAAAGAGGTATGTAGGGATCGTGACACTTGGCGATCTGTTCTCTCTGGCTACCCCGTTAGGGATTGTGCGTGACGACAAGTAAGTAAGTAAGTAATAGTATAGGATACATATCGTTTACTATCCTTTCGGCCGTCGTCACGTCGGGAAATGCCTGTAGATAGTCATCCATATAAAAATTGCTTTCCGTAGCGGAAGCTGCTTCTGGATAGATATGTGCGTTGTCCTGCGCATTTGTATTCTTCACATACATAGCGATGCATGGTGATGATGCCGCTCCAAATATGAGTGACGTCATTTTATACTCCTCCGGTGGCGCGTCACGCTTGTGCCGCCATAAGAATCGAAGGCTATCCCTGTCTTCTTCCCGGATTTTCACTTGCAGGAACATTTCTTTAATGTCTGCCATCACTGCCACGGTTCCTTCTCTGTATCGTAGCAGAACTCCAAACAACGACTTCAATAAGTCCGGTCCGGTTAACAATGCATCATTAAGACAACGTCCGCCCGTCCTAGCGGCGGCGTTGAAAACTATTCTTATTTTCTTTTTTTGTGGGTGAGTCACTGCGAAGTGAGGAAGATACCACGTGCGTAGGGAAATGGAAATATGGTTCGCTTTCTCTGCGTAACCGTTAACGATGAGATTTTCAATTTGCTTCTCATATTCTTTTTTCAACTCGCTATTTTTGTCGAGCTTGTTTTCGATATTAAACAGGCGACTTTCAACCTGCGCTCTATTCGACGGCATGCACTCATTATCTGTGCGCCATAACAAAGCAGTCTCGTACCTATTATTAGGTATACGACGTACCGTTTTGCTCAAAATATTTAAAGCTCGTTCTTCTGCGTCGTTCGCGGGCTTTCGCGCAGACACTCCCAGAGATTCCAAACTAAAATAATCTTTGATCAACTTATCCATGTCTTCCTCCTTCTTCGTGGAAATATGGTTAACAATCTTGACTGGTTTATTGCCACCCGATATGTGACCATGTAAAACCCATCCAAGTTTAGTGAGCAATGCTACAGGTAGGTTCTTACCTCCTGAAATTAATTCACGAGTAACTATGAGATGCCAATTGTCCTGGCCAACATATGGTAGGTCTGGACCTCTTATACATCAACTCGTCCTTAATCGGAGTCAAGTGAGAACACCGTTGCAATAATTCTCGGCTCACAGACTGCGGAGAAAGGTTAAGTGACTTAATTGTTTGTACACTTATCTCCTCTAAGTCGTTCGAGTAAATGCCTTTTATCTTAACGTTTAGGCGATACGAACTGTCGTCGTTAATTCGCTTACCTCCCACGGCTTCAATACGTAATTCTTCTTTACGTCCGCGAGGCGCAAACTTCTGAGCCATCCACTCCTCTATGAGTGTCATGGTCGATCCCTCATCCAGAAGAGCTGTTGTCTTGACCTTTCCTCTAGGTCCATACAACTCGACCGGTATAATCTTTAAATATGCACATGCCAGTGCATTCACTGTACTAACAGTTGTAATTTGAGCCTCTTTACCCCCCTCGTCCCCTTGCGGCGAGGTATTTTCATTGGGGTATCGGTGTGGCATTCGATGATGTGACATTCTACATCCCTTTACAGGTGACAAACATTGAAAACATACTTTCGCTTTTTTAACCGCTTCCCATTTCTCGCGATTAAACCTTAAACTTGTAACAACTCACTATAGAGTGCTCCTTGTTACATATAACACACTTATGTGTTACCCGACTTACAGGCTTATCCTGGTTTATCATAACCACTTGTCGGTTGTGCCCTTTATTGTTTCGGCGTTCTAGACGCTCGCTCGTATTACTTCGGCGCTCATAGCGCTCGCTCTTGAAACGGTTGTGTACAGACAGACCCCTTTGCGGTGTGTACAGTTAGTTTCCTGAATTCAGGACGCTTCCGTTTTTCAGGCACATTTTCATTGCTTAAGGTTTTTCCAAATTGTTCACCCAATAAATTTAAAAACTTGGCCATCTTCTGTAACTCTGGCTCCAAAGGATGCTGAGCTCGATATTCGAACCATTTAAATTTAATCATAGTTCCGAGTTTCTCTACTATGCGGTTTACTAACTCCGGTGAGTATAAATACTGTGGTTGATTCAATGCTTGTATTGTGGCAACCACGTTCGTAATACGACTTCCAAAAGATACTATATTCCGGCAATCTTCTGCCAATCTTGGCATACGTCTTACATTCTCGATTTCGGCTAAAATGAGCATCTCAACCCTACCGAATCTTCTTTCGAGAGCGTTCATTATTTCTTCAGGTTCACACAAAGTAAACAACAACGACTTAACCGCTTCCTTAGCGGTGCCCTTTAATGCCCTCCTAAGGCGTGCGACATTCTGCACCCCTGAAAATTGGCTTCTTGTGTCTTCAAACACCGTTTTGAAAATTATCCATTCACCCGGGTCTCCATCGAACACCGGTAATTCCTGGAGGAAATGAAGCTGGGAAGACTTATCTTTTCCCGCTATCTTTATTGCACTCACAATCGCTTCGGTCAATTCTGACACCTCACTCGCGTGTGTTTTCTGTGCATTTCCTTGGTTGCGCTCGATCTCCGCCCCTTTGCGGCGTGATCCTTTACACGCTTCCTTATCAGTAATATCGGGTTGCGTTAGACTAACCGGCGCGCTCATTATGGTCTGTTGAGCCCAACTCCTTACGAAAGGTTCCACCTGAGTATTCCGCTCTTCATCATCCTCACTCGAGTCGATCTCCTCTTCTCGAGACGTGCCAACTCCAATTGAGACTTGGCTAAGGCAGCAGCTGCCTGTGCTCGTTCGAGCTCTGAGCGTTCGAATTTAATCCGCGCCTCTAATTCGGCTTTCAGCCTCGCCGATCGCGATGACATACTACCTCTCTGTGACCCTTTGTCACTAGTGTGCCCGATTACTGTCCTTGACGAAGCCGCTTCTTCGGTCCTTTGACCTACTTTTTCGACTACCGTTTCACTCCTGGATATAACGGATTGTTGTGCGGTGCTGGCCTGCGTACAACTGGTGTCCGTCCTGTTGCTTGTCGTTGCCATGGACGCCCCTGAGTCCCACGTGCATGTGGACGTATCGGTGGTGGCTCCACTTGAAGGAGTTGTTCCACTTGAAGCAGTAGCTGTGGTCCCTCCAGATGGTTCCGCCTCTTTAGCTTTTCTTGAGGGCCCTGTCCTTGTTTTGGTTCCTTCGCTTCTCCCTGTCTGGTCTTGTGCCTTCTTCATCTTGCAGGAAGGTGATTGTTGGCCTACGGTGCCTAACTGTCCCTACGGTCCCTACAACCTCTTACCTACAACCCTTCTACACCCCAACCTAACCCCACTACCCCTCCCCCCCATTGTCTCCCAACCCTGCAACCCCTTACCTACCCTAACAGCCCTATCAGCCCTATCAGTCCTGAACGGGGCCTACCGAGGTGAGCCGTCCAGGGATGGAGTCTTGCAGGAATGGAATGGAGGAAAGGTTTAGGAACTGTCTCGCCAAGGAATATGACGAAACAGTCGAGCGGTAGTGCAAGCGCAGTCTCGCTCGAGAGAACTGCTCCACCCGAAGGTGTTGCGCCAGAGCCCGACCGTTTGGCACCGTTAGGTGGTCGGGATGTATGCTGCGCTTCATCGCCCAGTCGCCGGTGACGCCTCGTCCAGGCGCCCTCTTCCGGCCGCGATGCAGTCAGGTGCCCACGAGCACCCTCGCCTGGCAGCAGCAGAGTGGATGCTTCTTCTTCTTGCACCCTCTGATAACCCGACAGGAAATGCCGGACACGTTCGTCCGACAGGAAATGCCGGACACGCTTGCCCGACAGGAAAAATGCCAAGCCCTGCTTGGCCATGATGAGCGCCTTCACAAGGTACCTGCGCCTGGCTGCGATACGTGCCCCATGCGAGCACACGCCCCAAGCCACAATCCCGATTTTCTTTCTTCCGGTAGTTCCAGGTCCGGTCCTACTGCGCTGACCTGGTCTTCTGGCCTTTGGTCCTGTTGCTTCAGCTCAAACCTCCGGCTTCCTACGGTTGCTGATCTTCACTCGGCTCCGAAGGTCTTCTTTTTCCATAACTAGCAGTCCACAGCTGGTTCCTTGATCCTGCTCCGAAGGACCACTTGAAAAGGAACCAGAAAAACGTTAAACTAAGAAACAGAAGGGGGGAATCTAGGCTTCTCTCGATCCGGCCTCCTATAACGCCTACTTGGGTTCGGGAACAACGTATGTGATCTCCGCAACGGAGTAAAACACAAGGGCGATAACCTCTTCCTTTTCAGAAAATAGGTTCAGGCGGGGATTACGGGTCTTTCGAAGTCGTCCTGGTCCCAACGCCTTAATTCTTCGATATGGACTGTATCACTTTAAGGGGAGAATTCCTTGGGAATAAAACAGCAATTATCTTCAAACCGTTCCGTGAGAGAGTAATTACTTTTACCTATCACTTCCCTATACTTTTTCTTTCTTCTTTTTTTATTGACTGCTGGTCTTGCACTTTTCACGAACCATTTGCAAGAAAAATCAATTTACTGAACTACCTCGAAGCTAAACGCGAAAGTGAGCCGCGCCATTTGTGCGCTTGCGCAACTCAATTACATCAATTTGTACTATCACTCTCTCACGGTTTGCTCAATAACTTTATTTGTATTAGACATACATTTATACAATTTACTTATAAAGATAGCACAAAAAATATCTATACTACGATATACATTACATTTTCATATCACAAAAAACCCTTTATTTATTTAACAAAATATGCTTATTTTACTCACATGTTGAAAGTTGGAATTTCTTAAATATTTAACATAGAAAGTTAAAACAATGTTTTACACTTGAAATTATACATATCTTAACTAACACAATAGTTTAATTTACATTTTTTCTATACATTTCACTATTAAAACACTTTTAAATTATTCACAGGAATTTTCACATAAAAATAACACAGAATTCACCTCTTTTACACGTACAATCAATCTGAAATGTTTTACAAGTCATTTTACATAAATTGCTGAAATTCGCAAATATTTAAATTTCTACATATTTGGCCTCCTAAGTACGTGGCTAGCGTGCGTCTATGAACTCACACTATTTGTACAACTAACTTTTGCACGGCTATCGACTATCAGTAAAAATGGAAAGTTTAGTATACACTAATGTCAACAATACTAGGTGAATAAATGATTCTACACAATTCTCAAACGTTGAAAACTATTTCTAATCAGATTCTTATCAGTTATCATGTTTCTTATCAAGTGAATATTTTCATAAATCAAGCATAGAAAATAGGCATTTGTTTTCATACAAAACATATCAAACTCATATAAGACAATATTTATGCAATTAATTTCCATTAATTCTACTTATGCACAGCGATCATCTCGACCGGGGAACAAATCCTGGTCTCTAACTTTATTTTAATATTTCTTTAAATTAACATTATTGGAAAGATGATTTCAACCGGGGAACAAATCCTGTAACATAATTTATATCTTAAAAATTTACTATATGAATTTATTAAGAGATATTACTAAGAAAACGATAAAATATTCCGGCCTGGGAGTCGAACCCAAGACCTTCATATCATTAATTCGATATTTCTTTAAGATTCAACTAAGCATTTCCTTATCGGAATATTGTTGCTTGATAATTTGCTTTTTAGAAGCTATTCGTAATCGGTTAACTAATAAATCGAAATATTCTTATAGGCGCGTCGCCAACAGGGTCCAATTGTGAGTGTAAGTTTTTTTTATGTGGTGATCTTTCATACATGCGACAACAGATATTTGTTATTTTAGATTTACCACTTGCTTAGAAATCAATAAAACCATCAACTATATTCAACAAAGCTTTATCTGCTTGGATGAAAATATTTCTAAATCATGAACTTAAGGCAGGATTTTGATAATGTCGTGTAGTGGCAGCGAAAAAGAATTAAATAACTCCTAACAAATAATATATATTATTTAGAAGCTCTAAGACACCATATCATCGCGAGAGTAACGCAAAAGACGGCAAAGAGAAATGAAACAGGAGAAAGGCAACGGTACCTTCCTGATAACAACTCAAAATAATAAAAAATTGTGGTAATAAACACTTGCTAAGAGAGGAAACTATGTCAAATGAGTCGGTACCTATCAAACGAGCCCAAGTCACTGTTAAGCTAATTCTGAGAAATCGATGTTTTCTATTATTGACTTATATGAAGCCAAGGAGTAGAGTGCAGCACTTTTAAACATTTAAAATAATATCCAATGGCAACACTACGAAAGGAAAAGGCAAAACTACAATCAGAAATTCAAATAAACTGGTTTATAATTGGGGCTAATGCATTTTTGATAGCGACATCATGGATTTAGGCTCCTTTGAAATTAACTGTCACTGGACTTAATCAATTATGAAAAAACACAAAGTTACTTAAGCTGTTTTGATGTAATTGGGTAATAAGGGAACGGACTCAGTGTTGGCTAATATCAAAAAAATGGTCGATTTTCGAGAGTTATGCTGTGCGTTTTCAAAATCGCCTCCTCCAATATGCTCCTCATTTGCTCTTGTTCGTGGTAGACCATTTCATCACCTTACGTATCGACTACAACTGGAAGATCCATGGCGGCTTCCATGCGTTGATGCTGGTCTGTCGCCTGAAGAGCCGCATCCTGAACCATAGCCAAGATGAGGGAATGGCCTGACGTCGTAGTCATTTGAGCTCGGCATCATCAAATATTTCCGAACTCGGTCTGCCAGGTTTTGTTCCGTGGCGGGAATAGACAGCTCCAGCTCAGCAAAAAAGCAATGCATTCGAGCCCGATACGCTATCCCTGTAGTTTCTTCCCCTTTCGCCCTATAGTACGCCCGCAATGCGTTTGCGTTCATATTTTTTGTCCAACGCATGCGGCGCACTCCACCAGCGGCGGATTCCGCTTGGCATGTCCGAGAGGACCCTGCCGACATCAAGCCATCTGTGGGGATGATGGATGCGGGGGTCTACTAGGTGATCTTGCAGCTCCTCGCGCTCGGCTACCGCGTCCGGCGCCAGCATCAGACGCGCCCCGGTGAGCCCCAGGCAGCGGTTCTATACGTTTTCATTATAATCCATCATCCATCATTCATTAGTTTTTGGCCCCAATTTACAGGAGACGCCCAGACAAGGCACCGTTTCATTGTATCATTGTACGGCCATAGGCACACACGGACTTTTGCATCCTCAGTACTGCCGAGGCATGATGCTCACACCTCATGGCAAGGCGCTGACTGACTGCACCGACGTAGCAGTTTTGTCACTTAATTGTTACGTCAGATGTGTTATTATTATTATTATCATTTTTCATGATATTTCACCATATTTTAATGTTTCTTTTGTCAAAAATTAAAAAAATTCTTTGCAGACACTACTTACCGTTGGCAGCTTGGCTATAAATTCTACAAATTTTTAGGGACAGTCTGGCTATTCTTTATCACGTAGCGATCGTTCTCCTGTTCTCTAACCTCCATGATCGTAACCATAGATCTAGTATAAACTAAATCTATAGTCGTAACAACAAATACAACCTATGAAATAATACAATCACTACGTTTAAATCGTAGGCAGAGAAACCTGCAGACTAATGATTAGCGTGGCCTCGAGTGAGAAAGGACGATAACCTAGTTTTAGGTTATACAATAATCTTTATGACTTTTAAACATATTTCGATAAAATTTTTAATTGTTCTAAGAAATGAACTCAACAAGATTCACAAATCTTAAGCTCACAAAACACTTTTTTTCTCACTTAAACCAACTTGTAACCCGCTTAGATCGTTACGAACTGTCAAAGCTGTTTAGCAAAGAGCTAAACAAACAAAACTTTGCTTTGCTTGCTAAACAAAAAACCGGCACGGAGAAAGGGACAAACAATCACACCGCTCTGTCTAATTATATATTTTTCGTGTGCGAATGCGAAAGAAGGCGTCAATTTCTCTATAGGTTTCTCTTTCTACGGTTTAAATACATATTTATTAATCCTGCCAAAATCCGCGTGACAACTTGACAGGCTTGAACTTATGTCAAATTATCATGTGGGTTTTGGCGGGAACTCGGCCGTCGACGGATGGTCGCTCCTTCGTCGCTTAAAAAGTGGTTTGAAGTGGATTTTGATTCGTAAAAGTTATGCGATTTTGTGAATTAAGTGTCCGTGCGCATGAAATATTAGAGAAAACGACAGAACAAGTGTTTTGATGTTGATATAAACCTCAAGTTATTTTGATCACTTGGGCGCCTCATGAACTTTAAAGGCTGTCGTCATCATCTGTCCGCTGGATTGAGCTGTGGTCAAGATCTCCTAACTTCGTAATGTGACGCATCAACATATTGTGAGAAAAAATATATAAAAACGAATAGTCCGAAAGAAATTATAAGCTCAAAGGGCTAGAACCCAGAGCCGTAAAGCCAGTTAAATAAAAAAATCAAGTTGTCATAGGCTGTCAAAGTAGCTTGCTACATAATACATATTTATATATCTATGGTCAAAGTCAAGTAATCGCAATACACAACGCGAAATATTTTTCGGCTTTTTCGATTAATTTTAATTTAGATTTTCGTACCCAGCAATGGAAGTTATCGTCGCTAATGTAGACCATATTAAATTCGATATAGATTATGCCTTGGAACAGCAGTATGGAGCATTACCATTACCATTTCCTGGAATGGACAGTGAGTCTCATCTTTTTTAAAATTTAAATAGGATTGTTTTTATGAACTAAATATTTATCTCAGTGAATGATTCGTATATATTTTAGAGTCTACTGCGGCAGTGTGCGAATTTTACAGTCAACCAGGAGGATGTAACAATGGACCCCAATGCCCGTACCGACACGTCCGTGGCGATCGTACTGTTGTCTGCAAACATTGGTTGAGAGGGCTTTGTAAGAAGGGTGATCAGTGTGAATTTCTCCATGAATATGATATGTCTAAAATGCCCGAATGTTATTTCTATGCCAGGTTTAATGCATGTCACAATAAAGAATGTCCATTTTTACACATCGACCCTGAAAGCAAGATAAAAGATTGTCCATGGTTAGTCCTTATTCTTTAGCAAGTTTTATTTATCAACAATTGTCCATGTAATGTATGTTTTTTTATTGATTTAGGTATGATAGAGGGTTCTGCCGACATGGGCCACACTGTCGACATAGGCATGTGCGTCGTGTTCTCTGTATGAACTACCTAGCAGGTTTCTGTCCTGATGGGCCTAACTGTAAATACATGCATCCAAGATTTGAACTGCCAGCACCACCAGAACAGACAAAAGATGCTAAGAGATTGCCAGTTTGTCATTACTGCTCAGAAGTTGGTCATAAAGCATCATCATGTAGTAAAATACCTCAAGAGGTCAGTATTTCAATATTATTTGTGTACAAAATTAAAATTTCAGCCTTCTCACTGCTGGGCACAGATCTATCATTTCAGAGAGTTGCATGCATGCCTTGCATGTTGTTGGACTTAACATGCCCTGGAAATATTTTCATAGACATACAGGTTTCCTCATAATGTAAATCAACACTAAAAATTACAATCAACAATTTCATTGGCTACAGTGGGAATGGAACTCAAGTTGATGGCATACTGTGAAATTTACAGTGGGTGCCTCAGAGCTATTATGGCTTGTGTGTACTATTACCAACTAGCCACTTGCCCTAGCTTTGCCTGGGTTGACATCATCTATCTTATATATTAGGTAGGTATAATTTATTTTAAAACTTCATGATGTTTTTGATTAGGTTTTTCTAAGATTTTAAAATAAAATGGCTGTCTGCATTCCTTGACCAATTGACATGGCTCATACTATGTAAGCTCTCAAAAGGTACAACATTTTCCGACTTAGTTGATGAATATCATCATAAATTTATGCCATAATATATTATGTATATACAGAATATATAGCCTATGTCCATCTGAATGACCTTCCAAATGGTAAAGAAATTTTCAAATACAAAACACACAAACATACAAAATTCACACTCTTTATAATATTAGATAGATAGATATAAACATAAGGAAGAACCAATTTGTAATAAAAAACAAGCTGATTACTCAAGGCACTTTGAATGGGCTAGGGATTATGTTTTTAGTAATAATAATAATAAAAATATTTATTCATTCAGCAATAGTAGTAAGGAATAGAAAACTTAAACTAATAGATACAAAAATATTGTTGTAAGAGGGACAATGAAAGGGCTCTGATTCAGCATAATATGTTGCAGAGAATCTACAACTGTATTCTGTCAGCACTCATATACTTAATGAACTATAGTATGAGCGCATTACTGGTTGTACATATTACAATTTGCATTTATTTTATTATATTAGCCAGTACGAGTTTTCATAGTGTTTACTATTAATTTATTAATTATAATAATACCCTCCAGACCGAATTTCAGTCACGGCGGCCAGCCTCACCAGACTAGCGGCGCAGGACAGGATTATAGTGCCCAAGTGTATGCGTAAGCACAGGTGCACTCTCTATTCTCTCTTCTCACTTTCATAATCTGATAACTGACACGACCGAAGAGAGATCAGCTGCAGGACCAACGGCTTTACATGCTTTTCAAGGCATGTGGGTAAGACACCGCCAACTTCCTGACTCCGGGCATCTACTGAGAATTTCTTGACAGAAAAACTCAATGATTAGTTTTTTTTTGCCCGACCCGGGATTCAAACTCAGGACCTCATGATCAGCAGTCATACTACTACAACCAGTAGACCAACAAGGCAGTCAATAATTAATATTGATGTACAAATAGTAAACAAACCAGTTGAAAATAGTAATATTGAAACTGAACTGAGAGCTACTCACTCTTATGCTAAACTAACACTTAATAAATACTCTTTGTATTTTTCTTAAAAATTTTTCTATTTGTTATGGCTTGTAATGGTGGTGGAAGATCATTCTGTCAGTAAAATTTTGTTAATATATTTATAATTTAGTAACCTTTTATAAAGCTTTTTAAAATACTTGAAAACCTTTCAGAAAATTTTATATACAGTGGATTTCATTTATTTAGACTTTAGTTGTAGTGACCATTTACCTATAGCGACATTAAATCTAAGTCCATTGAATTTAACTTTGGATGTAACGCCGAGTTCGGGTGTAGCGACTGTGTGGTTTTAGTGAATCATTTGTAACAAATTCCTAAAAATCCCATGCAGATATTGTGACTGGAGTTGCCGCCAAGTTGAGACCTTTAAAAGTTACAGCTTATATATGTCCCACTGCTGGGCACAGGCCTCCTCTCATTTCTGAAAGGGTTTTAGGACAAGGAATAGTCCGCCACGCCGCCCCAGTGGAGACCTTTACCTTTTGTTTATAGATATCAGCTAAGTAGGCAAGGAAGCCTGTATATTTGAGAGTTAAATTTATGGTTCAGTTACAAAGTGATATTCTGAGTAGCATTTTGAAATGTGCCAGTGAATAACTATGTGTGCATATATTTTCAATAACAAATGAATATAAACTATATACATGTGTACATGTCTGTATCTCTTTACCTTTTCCTGTAATGACTTCCGGATATAATGAAGAAAATAGAGTGGTCCCTTCTCCCTTCATCATTGTTATACCTGAAATTCATTGTAGTACTATATTTTCCCAATAAAATTGAGTAAGACTATATCATAGTATTATTGGTATGTGGCATATTATAAATTTGAGTACCTTGCAATGTTTGCAATACTTTTAATTTGCTGTTTTAGAGTTCATTATTATAAATCATATTTTTCACCTTCAACCTTTTCGCCAAGTTTTGTCAAACATGTAACTAATTCGTCAATCATCACTGACCATAAATTAAAAATATAATTACTAATTGATAACATTATTACTTCCAGCAAAGAGAAGCAGCACAAAAGCAAGAAGAGGCGAGATATCGAGCTCTTGGTTATGTCAAGCCTGTTGAAAATGAGGATGTGAATGCTCAACGTCTTCGTCTAATGCACAAGCCATTAGAAGAAGTCACCTGTTTCAAATGTGGAACTAAAGGGCACTATGCCAACAAATGCCCCAAGGGTCATCTTGCCTTTCTATCAAATCAGAATAACCAGAACAATCAAAATGTGTTCAAAAAACCCAACTAGTATAAGTATGTGAAGCCAAAATAAAGTGGCTTCAGTATGGACTTGGACTTTAAGTAAGAAAAATAAGTGTTTGAAATACATGTGTTAGAAATACACATGTGCTATATATATATCTAAGACTTACTTCTTCTGTACATGTTAATAAATTCTGATAAATGGAATACATAAAACACTTCTGTAATAAAATTTGAATGCAGCCAAGAATTTAGCGACTTATGCTACTTCGAAAAAAATTGTTATCAGTCTTCTTTCACTTTATAGATACTGTACCTACTTGTGATATGGACTGATAAAGACGTTTTCAAGCTACTGGACTGATATAGTATTAAGATCTACAACTAATAAATGCTTTTAATCTACAACTAATACATCCCTCACCTTCAGTTTGCCTAAGCCAATATTCAAATGCCAAATTCACCAGCTTTCCTGCAGATCGGAGCATCAAGGTCGTTGTAGACAGTGCAAGCTCCGATTACAATTTTAATTACTTACGATTTTAACAGTGGTAGAGACGCGGCAGCTTCGCTGTTGCACATATGGGCCGGCTCAAAACCAGGGTGGTACCACGACCTCACAGAATACCGGCGTGAAGTGAAAGCTCTGCTTCCGCGTTTCGTCTGGTGAGTGCAGGTGGCCGGAGACCAAATCCCCTCCCCCCTATCAACATGGTAGCGGAATTCAATGTCAAACTACCCCAGGAGGGTACCAGCACCCCAGGAGAAGCCTTCGCTGAGCATCCACGACCAAGTTACTCTACTCCTGAGCGTGGGTGCTCAGGCTGCTCCGCGTATTGGGGGGGGGGGGCGAATTTCCGCTCAAGACTACAACTGCTCGAGGCAAACAGAGCAACAAGACCAAGGCGATCCCTGCTACGCTATCCGTGAATTTCTGGAATATCAGGGAACTTCACTCTAACCTAAACACTGTCCACTACCATCTCGAGACAGCTAAACCGACTCTGCTCTTTCTGACCGAGACGCAGGTATCCTCTCCGGCTGATGTCTTGTATCTCTCTACCCGGCGTACAAACTGGAACACTTCTTTGTGCCTCGGCCCGGAGTTTGCGTTTACGTCGGAGAGGACATCTGTTCTCGACGCCTCGGCGGTTTTGAAGGTTCAGACCTGTCCATCCTTTGGCTACGCGTAGACAGCGACGACCATCCGCGCGTCTACGGATGCCTCTATAGGTCCCATAGCGGTAATGCTGAAATAGACCGACTCTTCGACCACGTCTAAATAGCTACAACAGATCCCCTCCGCAGAGATCGTGATCCTCGGCGACTTCAACGTCCATCACGCCAAATGGCTTGGTTCGCGTTTAACCGATCGTGCGGGGAGATCTGTTCAAGATTTTGCCTTGGCATATGGTCTGACACAACTGGTTACTTCGCCTACGCTTATTCCAGATGTGGAGGATCATGCACCTACCCTGTTGGACCCTCTGCTGACCTCTCACCCGGACGGATATCAGATTTCCGTCGACGCCGCTTTAGGCTCCTCGGACCATTGTCTTGTCCAGAGTGTGGTGCCACTCACGGTAAAATCGCAGTTGCATTCTGCA
The DNA here is from genome assembly GCA_036936625.1 of Parnassius smintheus behrii. Lineage (NCBI taxonomy): Eukaryota > Metazoa > Arthropoda > Insecta > Lepidoptera > Papilionidae > Parnassius > Parnassius smintheus. Next base: position 44,496,573 of record JAUPFT010000018.1, on the reverse strand, counting down.
GGTTGCCGCCGTTTTTGGCACTACAGGTCAGCCGATTGGGATAGGATGTGGTCTTTCTTTGCATTCTACCCTTGGGGGCGGGTTTGCTTCTCGCCGGATGATCCCAACGTTGTTGCGGAATCTGTCACTGATGTGGTACTTCAGGGTATAGAACTTTTTATTCCTTCCTCTGTGGTGCCCATCGGATGCAAATCTCGGCCATGGTTTGGTCGCTCCTTTAATATAGCATCGTGCTATAAGCAGGAGTGCTACCAAGCCTGGGCTGACGCATCAACGTCCAGGGATGTAAACACCAGTGCTCTGAAAAAGAAGTATATTTCCGCCTCCAGGTCCTTCAAAAGAGTCATTGCCAAGGCAAAGTTAGAGCACATAGGCAGAATTGGCGAGAAACTAGTTCGCCTTCCTTCTGGAACCCGTGCATTCTGGTCTCTCGCCAAGGCTGTCCAGGGGAATTTCTGTCATCCATCTCTTCCATCTCTGCACAGGGAGGACGACTCACTGGCCCACACCGAAAAGGTGAAAACCGATCTGCTAGGCTCTCTCTTTGCGTCCAACTCGTCTCTCGATTACGGGAGAAGTACGCCGCCGACCATCCCGCGGTGTGAGTGCTCCATGCCGGAAGTGCGGTTCACACAGCGCTCGGTCCGCAAAGCACTCCTCTACTTGAACATCCACGAGTCAAGTGGGCCTGACGGAATCCCCCAATTGTGCTGAGGGCGTATGCTCCAGAGTTGGCACCGGTTTTAACGCGTCTTTTCCGGTTCTTTCCCTTTCCAACTACATGCCTATCGCCATCACCTCCTTGTTTTCCAAAACAATGGAGTCCATTGTAAACTGCCAGCTCCTGAGGTACCTTAAGGATCACCAGCTGATTAGTGATCGCCAATACGGTTTTCGTCGTGATCATTCAGCTGGTGATTTTCTGGTCTACCTAACTCATAGGTGGGCGGATGCAGTAGAGTCCAATGGGGAGGCATTGGCCGTTAGTTTGGACATTGCGAAGGCCTTCGAATTGCAGTGCTTCTTTAGAAGCTCCCTTCCTATGGGCTTCCCGAGAAATTGTGCAATTGGATCACCAGTTTTCTTGCAGATCGGAGCATCAAGGTCGTTGTAGACGGTGCAAGCTCCGATTACAAGCCTATTAATGGTGGTGTTCCACAAGGCTGCGAGCTATCGCCAACGCTGTTTCTTCTGCATGTCAGTGATATGTTGCAAACCCGTAACATTTATTGCTATGCAGATGAAAGCACTGGTGATGCTCTGTACACCCGCCGTGCCAATATTTCTCGGGAAAACGTCTCCGAGTACCGGGACAAACTTGTGTCTGAAGTCGAGTCTTTGCTGAACAGTCTCGGATTGGGGGCGTCTAAATCTAGTCCAGTTTAACCCTCAGAAGACACAAGTTTGCGCGTTAACCACTAAAAAGAACCCCTTTGTCGTATTTCCATAGTTTCAAGGCACTCCCCTTGTTACCTCAGCCAGTATCGGAATCCTCGGCGACGACATATCAAGTGACGTGCAGTTTCGTGTTCACTTGGAAGAGAAGGCCCAATTGGCCTCTAAAAAGCTTGGCGTGCTGAGCAGAGCGTGACAGTATATCATACCGGCACACCGCCTGCAACTTTACAAGGCGCAGGGTCAGCCGCACATGGAATACCTACTGTTCCCATCTCCGGGCTGGAGCTCCCCAGTACCAACTCCTTCCACTTGACCGCATTCGGCGCAGAGCAGCTCGAATCGTCGACAACCGAGTGCTTTCCGATCGGCTCGATTCACTAGCGCTGCTGTACGTTTCACAAGGAGTGTTACTGCCTCAGACTACCCTGACCATACTCGACTGCACCAGGGCCCACAGTGGCACAGCACGACGGGTAGACCAGAGGAGGGTCAAAGACCTGTGGAGTATTAAGCTATAGCGCCTAACAAAGAACCAAACAAAACTTACCTTTTTTCGTCAAAGTAGGGTTTTTTTTTTTATAGAAGAGGGGGCAAACGAGCATGCGGCTCACCTGATGTTAAGTGACTACCGCCGCCCATGATCAACCGCAACAACAGCAGAATTGCGGGTGCGTTGCCGGCCCTTTAGAAAGGAGTAAGCTCTTTTCTTGAAGGTCGTATCGAACCGGAAAAATCGCCGGTGGTAAACTATTCCACAGAGAGGTTGTACGTGGAAGAAAACTCCTTGTGAAACGTACAGTGGTGGACCGCCAAGCATCCAGATGGTGTGGATGGTATCGGGACGTTTGCCGTGTAGTGCGTTCACGAAATTTGGCGGCTGGGATTAATCCGAACAATTCCTCAGAGCACTCCCCGTGATAGATGCGATAAAATACGCAAAGAGATGCAACATCTCTTCGCAGCGCCAGTGAATCGAGCCGATCGGAAAGCACTCGGTCGTCGACGATTCGAGCCGCTCTGCGCTGGATGCGATCAAGTGGAAGGAGCTGGTACTGGGGAGACCCAGCCCAGAGATGGGAACAGTATTCCATGTGCGGCCGAACCTGCGCCTTGTAAAGTTGCAGGCGGTGTGCCGGCATGAAATACTGTCCCGCTCTGCTGAGCACGCCAAGCTTTTTAGAGGCCAATTTGGCCTTCCCTTCCAAGTGACCACGAAACTGCACGTCACTCGATATGTCGACGCCGGGGATTCCGATACTGGCTGAGGCAACAAGGGGAGTGCCTTGAAACTGAGGGGATACGACAAAGGGGTTCTTTTTAGCGGTTAACGCGCAAACTTGTGTCTTCTGTGGGTTAAACTGGACTAGATTTAGTCGTCCCCAATCCGAGACTCTGTTCAGCAAAGACTCTACTTCAGACACAAGTTTCTCCCGGCACTCGGAGACGTTTTCCCGAGAAATATTGGCTTGGCCGGTGTAAAGAGCATCACCAGTGCTGTCATCTGCATAGCAATGAATGTTACGGGTATGCAACATATCATTGATATGCAGAAGAAACAGCGTTGGCGATAGCACGCAGCCCTGTAGAACACCAGCATTAATAGGCTTGCAATCGGAGCTTGCACCGTCTACAACGACCTTGATGCTCCGATCTGCAAGAAAGCTGGTGATCCAATCGCACAGTTTCTCGGGAAGCCCATAGGAAGGAAGCTTCGAAAGAAGCGCTTTGTGCCAAACCCGATCGAAGGCCTTCGCAATGTCTAAACTAACAGCCAATGCCTCCCCCTTGAACTCTACTGCCTCCGCCCATCTGTGAGTGAGGTAGACCATAAGATCACCAGCTGACCGACCACGGCGAAAACCGTATGGCGGTCACTAATCAGCTGGTGATCCTCAAGGTACCTCATGAGCTGGCAGTTTACAATGGACTTCATTGTTTTGGCGAACAAGGAGGTGATGGCGATTGGCCGGTAGTTGGACGGGTCTGAGCGGTCGATTTTTTTAGGGATCGGGTGGACGAAAGCCGTCTTCCATGATTTTGGGACTACGCCTAGGGAGTAGGAGTACCGGAAAAGACGCGTTAAAACCGGTGCCAACTCTGGAGCACACATCCTCAGCACAATTGGGGGGATTCCGTCAGGCCCACTCGACTTGTGGATGTCCAGGGAGAGGAGTGCTTTGCGAACCGAGCGCTGTGTGAACTGCACTTTCGGCATGGAGCACTCACACCGCGGGATGGTCGGCGGCGTACTCCCCCTGTCATCGAGAATAGAGTTAGACGCAAAGAAAGAGCCTAGAAGATCGGCTTTCTCCTTTGCAGTATGGGCCAGTGAGTCGTCCTCCCTGTGCAGAGATGGAAGAGATGGCTGACAGAAATTCCCCTGGACAGCCTTGGCGAGAGACCAGAATGCACGGGTTCCAGAAGGAAGGCGAACTAGTTTCTCGCCAATTCTGCCTATGTGCTCTGACTTTGCCTTGGCAATGACTCTTTTGAAGGACCTAGAGGCGGAATTATACTTCTTTTTTAGAGCGCTGGTGTTTACATCCCGGGACGCTGATGCATCAACCCAGGCTTGGTAGCACTCCTGCTTATAGCATGATGCTATTTTACAGGAGCGACCAAACCATGGCTGAGATTTGCCTCCAATGGGCACCACAGAGGAAGGAATAAAAAGTTCCATACCCTGAAGTACCACATCAGTAACAGAATCCGCAACAACGTTGGGATCATCCGGCGAGAAGCAAACCCGCCCCCAAGGGTAGGATGCAAAGAAAGATCGCATCCCATCCCAATCGGCCGACCTATAGTGCCAAACACGGCGGCAGCCTGCAGAATGCAACCGCGATTTCAGCGTGAGTGGCACAACACTCCGGACCAGACAATGGTCCGAGGAGCCTAAAGGGGCGTCGACGGAAATCTGATATCCGTCCGGGTGAGAGGTCAGCAGAAGGTCCAACAGGGAAGGTGCATGATCCTCCACATCTGGAATCCGCGTAGGCGAAGTAACCAGTTGTGTCACACCATATGCCAAGGCAAAATCATGAACAGATCTCCCCGCATGATCGGTTAAACGTGAACCAAGCCATTCGGCGTGATGGTCGTTAAAGTCGCCGAGGATCACGATCTCTGCGGAGGGGATTTGCTGTAGCAACGAATCCGCAGCCATTTGGACGTGGTCGAAGAGTCGGTCTGTTTCGGCATTACCGCTATGGGACCTATAGAGGCACCCGTAGACGCGCGGATGGTTGTCGCTGTCTACGCGTAGCCAAAGGATGGCCAGGTCCGAACCTTCAAGTCTGCCGAGGCGTCGAGAACAGATGTCCTCTCTGACGTAAACGCAAACTCCAGCCCGAGGCACAAACGAGTGTTCCGGTTTGTACCCCGGGTAGGAGAGATACGAGACATCAGCCGGAGAGGACACCTGCGTCTCGGTCAGAAAGAGCAGAGCCGGCCTCGCCGTCTCGAGATGGTAGTGGACGGCGTTTAGGTTAGAGTGAAGTCCTAACCTAAACGCCGTCGCCTTGGTCTTGTTGCTCCGTTTGCCCCGAGCAGTTGTAGTCTTGAGCGGAATTTCCCCCCCCCCCCCAGAATACGCGGGGCAGCCTGAGCACCCACGCTCAGAAGTGGAGAAACATGGTCGTGGATGCTCAGCGAGGGATTCTCCAGGGGTGCTGGTACCCTCCTGGGGTAGTCTATCATTATTTAATTCCGTTACCATGTTGACGGGGGGGGGGGGGATTTGGGCCTCCGACCACCTGCACTCACCAGACGAAACGCGAAAGCAGAGCTTCCACTTCACGCCGGTATTCTGTGAGGTCGTGGTACCACCCCGGTTTGATTGACCACTGTTAATTAGGGTTAGCCATAGGAAGATTCAGGTGTATGTATGTGTGTGATTGAGTCATGATTAGTGCGTGTTCAAATGTGTAACCTGATATCCCCGCTGGTTGCAGAACAGCTGATCCGGGGGCATCTCCTCTCTTCAAATATAGGATCCATCTTAGGGGCAGGCAGCCACAACACCTCATCTTGGAAACTATGTTCTTTTATCACCTATTAATTATTGTCCAATCAATTGTCTTTAGGTTCAAACCATCAAGTCCATCGACGTTAATTAGGGACACGCGGCATACTCAAGGACGGTGGGTCAAAGTTCAATGACACAGACCGACGTAGAACAAACTAACACCGCGTCGATTCAATTAACAGTTTCGCACAATACACTAAAGAATTAAGCCTAGTTATCGAGTCACGCACTAATACAAGATAACTTAAGATCGTCCCTTCGACGCGCAATTCTATTACTCTCTCGACCGCTATGATCGAAGAAACGTCATTCCGGGGAACGCCGGATGCAGCCCGGCTCCGCCGCCGTCTTCCTCACAGCTCGGCGCGATACAAACTGCCTAGACCGACTGCACGCACGATGCAGCCGGCCGCTGAGTCCCCTCGCCCGCGCCAAACCTCTCTCCACCCCTCTCGAGGCACGACAATCCACTATCATGCGTAAACAAGGAGTTTTCTTCCGCGTACGACCTCTGTGGAATAGTTTACCAACGGCGATTTTTCCGGACCGATACAAACTGGGGACCTTCAAAAAAAGAGCTTACTCCTTTCTAAAGGGCCGGCAACGCACCTGCAATTCCATAAAACAAAATACGTGTGGCACTCGGGGACTGCCGCGGTAAAGCTATTGCATAGCATTTTTGTCAACTTATGCAATTATAGTTATTTATTTATTTTATTCATGCAATATTTTTTTTTCTTTGTTTTTTTCTTTGATATTAATTCAAGTTACACTTTTTGAGCGTGGTGGCCGATAAGAAAACAATTTTTTTTCTTTTATTGAATATATGAGTAGTTAATATTGTTTAAAATATTTTTATTATCTTACAACAGATGTAGGTTATTCAGGAATTTGTATCATTGAAACTGGTTGAGAGGCGGGCCTTAAGGTTGCCGAGTCACTATTCCCCGGTCGAGCCTTGACCCTATTACGCGAGATGTTACACTATGTGGACTGTATACGCGGATGATGCCTAAACAAGATGGCGGATTTGGCACGCGGTTCCCTGACTATGCACTCGCTCTTCGAAGAAAAACCTATTGCTTGCCAAGGTTTATGAAGGAACCCTGCTTGATCACATTAGGAGAAATGAAATCGGGGCGGATGCACTAATAAACACAAATATTCAAGCAGGTAACACAAATAAGGAAGCGCACTTACCGGGGTGTTACTTCGATGCGGCTTGGACGCTTTGCTGCTGCGGTGCGACTTCTGGCGGATCTCCTGGGGCCCCAGGGATGCGGGTCTGGTCGGTGGTGCGGTGGAAGAGAGCGGTGCGCGACTATATCTCACACGAGGTGAGGCGGTTACTCCTGGAGCTCAACTGCTCTAGGCGTGGTGCGGTTGAACTAGCGGTGCGCGTGGGCAAGAGCCCTCTAGGACGCGACTGTCCTAGGCGATGTGGTTCCAACTTGCTGCGCGAAGGGAAGAGAAGGGAAAAAAAGCGCGCAAGGGCCGTGCTCGCACTTATATTGCTTCGGTTCTTCTCTCAATACGTTTCGGTGGGGCGCGCTTCTCATTGGTAGCGAGAATCACGTGACATTCTAGAACTTTCTTCTTTCCCCTCTCACCCCACCACCCCGATGTGTGCGGAAGGGATAGGTCGAAGGAAGGACAAATCTTGGCAAGCATACCGTCGAATAAAATAAAATACGAATGGTTTTCCGCGCAACCATCCCCCCCGGCTTGAAGGATCTCCTTCAAAATTAACTAAAACAACTAAAGCTAAGATCAAACTAACGAAATAACTAACTAACGCTAAGATTAAACCTAAATTTCGACTACAATTGCTAATCTAGAAAGCTAATTTAAACTATGGAAGGGGCAAGGGGCACAAACGGACAACCGGACGCATGTAAGACCCAACCGTGGTCCTAACGCGAGCTACCCTAATTACCCCGTCCGAACCGGGAAAAACCTCTTCAACAATCCCTAATGGCCAATGGAGAGGCGGCGTATTCTCTTTGGTGAGCACAACCACAGTTCCGACAGTTAAAGGTTCAGTTGCTGTGTTCCATTTTTGCCGAGACTGCAAAGTATGCAAGTATTCCATCCTCCATCGTTTCCAAAACGATTGCACCAACCGGTCTAATAATTTATGGCGTGCGGAAATGCTAAATTTGGTCTCGTCCATATCTACGGCGGGCAAATACTTCAAAGGCGTTAAATTAAAAAAATGTGCTGGAGTTAGAGCCAGCGGATCTGAGGGGTCACTTGACGACGTACGACAAAGTGGGCGACTATTCATGACGCACTCAATTTGAGCGAGCACGGTAATTAACTCTTCGAGGGACAAAATTTGATCTATTACTCGGTATAAGTGACTCTTTAGACTCTTAATATTAGTCTCCCAATTGCCCCCAAAATGACTCGCGGCGTTGCATTCCGGGACGTTAAGAGACCACTCGATGCGGTTCTCGGCTACAATGTGAGCGAACTCCGAATTATAATACTTGCTGGCTAAGAGCTCATGTAGTTCTGATAAAATACGTTTCGCACCGACGTAGTTCGTACCGTTATCCGAATACAATTTACTTACAGGGCCACGGCGGTAAAGAAATCTTTTAAATGCACCCATAAAGCCCGCTGTGCTTAGATCACCAACGAGTTCTATATGCACCGCCCGAGTAGTTAGACATACGAAAATGCAGACGTAAGCCTTTGTGGATCTTATACCACGCCCACGAGTGAGCGTGACCTTAAACGGACCAGCAAAGTCAGACCCGGTGTGCGTAAAGGGCTTTACGGATTGTATTACTCGACAAGACCAAAGGTCCGCCATTTCCGGAAATGACGGCTTGGTTCCGGAATTGACTGCAAGTTGGACAAGCATACGATTCACCTGATGTTAAATGACTGTATGAATGAAAGAATCCAATAATTCTGACGCAAGATTGACATCAGCAAGTCGGGGCCAGCGTGAGAATTCAATTTATGATGGTAATCAACTAATAAATTCATGATATGGTCTTGATCTTCTAATCTTGTGATTTCCTCGGAAAATGTGCACGTTGAAGTTCATGCAATACTAGCAATTCGGCATAGTTGTAATCGGATGCTAAGATATACGAAAGTCGCGGTAAAAGCTTCGCGAATCGACAAACGTAAATTACGCTACGCAATAATTTCGACCAAGAGGACAAGCGGTTCGCCAAAGCAATGATTGGAGAAACCTCGCTCGAAACGCTCGCTACCAGAGCGTGCCTCTTCTCTTCCGGCGGTTGTGACACTGACGAAGGGTCGTAATCGGTTATTGGCCATTGCGAGGGTTCCACGTGAACCCAAGAAGGTCCGTGGAACCAAAGCGGATGGTCCATTATTTGCATCGGGGTGAGTCCACGGGATAGACAATCGGCAGGGTTTTCCGTACCGGACACCTGATAAAAGTTCCGCGTTCCTAACTCATCTTGGATCTTGGCCACTTGGTTCGCGACAAACGTATCCCAACGGTGGGGTGAAGAATGAGCCCAACATAAAGCGACGGTTGAGTCGGAAAAGGCAAATATCCTTTCTATGTAAACTCTGTCACACACACAACTGCGGTGATAAGCTTGGTGAGGACTATTATCGCGCAAAGCTCCAAGCGCGCGAGGGAGACAACCTTACGGGGGGAGACTCTTGACTTAGAGCTAATGAGGCTGATCGAATTTCTACCATTATTCTGGACGTGGAAATATACAACGCCTCCGTAAGCCTTCTCGCTGGCGTCTGCAAACCCAACGACCGTGATGACGCTATTTCTATCGACGTTTATATGACGTGGTATTTTAATTTCTCTTAGTAAAGGAAGTTCCTCTCAAAAACGCTGCCACAACCGAACAATGCTGTCAGGCGGCGAGTCATCCCAATCGCATTTACATAACCAAAGTTGTTTAATCAAAAGCTTAGCGTATAGTACCACCGGAGCTACGAAACCCATTAAATCCCATAATCTAGCAACGCATGACAGCATTGTGCGCTTTGTGCACGTTTCTGCGGGCGGGTTTACCTTAAGGTTAAACACGTCGGACTCTGGTGACTAACACAGACCGAGCACCGTCGTCGAATTCCTTTATCGCCGAAAGACGGTGTAATAGTGGAATTGTGTCTAAAACCGGACGCGAATTACTAGTCCACTTGACAAGATCGAATTGACCCGATTTCATGAGCTTTATAACCTCGGCGGTGGTTAGGGTGGCCTCCTCCACGCTATCGACCGAGTACACAAAATCATCCATATATAATCCACTTTCAATTGCCCTCTTTGCTTTAGGATAAGAGGGACCTTCATCGTAGGCGAGCTGTCTCACCGTGCGTAACGCATGAAATGGGCTCGACTTTAAACCACAGCAAACGCGGTTAAATTCAAACACCATTAGGGGTTCTTTTGGGTTGAAACGATAATATAAAATGCGTTGGAATCGACGGTCGCATTCACGGAACCCTATACAAAGAAACATTTGGCGAATATCGGCGGATAGTGCTATACCAAACAAACGAAAATTTGCTATTATATTAAATAAACTGCCCTGTAAATTTTGCCCACTATAGAGGATATCGTTAAGAGAAAGGTGAGTGCTAGTTTTAGCACTAGCGTCGAGCACTACACGTAACTTAAACGTAAGTTTGTCTTCCCTAATGACCCCGTGATGTGGTATGAAATACGATGGTGTATCTTCGTAGTTATCTAATTTCGGAGCCACAAGTGATATTGACGCGAATCGCCGAGAGATAAAACATCTCCTTTAAAGGGTAGCGCTACACTATATCGACCGTCGCGATCACGAGCGGTCGTGCGGACGTAAATTTCCTCGTATAATCTATCATCTGGGCTAACTATAGGTGGAACGTTCACCTCCTCCATCTCCCAAAATTTGCGGACTAACGACTCGAGCGGTTCGACAGCCATACAACAATAAGAGGTTGCCGAAATACTATCCATGATGGAGGCGGAACCAACGATGACATAGCCCAAGACGGTTTCCAATGCATAAGGCGCGGTATGCGAGGAGTTGCCCCTGAACTTATTGTGTAACAAAAGATGAGGGACAAGCGATGCTCCAATAAGCATGTCTATGTTTCCGGGGACGGCGTAAGTATCGTCTGCCAGCGTCAAATTTTCAAAATCAATCATTGCCGAGGTGTCAACCGAAACGGTTGGCAGACGTTCAGTGACTTTATCTACTACTAACGCATTTATATCAAAGTTAACATTACGATCTATCCGAGAATAAAATTTCAAATTTATATATCCCTGGGTAACGTTATTAATACCTCCGATGCCTTTGACTACGGGACATGAAGGTGTCCTATTTATTGGCAGCCCTAAACGCTGACAACATTGTCGCGTTACGAGTATAAAGCTATTTTGGGATTCGCTGTCTAGCAATGTACGGACGCTTTGTTCGTTTCCACGCGAATCCCTAACTACGATACGGGCTGTACCCAGTAACACGATTGAAGGAGGCTGTGTTCCCATATTCGACAATGAGCACAGAGCGACATCACCCGGTCGACCGCTAGAATCGTCGACTTTAGTAGATGTGATTTCCTTGTCCGATTTACTTGACGCAAATATGTTGCTGTTTTCGAAATGTAATAACGTGTGATGTTTTGTGGCGCACTTGTTACACACGGAACTAGAATTGCATTTAGCAACGAAATGTCTATCGCTTAGACAATTCAAACATAAGTTGTTTGTCCTTACTATTCTATAACGTTCGCTGGGTGAATGTTTACGGAAGGTCGCACAATTGTATAAATTACCGTGTTGTTTATTTTTACATAGAACACAGGCGCTATGGGGCAATACAGGCGCGGCGGTTACGTACGTTAGAGACCCTGCGGTTTTAGATGATGGAGTCTGTCTGCGGTCGACACCTTTCTTAACTTCTTGTTTAACATTCGAGGAGCGCTGTATCACTTTAATTTGGTCTCGCACAAAGGATGCTAATAAATCAAATGAGGGCAACTCAGAACTACGATGCTCCATTTGAAACGCACGCACGGTGTCGGAGTCTAGTTTCTTTAGTGCAATATGGAGAAACACCACGTCAATAAGGTCATTAAATTTCAAGTTCTAAGTGCAGCCACCGATGCTACTAATTCATCTAAAAACTGCTCTAAGCCGGTGATGTTCGCGGATGATATAGGTTTAATATCAAATATTTGGTCTAAATATGAAGATGCTAACATTCGCTTATCCTCATATTTGTCCTTAAGTGTTTCAAATATTAATGAATAATTGTTTGCTGTTGGTGTGAAACCCGAGCAAATTGTCTGTGACCCCCTACCACTCAGTTAACTAATTAAATCGTAAAATTTTTCGGTGTCCGATAACGATGGATTATTATGTATGTTGTTTTGAAAACTACTAAAGAAGAAGGGCCATGTTTTAATATCGCCATTGAATACCTGAATATCTATGGGGGGCAACCTGAGTGAGTCACGTGGACGTACCTGGGCTTCCGGCTTTGCTTCGCTTTGAGATGGGGACTGCAAGAGCTTTGCCGTTCTTTTCACGTGACACAACATGTCTTCAAATGCTAGAAGCGACTGGTAGCTTACTGTATACTTAGGGTCGATTTGTAATTCCAAATTATTAATTTGGTCTAATATCCTTTCATAATCCGTCCGCAAAGAGTCCACCGTTTCGATTTCACATATAAACGTCTCCCGCACTGCTTCTACGTTAATATTCTTTATGTGATCACTTATACACTGTAAACGTGAGAAGAGTATGTCCCTTTTGGCGTAAAGAGTTTTAATTTTAATTTCATTTCCACTAACTGCCATTTTAAATTACTATAATTAATATTAGATTAATCACGATTAATCGCACAACGCTGGAGGATGGACGCAATATAATACAACTATATCTCACAACACTATTGTCTTATCGTGCCGTATTACGTCGTTAAACACCTTTACAACGAGCCGAGGTGACGCGTGTCGGTCGCTAAACTCACACTGTTCTTTTACAAAATGTCGGGTAGGCCTAATAAGCCGTACGTATTTAAACTATTTTAAATGAATAATTCTATTTGCGAATAACTAACCAAAGTTTAATTTTAAACTAAACGAACACTATTTAAATGAATAATTCTATTTGCGAATAACTAAAGAAAGTTTAAATTTATACTAAACGAACACTATTTTAAATCTATTTAATATTAAATTAGAGTGTATTGTCTAAGGAATTAATCTAAAATGAAATAAATCTAGCAATGGTTGGTGAAGCTATAAAGCACCAGTCCAAATCCGGCCGAAGGATCAGAAAATGGTTGAGCGGCGGGTTGCCAAGTCACTATTCCCCGGTCGAGCCTTGACCCTATTACGCGAGATGTTACACTATGTGGACTGTATACGCAGATGATGCCTAAACAAGATGGCGGATTTGGCACGCGGTTCCCTGACTATGCACTCGCTCTTCGAAGAAAAACCTATTGCTTGCCAAGGTTTATGAAGGAACCCTGCTTGATCACATTAGGAGAAATGAAATCGGGGCGGATGCACTAATAAACACAAATATTCAAGCAGGTAACATAAATAAGGAAGCGCACTTACCGGGGTGTTACTTCGATGCGGCTTGGACGCTTTGCTGCTGCGGTGCGACTTCTGGCGGATCTCCTGGGGCCCCAGGGATGCGGTCCTGGTCGGTGGTGCGGTGGAAGAGAGCGGTGTGCGACTATATCTCACACGAGGTGAGGCGGTTACTCCTGGAGCTCGACTGCTCTAGGCGTGGTGCGGTTGAACTAGCGGTGCGCGTGGGCAAGAGCCCTCTAGGACGCGACTGTCCTAGGCGATGTGGTTCCAACTTGCTGCGCGAAGGGAAGAGAAGGGAAAAAGCGCGCAAGGGCCGTGCTCGCACTTATATTGCTTCGGTTCTTCTCTCAATACGTTTCGGTAGGGCGCGCTTCTCATTGGTAGCGAGAATCACGTGACATTCTAGAACTTTCTTCTTTCCCCTCTCACCCCACCACTCCGTTGTGTGCGGAAGAGATAGATCGAAGGAAGGATAAATCTTGGCAAGCATACCGTCGAATAAAATAAAATACGAATGGTTTTCCGTGCAACCAGAAACTATAGGTTTATGGTAATTAACGAGTTCTTCCGACAAACGATAATTATCTATTAAGTCTGTGTTTATTGGATACTCTAAATTCACGAAAGTTGCTAGCATGACGACGACTCATATAAATCCGAAGAATATGCTTCTTGCAATAAACTATATTGTTTAAAATATTTTTATTATCTTACAATACATGCAACTGGTCTACACGCGTATACGTCTAGTAGCACGCACACAAACACCGTGCCGAAATCTGCCGAACTTAAACGACGTTAGACGATGTAAGGTTTTCGGGTCTTAGGTTTTTTTCGTTACGCAATTTCTTGATTCGGTCGCCGCGCTCAAAGCCCGCGATAAAAGCTATGCAATAGCTTAATAGTTTTTCAAAATATTAGAATCCCTGAAGGATCTCGGATCTATACTCAACAACCTCAGTAGTGACTTCCAATAGGTAGATCTTCAAAAGGAATAAGGACAGGACAAAAATCATGTCTAACATTGTTAGGACACTATGTTCGAACTTGTTGACAAGTGGAAAAAATATGTTTTGAAGTTCCTTGGGGGATGCCAAACAAATAGTATGCTGCTGTGCATAAAGGCAAGGAAAAGATGGGGTAGGGTGTGATGGCAATGCCTCCTGCGATGGGATTAAATATCCGCATCTCGCACCTCTACCTTCTGTCGCTGATATTACTTAATAGGTGATTTCGTATTTTCAAGAGTTTACAATTTTAATGATTATTCTGCCTTTACTACACTTTTAGCTGAAATCAAATGACTATACCTACTTTTCACTATGAATAGAACACTTTTAAGTTTAACTAACTGCAATTGGGTGCATTACAAAAAATTAGAAAGTACTAGTGTAGGCTGCACCTACAAACATGCTTTTAGCAATAGCCGATGTTTGTTCTGTTAATGGATCATTAAATAAGACGTTTAGACAAAATACCTACAACATTAAATTGGAAATTGAGAAGAGACATTAAACAAAACTATCGATGAGTTATGCATGGTGGACTGGATGTCCTGTTGTATTGACTTATTTACACTAATATTATAAAGAGGAAAATTTGTTTGTATTGAATAGGCTACAAAACTACTGGACCGATTTGGAAAATTCTTTCACCAATGGAATCTTACATTATTTCTGATGAACATAAGCTATAGTATATTTTGATGTAACCCAAGGCGTGAAAAAAATACCATACGCTGCGGAAACTATTGACAATGGAGCAAAGTGATGTACTATAGTTTTATAGAAAATATCATTATCTACAAAAAGGTCCGCGGTACCGTATGTCTAAATATTACAGTTATGTCAAAATAACTACTTTTTCGTATTAAATTATGCAATAGTAACGCCGAAAAATCGTTATATCGCATACGCGGTGGAAACTATTGACAATAGAGCAAAGCAGTACTCTGTGGAGTAAAGTGATGTACTACAGTTTTATAGAAGATATCTATATTTACAAAAAAGTCCGCGATACCATATGTCTAACTACTACAGTTATGTCACAATAACTATTTTTTCATGTTAAAATACGCAAAGCCCCCCGAGTATGTGCAGTGGGATGAGGCTACTTATTAAGGTAATGAAGGAAAATTTAACTGTAGCGACCATCATCACCGGCCTATCAGCTGGTCAACTACCTCATATACCGAGGATATTTTGCTGCCACAAAATAAAACAACATAAAATATAGTTTACAGGGAAGCTCTGAACTAATAAATTTATGTTTTGTAAATATCATCTTTTTACAAATAATATTTCTAATGAAAATAAAATAATCAAAATTAAAAAAAAGAACAAAAAAAAATAAGTAAAAAATATTAACAAAAAAATCATCATCTGTGTGTTGTCGTTTATTACGACATCTACTGGTCTGATCACCACCCGTTGGTGGTAAATATAAATCTTAATACAATAAGGCCAATTGTATCTACTCTCTTAGAACAAGTAACTAATAAGTTTTTATGGGGCGAGAGGCATCAGTGTCAAATTGAGCCTTACCGTAAGAGATGTACTGAGATATTAAGAGATATTTATTTTCCTGGAGAGTTAAGTACATGTTGCGATCAAATATGTAATAACCTTGACCACAGAATAATTATTGATAATTTGTATAATACAATAATTGTAAGCACGCTTAAGGAGGCTGCTGAGCTTTGTTGTAGTGAATATAGAAGTAAAAAGAAAGGGCGTAACATTGCGGGTTGGAATAAGTTTGTCAAGGATGCTCACGAGACAGCGAGACGGGCATTCCTCAACTGAGTGTGGCATGGCCGGCCAAGAGTTGGACGTGTATACCAGGATATGTGTATATCGCGAAATGTGTTCAAGTCGAAATTAAAGCATGTCAAGATAACCAAGACCAAATAAAAATGGATATTATAGCTTCAAAATACAATTCAAAAAAAATTCAAAATTTTGGAAACTCTCGAAAAGACTGAGTCCTAAGTCTGCTATCTCCGTAAGCGTGAGTGGGATTACTGAACCGAGAGAAATAGCAAATCTTTTTAAAAATCACTTTAAAGTTGAATCGATACTGCAGCAGAAGTGGAGGCGGGCGGTGGTGTGGTGGTTAGAACTGGTGAACCTGTCCGTATTACAGCTAAGGATCTTAGGTTGGTCCTGAAGAATATCACTAGAGGAAAATCACCAGGGCACGATGGTCTCAGTGTCGAGCACCTTCATAATGCAGGGCTGTAACTCCCAAGGGTCGTGGCAATGTTGTATACTTTTTGTATTAGGCACTCCTATTTACCTGTCTAACTAATGAGAACTATTGTTGTTCCTATAGTGAAAAAAAGACTGGGGATATATCTGATCAGGCTAATTACAGGCCTATATCCTTAGCAACTGTATTGGCAAAGGTACTTGACGGTTTGCTGGAACGACTACTTAACTATATACAACTAAACGATGCTCGATTTGGTTTCAGACCAGATACTGTCAAATTAGACCCAGAGACAAACACCAGTGTATGCTACATTTCTAAATCTCTCCAAAGCATTTGACCTGGTTAATTATGACATACTATGGACAAAAATGCATGAAATATCCGTTGAACTTATCACCGCTTTAAAATATTGGTACGTTCATCAAGTTATCCAGGTTAGATGATCTGGCGAGTTATCCGACGAATATGTATTGGAATTCGGGGTGAGGCAGGGGGGTTGTCTTCGCCTGTGCTGTTCAGTCTCTAAGTAAACGGGCTCATTGGTGCACTCAGTGAAACAAGGGTAGGATGTTCTGTGGACGGTCATATGATTAATAATATAAGTTATGCCGATGACATGGTGTTGCTGAGTCCATCGGTGAGTGCGTTGCGTAGACTGTTGTCCGTCTGTGAAACATACGCTGCTGAACATGGGCTCATCTATAACACCAAGAAAAGTGAGTTATTGGTGTTTCGTGTTAACAGTAAGAATCCACCAGTAAAACTCCTTGGTGTGCCATTAAGTAGAGTTTGTATCAATTAAATATTTTATTTGATACAAACTCTACTTAATGGCACACCAAGGAGTTTATTTAGTTTGTGTCAATTAAATATTTGGGACACATTGTTAACGAATATCTGACAGACAAAAATTATATAGAGAGAGAGCGACGCGCATTGGCGTTTCAATGCAATATATTTGCCCGCAGGTTTGCTAGGTGTACAAATGACATAAAATTAACCCTCTTCAAGGCGTACTGTCAAGGTGTACATTTTACAACTGCAGCCTGTGGTGTGACTACACGCAGAGGACCTATAATGTGCTTCAAATTCAATATAATAATGCCTTCGGGATGCTAATGGGCCTTCATAGACACTGTAGTGCTTCAAGCATGTTTGCTGAAACAGGTGTTGATGATTTTTATGGTATCTTAAGATAGCGAACTGTGTCAATGTTATGTAGACTACGGAAGAGCTCAAATAGTATCTTGGGGATATTTCAAGATAGGCTTGACAGTCCCATTCAGAGGCACTGGATCCTAACGCATGTGGGAGGGACATTCATGTTTCTAAAATGATTGCTCTCTTTCTATAGATATAATTTATTTTATTCTTATTTTACTGTTGTATTTTTTACTAACATAGTTTATGTAAGTTACTAACAAAAATGTATATGGATATATATGTACCTATATCTGAAATAAAAAAAAAATTATTATTATCCTATACCTTTAAACGAGAAATTCTTGTGTATATATATATATATATATATATATATATATATATATATACAGAATGGGTCCCACATATATGCAATAAATGAAACCACAAGTAATACTAGTCCGTAGAAGTGTAGAAAAATTAAATATTAAATTAAAACCCGTAAAATAAAAAAGTGAAATTTTCAAACAAAATAAATATTAAAATAAATTCAGTAAAAGTGAACACTCTGTTTAGACAACGTACCTTGAACCCTTGGAAGAGTGACAACGTTGCACGCGGGTGGCACGCCGACAAAAGACACCGCTGTCGATATGTCGCAATACCAATAGTTTGCACTGCGTGGCAACGTCGCTTTTTAATGTTCAAGGATTCAAGTTCATTGAATCATTGACTTAGTGACCCAATTGTATAGAGTGTTCAAATTTGCTTAAAATTAAAACTCTACCTTTTTTTTGTACCTAATTACTGGACCGATTACGTTCATTTTTTTGTATATCGTCAGCAAAGGCTATAACAAGTATATGGTTTCATTTATTGCATATATGTGGGACCCATTCTGTATATACTTATATATATATATATATATATATATATATATATATATATATATGTATATATATATATATATATATATATATATATATATATATATATTTATTTATTTATTTATTTATTTATTTATTTACTTATTTGCTTCTTAGTATGTATGTTGCATGATATACTGTTAAATACTATGCATACACACTAAGTCTCTAATGGAGACATGCAAATTTATTTATTCTTAGAAATTATATTTATACAAAATTAACACATCAAAATCAATCATTATTAAATCATTAAATTAGCAACAACAAACAATCCATCCAATTATATTCTAAAGATATTGTTACGCGCTAAAATCGATACACTAGCGCCATCTAGTGTCAGGAACGAGAGCGAGGGGAGATTTGCAGTAAATGACATCACGGATCTCTCGACCGACAGCGCCGCCCGAAGAACTAAGTTTCTAGAAAATCTATACTCGATTTCTCGGTACCTTGCGCGTGTTTACTTGAACATTCCGGATGTTTTGCCGATTTGAATAAATAGGTGGCGCAAGATGCGATCGAGACAGAGTTTAACTCGGCGACACAAGCGAAGCTTCGGAGTGGAATTAAATGGATTAGTGTGTTTAATTATTAGTGTTTTAACTTTAATTTGTGTAAAGTAAATTAAAGTGTTAATTTAGGTAATTTTATCGGCAATTTTTATTGTCACGAACCTCAAGCTCGTAACAATTGGTGTCAGAAGTGGGATAAAATAATGCCGATTTTACCTAAGGAGGAAACAGAGGGTGTCCGTACCCGAAGTCAACGCCAGCAGGAGACGGACCAGAGGAGATTTGGTGGTGCAACGCCGCAGATGTCTGAGGGCCAGCCGCCGGCCACGGAAGCCGGTCCGTCAGCAGCTTCTACGTCTGTGGCACCTGACTTAGGTGCTCTGATGGTGATGCTGCAGGAGCAGGCTCGCCGACAGGAGGAGCAGGCTCGCCGACAGGAGGAGCAGGCTCGCCGACAGGATGAACAGGCCCGCCGACAGGAAGACCAGGTTCGTCGTTTGGAGGAGCAGCTGCGGGGCGGACAAGAGGAACAGGCCCGTCGGTTCGAAGAGCAGATGCTCCTCATGAAGGACCTTCACGCTACCTTCGGGAAGGAGATAAAGGAGGTGAAGGATAGGGTTGCTCAGCATGACAACCGCCTGTCGGAAGCTGAAACCCAAATCGCGAAAGCTGAAAACCGAATCGAGAAAGCTGAAACCCGAATCGACCAAGTAAACAATCGGGTTGACAACGTTATGGCTGACATGAAGAAATCACTGGACGAACTCAAACTCGGAGATGGAGCTACAGCTCCCGTAGTAGCTACAACACCTTCGCTACGCGGGTTCAAGGTGCCACCGTTCGACGGTACCTCTTCCTGGTCAGCCTACAAAATCCAGTTCGAGGCTGTTATGAAGGCGAACGGCTGGAACAAAAGTCAGGCCATGACTGCTCTCACACTAGGCCTGCGCGACCAGGCCTTAACAGTTCTGGAAGCTCTCGGTGAGGAAGTGACTTATGAGCAACTCCTTGAGGCATTGGAGGCGAGATATGGTGACGCTCACCTGGAACACGTCTTTCGTGCGCAGCTTAAAGATCGTGTGCAGCGCATCAACGAAAACCTGCAGCAGTGGGCTCTAGAAGTGGAGAAGCTGGTGCGAAAAGCATACCGGTCTGTACCTGCGCTCATTGAAGGGAACCTGGTGCAGACATTCATCGACGGCATCCGTGACCTGGAAGTCAGAGTTGCTGTGAGGCTCGGGCACCACGAGACGCTTAAGGACGCCTTGGCCCATGCACTGGAAGTGGAAGCCGTGCGGCAGGATCATCGTTCCCATCGCGTCAGGGAGGTTGCAGCAGCTACAGTTCGCGACCGCAACAAAGGATACAGCCCAAGGTGCTATGGCTGTGGGGAAAAGGGCCATCTTCGATCCAGCTGCCCTAAGCGAACCCTAGAAAGGGAAGGTGAACGATCCCAGGAGGGTAGTGCGGCCAACAGCACCGCCCAGCAGCAGCAGGGAAACGAGTAAAAGCCAGAACTGCGGGGCGGGTGCTGGCTGATGTTAAAAGAGCCCCAAGGATCTCGATCTCACAAACCCATGATGGGAACAGTCTAATCATCAAGGGCGAGGTCAACGGAATGCCGTGTAAACTGACCATAGACACTGGAGCCTCTCGTACGGTTGTTAGTTCCCAACTTATAAGTCAGTTCCT
Organism: Parnassius smintheus behrii; assembly: GCA_036936625.1. Taxonomy (NCBI): domain Eukaryota; kingdom Metazoa; phylum Arthropoda; class Insecta; order Lepidoptera; family Papilionidae; genus Parnassius; species Parnassius smintheus. The sequence continues at coordinate 44,476,099 of JAUPFT010000018.1, read as the reverse complement.
TGGGGACTCCGCATACAACCGAGAACGCATTAATTTGGTAACAGCCACCGGTCAGCGTATACCCGTCCGTGGAGAGAAGGAGATGGAGTTGAAGCTTGGCAACGTGATCTACCTGCATAATGTCATCGTGGCTGATATAATGGACGACTGCATCCTAGGCCTAGACTTTATGAGGAATAATTGTTGTGAGATCGACGTTAAGCAAGGTGTTTTGAAATGTGGACAGGAGGAACTTTTTATTGAAGGTGCGTTACCAGGGAACGTGTACAGCATTAAGAAGATTGTTCTTCCGCCGAGATCGGAAACGATTGTTCCGGTTAGTCTTCCCCGAAACGCTGGGCAAGCTCACCGTTGTGTACTTGTGGAAAGGGTAAACAATGACCTTCCATGGAAAGTAGCTCGAACCTTGGTCAGAACCACTGACATCTCAAGAATACGTGTGTTGAACCTTTGCGACCGGGAACAGATTATAGAAAAAGGCACACTGGTTGGCACTTGTGAGGAAGTGGATTGGTTACGTCGGTGCCAATATATATCGAGTGGGACCCCCAGCAAGGTTTCAGAAACGAGAGTGACCACACTTTTGGAAGACTGTCGCAGTGTTCTCTCCCCGAACGAATTGGTCAAGGCGAAGGAGTTGTTACTCAAGTACGCCGATGTATTCTCGTCAAACGATGCTGATATAGGAAAGACTGGCTTAGTTCAACACAAAATAAACACAGGAGAGGAATTACCTATCCGTCAGCGGCCAAGAAGATTGCCGGTAGCACGTGAAAAGGAAGTGGAAACCATGATTGAGGGAATGGTGAAGGATGGTGTTATTGAACCTTCATCTAGTCCATGGTGTTCACCCGTGGTGCTGGTAAAGAAGAAGGATGGCAGCATGCGGTTTTGTGTTGACTACCGCCGTCTGAACGACGTTACAAAGAAGGACAGCTATCCATTGCCAAGAATTGATGACACGCTGGACATGCTTACAGGAGTAAAATGGTTTAGCACGCTGGATCTAAAAAGTGGCTACTGGCAAGTTGAAATTGACCCTAAGGACAAGGAGAAAACTGCGTTCTCGACGGGAAAGGGTCTGTGGCAATTCAAAGTAATGCCGTTTGGGTTGTGCAATGCTCCAGCAACGTTTGAAAGGCTGATGGAACTTGTACTTACCGGGCTAATTGGCGATGCCTGTCTGGTCTACTTGGATGACATCATCATCGTGGGCCGTACGTTTGAGGAGCACCTTCAAAACCTGGAACGCGTGCTCATGAAGATTCAGAGTGCCAACATCAAGCTGCGTTGGAAGAAATGTTCACTATTCAAACGGCAAGTCAACTTTTTGGGGTATGTAGTGTCGGAAGAAGGTATCCGCACGGATCCACAGAAAATCGCAGCTGTAAAGGATTGGCCGGTTCCAAAAGACAAGACGCAGGTTAGAGCATTTTTGGGTTTGTGCTCCTATTACCGGCGATTCGTGAAGAACTTTGCAGATATAGCCAAACCTCTGCACAATCTAACCGAGGAGAAGCGACAGTTCTGCTGGGATGAAAGTTGCAATATCGCATTCCAGGAGCTTAAGGACCGTCTGTGCAAAACACCTATTTTGGGATACCCTGATGCAAGCAAAGAATTTATAGTTGACACAGACGCAAGTGACGTAGGACTTGGCGGTGTGCTGTCTCAACGGAGTGGTGACCAAGAGGTCGTGATAGCGTACTTCAGCAAGTCGTTGTCAAAACCGGAAAGGAACTATTGTGTCACAAGACGCGAATTGCTCGCTGTGGTAAAGTCGTTGCAGCATTTTAGCAAATATCTTCTGGGACGAAAGTTTCACTTACGAACTGACCATGCTGCACTAAAATGGCTATTGCAGTTTAAAAACCCAGAAGGACAAGTTGCGAGGTGGATTGAACTACTGCAGGAATACGACTTTGAGATCGAACATCGCAGCGGGAAATCTCATGGCAACGCAGATGCATTGTCAAGAAGACCTTGTCCTGAAGATTGCAAACATTGTACTAGGCAAGAGAGTAAGGAAGTGGTATCCGTGAGGATGCTCAGGGCAGACCACCTCAGCAACGAGTGGAAGGACAGCTTACGACACAGGAGGAAGCACAGCAGGAAGATCCGGACATCAAGCCGATTCTGGAATGGATAAAGGCCAGTGCTCCCAAGCCCAAGTGGAGTGACGTCTCAGCGATGAGTTCGACCACTAAAAGCTATTGGGCCCAGTGGGACAGCTTGCTGCTTCAGGATGGAGTTCTGTGTCGTAAATGGGAAAACGTTCGGGGAGACAGCTGTCATTTGCAAATGGTTGTCCCTAAAGCTAAAGTACCGGATGTTCTACAGCTGTACCATAATGATTGTTCAGGAGGCCATCTGGGAGTTAAACGAACTCTACTGAAGATCCGAGAACGGTTTTACTGGGTCCACTGTCGAAACGATGTCGAGGACTGGTGTCGCAAATGTACAAGTTGTGCGGCTGTAAAGGGACCTCAGACTCGTAGTAGAGGTGCATTGAAGTTGTACAATGTGGGTGCACCATGGGAGAGAATAGCCATTGACGTGGCGGGGCCGTTTCCGGAGAGTGAAAGCGGTAACAAGTATTTCATGGTTGTGATGGATTACTTCACTAAGTGGCCAGAAGTCTTCGCCATTCCAAATCAAGAAGCTTCAACAGTTGCAGATAAACTAGTTCATGAAGTCTTCTGTCGTTTTGGAGTACCTTTAGAGATTCACAGCGATCAAGGAAGGAATTTTGAGTCTCAAATATTCCAGGAAACTTGCCGACTTATGGGTACTCATAAAACAAGAACGACTTCTTATCACCCGCAATCTGATGGAATGGTGGAACGATTTAATCAGACATTGGAGAGGTACCTAGCAAAAGTTGTAGACAATCGGCAACGAGATTGGGACAAGCACATACAACCGTTTTTGTTGTCATATCGAAGTTCTGTTCACGAAAGTACAGCAGTGACACCAGCTTTCGCAAACTTTGGAAGAGAATTACGGCTGCCTGCGGACCTGATCACCGGGATACCACCTGATGCCCCACGCAGTATAACCGATTATGCAAATGACTTGCGGAACAAAATGAATGACATTTATGAGCACGTCAGACAATCGGGCCAGCAAATGTCTGAAATAATGAAAACCCGGTACGACCGAAAAATGAACAATAAAGGGTTCAACGAAGGTTCATTAGTGTGGTTGCACAATCCAGTCCGCAGCAAAGGGAAATCTCCTAAGCTTCAAGCTAAATGGGACGGCCCGTACCGGATTGTAACCAGGATCAACGATGTGACCTACCGGATACAGAAAGGCGCAAGAGGGACTCCTAAGATCGTCCATGTGGATCGCTTGGCGCGTTATTATGGGACCGATAATGCTCGGGACGAGCATGTCTTAGGAGGGGGCAGTGTTACGCGCTAAAATCGATACACTAGCGCCATCTAGTGTCAGGAACGAGAGCGAGGGGAGTTTTGCAGTAAATGACATCACGGATCTCTCGACCGACAGCGCCGCCCGAAGAACTAAGTTTCTAGAAAATCTATACTCGATTTCTCGGTACCTTGCGCGTGTTTACTTGAACATTCCGGATGTTTTGCCGATTTGAATAAATAGGTGGCGCAAGATGCGATCGAGACAGAGTTTAACTCGGCGACACAAGCGAAGCTTCGGAGTGGAATTAAGTGGATTAGTGTGTTTAATTATTAGTGTTTTAACTTTAATTTGTGTAAAGTAAATTAAAGTGTTAATTTAGGTAATTTTATCGGCAATTTTTATTGTCACGAACCTCAAGCTCGTAACAATATCAAAAGTACAACTAAAATAAAAAAAATAAAAAAATTATAATTAACAAATAAAGTAAATTAAATTAAACAATATTATATACCATGTCAGTTAATAACAAAAAAATGTCAATTATGAGCTGTAGTCCTATAAAAGTTTTCATCAGTAATTTAAAAGCTCGTTTACGGAGTAAAATGTTTTTTGAAGAAGCCACTGGTATAATTTTTTTTGAAATGTTTTTATAGGAAGATCTTTGATTATGTTTGGTATTTTATTATATATTGTTTTACCCATCCAGTAACAATTTTTGCTAAAGCGTTTACTTTTCGGTATTTCGCTAATTACTATCCGATCTGGGTATCTCGTGTTCATGGATACCACTTCTTTGTTAAGTTTATAAAAACTTTTCCCGTGTTGTTTTACAAATTTAGCAACTTCTAATATATACAAACAAGGCACGGGTAAGATTCCCAGTGTCTTAAATAGAGGTCGACATGAAACATCTGGGCCCACACCATGAATGGCACGAACACATTTTTTTTGTGCAATAAAAACTTTATTAATCTCTGCACTGTTGCCCCAAATTATAATTCCGTAGCGGATAATCGACTCAATATATGCAAAATAAGTCATAATTGCAGTTTGTTTTGTTGCCACTTTTGTTAGTCTATAAAGCGCATACGTGAACCTGTTTATTTTATTACATATTTTACAAACTTGTTCTTTCCACTTTAATTCTTTGTCAATAATTATACCTAGGAATGTCATATTAGTTGCACTACAAAGAGTTTGTCCATTATAATTAATATTTATTAAATTATTATTTATATTATTGAAATTTATATATTGAGTTTTACTTAAGTTTATTGTTAAATTATTATTACTTAGCCATTTAGTTACGTCAAATATTGTTTGATTAATGTCAAAATTATGTTTTGTTAGTGACATATTTTTATTTGTTGTGACTATTACTGCGACGTCATCTGCGAATAAAATACTTCTATATTTAGTAATTTCAGGTAAGTCGTTTAAATATATCAAAAATAAAAGTGGACCTAGTTCACTACCCTGAGGTACCCCAAACGCATTTATTCTAAATTTGGATCTATAACTTTGACTTACATGTCTATCGTCAAGTTTTAGCACCTCAACACATTGATGCCTGTTTTGTATGAATGACTTAATCCAGTGATATGCTTGGCCTCTAATTCCGTTTTGATCTAATTTGAACAAAAGTTGATCGTGTGATACGAAGTCAAAAGCTTTTGACATGTCAAAGAAGATGGCCGTAGTAAATAGTCCGTCATTAGTATTTTGTAAAATATTTTTTATTAAATTAAAAGCGGCCAGTTTCAAAAATCAAAATCCACGACATTTTGATTTTTGAAATTCATACTGAGTTGGATTTATTCTATTAAACTTATTTAGGAAAGTCATGACCTTCTTGTGCATGACCTTTTCAAAAATTTTTGATAATATAGGTACCAATGTCACTGGACGGTAATTTTCCATTAGTGTTTTTTCTTCTTTTTTATATAATGGTTTTACAATAGACGTTTTTAATTTTTCTGGAAAGGTGCCAGATTCCATTGATAAATTAACTAAATAGGCTAATAATTTACTAATTTGATTTTTGCACGCTTTGATAACATTTGTACATATGCCATCATAACCTTCTGAATTTGTATTATTTAATGTCATTATAATTTTACTTATATCATATTCATCGACCGGTGTTAAATAAATTGAATTTTGAAGTCTATTTTTTGTATTACTATATATAATTTTATTATTTATTTTATTTGTCAAATTACGCGGATTCCAGATGTGGAGGATCATGCACCTTCCCTGTTGGACCTTCTGCTGACCTCTCACCCGGACGGATATCAGATTTCCGTCGACGCCCCTTTAGGCTCCTCGGACCATTGTCTGGTCCGGAGTGTTGTGCCACTCACGCTGAAATCGCGGTTGCATTCTGCAGGCTGCCGCCGTGTTTGGCACTATAGGTCAGCCGATTGGGATGGGATGCGGTCTTTCTTTGCATCCTACCCTTGGGGGCGGGTTTGCTTCTCGCCGGATGATCCCAACGTTGTTGCGGATTCTGTTACTGATGTGGTACTTCAGGGTATGGAACTTTTTATTCCTTCCTCTGTGGTGCCCATTGGAGGCAAATCTCAGCCATGGTTTGGTCGCTCCTGTAAAATAGCATCATGCTATAAGCAGGAGTGCTACCAAGCCTGGGTTGATGCATCAGCGTCCCGGGATGTAAACACCAGCGCTCTAAAAAAGAAGTATAATTCCGCCTCTAGGTCCTTCAAAAGAGTCATTGCCAAGGCAAAGTCAGAGCACATAGGCAGAATTGGCGAGAGACTCGTTCGCCTTCCTTCTGGAACCCGTGCATTCTGGTCTCTCGCCAAGGCTGTCCAGGGGAATTTCTGTCAGCCATCTCTTCCATCTCTGCACAGGGAGGACGACTCACTGGCCCATACTGCAAAGGAGAAAGCCGATCTTCTAGGCTCCTTCTTTGCGTCTAACTCGACTCTCGATGACGGGGGGAGTACGCCGCCGACCATCCCGCGGTGTGAGTGCTCCATGCCGGAAGTGCAGTTCACACAGCGCTCGGTTCGCAAAGCACTCCTCTCCCTGGACATCCACAAGTCGAGTGGGCCTGACGGAATCCCCCCAATTGTGCTGAGGACGTGTGCTCCAGAGTTGGCACCGGTTTTAACGCGTCTTTTCCGGTACTCCTACTCCCTAGGCGTAGTCCCAAAATCATGGAAGACTGCTTTCGTCCACCCGATCCCTAAAAAAGGCGACCGCTCAGACCCGTCCAACTACCGGCCAATCGCCATCACCTCCTTGTTCTCCAAAACAATGGAGTCCATTGTAAACTGCCAGCTCATGAGGTACCTTGAGGATCACCAGCTGATTAGTGACCGCCAATACGGTTTTCGCCGTGGTCGGTCAGCTGGTGATCTTCTGGTCTACCTCACTCACAGATGGGCGGAGGCAGTAGAGTTCAAGGGGGAGGCATTGGCTGTTAGTTTGGACATTGCGAAGGCCTTCGATCGGGTTTGGCACAAAGCGCTTCTTTCGAAGCTCCCTTCCTATGGGCTTCCCGAGAAATTGTGCGATTGGATCACCAGCTTTCTTGCAGATCGGAGCATCAAGGTCGTTGTAGACGGTGCAAGCTCCGATTGCAAGCCTATTAATGCTGGTGTTCCACAGGGCTGCGTGCTATCGCCAACGCTGTTTCTTCTGCATATCAATGATATGTTGCATACCCGTAACATTCATTGCTATGCAGATGACAGCACTGGTGATGCTCTTTACACCGGCCGAGCCAATATTTCTCGGGAAAACGTCTCCGAGTGCCGGGACAAACTTGTGTCTGAAGTCGAGTCTTTGCTGAACAGAGTCTCGGATTGGGGACGACTAAATCTAGTCCAGTTTAACCCCCAGAAGACACAAGTTTGCGCGTTAACCGCTAAAAAGAACCCCTTTGTCGTATCCCCTCAGTTTCAAGGCACTCCCCTTGTTGCCTCAGCCAGTATCGGAATCCTCGGCGTCGACATATCGAGTGACGTGCAGTTTCGTGGTCACTTGGAAGGGAAGGCCAAATTGGCCTCTAAAAAGCTTGGCGTGCTCAGCAGAGCGGGGCAGTGTTTCATGCCGGCACACCGCCTGCAACTTTACAAGGCGCAGGTTCGACCGCACATGGAATACTGTTCCCATCTCTGGGCTGGGGCTCCCCAGTACCAGCTCCTTCCACTTGACCGCATCCAGCGCAGAGCGGCTCGAATCGTCGACGACCGAGTGCTTTCCGATCGGCTCGATTCACTGGCGTTGCGAAGAGATGTTGCATCTCTTTGCGTATTTTATCGCATCTATCACGGGGAGTGCTCTGAGGAATTGTTCGGATTAATCCCAGCCGCCAAATTTCGTGAACGCACGACACGGCAAACGTCCCGATACCATCCACACCATCTGGATGCTTGGCGGTCCACCACTGTACGTTTCACAAGGAGCTTTCTTCCACGTACAACCTCTCTGTGGAATAGTTTATCACCGGCGATTTTTCCGGACCGATACGACCTGGGGACCTTCAAGAAAAGAGCTTACTCCTTTCTAAAGGGCCGGCAACGCACCCGCAATTCTCCTGGTGTTGCGGTTGATCATGGGCGGCGGTAGTCACTTAACATCAGGTGAGCCGCATGCTCGTTTGCCCCCTCTTCTATAAAAAAAAAAAAAAAAAAAATAATATAGTAATTATTAAAGGCTTCAGCTATTTTCATAGGTTTAGTTATTATAAAGTTATTGTGCTTAATTAAGTCAATGTGTTTATCTGCTGCTATATGCCCTAGTTCATTCTTAATAATTTTCCAAGTTGATTTTACAATATTTTTACTATTGAGTATAAACTTATTATTACTATGTTTTTTTTGCGTAATTGATGCATCTTCTTAGAATCCTTGTGTAATTGTTATATGCAACTTTATTATGATTTGTTTTATTAATGTAATATTTGTAACGTAATATTTTTTTCGTAGAACAACTTTTTTAATACCTTTTGATATCCATTTTATATGTGGTCCAATGTTAGATTTAATTTTTATTACCGGAAAGCAAAGTTTATAAAACAGTTGAAACAGTTCATAAAATTTATTGAAAGCTAGATCTAGGTCAGTTTCCAAAAACACTTCAGAAAACGATAAACTTTCTAAATAAGACTGAAACTTATTAATGTTTTCTTGAGAATAACTTCTTTTGAAAGAGAAAACAATTTTTGGTAGGACCTTCTTTTTGCTTACGGTAAACCTTAACATTTGAGCAGTTTCGTGATCCGATAACGAGAGTGGAAGAATTTTCGCAGTGGCATTTGGTATATTGCTAATAACGTGATCAATACAGGACTGTCCTCTAGTAGGTCTTGTAATATGCAGATGAAAATTAAATGTTTTAATAATATATGTAAATGTAGTCGTAACATTATCATTTACTAGTGTATTAATGTTTATATCGCCGGCTATTACAATCTTTTTTTTTTTTTTGAATATTTATAATTACATTTATACAATAACAATTCAAGTTTTTGAAAAAAACAATCACAATGTCGTTTTATTTTAGTCGGTGTTCGATATAAACATATAATTAATATATTGCTATGGGGGATTAACACAGAACAACATTCAAAATGGAACGAGACAGCCAAGTCATCAAAACAAGTTATCTTTTTAAAAGGCATTCCTCTTTTAACCATAATACAAGATCCACCTCGTTTTTTGTTCCGTGAAAAATACGACGCTATTTCATAGTTTTTAATTATCATATTCTTTTCTTCTCCAGATTTTACAAAAGTTTCCGTAAAACAAAGGACATCTGGATTTATTTTATCCTTAAGCTCTGAAAGTGTAATTTCGATTATTTCCTTTTTAGACAACAGACCTTGAATATTTTGATGCAATATATTAAAGCCGTTGGCAGACTTAGGAACGAAAAAAAGTTGCATTATTTAGCGTGGGCGTCGATGTAGTTTGTAACATTTTATTCTTATTGGGAAAATAATAGGGTATATTTCCTTTTTTAGCGGCCTTCATATTATTAGAGCATATTAAGCTCGATTGCAATGTATGTGTTGTCTTGTCAATATGTGTTACGTTTACTGCCTTGAAATAATAAGGGATAGTGCCTTTTTTCTTAGGCAATTCACGCTGTGATATTTTCTGTGCATCATTAGCGTTTTTTTGTAATAGTTTTATGTGTCGCATTGTATTTTTAAATGTAAGAAACTGTAGATTATATTCATTTACATCTATATTAAAGTTGATTTTTTTGCAAATATAATTTAAATAGAATTTCATATTTACATTACGATATTTCATATATATAAAAGTACAATTTTTTAAATATTTAGACCATAAATAAAATTTATTATTTAATTTATATACATTAAGATATGGATTATAATTAACGGGCATAATATAAACAGTGACTTTCTTCAAAATGTTGAGAATGGAACAAAAATTAAAATGTAATAATTCAGGATTTTTATCATTACCCCCTACACCTAATACAACAATATCATTATCGGATAAATTATTAACCATATTAGTACAATAGTGTAGAATTTCACTACTAGTTGCATTGCTCATTATGTATGCCGAGGGATTGTATTTATCATTCCATTTTCCAAGTCTTGTTTTAATTAAAGCTGCCGATAGGCCCAGCAATTGCTCATCACCTATTATGTGTATAGATTGACTTCGCTGCAAATTTTTAGTACCTTCTTTTTTGTTTGTATCTGACGTATCACTACGAGAATTATTATACATTACTAATTCATTAAATCTTGGTAGTGAATTTTCTCTATGAAGATTGCTATTGTCTTTACTAGATGGCGTTGTTTGATATTTACATTGTTCTTTTTGTTTAGTAGGGCTTTTCGTTTCAATTAAAGAGAAATCCAATTTACTTTTATTTATATTCTTCTTTTTTTTACATGTGGAGCTCTTTGGAATTAATTTTTTTAGGTGAGGAGTGGGCTTGCATAATTGGTTTAGTTTATTAATTTTTAATTCATATTCCGAAATTTTATTTTTTAGGGCAAAATTTTCTGATAAAATATTCTCAATTTCATTTTCTGCTATTTCTAATTTCTCTGTAAGATAACCTATTTTCTTCTCTAATTCTTCTATCTTTTCCGGGTTAACAGAACCTAGTTCTGGGCAACTTCTATTTAATTCACACGTTTCTAGTAGTGACGAATACTCGGGCTCTTGCTCGTCCGATGACAGAGAGTTGAAAGAATTCTTCACAGGTATATTAATCCGATATTTATTTCTGATTGTTATGTTATTTGATGGTGTACGTGTTGTTCTTTCTTCATAACATTCTTTACATTTCCACTTATTTTTAGTATCAACCGTCATTAAATAAAATCTTTTATTTGAAACATTTGTACAATCCAAATGGAAATGCTCCTTACAGCTAGAACAGGTTAAGTATTGTTTGTCTGATATAACAATTTTACATTTAAAACATACATTCATTTTGCGTATTTCTGGTTTTATCTTTCAAGATTAATATAATTTGTACATATTACTTTAATGCCACTCTATAAATAAGCGTCCTCTGTTGGCCAAACGGCTGATAACGTTTGTGATAATCGAATAAACATAAGCGTAGTTTTAACATTTGCCATAAGATGGAACTATTTTTTAATTTTTTTTTATTTTCAATAATTATCATAATACTAAAATAAACACCCAAGTATCTTGAAATTTGAGTTAGTATAAAAGAATAATCGTTCTTTATTTACAGTGATTGTGTATATATATATATATATATATATATATATATATATATATATATATATATATATATATATATATATATAACGGGTAGCCCGTTGCAACGTATCATCACGTGCTCGCAAGACAATGTCTCGTGAAGAAAATTCATCACCACTTATTACGGCTGCTATTTCGCTTATCAAAGGTGCATTGTAGCACCTTTCATGCTCTCCTCGAGGGGTCCGATCTGCGTGAATGACGACTTTATAATCCTCTTCAGGTAGGTTTTCTAAAGCAGTTTTAAATGTTTTGACTAAAATGTTACGTTCATGCAAGAATTTTTGAATTTTGAACACTGTGTCTCTATCAACTGCCTGGATAAATTGGCAGCAACGGTCTACCTCAATTTCTTCGTCACCCATAAAATATACTTGTAAAAATTTATGCTGTTCGTTTTCAGCTGGAAAAGGTGAACCTATTCTATGATAAATTTGCCCTTGCATCGTAAATGTAGGCGAAAATCCCGGCATTATTATTTCCCGGTCAACTCCGAAGGACGTCATTTGAAAGCATGAGTTATATTTTCGGATCCTGTTTAACAATCGCCGTGACTCAGTAGCATCATATAAAAAGAGATTTTTCAAAGGTTTTTCTGGTTCCCCAAGTAACGCAAGACACTTTGCCATTAGAACAGCACATGCCTGCGGTCTCATCTTTCCATCATTGTCCATCAGTCCGATAACAACTAACCTGTGATTTTTATAATCAATCAACGGATCATAATTGAATGCTGCCTCATTAAAAACCGACCAATTGTTTCTTTGAAAATTTTGTCGACGTTCAGCTTGGAGCTGTGCATTTGCATCTCTTCGCGCCTGTGTCTGTTCTGGTGTTTCAGATGCCCTTATAGTAGATTGACGTTCAGCTTGCTTAATGAGTCTGTGTTGAGTTTCATCAGGTGTTTCCGCGGCTCTTAAGGCAGCCTGACATTCCGCTTGTTCGAATAGCCTTTGCTGACTTTGAGCAGGTGTTTTAGTAGCTCTTAAAGTAGCTTGACGCTCTGCCTGTTCAAGACGCCTTTGCTGACGTTGAGAAGGTGTCTCAAATGCTCTAAAAGCAGCCTGACGCTCTGCTTGTTCTCACCTTTTCAGTTCAGCATCTTCTAAAGATTCTAGCGATCGAGCTAATCTTTTCGCTTATCTTTGAGAAGACACTCTTGAAAGGCTGGACTTACGTTTGCGAGGCATTATGAAGTAAAAAAAAACTGTTCAAGACGCCATCGCTGACTTTGAGAAGGTGTTTCAGAAGCTCTTAAAGTAGCTTGACGCTCTGCCTGTTCAAGACGCCTTTCCTGACTTTGAGAATGTGTTTCGGAAGCTCATAAAGCAGCCTGACGCTCTGTCTGTTCAAGACACCTTTGCTAACGTTAAGAAGGTGTCTCAGATGCTCTAAAAGCAGCCTGACGATCTGTTTATTCTTGCCATTGGAACAGCACATGCCTGCGGTGCGGTGGAGAAGATACTCTTGAAAGGCTGAACTTACGTTTGCGATGCATTATGAAGTAACAAAAAACCTATTTATAATAAAACGTTAAAATACCTAAAAGGAATTAAATTTCCTTTTAAATATTCTTAAAAGCAAATCCAAAATATCTAAAAGGAATAAATATTCCTTTTAAATATTTTTTAAAATCAAAATAACAAATCCAATTTAAGACACAACACGAATCCGAAAACGATAGCCGAAAAAAATCGAATCAACCTAAACCAAAACCAACAAAACAAATCGCAGAAAACCGAAATCGAAAGCAGTAGTCAATATAAATATAACCAACGAAAAAAGAAGTAAGTGTATAGGTACCGTATACACTATCTATACTATTAATATTCCTTTGAAATATTATTAAACAACTTAAAACAACGAAAACCAATTCACGATTCTAAATAAACAAAATCCAAAATCAAAGCCAGAGTCATATGAGAGTAAATATGTATAAAGGAATACCAACCAAATCAACAAAACCGATCCAAGAAAATACACAAATTCGAAAATGAAAACCAATACAAATCCATTCAACCTTAACCAAATTACAAAGCAAATAAAAAACAACCGAAATCGAAAGCAGGTAGTCGAATAGGCTACGAAATAGAAACAATTTAAGCGTATAGGTACCGTATATACACTATAAGTTGACGCGCGGCTCAACGGCGGGAGTTAAGTACATGTCAGGAAACATTTCGTTATCGCGTTTTAGAACTCTCAAAAATATTTTTCTTATAATTTTGCACAATTTTTCTTATTGTAATACCGATTCATTCATAACCACATATAAGAACTGTATTCATTTCCGTTCAATAAATAGCTATTACTAAGGCTTATTAATAAGGCTTACTAAGAACTGTTTCTACCACAGTTAAGTAATAGTTAAGGGTGAAAGCGTGACAGGTGGTGATAGTATTTCTGATCCATACTTATAATCACGCCTGTAACCCTTGCGGGGTAGGCAGAGCATGAACGGATTACTTAATATCGTCTGCGAGGTTATCGCCTATTCTGTGAATTACAATGCACCAAAACGTTTGAAGAAAATCAGCTGGTGAATTTTATGTTTTTATCGCTCTCTTCCCGGTCCTGCGTGGAACAATACAGATCCATACGTTTTTATCTTAATTTTTGGTAAAAAGACATAATAATCCAGATATTCTGACCTTCTATGTTCGTCCATCGTACTGTCGTCCGTCTTGTAGAATCACGGTGGCGCCACCCAGCTGAATTTAATTTTGCAATATATTCGATTTTCCCACGGGAATAATATGTTCTTCCGCTGAAAAAGGTAGCCACTCACTCTACAGCCACCGAACTATCCCCATACCAAAATTCATGCCATGCCGACGCTCTGTTGTGACGTGAAAAAGGACAAACTTTTGCAACGTATTCTATTTTGCCACGGGAATGAGGCTGTAGAGTGACATAGGCTACTTTTTTCCCGCGGAAAACATCTCATTCCCGTGGGAAAATAGAATATTTCCCACGGGAACGGGAATGAGATGTTTTTCCGCGGAAAAAAGTAGCCTATGTTTCTCTACAGCCACCGAACTATCCCCATACCAAAATTCATGCCATGCCGACGCTCTGTTGCGACGTGAAATAAGGACAAACTTTTGCAACATACGAGTATTCTATTTTCCCCACGGTAATGAGATGTTTTTCCGCGGAAAAAAGTAACCTATGTCACTCTACAGCCACCGAACTATCGCCATACAAAACATCATGCCATGCCGACGCTCTGTTGCGACGTGAAAGAAGGACAAACAAACAAACAAACACACTTTGACATTTATAATATTAGTATAGACTATAGAAAATTTATACCAGACATCGCAGGTCTCACAAAATCATTCACTCAATGTCTTCAAAAGGGATCAAAGATAATATTAGATCAAAATTTTATTAACTGCTTTGAACGCTGTAAAACTCTTTTAACAAATGATCCAATTCTACAGTATCCAGACTTAGACTAGAGATTTTATTTTTACAACCGATGCTTCAAACGTGGCGATTGCTGCAGTTTTATCACAGGGGACAGTCGGTTCAGACAAACCCATTGCATACGAGTATTCTTCTCGTACACTTTACTCCAGCGAAAGTAACTATAGCACGATAGAAAAGGAACTTTTCTATCGTGCTATAGTTATATAGCTATCGTATGGGCGACTAAGTATTTCCGTCCCTATTTATTCCGCCGTAAATTCAAAATTATTACAGACCATAAACCTTTACAACTGATCATGAACTTAAAAGAACCCGAGATCGCGTCTTACCAGATGGCGTCTTAAGTTGAGCGAGTATGATTTTAGTGTCGTATATAAGCAAGGCAAGTGTAACACGAATGCCGACGCATTATCGCGCATCGAGCTCCACAATGACGAGCTAAGGTCTATAATAGACGAATTGCTTTCCATTTTACCTAAGCCTTCCTAAGGGGTACACACTTTAGATGGCTCTAGGACTATAACGGCTACCGAAGTCGCAGACGATTCCAGAACCATCACCTTTCATACAGATAAAGAAAACCCCATCCTTGAAGTTCCGAATTCTGACGAACCGCTAAATAAATTTACTAAACAGATAATCTTAAATATAGTAGGGGACATAAAAGCTAGACCAGTTGTCACTAAGCCATTCGAAACACACACACGCATTAATATTCAAATAGCTCAATCAAACATAGAAGAGGATGTCGTTAACGCTATGAAAGAATACGTCCATCCGTAAGTTAGGACAGGATTACGTATTAATCCAACCTCCGCAATGTACACTGTCGTACCAATTACACAAAAGACTTTTAAAAGTTCATATCTTAATCTTTTTCTTACAAAAAGTGAATTGGAAAACGTTAAGGAGTATCTAAGACAGCAAGAAATCATTCATAAATATCACGATAGAAAAACGAACCATCGAGGCGTTAAGGAGTGTTTCTCGGCTTTATCCCGTAAATATTACTGGCCGAAAATGAGAGAGCATATTACTAAATTTATTAATGGCTGTACAGTATGCGGACAAGCTGAGTACGACCGCAATCCTGTTAAACAGAAATTCCAAATTGTACCACCAGCTTCTAAGCATTTGAATTAGTTCATGTAGATTTACTAACCATTCAAGGGGAAAAATATTTGACAATAGTAGATTCTTTTTCTAAATATGCTCAAGCTTACTACCTGCGAGATGGCACTGCTGTTAGTGTAGTACAAGCGTTGCTAATTTTCTGCACACATCATGGAATTCCGATTACCATAGTTTCCGATAATGGGCCTCAGTTTACCAACCAACTTATTGCAGAATTCGTTAAACTTCATAAAACTCAGTACCATAGAGTAGCCCCATATGTTCCTAATGAAAATGGTATTGTTAAACGATTTCACGCCACCATATTAGAACATCTCCGTAATTTAAAGATAAATCAAAAGAATGAATCCGCTATTAACTAGCATATTGATTATCTTAAGAATAAGCTTGAAAGCGTCACCATACAGTTGAAAAGCTTTAAAACGAACCTTGAGAAAAGAGGACTTGTAGATGGTCTCGGTTCTATCATAATTTTTTTTTTTTTTTTATAGAATAGGGTGACAAACGAGCACACAGTCCACCTGATGGTAAGTGGTTGCTGCGGCCCATAGACATCTACATCTATCTTCCATTGCAAATCAAAATGCAGATGCGTTATCACCCGTGAGGACTAAGATGGAATGCCTCATTTCCAGTAAAAAGGGTCTCCGGTTCTCTACACTCACCATACGAAATACAGCAGCATTAAGCTACTATTTCACGCTGGTATTCTGTGAGAGTGTGGTCCTTCCCCGGTTGAGCCGACCCATTCGTGCTACAACTATACTACTAATATAACTGCAGCATGGCTCTACCACGTAAAATAAAAAGATAAAAAGATTAACTGGTAACTTTGATTATGCAGATCATTTTAATCGCGCAATGAAATTCATCCGCGAGGATGAAAATAAAATGGTAACGGAATTTAATAACCATGTAAGCTTATCTAAAGATTTGACAAATCAATTCTCCAAAATAATAGATAGCATTATTGGTGGAAAATGGGAAATAATAATAATAATAATAATAAATAAAGGCGTAGGGAAGTGACGACCCCATCGCCCGCTGACGAAACAGTTAAGTGACAAAACTGCTACGTCGGTGCAGTCAGTCTGCGCCTTGCCAAGAGGTGTGAGCGCCGTGCCTCGGCAGTACTCAGGGTGCAAAGGCCCGTTTGTGCTTACGGCCGTACAAGGATACAATGAAACGGTGCCGGGCCTGGGCGTCTCCCGTTAATTGACGCCCAAAAATGGATGATGGATATAAGTAGAAAGCGTATAGGGCCGCTGCCTGGGGGTCGCATCATCATCATCCCCACCCCCACCAGACGGCTTGATGTTGGCAGAGTCCTCTCGGACTCGGCAAGCGGCATCCGCCGCTGGTGGAGTGCGCCGCATGCGTTGGACAAGGGATATGAACGCAAACGCATTGCGGGCGTACTATAGGGCGAAAGGGGAGGAAACAGAGGGGATAGCGTATCGGGCTCGGATGCATTGCTTTTTTGCTGAGCTGGAGCCGTCTATTCCCGTCACGGAACAAAACCTGGCAGACCGAGTTCGGTACATCATGCGCTCGAAAATATTTGATGATGCCGAGCTCGAACGACTACGGCCATTCCCTCATCGAATGAATTGGCTACGGCTGGGGATGCGGCTCCTCAGGCGACAGACCAGCTGCCACGCGTAGAAGCCGCCATGGATCTTCTAGTTGTGGTTGATTCAGACGATGATGAAATGGTCTCCCACGAGCTAGAGCAAATGAGGAGTATATTGGAAGAGGCGATTTTGGAAACGCGCAGCATGCCTCTCGAAAATCGACCGCGACTTCCCCGCATACCCCTAAGCAAGCGAAATCGGGTTGTCGTGAGGGCTCTTAACCCAATGCTGGTGACCTATTTGGAAGCCAGCCGGGACCTTTGCGAGACGGACTCGATTCTCTTTGGCGCCGCAGTGGCAGTTTGCCGTATTATTGGCGCCAAACTTCCCGTGGCTGGACGTGCTACTACACAAAGTAGCGCCATCCCAGCCTGGAGAAAAAGAATCGAGGACCGTATCGCAAAGGCAAGGGCCCTTATCGGCAGACTGACAAGCTTCAGGTCGGGTAATAATAGACCGAGGATTATGCGCACCGTTAGGATGGCGTTTGCTGGGACAAATATCAGTTTGTCCCAGCCGGATATTACGCAGAAACTAACGGAGCGCATAGACGACCATAAGCAAAAGATTGCTGCTTGGGGGAAGCGGATTCGCCGATTTACCGAGAGGTCAAGGCGGTTCAACCAGAATCGTCTCTTCCAGAATGATCAGAAGAGGCTCTACAAATCATTGGAGCAACCAGAGGTATGTGGAGCGGGTCCAGGACCGGATCAGGCTAACACTGTCGCATTTTGGCGTGGCCTGTGGTCGGAGCCCGTAAACCACAGCGAGGGCCCTTGGACGGAAGTTGTGGCGAGTCAATGTGCGAGTATTACGCCCATGGACCCCGTCATCATAACACCGGATGACGTAACTGAGGCGGTCCGTAGAGCCCCGAACTGGAAAAGCCCGGGACTCGACGGACTCCATCACTACTGGCTGAAGGAGTTCATGGTGTGTCACGCTGTGCTCGCCCGTCAGTTTCAAGAGGCTCTCAACCAGAAGTCGCTCCCTAGCCTCTTCACTACTGGGACCACTCATTTGGTTCCTAAAGACCAGGTTACCATAGACCCGAGCAAATACCGCCCCATTACGTGTCTACCCACCATATGTAAGACACTGACATCCATTTTAAGCGCGAGAATCACTCGTCACCTGGAGCTAAATCAGGTGATGTCATGCGCTCAAAATGGATGTCGGGGCGGTGGTCGTGGAACTAAGGAACCACTCCTCATTGACGCGGTCATTTGCAAAGTGGTGAAACGCAACCGTCGGAATTTCTCCGCCGCCTGGATAGACTGCAGAAAGGCATTCGACTCGGTGCCCCATACATGGCTAAAGAGAGTCCTCGAGCTGTACAAGATAGACTGTACAGTGAGAGACTTCCTCGAGCAGTGTATGGGGCAGTGGAGTACGATCCTTTGTCATCTAGGTGAGCGGATGATGGCTGCGGAGAACCACATAAGGATAAGAAGGAGTATCTACCAGGGCGATTGTCTGAGTCCAATCTGGTTCTGCCTCTCCCTGAACCCTCTCAGTACTTTACTGGAGGGCTCCGGGAGGGGATTTCAGCTTCAGAAAGGAGGTACAAAAGTGACCCACCTTTTCTATATGGATGACCTCAAGTTATTCGCCTCCAGTCGCTCCCATCTTATGGAATTGCTAAACATCACTTGTGAATTTATCAATTCTATTGGAATGGAGCTGGGAACGGATAAGTGTGCGGTCCTCCATGTTGAAAGGGGAAGGGTTGCTAACTCTGAGGGCATAGACTTATCTATGCCCGTCAACTTAAGGACCCTTTCCGAGGCTGAAACATACCGATACCTGGGTATGTCACAGAACATCGGTATCGATGAGGCTGGTATGAAACAGTCAGTTTGCGACGTGTTTTGTGCACGCTTGACCAAAGTGCTTAACAGCCTTTTGTCCGGTGTGAATAAGACACACGCATATAACGGCTGGGTCATGCCTGTCCTCATATATACCTTTGGCATACTCAGGTGGACTCAGACTGAACTTAACGCCCTGGATAGAAAAGTCCGCACTACCATGACGTCCCACAGGATGCATCATCCGAGATCGTCGGTAATGAGGCTGTACTTGCCACGAAAGCATGGTGGGCGTGGCTTCCTGAGCGCGCTCACCATGCATAATCGCGAAGTGTGCAGCCTCCGTAATTACTTCCTGGCGAGATCGGATGATCCATTCTATAAGGACGTCATTTCTTGTGATAAAGGACTTACCCCTCTATCCTTAGCCAACGAGCAATGGCAAGACCCGGCAGTGCAGACAATTTCCGATCGGGAGACCGTGTGGAAGGAGAAGGAGCTCCACGGGAGGTTCTACAAGGCTCTACATGAGCCTTTCGTAGACACAGTAGCCTCCCTCCACTGGCTACGCTTTGGTGATCTCTTCGGGGAAACCGAGGGCTTTGTCTGTGCAATACAGGATCAGGTTATTAAGACCAACAACTATCGGAGATACATCCTAAAGGATGGCACCGTGGACATCTGTAGAGCTTGTCGCCATCCCGGTGAGTCACTTAGGCATGTCATCTCCGGTTGTTCGGCGCTTTCTAACTCTGAATACTTGCACAGGCACAACCTAGTAGCCAGAATTCTTCACCAGGAGCTCGCTCTGAAATACGGTCTCGTGGATCAGAAATTGCCGCATTACAAGTACTTGCCGGAAGCCGTGCTCGAAAATGATCGCGCCAGGCTCTATTGGGACCGAGCCATCATCACAGACAGGACTATTCTTGCGAATAAGCCTGATATTGTGCTGATGGACCGGGCACAGTCAAGGATATTTTTGGTCGACATTACCATTCCGTGTGACGAGAACCTCGTGAAAGCCGAAACAGACAAGCAAACAAAATATCTGGACCTGGCTCACGAGGTGACCGACATGTGGGGTGGTCTGCCGACTGAAATTATTCCTGTAGTCGTCTCTGCAAACGGGCTAATCCCAGTCAGCCTCTCGGGTCACCTGAGGCTACTGGGACTACGTGGCGGACCGCTACGGGCTCAAATGCAGAAGGCGGTGCTCATCGATACCGCCCGCATCGTCCGCCGATTTCTTTCCCTTTCCCCCTAACCCTCGGCCGTTTGGTCTCCCCTGCCGAGGGCGTCCATCTGGTTGGGCTTTTATTTATTTATGTATTTTTATATTTATTTTATGTTATTGATATTTATGTATTACATACATTTCATTTATAATTATATATTTATAGAACCCAACCAGATGAGAAAACTATATAGATACCCCACAATAATAATAATAATAATAATAATATTCCACAACTATCACACAACGCCATCTAGTCACAAGCTAAGCAGAGCTTGTGTTATGGGTACTAGACAACTGATAAACATACTTATATGTTTCTAAATACATAAATATTATAGATAAATTACACCCAGACACAGAACAAATGATCGTGCTCATCACATAAACATTTGTCCTGGGTGGGAATCGAACCCACGACCTCCGGCATAGCAGTCAGGGTCACTAACCACTAGACCAACAGGCCAGTCAAATGTACTGTAATTTGCATATACGCTAGCTGATTCTACTCTACACCGTTGACTAGACAATATTACTAAGGTCTGACGTACCTGAATATACGTAGGGGGAAGCTCCTGCTCTCGTGTGCTTCTTCGGGGATCCCAGCTACACGGATTTCGGTCACTCACGATGATCCAATTCGAGGAGCAACTTGCGGTAGAACATATATTTTGGGAGCAGCGAAAAACGTGCCCCTTTCACACGACGCGCGGCGTTGACATTATGTTGATCACGTGACGACAAGATGTCCTTAATTTTAACGGACCAATAGTAAGCAAGAATCACATCGACCCGCGAAATACACGGACATCCAAACCAAAGTAACATTGGTGTAACGGTAGCGAGTATTCAGCGCAAATAAACAAACGAATTTCGGCTGTTTATTAAACTGGCCGAACCATTCCTCCCGGCCTTGAAAGGGAAGCTTTCGAAGGTGTAATCATCTTTATCGAGTGAATCTAAATCTATTCTTACTTCTAGGAACCTTATTACAACATACTAAAG
This sequence comes from Parnassius smintheus behrii, assembly GCA_036936625.1. Lineage (NCBI taxonomy): Eukaryota > Metazoa > Arthropoda > Insecta > Lepidoptera > Papilionidae > Parnassius > Parnassius smintheus. The sequence goes on along the minus strand of JAUPFT010000018.1, from coordinate 44,454,708 downwards.
AATGTTTGTTAACTACTTATGTCTACTTAATCCTATTATCTTATCTATTACTTATTATCTAGAAGCTAATCTACCCTTTACCTAAATAATTTATGAATTTTACTGAGTTGGTAATGGACACAATTTAACCACTGGTCTTTGGTAAGTACCGTGCTTAGACCTTACCATTGCTACACGTATAACGTCATCCTTACCTTTAAAGGTTTGTGTTATAATGCCTAAGGGCTAATGTAAGGGTGTGATGTTATCCTGTATTACTACAACAACCATTCCTTCCTTAACTGGGAAGGATGGTGAATTCCACTTTTGGCGGGTTTGTAGGCTATGAAGATACTCTCCCCGCTATCGCATCCAGAATGACTGTACCAACTTGTCTAAGAGCTCATATCGAGTTAGAAGATGCAGAATCGAATCATCAATATCAGGTGCTGGCAGGAAATCAAGCGGGACGGTATGTAAAAAATGAGCTGGCGTCAAAGGTGCTGGATCTGAAAGATCAGAGCTGAGCACTGTAAGTGGTCGTGAATTTAATATGGATTCAATCTGGCTTAAAACGGTTTGAAGCTCCTCAAAGGTAAGAATTTTTTGGCCGATAACTCTATATAAATGGATTTTTATACACTTGATGTTACTTTCCCAGCAACCACCGAAGTGTGGAGCATTAGAAGGAATCACTTTCCATTGGATACGACTTTCTGCTAACTGCTTTTCCCACACTGGTTTATATTCATTCTTTCGAAAAGCGTACAAATCTCGAAGATAAGACCGGGCACCAATAAAATTGGTTCCGTTATCGGTATAAAAACATTGAACCGATTCTCGTCTAGCTAGGAATCGTTTCATGGCTGCCAAGAAGCAAGCTGTGCTGAGATCGCTTGCGAGCTCAATATGCACCGCTCGTGTAGTAAGGCATGTAAACAGGCAGATGTAAGCCTTACGACTTTTTATACCACGATATGGTGTTACTAGGACTGGGCCGGCATAATCGCATCCAGTATGGACGAAGGCTTTGACAACCGCTCGCACTCGAGGTTCAGGGAGGTCCGCCATCATAGGGAACCCAGGTTGAGGTTTAGATCGAAAACATACGTTGCATTTAGAGATGATGGCTCTAATTGCACGTCTGGCAGATAGTATCCAGTATTTAACACGGAGTACAGAAGATAGCAGCCCTGGTCTTGTATGTAAATATATGCAGTGGTATGAGCGTATGAGCAAGTCTACCACATGATCCTTACAAGGAAGAAGAATAGGATGTTTAAAATCAAAACTCTCCTCTGAGTTTGCCAAACGGCCACCCACGCGTAAAATCCTTAAGAAATGGATTTAATTTTTTAATAGATGAAGAACGACATTCCCCTTTCTCCAAACGTTGAAGGTCATCACTAAAACGTATCGACTGTATTACCTTCATAATTTCTAATTCCGTAAATTCCAAATCTGATACAACTATGGGTCCCAGGGGCAGCTTCCTTATAAACTTGTATATGTAGCTCGCCACGTTAAGAAACCGTTGCCACGAAGAGTAATTACGTGCTAGCTTATACAGAAAAGGTTCTTCGGTTGGTTTTATTACTACTAGGGAAATAGACTTAAGCTCCGGCGCGTCGGAAGATTCCTTTGGCACAAACGTTTTTATTGGCCATTCGACTTTAGGTAAATTGGCCCAAGGAGACCCCTGAGCCACAGGGGGTGATTCATAAGTTGAGTAGGAGTTAATCCACGGGACAAACAATCGCACGGGTTTTCGTTACCCTTGATGTGGTAAAAGTGATACGATGATAAGTTGTCCTGGATTTTGGATACTCTATTGGCAACAAACGTGTGCCATCGGTGCGGAGAAGAATGAATCCAATTTAACACTACGGTCGAGTCTGAAAATGCTAACACCGAATTAATTGGGTATCTACTCGAATATATTTCAAAAACCCTTTTTATTAATTTAGAAAGCAACAAGGCTGCACATAACTCCAGACGTGCCAATGAAACAACTTTCAAGGGCGCAACCTTTGACTTTGCGCAAGACAAAATGACATTTGTCTGATTTTGTTTGACGTCTACTCGAATATAAACTGCGGCACCATAAGCCTTTTCACTCGCGTCAGCGAAACCCAGAATTGTTACCGAACAGCCATGAACCACTCCAAGGTGCCGAGGAAATTTCATCTGGGCAAGCAGGGGAAGTTCATTCCATTTCACAGTCGGTTCGGAATTCATTCCACAGTCGTGTAATTCGTTGTGGGGGATCAGCGTCCCACTCTATTTTAGCAATCCAGAGCTCCTTGATTAAAAGCTTGGCATACAAGATTACAGGTGCCACCAAGCCCAAAACATCAAACAAACGTGCGACAGAGGACAAAATATTTCTCTTAGTGCAAGGGCGATCATCTGAAATCACCTCGAAGGCGAACTCATCATCACGAGGACGCCAGTAAAGACCTAATATTTTCAAGGTATCATTCGACATTTCGATTCGATAGGTAAAATTCGACATTTTGCGACAAGCGATAATCTTCAGGAATATGTTCAAACACCTTTGTGCTATTGCTACTCCATTTTTTTTACATACTCTACGTCAAAATTATATTCCTCTAATACCAAACGAAACTTCATAAGCCTGCTCGATGGATCTTTCATGCCAAATAGGTATACTAGAGGTTTATGGTCAGTCCTGATTTTAAAATATTGCCCATACAGGTACGGTCTGAAATGTTTGACGGCCCATACTATCGCTAACAACTCTTTTTCTATAACTGGATAGTTTGATTCAGCCTTATTCAGAGATCTGCTAGTAAATGCTATTGGTCTTCCATTTTTATTCGACAGAACTGCTCCAGATGCTTTATTAGATGCATCGGTTTGTAAACTGGGGGGACATAATACGTTTTTTGAGTGTTTCAAAAGACTTTTGACATTTTTCAGTCCAAACGAAATCAATATTTTTTCTAGAAAGTTGGTTTGATGGTTGCGCAATTTCAGCAAACTTGGGTATAAACTTTCTATAGTAATTTGTGAACGCCACAAATCTTTCAACTTCTTCGGCATTCTGCGGACAAGGATAGTTTTTTACTGTATCTATTTTTTCAGGATCAGGTAAAATCCCTTCGTTAGATATACAATGTCCCAAATATAAAATCTGTTTTTTAAGAAATGTACATTTTGAAGGATTTAATTTTAAATTTACTGAACGAAGTCTTTCAAAAACATCCTGTAAGTTTTTATTATGGTGGTCTAGTTGTCTACCAAAAACAATGACGTCATCTAAATAAATTAAGCATTTTTCATTATTTAGTCCTGACATTGCTAAATTCATCATTCGCGAGAAAGAGCTGGGACTTGTTTTTAATCCCATGGGCATTCTCGTCATCTGGTATTGACCAGAATTGAAAGCAGTAAATTTTCGACAACTTTTATCCAAATTAACATTGTAATACCCTTGATATAAATCTAAATGTGTAAAATATACACTTCCAGACAAAGATTCTAAATTAATTTCTGTAATATCAGGGAGGGGGTACTTATCGTCCTCTATACAGTTATTTAATTTACGGTAATCCACTACCAATCGCCATTTTTTACTATCCGATTCATCTAATTTTTTAGGCACCAATAATATTGGGCTAGACCAGTCGCTTTTACTAGGTTCTATAATCCCTTATTTAAGCATGTTGCTAATTTGACGATTAATTTCCTTTTTCTGACTAATTGGTAACCTATAGGGTTTTGAAAACACTGGACTAACGTTTGGTTTCAAAAAAATATTGTGAGTGTAAATATCTGTTGTTGTCAATTTATCGCCCTCTAAATAAAAAACATCTGCATATTTTGCACAAATATTTTGAATACTTTGAATTTCTAAGTCATTTAAATTATTTAATTTTAATGAGGAAAATAATCGTTTTACTCGGTCTGAATTGTTCTCATTTTTCTCAAAACTTCAAATATTATAATCGTTAAGATCATGAGTTGCAGGATTTATTCCTGACAATGTTACTGATTTTTCGGTAACATTTAATATTTTTATTGGTATTTTTCCCCTAATTGGTGTCGCTATCGAGCTAGCCAAATAAACACCATCTTGTAATTCTTGTGAACAAATAATGCAATCGGTTTGAAAATCAGTTTGAATATAATGTATAGATTCACTTCTTGGGGGAATTTCCAATACGTTAATATTATAATTATTAGTGAAAGGCAAGAAACAAGTGTGGCCTGACCCTAACTTCAAAGATAAAATATTTTTCTCAAAATCTAAACATGCTCCAAATCTATTCAAAAAGTCTCTACCTAGAATTCCATGCGACGAAATTGGTAACGAATTAAAAACAAAGAACTTGTGATTAATAACAGATCCATGAATCATTAATGGAACATAAACATATCCGATTGTTTGCACCTCGCCACCTAGACCGTTTATAATTACATTCTCTTTATGTAATGACACACTTAATTCGATAGCATGTTTATATGTTACGGCGGATAAAGATGCGCCCGTGTCGACTAAGAAAGAATAAGTTTTATTGCATGATGAAACTGGTAAATGAACAAAACAATTGCTGTTACTACTAGCCAAAATTAAATGATTTTGTTTATTCTCGAAAAAACTTATCTAGTCGGGGTTCATTTGAAGTTGATTCCTTTTCATTAATTAGATTGACTACATTTCTTTTTATCCCTTGATTTCCGCGATAATTACGAAACGTACCTCGATTATATCGTCCTCGCTGTTCTTGGCCACGTGAGTTCGAGTGGTTCCATGAACTCGATCGCTGCGAGTTTCCATGGTAGTGTCCTCGCTGTGAAAACATTTGCCGATTACGCCCGTTGCCACGTGGATACCTATAATTATGATGAAAATTCCTAGGATAATAAAATTTCTTACTCGACATACCCATCACCTCTCCTGCGGCCGATGATGATGAAGTCTCTTCATCTTGAGCTGCTTGAATGGCATCTTTCAGAGAGCTGTAATTTCTAGCAGAAATTATTGTGCTGATTCGACGATTTCGTAAGCCATCGGAAAATTGCTTGATCGCTTGTTTTTCATTAACAGTTTTCAAAATATTGTAATATTCGGTATTACCGTTGGCTTGCGATATCGTAAGGTCCACAAATAACTCTGTTATTTGTTTTCCATAATCAGCAATTGACATATCATTTTGGCGTAATTTTTGCAATTTATTTTGAATTGCTGCTGCTCCTTTTCTTGGCAACAACTCTTTCTGCATGTCACTAACCAAGTCTTCAATATTAGAGTAATCGTCTTGAAGACGTAATTTAGCAGATTGAGATAATCTACTTTTTAATACGAATTTAATTAAATTCTTTTTGCATTCCTGTTTTGTTAACAAAGAATTATAATACTGAATATTGTCTACTAATTGTTTCACACTTGTTTCGTCATCTGACATAACAGGTAATAAAGTCAAAGCCGTTTTCAAATCGAAAGTATCCATATTGCTCGGATTTTCAGATTGTACACACTCGGGCTTACACAATTTTATAATAACCTGATATAATGATTCAAAATTCTTACAATAGGTTTGATAAGATGGAATATCAGTAGATTTAATCTTACCTTCCTTTACTTTACTATTAAAATTTATTAACAACTTAGAATAGTCACTAAATATTTCATTGGCCTCTTTAAGTGTAGTATCTAAAACTATTCCTTCACGTCTACTCGGTCCAATTTTAATTAAATATCTTCTCACTTCTTTTAATTTCTCATATAACTGTTCTAAAGAAATATTCATAACTTACCACCAATACGTAGAATAGAGTATACTATAAATAATTTTACGAAATATTTAATAAAAATAAATAATAATAATACGGTTCAATGACGATTAAAGACAGTACAACGAATACATGATTTAATTTAAAATATAGAGTTCAGTAATATAAGCTAGAGTCCCAGATTTACGTCGTTGATTTATAAACACAATACCCTTATTTTTGCACTATTAATAGACACGCACTTTTTTACTTATTTTATACGCACTTAAACGCCATTTTGAAACACTGATCAGCGCCGGTCATACTTTATAATACGCCCTTGGTTGACTTGCCTCTTCCATATTTGTGGGGGATTGTGGTTGCCGAAAAATCGTTTTGCACAATTACGGTCTCTTCTTTAGTCTGTTTACCGCCCATCTTGTATGTTATTTTTCGTTAACTTTTTGTTAAACACGTGTACACAGTCGCCATAGCTTGATTTTAGTTCATCAGTTGCACAAAGAAAAAATGTTCCACTCCAAATACGGCGGAGGGTGTCATATTCGCGTCGCGAATTACTTCGGCAGGGTCTCCATGTAGGGCGAATGTTAGGAGAGGAGTTAAACAAACGAATGATGATATAAGACTCTCTTTATTGTATTAATAAATTTGATTATATAGGATTATTATTACACTTATGTGTGTGTACTTTTATATACTCTTACTACTACTACTACAACTAGGTGGAAGCCCCCAGCCTTGAATAGCTCGACTAACTCTTGAAAGGCAGAAATAGCTCGATCGGAATTCATCAGTAAACTAGCTATATCGTCCATGTAAAGATCTCTCTGCGCGACTTCTTTACCTATAGGGAAACGGTGACCCTCATCCTGTACTAGTTGCGAAACAGTGCGAAGAGCTAAAAATGGACTACACTTTAGTCCAAAGGCTACTCTATTGAATTCAAATGATTTTATTGGATTTTGAATATCTGAACCACCTTCTAAATTGTCAACCCGACTGTAGCCATATAAGATACGCTGAAAACGTCGATCCTGCTTACGGACGCCTATCCTAAGATACATCTGTCTTACGTCGGCTGTGATGGCAACAGGTAATAGTCTCATATTCATTAAGATTGTAAAAAGGTCGCGTTGAAGATTAGGACCGGCATATAAAAGGTCATTTAAGGAAAATCCGCTACTAGACTTAGCACTTGCATCCAGGACAGGTCGGATCCGTGTTGATAGTTTATCCTCCCTAAGAACCGCGTGGTGTGGTATGTAAAAGTGTAGAGGATCTTTATCGGATGTATCAATAGGAGATAAATAACCTTGATCTATATAATTACACTGTCGTACGCTTCTCTTAGAGTGGGCTGAGCAGCAAAGCTACGCTCTAAATGAAAAATCTACGCCTAGCAACTTCCAAAGAATTACCGAGAAAATCTAGACTGAATTTGAAAGGTAAAGGTACTTCGTAGCGTCCGGAAGCGGCACGCGTGACAGTCTTACTATAATTTTTTCGCATGTTTTATCGTCAGCACTAAAGATATGCTTAGGATCAATTTCATCGAGTTCCCACATTTTCTTAACTAGAGTCTCGACCTCAGATGTTGAAATAGCATGAAACGCTACGGTGGCTGGGGCTTGAGCCTGGATAACCGCTGGAGCATCTCCTCGAACGATGTATCCTAAAACGGTCGCAAGAGCGTCCGGAGAACCGGGTTCCCCGATAATTCTACCAGGTCGTAGCATCTCCGCAAAAAGACTTACACCTATTAATAAATCTATTTCTCCAGGCATACCCCAGCCATCGTCCGCCATGGGAATACTACGCAGATTTTCAAGGAATCTGGTATGGTATGGTAAATTACTAGTGATTCGATTTAACACTAGAGCCTGAATATTAAATTTTGTATTATTGAATCGAGATCGAAAAGAAACATTTGCCGCCCCCTTGACTATCTGCGATGAGCCACCTATTCCCTTCACCATTACAGGTGAATTAGATTCGACCTTTAGCTGTAGTTTTGAACAACATTTTGTTGTTATATAATGTTTCTGGGAACCAGGATCCAGTAAACATCTAACTATTACATCGCGACCATTGCGACCCGTGGCATAAACCTTTGCGGTTGCGAGAACTTGCGTTGTTGATGATGAATCACATTTTATAGAAGACAGCGAACAGTACGTTCTGCATTTCCTTCTCCAACCAAATAACCGTCATGCACTTGATCAGAGGAAAACTCTTCTTCAAGTTCTAGTGAGTTTAGTATTTCACTAGCATCATGTTCCTCGTTTATGGCTACAGTGGCGGCGCACGACTGCGCTGGAAATGGTTCGTTTCCAAAATGAAGCAACGTGTGATGTCTGGCGTTACACTTGCGGCAAGAAGTGTTTGAGTTGCAATAAAAAGAGGCATGTTGGTTACTCAAACAATTAACGCAGTAACGATTGTCTTTAACGAATTTAAATTTGTCGGCAGCCGAAAGGTTAGCAAAAGGTTTACATGCATAGAGATGCGTATGTGCCGTGTTGTTGCAAAGTTTACATGGCCTAGTACGAACTTGGGTCTGCTGCGTGCAAACTAAGGCGCGTGGCGGTACGGTTAAAATCCGGGAGCTAGATGGGCGACTACCCGAGTGGGGATGCGGTGCCATGGAACTGCCACGAGTCTGTGATGAAGTGCTGGTTCGATACAAAATTTTTACCTGTTCTCGTAAGAACTTGACAAATCCGTCGTATTTAGGCATGTCCGTTTGACTACGAACCGCTGCGCTGTTTCGAAACACTTTGCAGTATCGCAATCTACGAGCTTTAGGCCCATGTAAACAAAAATAAAGTCACTTAAATTATCTATATTAAGTTGTTTGAGTGCTGCGATCGTGGCCGCGTATTTATCTACCAATTTTTCTAAATTTATTGCAGAGGGACCGTTAATATTTTTAATGCAAATAACTGATTTAGATATGTCGTAGCTAAAGCTCTGTTTTCCTTGTATTTGTCTAGTAACCGCTTGCCAAATAATTACGTAATTATCTGCCGCCGGGACTATACCAGCACATATATGTTTTGCCTTTCCGGAAAGGTGGCTCATTAAATAATGAATACGTTCCGAATCCGTTAACGTTTTATTTTCGTGTATAACACGTTTAAATGTTTCGTAAAAATAAGGAAAGTTCTGTAATTCACCATCGAAAATAGGCAATTCAATACGAGGAATCTTAATGGTATGTTCTTGAGTAATTGCATGCGTGACGGCTTGTGATTGTGAGTTTGGTCTCTCCATACTATTCAGAAGATCCTTAATAAAATAATATAAATCTTCAAACGCTGATAACGGCTGGTAATTAATACTATAATCGGGATCTACTTCCAAATTTAATAAATTTATATCATCAACCAAAGTTACAAATTCTTTACGTAATTGATCGACGGCGCGAGCTTGTGATAAGAAATTATGCCGTGATTTTTCATCTGTTTTCGATGATAGTTGAAAGGTCTTATTTATTTGTGAGAAATACAACTGACGCTTAGCTTCTAACAATTTAATTTGCATAAGGCGTCTATCGTTTCCTGCACCCTTTTCCGTCATTGTGAATATATTTATTAGAACACGATTATATTACCCCAAAGTGAGTAAAAGTATCTTTATGGTTACGAATTAAATGTAAATTAATTTTTACGCGTGATTGACGAAATTTAAACGAGCAGGTTGGTTAATAAGTATTTAAGAATTTAACTGTATTTATAGTATACAAATTCTGCAAACTTCACTAGAAATTCAAATCAGTTTTAATATATATATATATATATATATATATATATATATATATATATATATAAAATGCGCTGCATGCAGTACTTAGATAAACTGCACACCGGTTGTCGGCGCGGCACGGCCGCACGGCGGTGATTTCTACCCACTAGGTAAATTATCGAACCGATTTAAATATTCACGGAGCGCGATGATAATAATAAGTAAGTAAATTAAATGCGACAGCTGTCTAAGAGTCGATGCGATTAATAAGAATGTTTCTTAGTAATAAACATATAAATTCGATTTTGTAAACGGCTGTATGCGATGCGGAAAATACTTCAAAATTAAGTAATATTTACAAGTCAGCAACTAACAGTATAAAATAGTCAACATCAACCTAAATATGCTACAGTAAGGTTCAGTATCAATTACGTCGCAGAGTCTAATCACAATCGGATTTACGTATTGAGTAATTCCAATCCAATTGTCATCCTGTGAGATGGACCATTTTTTTTGTTGGAAAATGGGAAATGGACTGTAATTTGCATAGACGCTAGCTGATTCTACTCTACACCGTTGACTAGACAATTTTTTTTTTGTTTTTCTTAAAAACGTTACCCCTACACTAAGATTTTCTCTTGTATCGTGGGGGCAGTTTACAAACATAAATTGCACAAGGACAAACATCCAGACCCGAAACAACTATTTGTAGGCCATACAAATATTTGTTCCGTGCGGGATTCGAACCCGCGACCCCCATTGCAGCCACTCATTGCTTAAGCCACTGCGCCACGGAGTCGTCATATTACTAAGGTCTGACGTACCTGAATATACGAAGGCGGCTGCTCCTGCTCTCGTGTGCTTCTTCGGGGATCCCAGCTACACGGATTTCGGTCACTCACGATGATCCAATTCGAGGAGCAACTTGCGGTAGAACATATATTTTGGGAGCAGCGAAAAACGTGCCCCTTTCACACGACGCGCGGCGTTGACATTATGTTGATCACGTGACGACAAGATGTCCGTAATTTTAACGGACCGATAGTAAGCAAGAATCACATCGACCCGCAAAATACACGGTCATCCTAACCAAAGTAACATTGGTGTAACGGTAGCGAGTATTCAGGGCAAATAAACAAACAAATTTCGGCTGTTTATTAAACTGGCCGAACCAATTGTGGATAACCAAAATAAATTAGAAATATTAATAGGTAAAATAAACCAATCCGAGGCTACTAGAGACTACGACTTATTTAAATATGTCCATTTTGGACAAGTACTAATGATCCTTAGTGATAACGTTGATTCCATCTCACAGGAATTAATCAAGTTACAAAATAACTTAGCATTTATAAGAGCTAACACTATGCACCACTCTATAGTCAATTTAGAATCTATCCGAATAATGATTAACCGGGCAACCGAAGTTTATGGAGGTAAAAACGTAGGAGATTTAGATATTAGGGAATATTATGACATTATTAGATTAGGTTCATATTATTTAGGAAATGAAATAGTAATAGTATTTAAGTTCCCGATTCTATTACCCCATATATATATATATATATATATATATATATATATATATATATATATATATATATATATATATATATATATATATATATATATATATATATATATATATATATATATATATATATATATATATATGATATGTATAAGTTATCTATTGTTCCTAACAAGAAAAATAAAATCCTTACACCACCCAAACCATTCCTAGCCATTTATCAGATATATTTTCAGTACATAAAGGCAGAATGCCCGAAGACCAGTATATGGTACATTACAGATGTAGGATAGGCGGAGTCTGAGACGTCAAACATCTCCTGATTGCATCCATCATCTCATCACAAAACAAAAGGCGAATGCAGTATGTAACCCGCTCACAGTAACTTAGATAAACCTTAGATAAACCAGCTTACGAAGAACTGGCCGACAAGCACTACACCATCACATTCCTTACGCCAACGAAAGTACATCTATCGTGTGGCCGAGATCTCTACAAAGTACTTCAAGGTAGTTATCTCGTTGTTGTCCCTCTGAAATGCTACATAGAAACGCCACAATTCTGGATCTCAAACACTAAAGACCGATCGAAGGGACGAGCCTTAAAAAATAATGGACTTACCTGACCAAAATACCAGCATCCCATCTCCTATTTCGGCATATAAAGTAAATTAAATAAACCTTCAACATCTTCATGCAACGAACACCAAAATATCCTAGCAATCGCCAGTAAATCTAAGCAGGAACGACGACTACAGTATATACCACACTACAATACTATTTTACACGTTAATAACAAGTGCAGGTGCACTGATTCTATGTGTATCGTATAGAAAGTACAAGTTGAAGCCAACTGAAAGTACGCAAAGGAATACAGAAGAAGACCATCCTAAATCATTAAGGATATACGCAGTTCCAAGCACTGAGAAGGTTAATCCCGATCAACCACCAGCTCAATTCACGACCAAGGTCTTCCATAGTCGCTGTTCTTCGGGGGGAGGTGTTACGTAGCCCTAATCTAGGCAATCTGCAGCGTTGCATCAGTTTACGACAATCACGAGGCACTGCGTCAGCATAACGTGTCCACTGTGTTATATTACCTGGTTCTGATATTTTACCGTGTGAATTCATTCTAGATTCAAACTTCTAATTAGAGTCACCTCACTTAGTTGTAGTAATTAATTGTAATAATTATTGTAAATTGAATATATATTAAATAAAAATTACTTTTTTTGCAACCTCTGGCTGAAGCCCACATAATTTGTGCATATATATTGACGCGATTCAATTTTGCATTAACAAAAATATTCTACTTTAATTATTTATGACAAATGAAACACATTTAAATCCAAATATTTTGCGTTACGATTCCATTATATATAATATTTATTTATCAAAATTACGAGATATTACTACTAAAAGTATAAAATATATTTACCTTGTCCGCACATGCATTTTTTATTTATTTTTTTATTTAAAAAAACGTTACCCCTACACTAAGATTTTTGTCCTGTATCGTGGGGGCAGATTACAAACATAATTTGCACAAGGATAAACATCCATTTGCATTATTCCAACTATGATAGGGTTTCCACCGAAATCCTTACTGCATCTTAGACGTGGGCGTTATTTCACGTCACTAGATACAGTAACTGGCTACGCGGCATGTAACCGAATCACTAGTTTCGAGTCATATTACAAGTAGTGATTTTTGTAAATGCGTTACTTAATACTGTTAACTGTGATTGTTGCGAGAGTCGACGGTCGGTCGAGCGCACATGTGGCATACAACAATAAACAAAGCAGGGTACGTAACAGTATTATTGTACGTTTAAGTTTCATACGTAAGACTATAGATATAGACAATAAAATAGAGTGATCTCTGTTTGTAAATAATTTCAACAGTTTCCGATTCCGGGAAGCGAGAGTCCCATTGAATTTAATTAAAATAATTTTTAAAACATTTTTGACGGTGTCATGAACTCGTTTATTCATAAAATTAAAATAAAACTAAAAAATGTGTATAAAAAATTTAAATGTTTATAATATTATAAAACTTAAAAACTGTGTTTAAATAGCCAAACAAACAAACAAATTAATTGTACAGTGTAAATAAACTGTAAATATCAATAATCATTGTATATACAATCAAATTGACATGTAATTATGCCTGCATTAATAATTTTATGAAAATCTTAGTTTCATAGTAAACGCAAATCAATCATAAATACATTTAATGCAGTCAGTCCTAAACCTAAATAAATTATGAAGGGAAGTTAATTTATTGATTTAACAGTATACAGTTACTGTATAGCTACAAACACAGATTGTGATTAAATTTATTTTCGTTTCGTAACTGTATAGTTGGTGGTGATATTTATGCAAACAATCACAGTAGCCGAATAAAAATAGCCAGTTACAAAAATCACTAGTTTTGAAACAGGTGACGCCGATCAAGTCACTGGATTCGTTACGTTTCTTGAAAATGACGTAACGACCCACGTCTACTGCATCTAAAGATCTCGAGGAACGACGCTATACATCGGAAAAGGAAGGCGGTTTAGTGAAGGACAAAAGTATCGATATAAAAGTATCAAGTACGAACATACTAGGTATCAAACTAAAAGTATCGCTGTTGCTCAGGTATCGATACTTTTTGCAGATCCCTAGCCCCCAACTGAAGCGTCCATAGATAATAAATATGTAGCAAGCTAGAAGCGTCAGATCTACATATTTATTTATCTATGCGTCAGATTTGTTTGTGGAGCTGAGCGATTCACGTTTCACGTGTTTTTACTTTTTTAAACATAAATTAGTTTCCAATTTAAGGTTATCATTTCTCTATCAAAAAGAATCCTTCTTGATACAAGCACCTAAGAACGATTATTTCTTTCATTATCCCTCAGTGACGCGAGTAATCGCTGAGAGGTTGGAATTTTTATTTTTAACTTATTACAACTGATAATAATATGGTAAGTGAACAAAGATTATTGCTACTTGTGTTTAACTACTATATTTTATAATTATAAAGTATATACAGTTTCTCAGGGTAAAATCTGAAACAATGTGTGCGTGTTCACTTCAGGATTTCCTAAGCTACTACTAGACGCACGAACATGTGCAAGTAAGGTTATGTTATTGCTTAGATTTATATAGTTTAAGGCTTGTTGTATATGTAAGACTTAAAATTTATATTACATATCGTCCGTGAACTTCTGATACCTCCTAACTCGCATTTTTTCGCAAAACCTTTTTTAACGCCATCGTTTGACAGAGATCAGAACCAATAGAATGCATTAACCTCCTAAATAAAATACTTGTTTTTTTGGTCACAATCCGTTCGGAGAAATACCTTCTAAATTTTGCCGCCCTATTTTTGCTGGAAATTTCTCCTAACTAACAGTCTGCTCGAAGCGCGTACACGGCTATTTAGTATTCTGGCGTTTGGCATTTAAAAGTATTTTTTTGGTATTTTTATCACTTCGTTGGTATTTACATTAGTGTTATAGCTAACTGAAGGTGTTTCACTGATTTTGTTTCATAAAGTAGGTACATATATTATTATTAGCTATGATTTATTTCAGGTTAAAGTTTTTTTGTCAGATAGGAGTAATTTCTTTGAACACTTTTTACTTCAATTTGGTAAGTTATGTTTTCAATTAATGCAGTTAGAAGAAATTTCTTAAAAGTTTAGTACTTACTTTTACCTTCTTAAATATCTACGATCTTTTAACCTGTCTGAGGAGTACGATCATAAATTATTTGGTATTTTGTGTAGTTAAAAGATAACTTATTTATTTCAGATTTTGTCATAATGGCATCAAGAAACAGAGCACATGCACTCGTTAATATAATTTGCAATCCAACTGAACCAGAGAATATGGCATCCACGTCTCATACACCTGTTTCTGTTTTGGTAAAGAATGTCCTAACAGAACCACATTCTTTTGAAAGGATTGAATCTCAGTTAGGGGAAATTTTACTAACTGCAGACAATGACCTCATTCAATTAGAAGACCTAGTGGCGCTTGACTCACCGTCGCTATTAGAAACACCGTCTCCGAGGCCAACTTCACCACCACCTGTGAGAGATGCTTGTGAGGACTTTTCGCCTGATGACGACAGCGATTACGAACCACCCAATGATCGTGGTGCTTTAAGTTCGGATTCAGAAAATATCCCTCCAAATAAAGAGACTCTGCAAACGAACGAAGAGGTAGTTCACTTTGGAGATATGTTTGAAGGCCGACGTAGACAGAGACTAGCTCAACCCGAAAGTTGGAAGAAAAGTATTACTAAACGGTTAAGGATGGAGGGGAAAGAGTATGTCGGTTACAAAAGACCAAAGGGTGAGAAAGTACAAAGCCAAATTCGAAACCAAAGGGTCCTTGGCCCTAAATGCAATTCAGATTTTTGTAGAAATAGTAAGTTGAGATGTTGTGATGAAGTAGGGGATGAGGACAGAGAGAAGATATTTCGACAATTCTGGAGCAATATGGACTGGCATCAACGAAAAGTGTATGTTGCTAACAACATAACTTTTCAGGAAAAAGGTAGGCAGACATCAATAAATTCAAGAAGAGCTGGTACTTTCGTTTATTTTCTTCCAGTGACTAATTCTGTAGATGGAACCACAACTAAGAAGCGTGTGTGCCGTGAAATGTTTATTCAAACTTTGTGTATTGGAACATTTTCAGTTCAAAATTGGGCAAAAAAAGGAATAAGTGGCATGCATCTATCTGAAAAAAATAATAATCGTAACCGTCGTCCTAAAGCGCAATTTTCTCAAAGACTTGACATTCTCGATAACTTTTTCAATGTATTACCTAAAATGCCGTCGCATTACAACCGTCATAACACTACCAAAGTCTACTTGGAACCAATTTATCGCAACGCCACTCACTTATACAATACTTATAAACAATACTGCTCAGAAAAAAATGCAGATCCTTACGCTAGAAATAAATTCAATCAAACTATCAAATCGAAGAATATAGCTATCCACACAATAAAGAAGGACATGTGTGATGTTTGTGTAGGTCATCAGAGCGGTAATGTAAGCGAAATTGACTACCAAACACATCTAAGAAGAAAAAATCGAGCCCGTGAAGAAAAATCTATGGATAAAAGTGAGGCGATCAAGGGAAACTGCATAGTTTTAACAATGGATTTACAATCGGTTAAAATGTGTCCGTTTATCACAGCTAGTGCTGTTTACTATAAAACAAAATTATGTGTACATAATTTTACCATCTATGATTTAGCATCTCATGAGTGTACATGTTACTGGTTTACAGAAACGGAAGGTGATCTATCAGCGTCTACCTATGCGTCATTTGTTATTGATTATTTGAGCCGCCATAGCCTTCCCAAACATCTACCCCTAATAATATACTCAGATGGCTGCACAAGCCAGAACCGAAACAATATATTATCGAATGCTTTATTAAATTTCTCCATGCAACATCAAGTGGCTATAATACAAAAATATCTTGAAGTCGGACACACGCAGATGGAAGGAGATTGTGTACATAGCGCTATAGAAAGGAAATTGAAAAATAGGCTAATCCACTTACCAAGTGATTACCTGTCGGTTACCAAAGAAGCTCGCAAAAATCCTTGTGAGTACGAAACTGTAATGGTAGACTATACATTTTTCAAAAACTATTCGGCTCCTGAAACATGGCGCTACACTTCGATCCGACCGGGACGCAAAGCTGGAGATCCAAAAGTTACTGATATAAGGGCTATTTTTTATGAGAACACAGGCCTGATTAAGTTTAAATTGGACTTTGACTCCGATTGGGATAGCCTCCCTCAAAGGGTTAATAAAATTGCCATCATAAGAGAGTACGCATCCCTGCATAGGAATAGAATACCTATCACATACCAAAAATATAAACATTTACAGGAGCTAAAGTCTGTTATCCCATTGGACTGTCATTCCTTTTACGACAGTTTACCTCATAATGAACATTTACATTCCTAATGTTACCTTATTATTAGAAATATGATTTAACATGCTGGATAAATGATGCGAATTACTTGCTAAGATTATTTTATGTTTTATAAAAACCTCAAAGATTTGAAATAATTTTAAGAATGTTAATTAATTTTTAAAGCAACCTTTTTCAAGACTGTTTAAGTTTAAGTTTTGTTTCTCATATTTTTATTAATGTCTGATTGTGATTTTGTAACATTTCCCTTTATCAACATAAATAAATATTATATTTCTGTATTTTATTGTTCTTCCTTAGTTCAAAATTTAAGTTAGATGCACACTTTGGGGGTTGATTTCTCCTAAGTAACTAAAGGAAATATCTCCTATCTGACTTTGGTATTGAATTCGAAAACTTAAAACTCCTAACTAACATAAAACAAAAAAAAACAACAGCACTAACTTTATTTAATTATAATTAATAAAATGACATAAAAACCGACCAACTACTTTTTTGTTTTATAAAAAAACGTGAAAAGGAAATAAATCAGTTTTATGGCTCTACTGTAAAATTTGTTTGTAGGTAGATAGGAGATCTCAGAAGTTCACGGACGATATGTGTCATGTACATCAGACATCAACATCTGTCATCACTTAAGAATCAAAATGCAAATGTATTGTCACCCCTGGGGACTAAGATGGAATGCTTTATTTCCAGTATGAGTTGCCTCAACTCCAATGGTTTAATTTGCTATAGATTTTCTGAAATATAGGCTAGCGAAATTCTCGAGAGGATCAGTTTTCTTAAACATTGTAAATATTTTTGAATTAAACAGAAATATTATCATAGATTATAAATGGAATGGATCAGTAGGCTGAAAAAGCAATGGGCCTGTCATACAGCTGGAGGAATCGACAACCAATGGGGGAACAAAGGTCCTTTAATGGCAGCCTTATACGGATAAATGTGTAGGGCAGCCTACCTCTAGGTAGAGTGACAACCGGGTAAGACATGCAAGAAGTCGATGGATGCAGCCACCCGCATGCCACCCTAGGATCATGCTTTGTGACATTTTGTTGAGAGACTTGAAAATGGCTGTAATAATAATATATATTACAAATAAAAAAATAATATATAATAGAATATATAGTATTGACATGTTCTTAAAATATTTTTTTTAATGTTTTGTTTGAAATAAAAATTTATTTTATGTTAAAGGGACTTATTTTCTGTCTGACTTAATTTTACTGTAGGCCATGCTCAAAGCATGAGGTCTGCCTTTTGTTCCTATACATTATGAAAGCTTCAGTAAAGAATAAATAAAAAATAAATTGAGTAACATTTCATTTTGTTTCAGGCTGAAACTGAAGTAGCTGTCAATCCAAAAGCCTACCCGTTAGCTGATGCTCCACTTACTGCAAAGATCCTAAATCTTGTGCAGCAGGCTGCTAACTACAAGCAGCTTCGCAAAGGTGCTAATGAAGCCACTAAAACTTTGAATCGTGGTTTATCAGAATTCATAATAATGGCGGCAGATGCCGAGCCTTTGGAAATTGTTTTACACATTCCAATACTATGTGAGGACAAGAATGTGCCATATGTGTTTGTAAGATCAAAACAGGCATTGGGTAGAGCATGTGGTGTCTCGAGACCGATTGTTGCATGCTCTATTACAATTAATGAGGGCTCACAATTGAAACCGCAAATTCAAAGTATTCAACAGGAGATAGAAAGACTCTTAGTGTGAGTGTGATATGTGCATACTATTTTTCTTAAATATATAAGTATCATTACAAAGATTTTGTGTTTATATTCTACTGTCACCTTTATAATTTTTTCCTGCTCATTATCCATTACATCCTACCAAAAGCCCACTGCCAAACATAGGTCTCCCCATACATTGTCTCAAAAGGGGGATATTTGCCATTATTGCCACACTGCAATAATTGTAAAAACAAAATGTAACAGTTATAAAAAATATATTTACTTTATAATAAAAAGATTACAATATTAAAACTTAATTTCTCACATTTATTATTGAATTATTAATTTCAAAATTTGGAATATTACGATTCAAAAATTTTTTTTGCTCTTAAGTTCCAGTTCCCTTCCCATCTTGACTCCTGGAATTTGGATAATTCTCTCCTCATTTTTTCTGCTATCTTATTCTTCTCATAATTGTTGGGGAAACCTTCAAACCACCCAACTATAAGTTTGGACAGCTCTTCACTTGTCTTAAACACATAACCATTAACACCATCTTGAACAAGTTCTTCAAGGCTGTAAAATGTAAAATTAATATCTATTAACAAAAGAGTTTACAAGGGGCTATTTCGACCTATCCGTAGAATAAAGTAACATTTGCAAAACCTTTACTTTACAGGAGAGCGATTTGAAGACAGTGTTGCACAATTTTCGCTCTAACTTTTTTGTTATTTAAACTAGACGATTCGTTTTTTGGTATGTATTATAGACTATGATAAGGCGTGGATATTCATTAAAATCGTTAATTAAAGAACTGTATTTTAAAATCTAGCCTGTCCTATATGCATATGTGACGTTTTGTTTTGGATGTCTGTAGGTTCCTTATAGATATATAACCTTATTCTTTGGAAAATTGTTGGTTAAATGCGCACATATGTCTTTATTATAAGTAAATACACAACCATAAGGTCTTCATGATAAAAAGGTATATGCGAATTAAGTAAATTACAAAGGTTTTTTTTTATCTATATTTATGTTAGGGTTTTATTAATCAATAGTTCACAGTGTGTAACTAAATGTAACTTATTTCTATAATGTTTACTGTGTATTAGACTTATAAACTTTAATATCAACAAATAGGAACAAAATAATCAAAAATTATAAAATCAACTAACTAAGTACTGGGCGTTTAACCTATTTAAAGGAACTATAAGAAATAGTAACAAAAATAAAAAAATCGGTAATAATAATATCAGTAACTAATACGAGAGTATGACGTATAACTTTTAACTAAAGTTTAAAGTGTTTTATTTATATTAGAACGTAAAACTTAGACGTGACAGTTTCACAATGCACAAACATATAAAATTAAATTATATCCAAAGATGAAATAGTGTAAATACTAGTTAATTAATGAAAATAAAAACAATAAGCGCATTCTTCTTTTATAATTAAATTCTAACCGCAACATTAGGGTTCATTATTGAATAAAAAACCATTAATTAAAAAAAAAATAAAAATAAACATTGAGCATTAAAAATATTAAATCAGTCATCTTCACTATCGCTATTGACAATGCTAACATTATTTGTGCTCACTGGCAGAGATGTAAAAAAATCTGCGTATTGGGAAGGTATTATTCCAGAATCGACTAAACTAATGAGATCCTTATATTTATCTTTGGGTAAATTAATAGGTGTTTTGTAAGCCAGTTCTAGAGTAGGGAAAAAAGTAGAAGCATTGCGTGTATTTGAGCGTATTAAAACGGTAAAATAATGATTTTCGCTGAGATCATATTTATATAGTAGCTTATTAGGCTCTGATTTATCTACAAATACCTCTTTGACACGGCTCCATGAAACCTTTACGCCTTCTGTATTTTTGCACCAGACTTTGTTGTTTACGTGACCTTTTAGCTCAAAAAAATTATTTTGTGTCATGTTACGGACTTCATAGGGTTCTCCTGTGCATTTGGCCCAACGAACAAGCAAACGCCATTCGTCTGGAGTGTAAATGGTTTTCTTCTCGGCTGCTCGTTCAATAAGAGCGTGCACACTGTCTCCTTCATTCTGAGTGTGACCTTTCTCGAGAAACCGGTGTCTTATAGTCACGTTAAACTTTGAAGCCGAATAAACATAGAGAAAGAACACATAACGATTTCTGTTTTGCCCGGCGCAGTTGTCCGACCAAAACCTAAACTCTGTAACTCCCTTTCTTACATTTTGCTCAATATAGTCAAGCAAACAACTGCTTACTTCATTTGCCCCTCTTTTTGCCACTGTCTCATCACACATATAGCAAACTGCCCTCTTTCTACCCATGTCAAAAATGGTAAAGTCTAAGCAAGACAGTTTTCGCTTATAATAAAACACACTAACCTGACCATGAGGACATGATAAAACTTTTTGAAAATCGAAAACTGCTGCCAGTATCGTACCATTTGATTCAATGGCATCACGTTTGTCGAGATCCTTTAACTTACGAGCTGAATTTTTATGGGATAAATGTTTTTCATAATCCAGTCTTTCCTCGTTAGTGTGATCAGTCTTGTTTCTTAAAACATGACAAGTATCACACTGATCTTTTTTGGGAATGAAAAATCCCAAATTAAAATGCTTATTGACAATGTCTCGATATTGTCGCTCAGTAGCAGCCATACTCGAATAAATCGAAGCATCAAACCATTCTTTATATAGCTGAAACATCTTTGAGATACTGAGACTGCCATCCAGGTAAAGTTTTGTCGAAGTTTTGCGTAGGTATATAATGTGATTCAATAGGAGCAAAGGATCTAACGTGGTCACATACACTTTTGACCGTGTCAGGCTTTATTACTTGATAGTGGTTTGCATGGCGTCCTCTCTTATATTCTTCCATAATAGTACTGCCATCATATTTATCCCAAGCTGTTTTAATAATTTTGCCACTAACGGACAGCGTGTTCAAAAACATAGTCTTACAAACGTTAACCATTTCATTCTGGCTCTGGTTTGATTTGGGTATTGATACTGGCAGAAAGTATTTAAATGTATATTTCCGATTGTTGGGTACCTCTCGATTTAAACATCTATTCTTTTGCTCTTTTTTAGAGTACCTAACTACAAAAGACCATTGTTTTTCCCGACTTCCCAAACCCCAAAACTTCTGAAATACAATCGTATCTTTGGTCATGAGATATCTTTTTAAAGCACTGATACCGGCATTTACACGGTACGCCTAAAGTTTTGTCATCGACTATTTTTCCCTTTTTGGTTACGTATTTTTTACCTACATTCTTAAGGCACTTTCTTTTGACGTCCGACCATTCAGATGTAAGGCGTACTCGTTTCTTTGCTCTTTTCTTGGTTGATGCAGAGCATTCATCATCACTAGAATTGTTAGGTGCACTAGATGTGTTAGTATCTGAAGGCGACTGAGTCCAATGCTCATGGATAGAACAAAAGGAATCATGGCAATCTGCGTGTGAGTTTAATGGCGAAAGGATAGGAGTCGGGACATTAGGTGCTGAAACCGAAGGCAAGTCTCCAAAACCGATTTCGGGTGAATTTTCAAAACTGGAAGGTACTTCAATTGCCAAGGGTGTTATTTCTTCGCTATCTGCAGACTTTAATGGAATTGATTTGATGTCTCTAGAATTTTCAACTACACGCAGTGACTTTAGGCTAGTTTTGTCAGAGGTAACGTCGGGCGGAATATGTGGTGGACCGAACACGTCCTCCCATACCTCAGCCATATCTTGATGGATGTTCTCAGCTTCTTGCGGCAGTGGCGATTGGGTAATAACTGCTCGATTGTCCATGTTATGTTCTAAAAACAAAAATAAAATATATTTCAAAGATTGCCTCACTCAAACCAAATAAATAACTAATATTAATCATAAGTAGTTCTAAATAAATAATTAATCTAAAAATAAGATTATTTTTTTCAGGCTTTCATGGTAATTCTGAGTTGGAAAAAAGGTATATCTCAATTTCTCACTAAGAATAAAGTTACATTTACATATAGACCATATAGTTTCAAAATAATGTCCCCCGAACAAAGTGACATGTGTGCATAGACCAGTATTGTTTACGTAATTTTTTGAGGTATAACATAATATGTTCGAATATATAACCACATTTGTGAATACTAAAAGGTTACCAAAACATTTTAATAAACATTTAGACATAATTTCATCCTAATTTATATTTGTTTTTTTGTTTTTAAAGAAAAGGTAAATTCTATGTGGAATAAAGTCCTATGTGCTTATGGGATCATTTAACTTTACAGTTGTGAGTAAAACTTGTTAATAAGAAATATAAAAAAATTGTTATGCTAAAGTAATCTTTATACTCAACATACAACAGTTAACATAAGATAATTAGATTAACTTACCTGAGAATTCCAATTGTTCAAAACTTTTTTCCGCAGGATCAGATGCAGTTTTCATTTTATCCAACGGTCTTAATAGTAGACTTAACATATGTTTAGAACGTGTACTTTTCATTTTAAGTACATAAACTTTATTATTATTATAATTCTACAATACGTAAAAAAACTGTGTACAGAACAGACGTGCGCGCAACCGTCTTTCCCCAGAATATAGGCGCGATTGAATATATTAGAGATGAGACGTATTTACGCTACCAGGTTTTAAAACCAGGTTTTCGCTTCAAAGTACGGCGCCCTGGTACGGGCAAAAAATACTTGCAAGTATGAAAGTATGTGTTGTAAGTCAGATGTCAGTCAGCTTGAAGAACTTGAACACAACACATGAAAATACTTGCATAGGAAAATGATCCATATCTTAATAGGAATAAGAAACTCAATCGTATTTGTGAATAAAAATACTTTGAACTTCAAAGTATTTTTTTATTTATACAACTTTGCTCCTTGTTCATAGTAGGATAACATGCAATACGGGTCGAATTCCTACGCAAGTATTTTCAAATTTTGACACCGCGACTGGACACGTCGCTCGCGTCAACAAATACTTTTAAGTATTTTTAGAACCTGGTTTTCGACCCTGGTATTTTTCCATACTCGTACTTAAAAGCCCTGGTATTAAATTTTGCAAGTATGTCTCATCTCTAGAATATATGACTCGGCGCGCGCGGCTCCTTTGAGCCAATGCCGACAGAGGTTAGTGACACATGTGATGTCGTAACGTTGTTCTTTGGAGGGAAAAACCATATGTGCCATTATTCGACTGTAATCTTCGGATATACTAATTTAAGAAAAAAAAATTATTTCACTAGTTAAATAAATAGGTTTATTTAGACTTAAAAATACAATAATAATGACTTAGTTTCATATTCACATGTAACTTTGTTCTACGTATAGGTCGATTTTATTGCAACCACATCTAATTGAGTATTTTACGTGTTGAATGAGTTAAACCAGTCTCAAACTCGTGTAAGAAATTGTAACCCTTTTTAATTGTAACAAGGCATTCCTTGTTTGACCACAAGGGTGATAACCCATCTGTATTTTCATTCTTAATTGAGGAATGATGTAGGTGTCTATGGGTCCAGTATAAGTCATTACCATCAGGTTAAATGTGTTGGTTTATGATGCTTATACTATTAAAAATAGTTCCTGGGCGATTTTGATTCTACAGATCAAATTTAGGTTTGTTTTTCCTTTTCTTCAATGCTATATTGAACAATTGTGTCAGTCTGGACAGTACATTCAAACAAATTATAAAAATTTAATGGCTCAGAACATTCATCGCAAGTGTCTCAGGATCAGGTTATGTGACATACATTGGAGTAAGCCTATGTCTACGAGCACTTAACCCTATAGAGACGTAATACAAGGCGACCCGAACCTGTCAACTCGTCAGTGACTAGTCACTGATATATTTCGGAACACTTTTGTTTCCCTAAAACTAGAACCGAAGAGACGGCTTACATTTAAAATATAAATTAAAATCAATTTACGGCATTATGTCTTGTTGTGCCGTTAAATGGTGCGGAAACAACCGTAAAACATGTAGTGTAACAACAAACAATATTATTTTTCATCGGTAAGTATATTTCTTTATTTTACCAAAATATTTTCAACATTTTTATTACGCAACGAGGGTCAAGTTAAACTGGACGGTTCCGCCATGCGTCACTCCCCGTCCTTTTTGCATTTACTGCAAACTTGTATGTCTGTCTCTCCTTATCATAATTAGCCTCGTGACGCTAATGACTAGTGCAGTGCGGTATATTCATTTCGTATTGTCGATAATTATCCACAAAATGATTATTGTATATAGATATCGTTGTTTTGGATATATTAGATATAGACGGATACATAACTTATTAATTATATATATATATATATATATATATATATATATATATATATATATATATATATATATATATATATATAATTTTATATTAAAGTATTACTAAGAGTAGTACATTATTATTTACTACTCTTAGTAATACTTTATAATATTAATTATAATTATTCTTTTCGTGTATGAGCTTTGTATAAGTACGATAACAATGTTATTTTATTTAAACTTATGATTTTTTCCCTATAGGTTTCCAAAAGATGGTAATATGAAAAACAAATGGATAAACGTTACAAAAAGAGAAAATTGGTTTCCATCAATATAAAGAGTCATGTGCGCAAAACATTTTACTGAGGATTGTTTTTTGACGACGAACAAGAAGCGGCAACTAATGAGAAGTGCAGTACCTACGCTGTTTTTGCCTCAGATGCAATACCTGTATATAGGCTTTAGTGTCATTAAAATAAAATAAAAAGAGTCTCATATTCTACAAAGATAATGGAGGGTAAATTTATTCCTCACAAATGGTCGTTAAAATATTATGTCGGCGTTGCGAGTCCGTAATCAAGAAAGATTTTATTAATAGTGACTCTAAAGGAAAAATCACCGCTGAACTGTTGACCCATAAAGCAGCTTTACAGAAGAACAATTATTCCTGGAGTATATACATCATCGATTTTACGCCGAAGAAACCAATCGTATTATGATTTAACGAAAAGTGTTATGAAGAAATATATTGACAAGAATGACATTTATACTTAAAAATCAAAAAATGGAAGGAAAATGTGCAGTTAGGAGAATATATACAAAGTTAATTCATTTTAAAAATCAATAATAGCACTTAATAAAATAAATATAATAAATAAACATGAACATCTTTTTTATTCTCTTTTCAATCTCACCGTACTGCCTCGTAGTGCCTCGACCTTGAGCCGAACTATCTTGCGTATCTCCTACGGGGCCTTTTTTCATAGGATAGGGATCAAACGAGCACACAGTACACATGGTGGTAAGTGGTTGCTGTGGCCCATAGACATCTACATCTATCCACGATTACGAATCTAAATGCAGATGTGTTGTCACCCACGGGGAATTGAATGCCTCGTTTCCATTAAAAAGGGTCGCCGGTTCTCTACACTCACCATACGAAACACAGCATAAGGCTACTATTTTATGCTGCTATTCTGTGAGAGCGTGGTCCTTCCCCGGTCGAGCCGACCCATTAATGGTTCAACTAATATAACTGCAAGCTACGCTAAGCAAATACTACTAATATAACTGCAGCATGGCTCTACCACGTATTAAATATTTAATTTTTTTATGTTAAAGTAATTTTATGTTAAAGTTCAACAAATCACTAAAAGTTTATTTTAAACTCCTTTAATTTAATCTTGAATTTTTTTCGAAGCTGGCATTTATATTTTACCTGAGTATACTGCTTGAAAAGTTAGTACATTTGAAATTGCATTTCTTAGTTGCACAGGAAAATTGAAGTCACAGTCAAAAGCTAGTTACTGATACTGAAAGTATGTATTAAAAAAGCGAAAAAATTTATCAATATCGATAGAAAGCATAAATTCATTACAATGCACGCCCTAGTGATCTTGTTCGGAATGTCCTCGTAATAGTTCGGAGTACTTCGCAGCGATCACAACTCCCCCTGCGCCGCAACTAGTTGACAAAATTGTTTTCTTTGAAAATCGCATGTATTACTTCTCTATAGGGTTAAGTGCTCGTAGGCCTATGTTAATCTGTAGGCTTATTAATGATTGTAATGATTATGATGAATTGCTCAGTATGTATTATATAATGGTAAATCGACACAATCATGTAAGCTCAGTAAAACAGTCTAAGTTAAAGAAACAACTCCCAAACTATTCATATAAACATGTTGAAGAAGTGAAATTATAATAATAAAGTAAAAGTATATAGGCGTAGGGAAGTGACGACCCCATCGCCCGCTGACGAAACAGTTAAGTGACAAAACTGCTACGTCGGTGCAGTCAGTCAGCGCCTTGCCAAGAGGTGTGAGCGCCGTTCCTCGGCAGTACTCAGGGTGCAAAGGCCCGTTTGTGCTTACGGCCGTACAATGATACAATGAAACGGTGCCGGGCCTGGGCGTCTCCCGTTAATTGGTGCCCAAAAATGGATGATGGATATGATTAGAAAGCGTATAGGGCCGCTGCCTGGGGGTCGCCGGGGCGCGTCTGGAGCTGGCGCTGGACGCGGCAGCATGCGGGCCCCCAGCCGAGCGCGATGAGCTGCAAGATCACCTAGCAGCCCCCCGCATCCATCATCCCCACCAGACGGCTTGATGTCGACAGGGTCCTCTCGGACTCGGCAAGCGGCATCCGCCGCTGGTGGAGTGCGCCGCATGCGTTGGACAAGAGATATGAACGCATTGCGGGCGTACTATAGGGCGAAAGGGGAAGAAACTAAGGGGATAGCGTATCGGGCTCGGATGCATTGCTTTTTTGCTGAGCTGGAGCCGTCTATTCCCGTCACGGAACAAAACCTGGCAGACCGAGTTCGGTACATCATGCGCTCGAAAATATTTGATGATGCCGAGCTCGAACGACTACGACGTGAGGACATTCCCTCATCGAATGAATTGGCTACGGCTGGGGATGCGGCTCCTCAGGCGACAGACCAGCTGCCACGCGTAGAGGCCGCCATGGATCTTCCAGTTGTGGTTGATTCAGACGATGATGAAATGGTCTCCCACGAACTAGAGCAAATGAGGAGTATATTGGAAGAGGCGATTTTGGAAACGCGCAGCATGCCTCTCGAAAATCGATCGCGACTTCCCCGCATACCCCTAAGCAAGCTAAATCGGGCTGTCGTGAGGGCTCTGAACCCAATGCTGGTGACCTATTTGGAAGCCAGCCGGGACCTTTGCCATACGGACTCAATTCTTTTGGCGCCGCGCTGGCAGTCTGCCGTATCATAGGCGCCAAGGTTTCCACTGCTGACGCGCTACTCGCCAAAGTAGCGCTATCCTAGCATGGAGAAAAATAATTGAGGAGCGTATCGCAAAGGCTAGAGCTCTCATCGGCAGACTGATATGCTTCAGATCAGGCAATAACAGCCCAAGAATTGTGCGCACCGTCAGGATGGCATTTGCTGGGACAACTGTCAGTTTGTCCCAGTCGGATATAATGCAAAAACTGACGGACCGCGTAGATGATCTGAAGCAGAGAATAGCTGCTTGGAGAAAGCAGATTCGGCGATATACCGAGAGGTCGACTCGGTTCAACCAGAATCGTCTCTTCCAGAGTGATCAGAAGAGGCTCTATGAATCATTGGAGCGACCAATGGCAAGTGGAACGGGCCCAGCACCGAACCAGGCCGACACTGTAACATACTGGCGCGGTCTGTGGTCAGAGCCCGTAACCCACAGAGAGGGCTCGTGGACGGAAGTTGTGGCGAGTCAGTGTGCGAGTATAACGCCTATGGATACGCCTAACGCCCCGTCATTATAACGCCGGATGACGTAGCTGAGGCGGTCCGTACGACCCCGAACTGGAAAAGTCCGGGACTCGACGGGCTGCATCACTACTGGCTGAAGGGGTTTGTGGTGTGTCACACTGTGCTCGCCCGACAGTTCCAAGAGGCTCCTCTCAACCAGAATTCGCTCCCGAGCCTCTTCACTACTGGGATCATTTGGTTCCTAAAGACCAGGATACCACAGACCCGAGCAAATACCGCCCCATCACGTGTCTACCGACCATATACAAGACACTAACATCCATTTTGAGCGCGAGAATCACTCGTCACCTTTAGCTAAATCAGGTGATGTCACGCGCTCAAAATGGATGTCGGGGCGGTGGTCGTGGAACTAAGGAACTACTCCTCATTGACGCGGTCATTGGCAAAGTGGTGAAACGCAACCGTCGGAACTTCTCCGCCGCCTGGATAGACTACAGAAAGGCATTCGACTCGGTGCCCCATACATGGCTAAAGAGAGTCCTCGAGCTGTACAAGATAGACTGTACAGTGAGAGATTTCCTCGAGCAGTGTATGGGGCAGTGGAGTACGATCCTTTGTCATCTGGGTGAGCGGATGATGGCTGCGGAGAATCACATAAGGATAAGAAGGGGTATCTTCCAGAGCGATTGTCTGAGTCCAATCTGGTTCTGCCTCTCCCTGAACCTTCTCAGTACCTTACTGGAGGGATCCGGGAGAGGATTTCAGCTACGGAAAAGAGGGACAAAAGTGACCCACCTTTTCTATATGGATGACCTCAAGTTATTCGCCTCCAGTCGCTCCCATCTTATAGAATTGCTAAAAATCACTTGTGAATTTAGCAGTTCCATTGGAATGGAGCTGGGGACGGATAAGTGTGCGGTCCTCCATGTTGAAAGGGGAAGGGTTGCTAACTCTGAGGGCATAGATTTATCTATGCCCGTCAACTTAAGGACCCTTTCCGAGGCTGAAACATACCGATACCTGGGTATGTCACAGAACATTGGTATCGATGAGGCTGGTATGAAACAGTCAGTTTGCGACGTGTTTTATGCACGCTTGACCAAAGTGCTTAATAGCCTTTTGTCCGGTGTGAATAAGACACACGCATATAACGGTTGGGTCATACCAGTCCTTATGTATACCTTCGGCATACTCAGGTGGAGTCAGACTGAACTTAACGCCCTGGATAGAAAAGTCCCCACTACCATGACGTCCCATAGGATGCATCATCCGAGATCGTCGGTAATGAGGCTGTACTTGCCGCGAAAGTATGGTGGGCGTGGCTTTCTAAGCGCGCTCACCGTGCATAATCGTGAAGTGTGCAGCCTCCGTCATTATTTCCTGGCGAGATCAGATGATCCATTCTATAATGACGTCATTTCTAGTGATAAAGTACTTACCCCTCTATCCTTAGCCAACGAGCAATGGCAGGACCCAGCAGTGCTTAGCATTTCCGACCGGGAGACCGTATGGAAGGAGAAAGAGCTCCACGGGAGGTACTACAGGGCTCTACATGAGCCCTTCGTAGATACAGTCGCCTCCCTCAACTGGCTACGTTTCGGTGACCTCTTCGGGGAAACCGAGGGTTTTGTCTGTGTAATACAGGATCAGGTTATTAAGACCAACAACTATCGGAGATACAGAGAGTTGAATTAAGCCATTGGTTGTCTCCCTCGCACACGTGGGCTTTTTACCGGGCTTTTTTTAGAAGGCGATCGCTCCCTTTCTAACATGTGGCAAAATGTTTTATAATGAAATATAACTACGAAATGTTAATATAGCAATTAGTATGGAGATAAAAAGCCCGGCTTTTTAGTGACCATTAATTTTTTCCTCAGAGCGGGACGCTTTTAAAATTATTATAGTTCTAACACTTTTGACTGCCTTCTTGGTCTAATGGTCGTAAACGCAATTGCTGATCATGTGGTCCCAAGTTCGAAACCCGAGTCGGGTCAAGAATCATTTATTGGGTTTTTCCGTCACAAAATTCTCAGTAGCCGTAGTATTACACTTATTGTATATGTTAGTATTATAGTTACGCCGTTACCAAAATTCAATCTGGAACCCTTTAATATAGTTTTATAATAATAATAAATAACGTTTATTAGCAACCAAATACGTCTAAATACAAAGGAGCTCTGTCTCCTGAACTAGGTTATCACCTGTATCTCAGGAAACAGTACCTTCCCTAATTCTTAGTTCTAGGTCTATATTCGGCAAGTACATAAGACAATTTACTATTCTTTAATTAATTTTAGTTTATAGCCGTTCCTGTTACATACTGTTTAATGTGTTGTTTATTGTTGTTGTGCGTAAGTGGGGAAGTGCGGCGCGTGCGCGCGCACGCGCGCGCGCGCGCGCGCGCGCGTGTGTGTGTGTGTGTGTGTGATTGTGTCTGTGCGTGTTTTAATGATTGTATTTTATTTAGATATTGTAAGATTTTCAGTTTGGACATAGTCAAGATTTTGCAACCATTTCAGTACATATTTTTTAAATCTATTGGTACTTAGAGTTATAAGGCTAACAATATTCTCGGTGGGAATTTTATTATATATGTATGGTGCTATGAAATTGTAGTGTCGTTGCATAAAGGTGGTTTTGGTAATGGGTATAGGGCACCGAAATCTTCTTTTACTGGTTCGTGGTAGTGAGTAGGCAGTTACACGGTGGTATCTCAGGAGAGCTTGAATTATAAACAACTTGCGAACTGAGAGTACCTGAGTCTCGTTGTAGACTTTATTAGTAGGGTGTCGGTAC